>CM062296.1:612641304-613356973 GCA_031216915.1 Pictodentalium vernedei
TAAAAATTTTCTTCTTCAGACCAACAGTCAGAATGCTTTCATATTTGGTATACAACATCTCTAGGGAGGTCAGATTCCACTTTGTTCAAATCGAGAGCCTGGGTTAATATTTGGGCTCCCTATGGGTGCTGGAATTGGCCATGTAGCTGAAGAATTAGAAATTTTGTATTCAGTACCCTCCAGAGGTGTGTAACTAAGATTACGCCACATAGGTTGTGTCAAGGGGCTTCATAGGGGAGCTCCACATTTCACATTATGATCAACTGAAGAAAAGGATGATGCTCGGACTATTTTTGTCACTCCTGAGGGGCTGAAGGATTGACAATGTGTAGACTCATTCTTGGACTCTGTTTATATCTTGTTCTGTTCAAGGTGAGCACTTCAGGCCCCAGGGGGGCCTCTTGTTTCAGTTACTCTTTCACATTAATGAATTAACTACAGTCCTTGAGGAATTGCGCTTTTCGTTGCCCTCTACTATCTGTGAAGACTTCGTTTTAGATGGCCTATTTTAAGGTGCCTTTGATTGAATTAATAATGATCTGCAGAAATCAGGGTTAGGCGGACGTTTACCGTCTGCAGACGTTTGACTTTAGGCAGGTGACTGTGGCCCGGGGCAATCGCCCGTCAGAAAATGACAGCCCTGGATAAGCCATTTTGCAGAAATATGTGACCTTAAACACCAATAAATAAATAATGATCTGGTGGTGTACCCCCAAAGTATATTTGAAAAATGCTTTGCTCTATCTGACTCTTCAGTTTTTTGTGGTACATTCATATGCTTGAATATTTTGAACATTTATAAACCTGTATAATGTGGGATATGTGTGAGGTAAAGTTTCATTCAATCTATAATGGAAAGTTTGTGTATTGGAAAACCTACCTGTAGTTAGTTCATTTTGCAGGTTTTTCTTGTAATCAGTGTGTTAACCTTTGGAAATCAATAAGAAGTGACTAAATATGTTGTTAATATTAAATGTACATCAATAATTCAGGGCTTATGTTTCAACAAGAAACCGAGAATCGATCCATGCAAAGATTCTCACAACAAAACTGGAGAATTGAGCTAATTTAACTCTTTACCTAACATAGCGGCAGTAAATTAACCAGTAAAGGCTAACATGACCTAAAATATCCTGACTTTGTCAATAGAATTGTTCAAATATGGTTGTCATTGGAACCGGCTCAATGAGCCAGTTCCAGTGACATCCATATTTGCAAGCCTGAATATAAGCAACCTGTCATTTGCAAAATGGGGGTCCCCCGAGGGGCGAATTTGCTGATGCTATCCCATAACAGTCGACCAATTTATCCTCAAGGTACATCTTTCTGTTTTGGCTTGAGGACCTTGATTCAGACTGAGGTTTGCAAAGGGTATATTCCTCTGGGGACCTCATTTTGCAGATGACAGTCTGCTTATTTTCAGGCTTTAAGGTTTATTTGGTAAATATTTATTTTTAGCTCACCTGACTTAAAGTCAGGGGGAGCTTAAGTAATCACTTTTTGTCTGTCGTCCATCCAGCATGAACTTTACACGAAAGACTCCTCCTCCTAAACCCCTAGGCTGATCGTTGTCATATGTCAATTCAATGTGTTCAAATAAATTTGCCACTTTGCATAGGGATGATGTGGGGAAAATGCTCCAAATTTCTAAAAAAAAAAATCTTCCTTTTGAGGTCTAAAATCAAGTTCAAAATAAGTTCGTGGAGCAATATTTGCCTTTGAAATGGGAGGGGCAAATTTTTTGGCCCCAGCCCAAAATTTCAATTTTCTGAACCGATGGTCCGATTGGGAGCGTGGTGGCTCAGTTGGTAGAGGTGCAGGCAGCAAGCCGAGAGGTCCTCTGTTCCAATCCCACCTGCGGCAACCGCATTGTGTCCTTGGGCGTGGTGGGTGCACAGTGACGTGTACTAAGGTGTATTGCACATCAGTGGTGCACCTGTCTTCAACCAATGCTAACCCTCCTTGTGTGGAGTTAGTATGTTGGGGAGCTGACAGTTGCTCGGTGGTTCTCTCTGGGTGCTCCGGCTTCCTCCTTCCGAAAAATGCCACAATTATGATTAGCCATTGAGCAGAAATATGTGACCTTAAACACCAATAAATAAATAATTAGTCTGATTTGAACGAAATTTGGTATGTGGTATTATTATGTCATAAGCACTTGATTTATGCAAAAAAATGTTCACATGGTCCCCGTTGGAAACCCAAGAGTTAAAAATAAAAATATTTTCAACTGCCCATATTTCCCAAACCACACTGAACAAAGAACTGTATTTGGTATGAAGCATCCTTAGGACCAGTAGAATGGAATGGTAAAAACAATTGTCATCGGTTGTGTCAGGGTGTTCTGTAGGGGGGCATCGAAAAAATACTGAGTCTGCATATTTGCAAATATTCAAAAAATGTTCTTCTCCAGAACTACTGATCAGAATCTTTCGATATTTGGTGTACAGCATCCAGAAGGGGGAGGGGGGGGGGGGGGGGGGGGGGCAGGCCGGTGTCAGATACAAGGGTGTTCAAATTAAGTTCCTCAGTTCATATTTGGGTTCAATATTGGAGCCCAAATCTTAACTTCAGGCAATATGGGGAGTAATCTTTACAAATCTTCTTCAGAACTACTAGTCAGAATCTTTTAATATTTGACATACATCATTTTTACCAGAGGGGGCCTCGACTTTTAACTTATTGCAATATGGGGAATAATCTTGAAAAATCTTCTTCAGATCCACCTGTCAGAATCCTTTCATATTTGATATACAGCATCTCTTGGGGACTCAGATTCAAGTTTGTTCAATTCGAGTCCCTGGGTTAATATTTGGGCTCCCTATGGGAGCCCAAATTTTACCATAGTGCAATATGGGAAAATTTCTTTAAAAATATCCTTCTTCAGATCCACCGGTCAGATTACTTTCATATTTGGTATACCACATCTTTAGGAGGGTCGGATTCAAGTTTGTTCAAATAGGGTCCCTGGTTAATATTTGGGCTCTGTATTAGAGCCCAACGTTTAACTTAGTGCAGTATGAGGGAATTTCTCTTTAAAAATCTTCTTCTCCGGAACCATCAATTAGAATCTTTTGATATTTGGTATACAGCATCTCTAAGGGGTGGGGGCAGATTCAAGTTTGCTAAAGTCAAGTCCCTGAGTTAATAATTGGGCTCGCTGTGGGAGCTCGAATTTTACCTTAGTGCAATATGGGGAAATTCCATTAAAATTTCTATACAGATCCACCAGTCAGAATCTTTTCGTATTTGGTATACAACATCTCTAGGGTACTCTGATTCAAATGTATTCCAATGGGCCCCTGGGTAAATATTTGGGTTCTCTACTGGAGCCCAAAGTTTAATTTAGTGGAATATTAGGAAATTTCTTTAAAAATCTTCTTCTTCACATCCACTAGTCAGAATCCTTTCATATTTGGTATACAACATTTCCAAGGGGGAGGGGGTGGTATTAGATTCAAGTTTGTTCAAATCGAGCTTCCGAGTTAATATTTGGGCACCCTATGTTCAGATCCATTTCTTAGTGTTTTTCCATTAAATTTGCCTTTCAAACTGCAGTGACATAATAACCCTTGGAAGTTTGGCAGTGCTTGTCTACCACTGATAGAATTGGAAGCAATCAGGAAGACCTATGATAATCATCTGACATGGACACCAGAGTTATGATTAATTTCATTACTTCATTCCTCTGTATTTTTGATCAACCATGACTAACTGAATGTGACCCAAAATACTTTTTGGACCCACTTTGTCAGGTGAGCGATTAAGGCCTCTTGTTTTTAAAATTATCAAATTCAGGTTGTTTTTTAAAAATTAACAAGCTATGTGGGGTAAAGGATTAACTTGTGTTATCAGTATACAACAGGGGTTCAACCTTGTGGTCTCATGGGATCCTGGGACACTCGTAGCAAGTATGGATTCTCACAACCATTTTCAGGAGAATCCAAATGGAGTCTCCCAAATTTAGATGAAATATAAGCTCTGATAATTGCAATATGAAATGACCTCCTCCCACCTCCATTGATGCCACTGGTTATGCCAAATAAAAATGTGCCAGTCCTGTGTTATAAGAAAATCACAAACCAACAATGTTGTTTACTTGCTTTCATATCAGACCTGAAAATAAGCAGTCTGACATTTGCAGAATGAGGTCCCCAGAGAGTGAATTTGATGAGGCTATCCCATACAGTGAGCCCATTTATCCTCTGGGTATCTCTTTCTGTTTAGTTTTGAGACCCTGATTCAGATTGAGGTTCACAGAGGGTAAATTTAGTGATGCTAACCTGCTTTGCAGGGCTGCATCACTACATTCACCCACTGGGTGCCTCATTTTGCAGATGACAGTCTGCGTATTTTCTGGCTGCTGTTTACTTGCTTTCTTATCAGGCCTGAAAATAAGCAGTCTGACATTTTCAGAATGAGGTCCCCAGAGGGTGAATTTGATGAGGCTATCCCATACAGTGAGCCAATTTATCCTCTGGGTATCTCTTTCTGTTTAGTTTTGAGACCATGATTCAGATTGAGCTTCACAGAGGGTAAATTTAGTGATGCTACCCTGCTATGCAGAGTAGCATCACTAAATTAACCCTCTGGGTACCTCATTTTGCAGATGACAGTCTGCTCATTTTCAGGCTTGTTTCTCATAAAGGCCTACATACTGTTGCTGCTTGTGTTAGAAAGTTTAACGTAAGCGATGGAGATAAAAATAGTTAAAATTTAGTTCACATGAAGGCACATGTGTTTAGCTGCAAGCCAGACATATTTTATCTCTGAAACAACTCCATCACATTACAATTTTGACAAGCTATCACATTGATCTGATAATTTAACACTCTTTGACTTCAAACACGCTAAATAAAACAATGTTGCTGAGTTAAAAACTTCGCAGTTTAATGACCGATTCCCAGAAGACTATATTGTGTTGAGCTTTTATGATCAGTTTGTTTTACAGTACAGTTGCCATGGTCCAGTGGGCAGAGGTGCCCCCCCCCCACCCCCCCCCCCCCCCCCAGAAGTTTTGTCGGAAATTTTTGGGGACCATTTTTAGGCGAATTTATGCCTAATAACATTAAAATGCTGGCTTTGGGGATAAAAACATGCCATTTGGGGTAAATTTTGGGTAAAAAAAAGACCAATTTTCAGTACATTTGCAGTAAACAACAGATTCTTTCTGTTTGTTTGGGTTTTTGTTGTTACACTGTCGTAAAATTTTCGGTCTGTCGGAAAACTTTGGGCTTGCCCCTCCGCCAGCGAAAAGCTATCTACGCCACTGCCATGGACTGGTTGTAATCCAACATGGGCAGTAATATCCACATGTGCGTTTTCCATGAAATATAAATCATCAGCAAAATTTTAATTAATGAAGCACCAGGTTGTACCGTGGAAAGTTACCAGTCCATGGTGACCGTACTGTAGTCAGTCAGATAAATAAAACATCATCCAAGAGTCATGCCATTTGATGTGAAATGAAAAAAGATACCATTAGGGGCATGCATGTACTTTTTTGAATATTTTTGTGTTCAAGAATGTTGTTCAGACTTATTTCAAGTATATTTCAAGTATTCTAACTTTATTATGTAAGCTGTTTTTTATTTATTTATTTTTAAGCAGTCAAAAGAGTTGTTATTTCATACAGCCACTGTATTTTGTACTTGTATCTTGATTACTTATGAAAGCAAATTCATTCTAACCTTTCATGAGTGAAAAATGCGAAAATTTGACATGTAAAAAAACATAAGTTATTGTGTTTAATTAATGGTAACATTGTCTGAGGTTTGTGGCTCGGAGCTTATGCTGATATGAGATATGAAGTGTCGAGGTTGAACATACACTCTGAGCCGCAAACCTCAGACCATGTTACTGCCAATTCATCACAACGAGTATGTTCCAATAAGACCCTACCCATTGCCCAAACCCCATATTGTGAAATGTACAAGGCAATTTGAATGAACAAGGCAACTTTAATGATAACAAATTTAGTAAATAAGCCTCTTGTGTAGCCCACGATGTCACTGGATAACAAAAAATCAATAAATTAGATAAACGTCAAGGTTACTCCATCTCGGTTCCAATCATGAACAAATTCATTATTTGAACTGATGGAGAAACCTCAACCTTTTTACAAGTGGGTACACATTTATAGAATGATCACTAGCCTCGAAAAAGATGATTTTATAGGCAGTATGCACTTTGAATCTCCTCCCATTGTTATCACCTTTTCAAACATTTCACTTGGTGACGTCAGTCAGTAACATATTCCATTAGAGCCGTAAACATAGAAAAAACTAAGTGAGCTCTTATCCAATTCAATCAAAGCATGAGGATTTCAGTCTCATTGGAACATAAAAACATTAAATGAGCTATTGGTTGACTTCATTGATTTCCTGTTAAAGTGAAAATTACAAGCACACTGGTAATGAAATAGGAATCTCCTTGGCGATAATATTGTGCACTTGTCGGACTAAAAATGTAACTATTTATATATTTCTTAATTGATAGAGCATATTGGTCTCTCTTAAACAAGATATATTTGGTATAATTTACCACTGCAGTATGGAAATTTTTTTCGGCTGAACTTGTTGATTTTTCAACATCAGAGAGTTTAATTTCTGTTTTTCAATACCATTTTTGGAATTAAAAAAAAAAATTCTCCCTCATTGTTTGTAACCTTGAAGAAACCTTCCTCAGAAACTAAGAAATTTTTTCACTGGCCTCAGTGTAAAATCCCAAAAGCCCAAAGGCATATAATCTCACTTTCACCTAAAGGATGTACAAGTATTACTCAGAAGTTCAAATATTACGCAGAAGTCCCTAAATGAAATGCAATTCTCATGCTTATTTGCCGTGTGTGAAAGATATGTCTGGGTGGAATCTCCACTTGGCAGGTGTTTTAGTGGTGATCCACTTTCCACATTCTATAGATGTACAATGGGAAAAAAGTTATAAAAATTTAATTCAAATTTTTCAGGTTGTTCTCTGCAAGTTTCACACTGTTTTTCTCTCACATAGTGGTCAAGTATATACTTGTGGACATGGTCATGGTGGTAGATTGGGTCAAGGAAATGAGCAGTCTCGACTGGTATGTCTTTTGATATAATTGAGCTAGCATGTGTATTTGCATAGTGAGAAGAGAGAATTGGAGTGAAAGATGGCTTGTATCACAACTTCTGCTGGTGAATACAAAAAATTATTTTCTTTACCAAAAATGTTTTGTTACAATTAATTGACGAGTCCCCCAGACATTCTCCAATGAATTGTAACAAAACAAAGCTAGATTAATAAATCTCTTACTTGCTTCAAGCTAAATATTATAAGTTACAGAATTTTAGTGGTCGGATATGGTGTCATGTGAGACAAAGCGAGATCAGTATTAGGCGACACATTAGCATGACACCACATCCGACCACTAAATGTGTTTATGTATGTCAGCGGACAAAAACCAGTATGTCCCTTCAATTAATCGGCCCGGTAATTTATTTTCTCATTGGGTTGGTTTGTAAAATGTAATTAAGCAGATGTAAGTTTACAATGTAAGGGGAGTAACTCAATCTTTTTGTGCTGAAGTGATTATCATTCGGTACGATTTATTTGTTGTGAATGTTGAGCGTGTTTCGATTTACATTGGCCTATCGGATGGGGTTTCTCAATTTGGGACACATATTTTAAACAGATTATTTCTTTTTGTTCAAGTGAGATTAATGAAACTTTAATAACTTTCAGCGGATGATTCAGAACGTTTACTGTAAGATTGCCATTTTTAGCTTAACTTGACAAAGTCAAGATAAGCTATTGCCATCATGCGTGCGGAAGTCTGTTAGTCTGTTCACATTTTCCTTTAGCACAGGCAAATCCCCGTAGTTCTTGTCCGATCATTTCATATGCAGGTTTGAGGTCCTGTCTAGATGAGAAGATCCTCTTTTGATTGCGATCGGTCAACCGTGATTGCTGCCTGAGCCCCAAAACTTTTAGCACAGTCCACAGATCGTATTTATGAAGGGATTTCATGGTAACTTGGTAGGGTGACTCTGTATAAGATCTAGACGAGAATGTCCCCTTTTGGTCATGATCTGTCAACCGTGATTAATAGTACATTACTCTGAACTTGGTGTAATATCATTTGGCAACATTTGCTGGAGTTATCCCCCGGATCAGAAGTAAATAAGGTCTTTAGCTCCCTAAGTTGATAGCATTGGCAAGTTATCATCAACAAGCCAACAACACAATTAGATCATTTTCGATGTTAATTTTATTCAAATTGATAAATAGTGAGTAGTTTCAGGTTTAATTCAGCAAAACATCATAGTGGCAAACAGCATCCATTTAATGGAAACAAAAATGCTATTTATTTTTATGCCCCTAAAAAATGTTATCTAGTGTTTCTGTCCATCTGTCTGTCTGTCCATTAACTGGTAGAGTGCTAAATTATTTTTGGTCCATAAAATTTGTTTGTGCATCTTTGCCTTGTAACAATTTATGGGAGAGTGCCAGGGGGCACTCTCCCATAAATTGTAACAAGGCAAATCCTAACAGATAAAATAATATCACTTCAAAGAAAATCTGAAGGACACCCACAGAATATGAAGCCTTTAAATTGTGGTACCGGCACTTCAGAATAAAGCCCAAATATGGGCTTCCAGCACTGTACCAGTCAAGAAGATTTTCATGTCCGCTTCATAACTCTGAGATGCTTCTTTGGATTTTATTGAAACTTGGCATACATGTTGCTTTATGGGGAGACGATGTGTCGCACACAAATTTTTTTTTGTTCGTGTCATTTCCGACCATCCATCTGTCTGTCTGTCTGTCAGTCGGGAAGATTTTTGTGTCTGCTTTATAAGAGATCGCCTCATTAGATTTTGTTGAAGCTTGACATACATGTTGCTTATGGAAAGACAATTTTTCGTGCACAAATTTTGTTTTTTGTTCAATGGAGGTCAAGGTCACAGATGAAGGTCATTGCCACATCGGGGGCTTAGTCACTTCTAAGTGACAATCTCTTGTTCAATTTATGCTATACAAAAACCAATTTAGTATAGCATTTTGCTATACACTTTAAAAAAATATTTTGTGCCCTGTCGAGTAATGCTACAGTATTAGAAACAATCGTGGGTGAGCTTGGCTGGATGAGAATCAAGGACAGGATGAATTTAATGAAACTCTGTTATCTAAACTATTTGGTAAATTTCTCCGACACCAGGTGGTGTAAACTAATGCTCCTGAATATTTAAAATTCAAACACAAAGTCAGGGTGGATGGACCAAGTGAGGGAGTCAACAGAGAACTATTCAATGGAGATCTCTGGCTTAGAAGTAGGTGCAACCCCAGTGTAAAAAAAGAGAAAATGCCATGGAGGATTGTCACCAGAGTTTGCAAGAGGGGGGCAAAGCAAAGAGGTGTTTAGGTGGCCTGCATGATAGAGAGAAGCCAGGTTTTGAAGACTACCTTCATAGCAGTTTTAGGGCTCATTGAATGCATTTTGTAAGTCATTCCATATGTTATATGGTGATGATAAAATACCAATAAATGGCCATTACATTGGGGAGAGAGATTTCTCACTTTTGTAGTGCTACAGTAATTAGTCCAGATTCTTAAATTTTAGGCTTAAATAAGGCATAAGTCATTTCCCATTCATGTATTAAACAAACATTCATTTGAACAAACAGTATTTTACTCATGTTTTGTCCCAAATAGGAACAAGTGGAAGACATTGATCAAATCGGTTATTAAGTTTCCATTTTTAGCTTTCCTAGTAATGATTTCTCTGTCTTTCGTCTGTGTCGTGCATCGTCTCTCATCCGTTTATCATCAGCATTTTGTTCATCTGGTCCATAACTTCTTAACCACTAAAATATTTTTTGATAAAACTTTATAAAAATATGTATTATCAAAAGACAGTGTGTTGCAAATTATAAAATGGTATTTGTCTCTGAAAATGAAGGTCACAGGTCTTATGTTGTGGTGACAGAAAACTTTCATATTGTTATACAGCACTTGTCTGTCTGTATAATTGAATCTATGTGACAGAACTTGTTCATCCTTTCACACAATTGTTACCATAACCTAACATTATGTCCAGCACTTAACCCATTGTCATATCATCAAGATCAAGGTCACAAGCAGTAAAACTTGGATTCTTGAATATTCTTCTTGTCCTAGTTGCACAGTGTATGATTGACAGATTTAATTCGTACCCTTGGTACATTTATTACTCATAACTAAAAGTTGTGTCATGACTTTGAATCAAGGTCATATCATCAAAGTCAAGGTCACAAACAGCAAAACTTAGATATTGTACTTGGACATTTCACGGTCACTTTTGTCCAGTCCATATAACTTGGTATAATTGACAGATCGTATTCGTACTTATTTTGACAAATGAAAGGAAATAAAATATTTCTGTGCAGGTATTAAATTTCAATGAGGCAAAGCATGAAACTGGAAATCATTTTTTGAGTCCTTCTGATTAGGTAATCAAATAGGATGGAGATTTAACTCTTTACCTAATAAAACTGAAGAATCAACTTTGTTAAAAATATTCTCACTGCATAGAAATGTTTTTCTTTGTTAGAATTTAGCAGGCAATCTCTGGAAACAAATTTAATGAACTTACTGCAGCAAGGTATTACAACAATATCATTTGAATGAAAAGATAAAATATTGAAATTTTGAAAATGAATTTTTTGGATTAATTTTCTTTTATTTTCAATATCATTTTTTTTCAGATTCCAACATTAGTAGAAGCCCTGAGTAAGGATGTTTGCAAGAGTATTGCTGCCTCAAGGGATCACACTCTTTTCCAGATGGTGAGGTAAACTATAGTTCAAATGAAGACTTGCTGTAAACATTAATTGGTTGTAGAAGTGAGATGATAATTGGTATCAGATATCAGTATAGACTGATAAATTTGTTATTGGCAACATATTGGTTTTGGCAACAGGAGGTTTCCTAGCCTGTATCATTCCCAATATTTTTTCAACAATTTTTGCATCTGAAAAATCTGGAGACTTTTCGGCAGTCATTTTATGATCAAATTTCCAGAAAAAGAGTGTGAATGCTAAGATCTTCTGTGTTTTGAAATACTATTCTTGATATAAGTGCAACATAGTTGGTGATATTTTATCCAAATAAATCATTGTTAAACCAAATAAAAAATTGTTCAACAGTGGGTGCAACGAATAAAGAGAACTGTCGGTCAAGAATTAGGCATAGATCACGCCTACAAAAGTACTCATGCTTAGTATACACCATCTGTCATTCCAGTCACCTGTGAAGAATTATGTTTAGAGCAGGCCAACAAAAGTGTCCAACTTCCAGCATCTATATTGATCAAACAAAAGGCCTAAAAATGTTAAAAATCTGTTTCTCTGGCACTCCTATATGGTCATTTTTGCTGTCACGTGCTCTCTTTCTATAAGCACTGCATACTTAAAAATATAAAAATTAAATGGCTTATGTCTGATATTTTACCCAAGTTAATAAATTGATAAATTTGTCCCTTGAGTGCACAAGGATTTGCAATAATTTAGCATTGCAAAGCCTTCTTGTTCTCAAGGAATGAAATACACCACCACCCATCCTATTCTGTTTATTATGAGGCCTAAAACATAAAACAAACCAAAAATATGAACTTTTGCTTGCCAAGAAATAATTACAAAAATAAAAAATAAAATAAGAAACCACCTGTCCACATGCAATTTTACAAAAAATGGCCTGAGAAGCTGGAGCTATGTGGGGCCTAACTCATTTTTATGTGTACCCATACCATGTATGGTACACATAATACCGGCATCCGAGGTGGCCCTCCATCGTTCGTCCATCCTTTTTCTGTCCATCCGTCTGTCCGTCTGTCCATATCCATTTCTTTGGCATTTGATAACTTGAAAAATATTGCTTGGATCAAGTTACTTTACAAATTTTGTACAAAATTAGGTGCAATCCGATTTTTGTGCAGATCTTTCATATGAAAGCGCTGATTTGAATAATTTTTTGTATGAATGTTTAGTACCATGGGATACATCACATATAATACAGGTTTTTTTCTCGTGTGTAAATTGTGCTTTCAGCACTGTAACTGCAAATGCCAATACGGCTCGGTCGAGAGGCCGTATTTATGAACCGATCTTTACGAAACTTCTTGGGTACCTTCGTTATCACCGTGGGACGAGAACAAGTGTTTTTGGGTCCGGTCTGAAATTCAAGATGGCCGCTGGCAGGCATTCGTACAAAATTAGGTGCAATCAGATTTTTGCTCAGAACTTCCATATGAAAGTGCTAATTTGAATAATTTTTTGTGTGAATGTTTAGTACCAAGGGATACATCACATATAATACGGGTTTTTTTCTTATGCATAAATTATGCCAATTAGACTAAATTTGATCTGTTTAATGTTACTTTCAGCATTGTAACTGCAAATGTCAATACGACTCGGGCTAGAGGCCATATTTATGAACCGATCTTTACGAAACTTCTTGGGTACCTTTGTTATCACCGTTCCCCGTGGGAACCCCGGGAAGTAAGCAGCACTTGTTTACTGTGGTAAACCAGTTCTGCTTTACTAGTAAAATAGGACCCAGTCACCAATGCTTGGGGTGAAAGTCCTCTAAAATGGGCAACATGTTGATCAACGATTGACTAAACTTGACTTCATCTCCATGTTGTGTCACGATTAGCCATGGTGCATAAATATGTGACGTTAACCACCAACAAACAAACAAACTGTTATCACCGTGGGACGAGAATAAGTGTTTTTGGGTGCGGTCCGAAATTCAGGATGGCTGCCGGTGGCCATTTTGTGCCAAAATTAGTGCAATCAGTTTTTTGTACAGAACTTCTGTATGAAAGTTCTGATTTGAATAAATTTCTGTATGAATGTTTAGTAACATGGAATACATCACATATAATACAGGTTTTTTTCTCGAGCAGAAATTATGCAAATTAGATGAACTTTGATTTATTCAGTGCAGCTTATACACAGTAAGTGCATGTGTCAATATGGCTTGGGCTAGAGGCTGTATTTATGAACTGATCTTCACAAAACGTCTTGGGTACATTTGTTATCACCTTGGGATGAGAATGAGTGTTTCTGGGTGCGGTCCAAAATTCAAGATGGCTGCCAGTGGCTATTTTGTACTGAAATTAGGTCCAATCATCCAATCATTTGTTTGTACACAACTTCTATACGGCTCAGGCTAGAGGCCGTATTTATGAACCGATCTTTACAAAACTTCTTGGGTACCTTTGTTATCACCGTGGGACGAGAACGAGTATTTTTGGGTGGGGTTCAAAACTCACGATGGCCACCAGCAGCCATTTTGTACCTAAATTAGTGCAATCAGTTTTTTGTACAGAACTTCTGTATGAAAGTTCTGATTCGAAAAAATTTTTGTATGAATGTTTAGTAACATCGAATACATCACATACAATTTGGGTTTTTTCCTCGTTTGCAAATTAGATGGACTTCGATTTTTTCAGTGCGACTTATACACAGTAAGTACACATGTCAATATGGCTTGGGCTAGGGGCTGTATTTATGAACCGATCTTCACAAAACTTCTTGGGTACCTTTGTTATCACTGTGCTATGAGAACACATATTTTTGGGTTCAGTCAGACCCACTCTGGGTCTCAAAAAGGGAGATAATTAAAAATCTTTCCAAAAACACCAGACAAAATAATGTTTCTTGAATTCAGCATCCCTAGGATGTGTATATTCTAATGTGTTGCAGCCAAGTTCCTGTGTTAATATTTGTTGTTTGGGGGGGGTAAACATTATTAGCACAACCTGATTTTCTATTTACAATGAGAAAAATAAAACCTCACCCGTGGGAACCCTATTAGCTAAAGATAAAAAATTCAAAGACCTATATTTTAAGAAGGACTGGACAAATATTTATTAATTAGTATGAATCCACCTTAGAAGGGTTTGAATTGCTAACATTTGGCTGATGGTGCGCCATACAAGGATCCCCATTGTAACATTAACCCCATGAAGATTTCTTTTCTAGTTTAGCATCTAACTGTCAACCATCTTTACAACTTTACAATATTTTACCTATACATTTGTTACAGACTACAGTCAGCATTTATGTACAGATCGTTACAATACTTTATATGTACCTTTGTTATCAGGTCATTACCTAGATGTGTGTCATTGCTGTGTCACATACTATACATGTACATGTCTTACACAAGTTGAGCAACAGTGTTATTGACACTTTCATTATTGGCCCATTTGAATGGTCATATTATGTAATCAGTCTGTCCATCCATCTGCCCGTCCATCTGTTAACATTTTGGGTTTTCGACTGATAACTCCAGTTTTGATTATTTGATCTCAACCAAAGTTGGTGTGTGTATTGCCCAGCTAGTAGTACAGGCCATGTTTGAATATGGGTTCCATCCAATTATTTTTCCCTGAGTTATGGCCCTTCTCGACTTAGAATTTGACCATCTATTAACATTTTTGGTTTCCGACCAATAACTCCTGTGTGGATCATTTGATCTCAACCAAAGTGGGTATGGGTATTTCCAAGCTAATAATACAGACCAGGTTTGAATATGGGTCCCGTCAATTATTATACCCCCACAAAACTAAGTATATAGGGGTATATAGGAGTCAACTTATCAGTCGGTCGGTCAGTCTGTTGTCGTCGGTCTGTCGCTCATGTAAACTTGTGGAGTGAACTGCTTCCACAGTTTTAGCCGCATTTTCATGAAACTTCACAAAAATAATCAACATATTGAGGGGAAGTATGTGATATAATTTTCTTCCCGATTGAAGTCAAGATGGCTGACTGGTGCCCATATTGGATTTTGCCAAATATTTGTGGAGCGAACTTCCACAGTTTTAGTCGCATATTCATGAAACTTCCGAAAAATGATCAACATGATGAGGGGCAGTGCGTGACATAATATTTTTATACTACAACCAATGGCCCAGACTTAGCTGGTGCAAACTCAATATTATCAAGGGCCAAACACAAATTTTGAACCCCCCAATCCCCCAAATTTGCATACAATACCGAAAATTAGAAGTCCTATCTGGCCCTCAATACTTTTAGTACTTGCGCATGCGTAGTACTCATGAAGAGACCAGAATTGGCGCAAACATCATTCTTTGTTTGGCCCTAAGTCAGTAAACATCTCAACTGACATCTATGCTTTAAATCTCTCTTTTGGTGGATTCCAGACACAAATCAATGAAGTATATGGTGGATTCAAGGCTGTAAATGGATGATGGAAGTGAACAAAGGTAGTTTGAGACGTTCAGGGCTGTAACTTTTATATAATATGAAAATTATTTCATGTTACCCAATTTCGGGATATACGCTTTGATGTCATTAGTTTTGCTAACGATTTACCTACTGTTGGTTATATCTTCCTTCCCTATCCTTCCATGAACCCTCCGGTTAAACTCCTAAGCTTTCTGGCTGTTTTTTATTGAATTTTTTTTATTAAATTCCTTGGGAGTTTAACATGTTGTACAAAAGGTTTATTCTGTTTATCCCCACTGTTAGGTCCTCAACCTAGGGGTGTTGGGCCGTTATTGTCGTGCATCTTCTACTCGATGCATTGTTTTTTCTTTGCATGAAGACCTAGCTTTGCATCAGGTATCAGTTAATTATTTAGTGACTTGGGCCTTTTGTGTGCCTATTGTCTTGTTTGCAGTTTTCTAATCCTGACATTGTTTACTTTTAACAATGCCCTTAACTGGTAATATTCAGGGTTTTATTTCATCACAATTATAGTAGGATACATTCATTAATATTCCAGTATTGTAGCTTTAATATTTTGGTGTTTGTCCTCACTTAGGCTCTATTGGGATGTCCTTGGGCCCATGTGGCTCCCTTGGGGAACTTAGGCGTTTTAAAACAAAATTTCGGAAAAAATTTGTTTCGATTGTTTTCGAAATTATTTTTGATTGTCTTCGTCATGTATCCTTATATTGTATGATTATATGTTAGATGTTAGGAGTGCTGTGAACTTGTTTGGATTGTAATTATTTGTGAAATTATTGCTCTCAGTGTAGGGCAAAGTAGTCTACATCGGATTTACAGTGTGTTGCCTTGCCTGTAGTCGCTGCTCTTATACTGATTCAGGTCCTACTTGTGTCGTCAGGGTCAACTCATTAGGACACTAACGTTGGAAGTGGGTGTCATGCTATATATTCGTGGTGAAGTTCCGATGTCGGGACTGTCACCGCAAGATAATTCCAGTTTTCAGTTTCTTTTCTAAAGGAACAAGAACATGGTGATGATATTGCGACACCCGTCCAGAATGTGCTGCCATTGTTGTGCTCTGAAGAGCAAACAGAGCTAGGTGCTAAGGTGCTTTTGAATATAAAGGAATAAGGCCTCTTATTCCAGCAGCTAGCTCAACAAGTCAGGCGGTTACCTGATGGTGGGAACCATAATACCGTTATGTCCATTGCAGTTGAGGAGAGTGTAGATTTGGGTAAAGCGAGCACCTTATAATCAAAAGCTCACCCAGCAATGACGGCAATATAAGGGGAAGAAGCCTGCAAGTTTCTCTTTGGGAAGCTCGGCGAGTTCCGGGATCAGACCGCGAGAAGGAGAGCCTTTTATAACCCAGTAACAGTCGGGGTCGACTATTGCATTGAGAAACTTGCACTGGGGCTGCTCCTATACTGCTGCTGGGGCCGGCTGCAGTTACGGCTTATTCCTCCGCTTCGGTGAAGCACATGCAACCACACACCAGCTACCTGATTTCGGATGTTCATGCAGCCGAGCGAAGATGCTCCAGTCTTAGCCCTCGAAGTCGGTAGAGAAAACCATCTGGCAGCTAGTGATTCGAGGCTTGATTTATCGCGATGTTTGGCGAAGAGATCGCTGGCCAGATCTCTGTCCCGGGAGCAACATGCGGCAGAGAAATAAAGCTGCTGCTCCACAAGTCTCTGTAACGGACTTGCTGTTGCAATTTGCACAGATTATCGCAACTTAAAAAACACAGCAAGGGGCACCCGTCAGCAGATTACGGTAGTGTGCCATCAGATGGTGCTGGGTCAGTCTGGTTATATGTGCATGTAGAAGAAGCCAGAAGTTTCTTTCCGGGATGCTCTGCTAGATCTGGGGTTAGATCGCAGATTGGAGAACCCTCTCCATCCCGTTAACAGTTGGGGTTGACTGTGTCTGTTGTGAGAAACTATAATGCGTCGGAACATGCATCGAAATGTTCCTTCCACACTGCGGCTGGAGCCAGCGGCGGTTATGGCTTCTTCTTACATGGAAGTGCACGAAAGAGGATTAGCATAGAAGTTTCTAAGCGGGATAGTCGGCGAGAATTGGGGACAGATCGTGAGTGCAGAGCGTTCTGCTTCCTGTTAACAGTCGGGGCCGACTGTTTTGTGTAAGAAACTTCAATGAGTAGGAGGGAGTGTCCGTGCAAAATGTGATGAGTTTGGATGCTTCTTCCGCACTTCAGCTGGGGTCTGCTGTTGTTACGGCTTCTTCTTCTTCCATGGATATGCACGCTAAGATGCCTATAAGTTTAGGCTTCTTCCCCTGCTACATTGATGAAGCACATTGACCGCAGACTAGCTATCCGACTTCGCACGTTCACGAACCCGCTGCCATAGATTGATCTGCGTATCGCAGCATTCCAGTAGTCGCTGGTACTACAATCAACAGGCTCTGGTGGTGAGCTGTCGGACGGTGCTGCGCTGGCCCAGTCATCCATTAAATCGGATGGTGCTGACCAAATAACTTATCTTTTGAGAATACTGTCTTTGGGAATTACGGGTGTTAAAAATATAATACAATTTTGGGAAAATACGGGTGTTAAGAATAAAATTCCCTACCTTGCGCGACAATAGTTGTAAGTCTCCATTCACTGAGCAAGTTACACTGAGATATCTGTCTTCACGGAGATGAAGACTTCTAAGCTACATTAGCTAGGCTCAGACCTCTGTCTTTTGGGACTAACAACGCTAAAGGAAAGAGTGCTTTTCATTTTGTTTTCCTATGTGTCACAGACTTGAGTCTTATTGTTGACACCATAGTAGCCTAGCTAGAATCATGAGCGGTGTTTTTTCCAGTAGTTATGCTATAAGCATAACTGAAATAACGTATCTCTTGAGATTACTGTCTCTAGTTGTAAGTCTCTGTTGAGTGTTCATTGAGCTTTCAAGGTCGCAACTTACACTGAAATATCTGTCTTCACGGAGATGAGGACTTCTAAGCTACGACTAGCACTGTAAGTCTCCTTAATGAGCTTCTGAGGCCACAGTTATCAACCTTTTAATGGTCTTCACGAATTGGAAGACCTTTAGCTGCTTCAGCTAGGCTGAGTTCACTGTCCTATCGGACATGATACCATTGTGTTGGAGGAGATTATTCTCTTCCTACTGGTACTGTTGGTGTTAGTTATCTGAGGCGGTAAGCTCTATTGATGACGCCATATTAACCTAGTGTGATTTATGAGCCCACCTATACTAAACTCCTTCTCAGGAATATATTTCCTGATATCAGATCGAATGTAAGGAATTCATCTAGGTTTTTATGATTGGGTGTCGGAACATTGTTTTCATGTCCCTCATCATTTCCATCCAATCTATTGTTGTGGACTATATTTCCATACTAGGGATTGGATATTATGTCTATATGGTGTATTATTTAGTCATCACGTCCCCCTCCATCCTTAGTGGCATTATGGAGTTAGTCAGACGTGAGGGAGTCCTGTGGTTGCTATACTATTTGATAACTAACACAAAATGTTACAAGTTGCACCGGGTTACTGTTATTATGATTGCTTTGACTATAAGCTTTTAGCTGTATTACTCTTATTGAGAATAGAAGCAGCAGTATAGCCTTAATTCTTCTGCGTTGGCCGTACTTATCTAGCGATTGAAGTAATGCAGGGGAAGGTGGGGGGGGGGGGGGGAGGGGTTCAATGCCTTTCATTGCTACTCGATTGGCGGCTGGGTTGTGTTCTAATGGCGACCTCATGGGCACATCCACTATTTAGTTGGTTTGTTTCATATGGTTGTTTGTTTTTAAGTCATATACTAGTATATGATTCCTGAACAATAAATTGCTAGCCTTCACGCACCTGTGTGGCTGTCATGTCAGTTATCTGGGCGCCATTCTCTAATGTGGCAATTAGTCCACTCTGAAAAGTTAGCTCAGAGTGGTCTGCCTTTTTCTTACGACGAATGAGTTTATAACTCAGTTTAACTGCATTAACATTGAATTATCCATTCCATTTCCTGGTTACTCTTGTATCACTCGGTCATACCGTGGATGCAGGCTGTATTCAGACGAGTACATGCTGGATTCTGTTGCTCGTGTGCATATGTAAGAATTATTGAATAGATTCTATAAAATTCTTGCTCTGCTTTTTGAGCTCATGAGAATTTTGGGGATATTTGGATCAGTTATAGAATTTCCAATAGGACGTCTATGCGTGCGTTTTCAATTTTTGGCTTCATTATTTGGAGTAGTATATTCTTTCTCCGAACAATCATTGGTGGTAACGGACCTAGGGAACAATGAATTATTTGGGGGACAGTCTGTGACGGGTCTGTTAATCATAGCCCGTTCCATGTTCTGAATCCAGGTTTCTACCCGAGACTGTACACAGTAGAATTCACATTCTCGTATGTTTGTAGGGTTCAATTGGAGTTTCATTATTGGAATTAATTGAACACCTGAACAGGGACGCCTGTTGGATGCCCCAGAAATGTGTTTGCTCTAACAGATACTTTCCATTGGGATTCAGTTGGTCAAATGTAAGGTTGTACACGTTATTTCACCAGTTTTCTGACTCCGGCATACGTTAGAAGCTTGCTCTGTTAATAACCGGGATCACCATGATAGCCTTTGCTACCCAAGTGGCGTTAAGGACCAATAATTAATAATAGTTAATAACTGGATGCCTTTTGGGCGAATATATATAGATTATTTGGTACCGCTTTTCACTGATTCCAGAGTGCTTCCCTCTTTGTTTTGAAGAATATTCCTTCAAAAAAAGGGGGGGGGGATTTTTCTTCTTCTCTTCTGGCTTGATAGTAAGTATGTAACTATGAGTGAAACTGTTTTTGTCTGTAGACTATTACTGATCTTAGATACAGCTTGTTTATTATATATATGGCGTGTGTTTGTGGGGGTTAGTCTCTCACTCTCGAATACGCCATCCTAATTTAAGTGGCTTAGTCCAGCCTAGCCTTAAAATTGGGGGCTCGTTACACCCAATTAGCATAATCATTCATGCTAAGAATACAGAATTTCTTGGATATGGCTTCTTGTTGATGATATGTTGTCTCTATTATTGTATAGAGAGACATACATGTAATTCTTTTAAAAAAATATAATCTCCTTTTCACCTTGGAATGCAGGCTTAGAAGCTATATTTGGTCTGCTAATTCATAAGTCCTAGTCCCTCCGCCTTTTTACGATTCAGCTATGTCTGATTGTAGTATAAAAATAAGTTAAATTTAAAGTAATTTGTATATTTTTTACACTTACCAATGGCCCAGATGGGGTTGGCCCTCTCAGGAGTGGGCACTCATACCTCCCCGCTGAGTTACTACTTTAGTAGGCTCGTCTACAAAGAATGATGTTGGTGCCAATTCCGGTCTATTTTTGAGTATTGCACATGCACAAGTACTAAAAGTATGGAGAGCCAGATAGGACTTTCAATTTTTGGTATTGTATGCAAATTTTAGGGATTGGGGGGTTCAAAATTTGTATTTGGCCCTTGATAATATTGAGTTTGCACCAGCTAAGTTAGGGCCATTGGTAAGTATAAAAAATATACAAATTCCTTTAAATTTATAATTTTTTTCCAGATCAGGTTCAAGATGGCCGACTGGTGGCCATTTTGGATTTTGCAAAATACTTGTGGAGCGAACTACTTCTACAGTTTTTGCTGCATTTTCATGAAACTCAATATAAATTGATTCACATGATGAGGAGTGGTGCATGACATAAATTTTTTCCAGATCGGACTCAAGATGACCGACTGGAGGCCATATTGGATTTTTTTTTTTTTTTTTTTTACTTAATATTTAGCCAGGCCTGGCGGTGCTCTTGTCATTCATATTTTGAAGGTTAACCCTTTACCTAATCAATTAGGTGGCAACCACACACATAATTTACAAATTAAGCAGCTGAATAAAAAATTATTTTTCGCAAAATTTTCATCAAACCATATCATGTGACCCCCACATTGGAATGAGGTGAGCTCATTCCAATGAGAGGGTCACATGATAAGGTTTTGTTAATTTTTTAATAAATTTGAAAAAAAATAATTAAAATACTAATTTCTGATATCATGAGCATTGGTTTAAGGGTTAACAGCACTACTGGGGAGCGCAGTGGCTCAGTAGGTAGAGGTGCAGGCTGCAAGCCGAGAGGTCCTCGGTTCGAATCCCACCTGCCGCAACCGCGTTGTGTCCTTGGGCAAGACACTTCTCCATTGCCCACGTGGGGGCACGATGATGCCGTGTACTAAGGCGTACTGCACGTCGATGGTGCGCATGTCTTCAACCAATCTAATCCTGCCTGTGCTGCAGTGCGGAGTTACGATGTTGGGGAGCTGACAGTTGCTCGTCGTTGCTCGGTGGTTCTCTCCGGGTACTCCGGCTTCCTCCACCCGTAAAACTGTCACGGTCATGATTAGCCATTGTGCATAAATATGTGACCTTAAACACCAATAAATAAATAAATAAATAAATATAACAGCATTACTTTTTTATTTGTGTGACTTTTAGTGTTCAACTGATGATCGGAATCAGCCACCACAATCGGCAGATTGTGGGCAATCGGATGACAAGGCCATTGGCTACTGGAACTTCGGTTCAACCAGTTGTTGCTAAGCAAGCATTCTGTGATGATTCATAAACTGCATTTTATTATCTTCCGCAATTGTTCAATTGTTAATGTAATATGATTTCAATGATATCATTCAATAAAGGTGAAAAACCACATTGTGTATTCTTAATTTCTCTAGATGCACCTTTAAGGGATATACAAGTTAAACAACATGTAAAGCTTACAATTGAGCTTGAGCGTACTTGTGACAATCGGCAGTTCATACCGGAAAAGTAAAGTTGACACTCCATTGACTCAGGTCGCAGTAAAAATTACCAGTTGTGCACACATGGATGGATGATAAACGTGACTCGGAGAGCCCCGTTTAATATCCAAGTGTGCATGATTGGTAATTTTACTGGACCTGAGTCAACAGAGTTTTACACTGAAATATGTTCAATTTAATGTAGTTCTTTCGAGTCTCGACTCATCTAGTAGTAAATGGACTGTGAACACAGTAAAATATGTTGAATTTAATGTAGTTCTTTGTGAGCCTCGACTTGCCTACCGTAGTAGTGCATGGTATTACAATTGGCAAAGTCAAGATAAGCCATTGCCATCACTTATGTGAAAGTCTGTGAGACTGTTCACATTTTCTTTGGCATAGGCTACACCCTGCATTTCTTGTGTGAAAATCACTAAATTCCATATGCAGGTTCGAGGTCATGTCTAGATATGAACGTCCCCTTTTGGTCACGATTGGTCAACTGTGGCGGCTGCAAGAGCCCCCAAACCTGAAAACCTTTAACACAGTCCACAAGTCGTATCTATGAAGGGATTTCATTGTAACTTGGCAGGATGACTTCATATAATGTCAAGAAGAGAACATTCTATTTTGGTTGTGATCGATCAACCATGACAGCTGCAAGAGCCTGAAACCCAAAAACCTTCAGCACAGTCCACAGGTCATATTTATGATGGGATTTCATTGTAACTTTGTAGGACGACTCCATATAGTGTCTAGATGAGAATGTCCTCTTTTGTTCATGATCTGTCAACAGTGACAGCTGCGAGAGTCCAAAACCTTTAGCACGGTCTACAGGTCATATTTATGAAGGGATTTCATTGTAGCTTGGTAGGATGACTCTGTATAATGTCTAGATGGGAACGTCCCCTTTTGGTACCAATTGGTCAACTGTGATGGCTACATGGGCCCAAAACCCAAAAACCTTTAGCACAGTCTACAGGTCGTATTTATAAAGGGATTTTATTGTAACTTGGTAGGATGTCTACATGAGAATGTCCTATTTTGGCCGTGATTGGGCAACCGTGGCAGCCGCACAGGCACATGTCCTAGATTTGTTTAGCACAGTTTACAGTTGAAGCAATTTCATTGTAACTTGGAAGGATAACTTGGTATGATGTCTAGATGAGACTATCATATTTTGGTCACAATAAGTCAGCCATTACCATCACCTGGTCACTTGATGCAGACTCCTTTAGCACTGCTTACATGTTGTTTTTATGTAGGGATTTCATTGTACCTTGGTGGGATAACTTGCTATGATATCTAGATGAGACTAACCTATTTTGGTCATGATTGGTCAACCGAGACCATCTAACCATCATGTGACCTAGATTCTTTTAGCAAAGTCTACAAGTCATTTTTATGAAGGGATTTCATTGTAACTTGGTAGGGTGACTCTTTTTGGAATGATTTTACTGCAACTTGGTAACTTTGGTTGACATATGTTAAGTGTCAGGGCCACATCAACCCAGGTTTTAATTCTTTAGTACAGTCTACACTCAAATTATTCTTATTGAAAACACAAGCATACAGGGAACAGAAAATTAACATATTCTCAACTATCAAAATTCTTGTCTTATTTCATAATCCTTTCATAAACATTGAACATTATCCTTTTCATCAAACACCAGGCACAGTCGAGTTAAGCTACAGTGTCACTGACACTTTCTTTTTTGTTTGTTAGTGCGATAACTTGAAAAAATATTTATTGATTGAGCCAGTATCTGGTATTTGAGTTCAACCAAAGAATCTACAGGTCATGTTCAAAAACCAGCTCAGTCCAACAATTAGGGCCAGAATTATGATTCCTAATTAGTCGATTTTAATGACTTTTTTTGTTTGTTAATTGCGCCAAATTTTGGTATTTGAGTTTAATTGAAGAATCTGTTGGTCAAGTTTGAAAAACATCTTGGTCCAATAATAGGGACAGAGTTACAGCCCCTAATTAGTCGATTTTATCTTTTTGTTGCACATTTACTTTAATTTTAAGTTAACTTTTTTCGCTATATGCTGATTTTTTCGTATGTGCCTGCCTTTGTCATGGGTACTTACATGTACTAGTAGAAATTGAATTTTAATGTGCTTGGTTGATGTTTGTAGGGAGTTACTTAATTTTGACATCATTTTACCTTAATAAGTGAACAATTGCAGATGGTAATAAAATGCAGTTAATTAATCATCACAAAATGCTTGTCATGAGCTGTTGCCGTTGTAAGTTGAACCGATGTTCCATGAGCTGTTGCCGTTGTCATCTGATTGCCCACAATTGGCCAATTGTGGTGACTGGTTCTGATCATAGGTTGAACACTACTTTGATGCTATTTATTTGGGCATGCCAATAGGCATTCTCCAATAAATTGTGTCAAACAATTAATTATATAGAGTAATCGCTTGACTGGACTTGTTACATGAAATAATTCATGAGAGCTGAGGGACGTTGTACAAACACGAGTGCGCGAATGCGAACAAGTGTTTTACAAAATAGTCCCTCGCTTCGAATGAATTATTTCACGTAACCGGTCCAGTCAACCGATTACTCTGTTTATTACTTTTCATTATTAACGATAATTATATTATTTAACCCTTTATCTAATATAACGGCCAAAACCAGCCAGTGCTATTCTCAAAAATCCCCAATTAATTTTCATTATTTTTTCATTTTTTGTCTCTAAAACATAGGTTATGACACTCATTGGAACGAGCTGGACGAGATCATTCCAATGAGGGGTCATAACCTATGTTTTTGAGACAAAAAATGAAAATAATAGTTATTCAAGAATTGTTTTTGCAAGTGCTGTCTGCTTTTCATGTTAGGTAAAGAAAGGGTTAAAAAAACAAAAAACAATGAAGTCCCCAATACACCGCGGCAAAGCGTCTTTCATTTGGGCGCATGGATACATGATCCAATTGTTGATTGCATAATTCTCTTGTGAAGTTATCGTTTATAATCAAACCCGGAAATCCCAGTAAATCACACTTTGGAAAGTAATAAAATAAAACAATTTTATATAATTTTTTTCCTGCTGTTGAGCAAACAACAAGCTAATGCATAGAGTGCAAACCTCTAAAGTTGCTTCAGCACTGTTCAATAGAGCCATGTTGGTTTCTTCTACTAAACCTGTTAATATAGTGGCAATAAAAGACACCTAATATTATTTTTTTTTTAGTGGCTCAATATATTCTTGTGGACTAAATCACAGTCATCAGTTGGGACAGTTTCCCATTCCAGATAAAAGTTTAACACCAAAACTTGTAAGTGTTTTACCATCAATATAAAATGTTTCTTTGTTTAATCAACCTGGTATGCGTGGATTTTTGTGTGAAGAAGAAAGAGAATTGCTGTCAATCCACAAACACAATTAGAAACAAATTGATGATGTGTATCAGTTCGGGATGGAGGGATATGGGTTCAGAATGTGTTCCCAGCCAGCTGTCCTCTGACAGTTGAACACATTCTGTAAACTAACCATTTCTTATCAACCTACCTCAATTGTTTACAACAGGCTTGCACTACAGTGGAAGAACCTAACTCGGATAAAATACTCTCTATTTTAATCTTTCCCAAGATATGGGAAAGAAAAGTGGTGTAAAAACACCACGAAAAAATAAGCCAAAACTGGGCCGAGCGCCATCGGCGCACACCCAGTATGGGACGCTCTTCCATAGTACAAATCCCTGACTTCCGTCACAGTGCACAATGCATCAATTTGCCATTCTTTTTCTTTCCGAGGCACGAGCAGGATGTGTTTCCGCCATATGCATTATGAAACAGTGATAATTCAACTCGTGGATAATGGTTTTCCTGTGACTGGAATTATGGATCTGAAGATCGTATAATAACAGGACTGTGTTTTATATATTCTCGTTTATATTTTCAACCACATTCTCATTGTTTATTAATTACTATTCCGTTTTCGCGAATGTTTTGCGACATCGTGTCATCGCGATTCGACAATGAATTTTTTCAGTTGATGAAAAAAAATAAAATAAATAAATAAATAAACATTTTATTGGAGTCGGTGTCGGCCGTCTGGGTTCTGCCACCTTCTCTCGTAGTTGAGGGTGTTCTTCTACTTTCTGTTTCTGTTGAGTTCACCTTTTTCTTCTGCTCTCACCTCTGTTCTTTCCAGTTCGGTTCCTTTTGGGCAATTCCGTTGCTCTCACAATTGGTGCGTTCTCGTATCCGTTTCGTCCGCACACGCGGGTGGTGTGGAATGCAGTCGTTTCGGGAGCCTCCCGACTCGACCACGTCTGATGTGAGTTTAACCCCTCCGTGGGGGATGTGCAGCTCCTCCCGCACCTGGGGGGGGGGGGGGGGGGGCACTGTCATTTCGGGGCCCCCCGACTCGACCACGTCTGGTGTGAGTTTGACCCCCTCCGTGGGGGATGTGTAGCTCCTCCCGCTCCCGCGGGGGGTGGTTAACGCTTTCGTTTCGGGTCGCCCGATTCGACCACGTCTGATGAAAATTGCTCCTCCTCCGTGGGTGATGTGCAGCTCCTCCCGCACCAGCGGGGGGTGGGGACCGCTTTCGTTTCGGGGCTTCCTGATTCGACCATGTCTGGTGAGAGTTATTCCCCTTCCGTGGGGAATGTGCAGTGTTTTACCGTGGTGGATACTGCGGGAGCTGTTGGTTTTCTGGTGTAGAGATGCCTGGTTCCGGGACTATGCGCCCTCTCCAATCGACATCTGAGGCTGTCACTAGGGTTGTGACTCCTCCTTTGGAGGCCGAGCTTGGTGTCTCTCTCTGCTTTTCCGCCAGTTCCAACAGCTCCTGTCGTATCTGCTGCTACTGCTGTTCCGTCTACAACGTCATTGGGCACCGTTTTTAGCCGGCCTCGGCTTCTCCCTGCCAGGGTCTGCAGGGATGTCTGTAGTATGGTTGTGGGGTTTCGGCCTCAGCCTTCCCAGACTTCCACTCGGCGAAGTCAAATGGGGCTGCCGACTGAACCCCATACTGTGTCCTCTCAGCCATTGAGCACAGTAGTTTTATACCTGCAGTGGTCTGCTGCGGTGTCTGGTTGTGTAGACATGAGGGTATCAGCCTCAGCCTTCCCTGACTTCAACACGGCGAAGTTGGAAGTGGCTGCCGGCCGGACCCTCTCCTGTGGTCTCTGCGCCGTCGAGCTCCACAGTTGTCTTTGGATTCGGTTGTTCTTAGTGGGACACTATGAACTCCGTGGCGTTTTCCGTCCCTCATTCTGGCCACACGACCAGTCTTGGGGGTCCAATGTCTTTTGTGCAGCCTGGACCTTCTGCCCTGCAGAGGTCAGCGGTGACTCTCATGAGTTCCTGCTATGTTGATCCTCGGGGTGTGTCACACCCCTGTACACGTCTGGCTTCAGACGTTTTCGGCTGCCGCCAGGGGTCCCATGTCGGGTCTTTTGGAGGATCGTGACCCTTCGCTGGTTCAGAGGGTCAGCGGTGAAGCCACTTTGCCGGTTCGTTCCCCTGTCGAACCGGCCAGTACGGGCAGTGAGCTTAGGGAGTCCCTCTCCTTACTCACTCAGGTTCTGTCAACGAGCCTTCCTATTGCTTCCAGCGAGGCAGCGAGTGGTTTCCAGGCGCCTCCTGTGGCGCCGCCTCCCGGGATTAGAAACAGGCCGCTTTCTGATCCCCTGGTGTTACGACACCATGGGAGGCGTCGGCTGGTTTGCCCACGATGGGCTATGTGTCTTCCGACTTCGGGGAAGAGTCAGACATGCTTGATGTCGAGAGCCAGCAGTCTTTGGACTTGGGGGCAGCTCTTGCTTTCGTGTTTGGGTTCCTTCCAGATCTCAAACCATCTAACCAGTCGACAGTGTCAGCCAGGCCGCGATCATCGGTCGCGCTAACAGTCTATGGAGCAACCTGCTTCTGGGCGTCTTCGACCGTGCCCTTCGGTACAGTTGGTTGAAGCATTTTCAGCCTTGGACTCCAAGCTAAGTTCCAAGGCTATGAAGGCTCCGTTCTTCACCAGGGTTGACACCTTTTTGCCTCTGGCACGTTATCGTTCTTACGATTCCGCCAATCCGTCGGTCTACCAGACTTTGACGGTTTTTGGATCAGGACTCCAATTCCCTCGGGCTTTCCAAGTCCACGTTTGCCGTCATTCCGATGACGACTCTGGAGTCCACATTGGGCTTATCGAGAGAGATGCTTGGTATGCTTTCTCTCTCCGATCACGTCGTCTCAGCTTTTGCTGCTTATCTGTCTTCAGATAAGTTTGACGAGGTACAGGCTCCTTTGCGTGTGCTGTCCAAGGCGCTCATGCATCTTTTCACACGCATGTCTGTAACACGGCTAATCTGGAATTAGTTCGAAGGGACTCTGTGCGGGACACAGGCCGATCCCTTCCTGAGGAGCAGTACGCTACTCTTCGATCTGCTTTTTTGGCAGGTCCGCAACTTTTCCATGATTCTGTGTTGACGGTCTGGGATGACGTCCTACGTCATTCCAATGATCAGCTGCTGTTTTCTTCAGCTTGATCAGCCTTCTAGGGTAGGCACGGGCCGTTCCAAGCCTAACAAGTACCCTCTGCTTCCTCTGCGAAGCGAGAGGGGCTGATCCTTCTGCCACCGCTTCTACTTCTTACTCAAGGGGTATGGGTAAGCGTCGGCAGTCTTGAGGGAACTCCCAGGATTCTTCATTCAGTGGAGATGTTTTCTCCTCTAGCGAGCCTCTTCAGGGTTCGCAATGAAGGTCCTCACCTCGACTCGTCCCAGGTTGGAGGAAGGATAGCAGAGTTCGCAGACCGTGGGCCACCATCACATCCGATCCTTGGATGTTAGATGTTGTTTGGTCCGGGCTGCGCATATCTTTCCGACGGCACTCCACTCTGTCCGGGGTGCCTTTTTCCAACCACAGTTCCTTCAGACATTTTACGTCGGGAACTTTTGTCCACGGAGATAGACAAATCTCCTGGCAAAGGGGGCGATTGAGGTCATCAAGAACATTAGGTCAGTGGGTTTCTATTCCCGCCTGTTCTTGGTGCCGAAGAAGGACGGCTGACTCCGACCGGTTCTCGATCTGAGTTTCCTGAACCAGTCTATCATTGCTCCCAAGTTCAGCATGGAGACTTTAATGTCGGTCCTCCGTTCCATTCACCAGGGAGATTTCGCTTCCAGCTTTGACCTGCGAGATGCTTACTTTCACGTTCCGATTCATTGGGCGTTACGGAAGTATCTCAGGTTCTTTTTTTTTCTGGGGCGAGTTTACCAGTTCAAGGCCATGCCTTTCGGCCTCAACCTGGTTCCTTGGTCCTTCACCAGACTGATGTCGCATGTGATAGCTTTCCATCGCACACAGTCCAGGGTGACTACTTCAGCATATCTGGACGATATCCTCCAGGGGCATTCCAATGCTTCCTTCCTGGAGTCGGATGTCGCGACTCTGTTGAGCTTGCTCACGTCGCTACGTTTCAGAGTCAACGAGGAGAAGTCGGACCTCGTCCCTTCTCGGTCGTTTTATCATCTGGGGATGGCTTTCCGCACACACTTCTATTTGGTGGCAGTTCCCCAGGCCAAGGCTGTGATTCTCTCAGCTTTTGCTCCGACTCTGACCCAGTCCACTTCCGCAACGGCTCGGAGTTTTCTCCGGCTAATCGGTCTCTGCTGTTCGGTGACGGATCTCATTCCTCTAGGTCGGCTGCGTGTCAGACCTCTCCAACACTTTCTGCTCAGTCGTTGGAGGCCGCATGTAGATTTTCTGGATCTGGTGCTTCAGTTTCCAGACTATCTTTATCCTCACCTTCTCCTCTGGGCGGATGTCCAGTGGCTTTCGCAGGGTGTTCCGTTGGACTTACCCACGTCCGATCGCGTTCTGAAGGCAGATGCCAGCGATCTCGGATGGGGTGCGACGTTGGATCCTCTAGGTCTTTCCATTCACGGGATGGTGGACCTGGATCATGCCGCTCACACATCCACCAGAAGGAGCTTCTTGCTCTTCTTCTGCGTTTTCAGGCAGTGGATCCCTCACCTGTCGAATCGCCAGGTCCTTCTGTTGTCCGACAATTCGACAGTGGCTGCTTACTTTCGGAACCTGAGCGGCACGCACTCAGTTCCAATGTACGAATTGGCTTGGGATCTTATACTGCTTGCTCAGGACGTCCGCGCCGGGGTGGCTGTTTGTCACATTCCCGGTCGCCTGAACGTCCTAGCCGACTCCCTGCCCCGTCGGGGCAGGGTCCTTTCCACCAGGTGGATGCTCCACATGGCGGGTTCCATCGATCTCTTGTGACCAGTTGGAACCTCCGGTGGACACTTTCGTGTCCCCGTGTCCAGATGCTCTGGTTTTCGCCGTGGACGCTCTGGCCCTCCTTTGGGATGGTCTTGTCGGCTACACCTTCCTACCGGTTCCGATTCTGCCTCAGGTTCTCACCCAGATATGAACCTGCAGTCGTCGAATCCTTTCAATCACACCCGTCGCTTCGGTGGGTGTGGATCTATCTGCTCCGCTCTCTGTTAGCGGCGGTTCCGGCATGTCTCCCTCTACCTCGCGACTTTCTTTGCCAAAGTCGCCCGGGAGGTTTTCAAGTTGACCCGACTTCATTGTGCCTTCGCACATGTCTTTTATCGGGTCCTGTCTCCTCCGTAGTGGTTTTTCGAGACACGCAGTGGAGTTGCTTTTCTTCAAGGAGGTACTCACTCCACTGGTTTAGCCTCTGTGGCTAAGTGGAAGGTTCTTCTGTCGATGGTGTGCGGTCACTCTGTTGCTTCTGTCACTCCTTCGATCACACTGCTTGCGGAGTTTTCTGGTATATGTTTGTTTCTGGGAGTCTCCAGCAATGTGTACTTGTCCATGCTTCAGAGACGTTTTTTCCTATGTGGTACCGCATTGTTTCGACACTCATCCTTGCCTCTCCAAGCTTGTTCAGCTCTTTTCCTTGAAAAGGCCTAGGACTTTGCAGTTTACTTCAAGATGGTCAATTTCTTGGGCGCTGCTCTGCTTGGGGGGTGGGGGGCGTTCACGCCTTTATCCTGGATGAATATGCGTTTTCCCACATGCCAGATCTCTCCTGCATCCATTTCTTGATGGACTTGTCTTGCTGTTCGTGCAGCTTCCGCTCGTCTAGCTACTGGTGATTGTATTACCAATTGTTTTTTCTGCCACGAGGTGCGTGCATTGTCTTCCTCTTTTAATAACTCTGTCATGTTGTCGGATGACTGATGTTATACTGGCAGCCTTCTGGAGAAATGCTACATTCTCCTTTTCTCTGCGACAGTTGCAGGAGCCGACAGAGACCCTTGGGGCCCTCTTTCTTCGACTCAGGATGTTGTCTATCCAAGCTTTTCAGCTTTTTTCGGGGTCGGTTCCAGCTTTGTGCTGTTACTGCCCTTTTCTGTCTGTGCGTCGCACTTCACCATACGCCTCATCTTTCATTGGCTTTTCTAATGTTTGTGATGCTATGGTTTGATAGGCCTAGGGATCTCTTCCTCTGTCCATGGTCCCAGTGCTATTGAGTTATGTGTGGGTTGGTTATGTGATTCCCTCCAGCCTTTTGTCTATTCAGCCTGTTGTAAACAATTGAGGTAGGTTGATAAGAAGTATAAATTTTATAGTAAATTTCCTTTCTTATTATACCTACCGAAATTGTTTACATGGAGGCCCTCCCGTCTTCTTATTCGGGTCAGAATCCTTCCTCCCCGCTGATCACATAACTCCTGTGTTGTTCGGAATCAAAAGAATGACAAATTGATGCATTGTGCACTGTGACGGAAGTCAGGGATTTGTACTATGGAAGAGCGTCCCATACTGGGTGTGCGCCGATGGCGCTCGGCCCAGTTTTGGCTTATTTTTTCGTGGTGTTTTTACACCACTTTTCTTTCCCATATCTTGGGAAAGATTAAAATAGAGAGTATTTTATCCGAGTTAGGTTCTTCCAATGTAGTGCAAGCCTGTTGTAAACAATTTCGGTAGGTATAATAAGAAAGGAAATTTACTATAAAATTTATACTGTTATTGATATTCAACAGAATGTAATGTTGTAGTATCTCTTAGAGATCTATTTTATAAAGCAAATTAAGAAGAAATTTTGTCATTCCTAAAGGAAATCAAACAGCTTCATAAATTGTTTACAGTTATTTTCTTTAATACTAGATTTTATGTATAAACAGGTTAAATCAAAATTGTTTTTCGGTAAAATTATTTTTCATTTGAGCCTGCTTAAGTTTATATCTCTTAATTGATTAATCATGTTAAGTGAATATAACTTCCAAACACAAAACCATTTATCATATCTTCGGGACAAATTTGACCTTTGAATTGCATTTTGGTTGTAACGCAAGTTCGTGTTAAGTGAATAAATAAATCTAATATGTTTACCACATTGAGAAATTTGAATTCCCCTTGTTTCTAGACTTATTTGGCCTTAGTACATCAATACAGGCATTTAATCTTTTATTAGCTCAACTTGAAATCGTCAAGTAGGAGCTACTGGGATGGGTTGCAATCCGTCGTCCATCTGTACATCTGTCTGTATGTCCGTACATCCACATGTCCGTACGTCCTCATGTCCGTACGTCCACAATTCCTTTAGAACATGCAGCTCTCACCCAAACTTTTTCAAATATCATGGGTAGCTTTGGTGTGATGTCTAGATAGAAGCTATTGAATTGTTCTGAATTTTGTTGAAAAATTCCATTTTTGTTTTCCAGCTGCCATCTTGGATTTGGCAAATAAATTGTCAACAATTCCATTAGCACACCCTACAGTCTGCACCTCTCACCCTATCTTTTTTGAATTTCATATGTAGCTTTGGTGTGATGTCTAGACGGGAGCTATCAAACTTTTCTGAATTTTGTTGAAAAACATGGCCGCCAGTGGCCATCTTGGATTTGGCATATAAATTGCCAACAACCCCATTAGCACATCCTACAGGCCACATCTCACACCTCATCCTTTCAAATTTCATATGTAGCTTTCCTGTGATGTCCAGATGGCATCTATCAAATTTTTCAAAATTTCGTTTTAAAACATGGCCGTCATTGGCCATCAACAATTTGACATATGAATTGTCCACAATTCGATTAGTACATCGAACAGGCTGTATCCCTCACCTGATCTTTTTCAGATTTCGTATGTAACTTTGGCATTATGTCTTTATTATAGAAACTTGAGTGAATGACTTGGCATTATTGGATCTTTCTAATTAGTTCAGTCTCTTCTTGGACAAATTGAGCTGCTGTGTCATTGACATTTCATATTTTGTTTGACAGAGCTCCATGAGCTCTGTCAAACAGGACATAATAGAATAAATGCTCAGTTTATCTCCAGAACACAGGAAAATGACCAAATCTCTGTGAAATGAATACTCCTGTTAACTGAATATTTTTTGGGCAGAGTGGCTATTCCAATAAACCTTTACCCAATTTAATTGCAAATGGTCAGCGTCATTCACAAAAATCATCATTCCAGTGAGGGGCATAAACTATGTGTTTGACGCAAAAATGAAAAAATTAATTATTCAAGAATTTTGTTTGCAAGTGTTGTCTGCCTTTCATGTTAGTTTAAACAATATTTATTTCAGAAAAATATAAAAGTAGCATTACAATTAGAACATGGAGTCATGGATTCGGCATTAAGCTTGTAAGATTAGAGTAACCGTCTCCACACAGAAGACAAAATATATGTCTCACCCTACATAAAGAAGGTGGATTGTATTGTATATAGTAGGTGAGATAATGGCAGTGTAATCAATGGCACCATAATGGCACCCATGATCACCGCTGATTACATAAAGACCCGAAGAACATATACAAGTACCAGATAGTTACTTCCAGAGTGGCAAGACCATTAACAGTTATATGTAGATATGGATTCATTCTTGAAAATGTGTCGTGTTGATTTATAAGTATTGTGGTGAACCACTTAACATTTTGTGTTAGGTAAAGAGTTAACAGGGTTCCATTGCATTATCCCCATTTCAACTTGTGTAACTTTTTGTCATCATTAAAAACATGATAATCAATCTTAACAGAAATATCTAGGCCTGTTTGACCCTTTACCCAATGTAATGGCCGAAACCGGCCAGCGCTATTCACAAATATCAATTAATTTTCATTATTTTTTCATTTTTTGTCTCAAAAACATAGGTTATGACCCCTCATTTGAACGAGCTTGTTGAGCTCGTTCCAATGAGGGGTCATAACCTTTGTTTTTGAGAAAAAAAATTAGGTATTCAAGAATTTTGTTTGCAAGTGTCATCTGCTTTTCATGTTAGGTAAAGGGTTAAGTCTAATTAGACACCAACAATTTTTAAAACATTTTCCAGGATATGGTGAGAGCACATATTAGTTGTTGATATCTATTTTGGTGAAGATTCTGTTTAGGTGTTAACAACAAGCATAGAAATGAGCAATCTGTCATTTGCAGTTGATAATGAGGTCTGCAGAGGGTGAAATTTGCTAATGATATACCAAACAGTGATTCATTTTATCCTCTGGGTATCTCTTTCTCTTGAGGCCTGAGGTCTTCATTTAGAATGAGGTTCACAGAAGGTAATTTAGTGATGCTACCCTGCTGTGCAGGGTAGAATCACCCAATTTACCCTCTGGGGATCTCATTCTGCAGATGACAGTTTGCTTATTTCAAGGCATGGTTAACAACATGTCCCAGTTTTCATATGTGGATTCACTACACAATCTTTGAGTCGAGTTATTCCTGAAAGATTGTAAAGTCGGACTGACGAACATGCAGGATTAGGAATATTATTCAAGTTGTATTGTTTTGTTGCAAACTGTAGTTCATTCACATCTTTTTCAATTGAAGTAACCCTCGCGTAACCTAAACAATCATTTGCTGATTATATCCAGGGAGAGGGTGTAGGTATGTATATCGAATAGGAGTTAGGCCTTGTGAGAATAACAGATTTATCAAAAGAAAATACAACAAATCAAGTAGAATGTGAAATAATATGGGCAAAAATCAAGATGAAAAACAGCAGTGCCACAGTTGGGGTTGTATATTTAGCAGTTGAAGGGAGCAAGCCTGAGTGGAATGATGGAATATTTACAACACTCAGATCCAGTGTTACAGAATTGGAGAATAGGAAGTTCCATGTTGTATTAATGGGAGTTTTTAATGGACATATTGGGGATGGATTAGAAGGTATAGTGAATGGAGATAAGGAAATCAGTGTTAATGGAAGAAAACTCTTGGAGTTTTCAAATGAACTGGGCCTGAAGATTTTGAATAAAGATTCAAAGTTTAAGGGTAAATGGACATGGGAAAGGAACGATTGAAGACAATAATCGACTATGTACTCACTGACCCAGATATATGGAGGGAGGTCATAGACAAGGAAATAGACAACAAAGGAAATTGTTAGCTATATAGTGATCACAACCTGATAACAGTGTGGGTTAAAGACTGTAGAATAGCAAAACAAAGAGCAATCTTTAAGGATATTTGGAAGCTGGGAAAAGAAGCAGACTGGGGGCACTTTGAGGGGAATTTAAAATAAAGGTTTGAAAATTCTCAACCGGAGATATTTTCAGGAGGTGGCATACTCAATTGTGAGAAGTTTAAAAGATGCTGGGAGGGAAAGCACAGGGAAAATCAGAGCTACAACAAATTAACCCTTTACCCAACGTAACGGCCAAAACCGGCCAGCGCTATTCTCAAAAATCGCCAATTAATTTTCAAAATATTTTCATTTTTTGTCTCAAAAACATAGGTTATGACCCCTCGTTGGAACGAGCTCGTCGAGCTCGTTCCAAAGAGGGGTCATAACCTATGTTTTTGAGACAAAAAATGAAAAAAATTAGTTATTCAAGAATTTTTTTTGCAAGTGTCGTCTGCTTTTCATGTTAGGTAAAGGGTTAATTAGGATAGAGAGTAAATAATGTGCTCAGACACTCAATTAAAGAGAGAAAGATAAAATGTGCTGCATTTACAGTATAGCCTATGACAAAGTATACCATTAGGCAATATTCTTTTGTTAATGATGCCATATTAGAGCCTTATTATTGATATTCCTATAGCTTTAACGCGATATTTTCAAAGTGTTGTGGTGAATATTGCAAGACAAACACGTGCATGGTGCAATATTTTCATAACTGTCATTCATAATTTTATAATAATATGGATTTGAGCCAGGCAAGGCTTTTTATGTTAAACGAACTGACGTAGTCAATGTATTTGTTGATGTTGATGCAATTAAAGCTTGGATTTCCCTTGACCTACCCAGCTTCATGAGAGTCCTCGAGAGTATGTTTACATAATTGCAGTTTAAACTTTCATAAATAAAGTCGACGAGATAGGTGGTGGTGGTGGGGGAGGGGGGGGGGGTGGGGGTTGTTGAAGTCTTCCTTTCGCATTTGATAACAATGATATCAAGCATGAATTGAGGTGAGGTAAAATGAAATAAAATATTCGTGAAAGCAACAAAATGGCCTACTTAAATGTGTAAAATGAGCCGATTAAAATTTATTTTAAAAATGGAACCAGAAATTCCCGAGCCCTGCTATGAAACTGCATCTGATCAGACTGATAGCTCAATTTGGATGTGCAAAAGACCATATTTCCAAATCACAGGTTAAACAAACACAAGGTGCGGAATGGGAGGAAAAGAAAGAGATGGCCACAGCAAGCAGATGACCTCAGAGGTTCGCAGGTGGGGCTGGAGCCATGATTCTTCCAACCATATCCAATATCCAGATTCTCTGTCAGGGTTAGCAGTGAGGCCTACTGCAACCCAGGATGCCTGAAACTTAAATGAAATCTTAAATACAGGGGCAGCACTATCAGTGATTTAGCTGGTGAGGGCATGCTGGGCCTGCAATATGCATAGTGAAAAAGTATATTACACACTTTTTACTTATGACATTTGACCTCCAGTTCTTTGGTGAGTGGAGGGTGGGGGAAATTCTCTATTGGTGAAGAGGAAAGCAATGATATAACAGTGAGGGAATTGGGCGAATATAGCTTTAGCAAGGTGTTCATTGGAAAAACTATTTGAGGGAGGGTGGGTGTGCCAAGTATAAACATATGGAACAGATGTCATCCCTCTAAACCAAATGGTTGTGAGGAATTTGGAGATTCTACAAAATTATGCAGGTCTGTGGATAACCGAATCAAGTAATACAGCCACACTGGAAGCAGTCAGAGGGGAACTCAGGTTGATGCCGGTTAAAGATAGAATAGATCTCAGGTTGATGCTGGTTAAAGATAGAATAGATACGGAAAAACTTTGCTACCTAAATTACCTGGTAAACCTCCCAAACAGCAGATAGTTTAAAACAACATTCAACCATGGATGGAACTATAATGTTCAGATAGGATGGATAAAGCAGGCGAGAGAGCTAATGGGGACCTTCTGTATAGAAACTGAAGATCTGGGAGGGGGGGAACGAGCAGGGGAGAAAATTTATAAGGGAAAGGTGCTTGAGGATTGTAGTAGAAACTGGGGAGCTGGAATCAGGACCAAGATTTCTTTAGACAGATTATATAAAAAGGATGCACCACATTTGAGCAGTACCTGGATGGATCGGCATGATGATGCCATGTACTAAGGTGTACTGCACGTCAATGGTATGCATGTCTTCAACCAATCTAACCCTGTCTGTGCTACAATGCAGAGTTACAATGTTGGGGAGCTGGCAGCTGCTCGTCATTGCTCAGTAGTTCTCTTCGTGGTACTTCACCCGTAAAACTGTCACTCCCACGATATGACCTAGGCTGTTAAAGTGTTGTTAAACTGTAATAAATGAATATAAATATATGGGGGGTGGGGGGGCATAGTTGTTCCAAGTGAGATACAAGTAACTGCAGTTGAGGGGGAGAATCGGGGAAAGGGGAGGAATGAATGTGCCAAATGTGTAATTTAGGTGTAATGGAGACCTTGGAACATTTCATTTTAGAATGAGCCACATATTTGCCCAGTGGAACAAGACTCCTTGGGGAACTAATGGAAAAATGGGATGGAAACATGAAGGATAATTTGATGAGGAATGACATGAGGCAAAGGGTAAATTTTATAGTTGGGGAATTCGAGAAGGTGCCAATGGGGGAATTATGAAACAGATTTTAGCTCAACTTTGACGTAAGTCAAATTTGAGGTTATGCCATGGCCCGTCTGTCCATCTGTCCATTTGTCTGTCAACAATTCAACACGGCTCGGGCCAGAGGCCGTATTTATGAACCGATCTTTACGAAACTTCTTGAGTACCGTTGTTATCACTGTGGGACGAGAACGAGTGTTTTGGTTTGCGGTCCGAAATTCAAGATGGCCATCAGCAGCCATTTTGTACTTCAGTTAGTGCAATCAGTTTTTTGTACAGAACTTCTGTATGGAAGTTCTGATTCGAATAAATTTTTGTCTGAATGTTTAGTAACATGGAATACATCACATATAATATGAGTATTTTTCTCGTGCAGAAATTATGCAAATTAGATGAACTTCGATTTTTTCAGTGCTTTTTACACACAGTAAGTACCGATGTCAATACGGCTCGGGCTAGGGGCTGTATTTATTAACCGATCTTCACAAAACTTCTTTGGGTACCTTTGTTATCACCTTGGGACGAGAACGAGTGTTTCTGGGTCCGGTCCAAAATTCAAGATGGCTGCCAGTGGCCATTTTGTACCGAAATTAGGTCCAATCAGTTTTTTGTACACAACTTCTATACGGCTCAGGCTAGAGGCCATATTTATGAACCGATCTTTACGAAATTTCTTGGGTACCTTTGTTATCACCGTGGGACGAGAACGAGTGTTTTTGGGTGGGGGGGTCCAAAATTCAAGATGGCCACCAGCAGCCATTTTGTACCAAAATTAGTGCAATCAGTTTTTTGTACAGAACTTCTGTATGAAAGTTTTGATTTGAATAAATTTTTGTATGAATGTTTAGTAACATGGAATACATCACATTTAGTACAGGTTTTATTCTTGTGCAGAAATTATGGAAATTAGATGAACTTTGATTTATTCAGTGCTACTTATACACAGTAAGTGCATACGTCAATGTGGCTCAGGCTAGAGTCTGTATTTATGAGCCGATCTTCACGAAACTTCTTGGGTACATTTGTTATCACCTTGGAAAGGAACAAGTGTTTTTGGATGCCTTTGTTATCACTGTGCTATGAGAACAAATATTTTTGGGTTTAATCAGACCCACTCTGGGACTCAAAGATTTCTTTTCTAGTTTAGCATCTATCTGTCACCCACCTTTACAATACTTTACCTATACATTTGTTACAGGCTACGGTCAGCATTTATGTACAGACCGTTACAATACTTTATATGTTCCTTTGTTCTCAGGTCATTACCTAGATGTGTGTCATTGCTGTGTCACATACTATACATGTACATGTCTTACACAATTTGAGCTACAGTGTCATTGACATTTTTATTGATTGAATGCTGGGAGATTAGGAGGGAGAATATCCCGGTGGGGCACTGGGTTAATGTAGGCCTCCTTGTTAGAGGACCGCGACAAATCAGCCGATTTTGTTATTATCCCGACCTGCTTTTGGAAAGACCTCAAGAGCCAATCCAGCAGTGTGACAATATTTAAATGATGACACCAAACTTCTGTTATTATTGTGACTTATTGTGACACAGAAGTTTAGGAATGGTTATGAAAGTAAGGCTATTAAAAATTAAAAAAAATTCTTGTTTCTCAGCCACATCTCTTCATCATAAAATATCTGCCTCCTGACCTTTTTCAGCTAGAAATTTCTTCATTGACACTATTTTGCACTTGTAGGACAAATATTAACCAACTATACCTTGCTTGACAGAGAATAGTTGGTTAAATTTTCAACTACATTGTGGGAAGTTTTCACTGCTGAAAACATTGGTTTGCCAAATAATGGTATGAGTAGTTAAATTTCTGATTCCAACTATTTTCAGAACTGTTTTTGTTTTGTGCATAATAGCGGGGGAGGAATTCGCTAGAATTGTGCACTTGGTGATACCTTCCTGAAATTTGGCATGATGTAAGGGTAGGCATCAGAGATTTCAAAATCGATCGGCTACAAGTTGGCACCATCCTCTAGCCACCACTAGCAGCGAAATCCAAAATGGCCGCCAAGCGGATCGAAAAAAAGCTATTTTCGCCGATCGCACAACTGAAGCTCCAAACCTAACACCATACATGTGCTGTAATTGATGTGAATGATGGAGTGAAGCCCTTGGAACAAGTTGGGGGGAAGATTAATGGATAATGGGATCAGAATTTCCGTCGATGTGTGCGTCTGTGTGTCTGACTGTCAGTATGATCGTCCGTCCGTAGATAAATTAGTGTTGAATGTTTCTCGGGAATGCAATGGTCAAATGAACATGGTATGAGAGATTCCTGTCAACACATGAACAAGGGTACTCGATAGTATGCAGCAGTGGGGATACTTGGACATTTGATAATCCAATTAAAGTGACAGTCTATTCTCAACTTCCGGCATTTTCGATAGATTTATTTTCTAAGAAAATAAAACTATCAAATTTCTAGAGGAGTTCTGGTTCAATCTCAACACCATAGCGACACGTCTGCCAGCAAGGGCAGTGCTGGAATGAACTCGGGATGCATTAGTTCCCGTTGTTAATTATACAATGTTATCTTGCCAGTATAGAACATTGGCAAAATGGGACTAGAAGGGGTGAGTGTATGTTTGCAGTCATTCGAGGTACAGGAATATTTTTTGACTACAAGTAGTATTCTTCATTTTCGGCCAGTTAAGATGTGGTGTGTTCCAAGTCAGGATTAATGTTGCCGACACTTAATGCCCATCCCTCATGGTATGCTACTTTACCAGGGATATAGAGATATAGCCACCACTGGGAGCCAAAACATGACCTTTGATGTCGATGAGTGGTCGAAATGTTTTAGCGAATAACTTATCGAAATATGATCCGGTATGGCAATTTGATACCTTACGTTAGATTTATTAGATCAACTCAGGTATGGATTCATTGAGACATGAGTGTGCTACAAGATGAAGGATTTCCAAGTTGATTTGCTATGGAGTAGGAACTGACTAGTCACATGTGGCCTATGGCCAGAGAAAGACAAGGATACCATAGATGAACACACGGGTGAACGAAGGTATCAACTGTTGTACAGAGGCAAAATAGTTGGGGATATTGTATCATGCTATGCATGAATTAACACCGTCTTGTGCAGTAAATAACAGACTATTTTCCGAAATCTAAAACTGTATTCCTATACCCCGGACAATGTAGCAAGCCACATGGGATGAACATTTGTTAGCAAAATCAACTCAACTAGAAACATGACATGTGTTAACTGGCCGAAAATGGAAAAAAAAATACCAGAATAGGAGATGACTGGTCCTAACATGACAGTATACTACTCAATATTGTTACAACAGCCACCTTCACACTTACACAAAGGTGTGCACCTTAATCCAGCTTTCAAGCATTTGCAATTGCCCTTGCAGGCCTTGGCACAACTACAGTGGAGCATCAGTGCACATGCAGCACTTGCGTCTCCTAGGTGAGTCCAAAATGGGACCAGAATATTGAGACGTGGATTCCACTCCCATCCGTACTGTGATGGGTCTGGCACACATAAGTGTTTCTGCAGAGCACGATGCCAAATGAAAGATGACACAAGAATTACCCTTTTTACATGTTGATACAGAGCTGCTTTGGTGGGCGGGATGTTTTCCATAGACTTAAGGCCATGTGTGAACATATGCCGTCTCGCATCATTGACACGTGTACTGACACAACTGTTACTGTACATCTGTATGGTGAGTTTTTCGATATGCTGCATATGAGGGGAATCCTCTGAAAAGACTTGCGGATTCTCAGTCAATTCTATCATCATTTCAGTTGATGCGGGAAAATTCATCCATGCATTCCATCCTGTCTTCTTCCCAATGCCGAGCATGCTGGATGTTACATCACAACCTGTGAAGGCGTGGAAGAAAGTCAGGGCCTTACAGTAATCAGGTCCAAGTTGTGAAGCTATCTCATGAATTGGCATATCTTTATATGCCTTTCCAATTCCAAACCCAATCCACAGCTCACTGAGTCCAAGGTCACGGAATGTTGCGAAATGGTGCAAAGACAGAATGACGACATCAGAATCAACCGTGCGAAGAAAAGCTATTTTGTGACCTTGTGAGACTGCATGGTTGAGATGAAGCATCATGCGCGTGTCTGCTTCCTCGTGGTTCGATGGAGATATGTCACATAAGCTAACATCCTTATTGCATAGTACATATTCTCCTGATGTCGTTAACAACTGGTACTCGGATGTTGATGTTAATTTCAGCAGTTCAGCAGACAGGAACTTGAAAAATTCGTCTTTATTCTCACTAACTTTCAAGAATGCCTGCCAATTCTTCCCTTTAGGTAAAGGGACGTTCTCGGACACCCGTATCAACCTAACTGCTGTCTCACCGAGGCGTTTTGCTCGCGTCTGATTCTTCAAACTGCCTTCGGGGTAACAGTCATAGATCGCATCAACCCTTGTGGTGTTCGTGTTAATCAGAGATTCGATGTATGGCAATAATTGCAATCGAGCATATTCTCCAAACAGATCCGCTTTCTGTGGTTTGATTACATGGACTACAGCAGGCATATCCAAGATGACAACTGAAGCTTGTCTAGCTGCTGAATTCTTCCCTTGTGCAGGAATAGCTGGTAAACAATTGAGAATTTGAGATTTTGTCCCACTCCGTAGCTTACCTCTATCGGATAATGCTGGCGGATCACGTGCATTCTCGTGCATGAAAAACTCATCCATGTTTGAATCAGGCCGGGCTTGCAGTGAAACGAACATCTGGGTAACTATTGCGGCAGTTGCTTTACTTGACATGAGTTTGTCTCGGCCTTTGTCCAGGTTGGCTGGGGGTGGGTTAAGGAAGGTATATATATTTGCCTTGGGAATAACATCATTCAGGGGTACGGTGCATTCCACAAGCCTTTCCTTCAAGAAAGTGGAATATAAATGCTTGCCCCTTTCGGGTAATGACCGTAAACTCTTACTAACTTCGGGGTCCATATATTCACCAGTATCTAATGTCACCAGCTGACCACTAGTTTCATCATAAGGGTTGATAATGAGTCCCTGATTCACCAGATCGAGGAGAGATTTCAATTGATTCAGAAATTTTTTCTGCTCTGATACCGAACTTTCCGGGTGTTCCGTGTTATCTGATGATGTTGTGTGGAAACTTGCATATTCATACTCATCTATAACACGCAGAACTTCTGACCTTGAAAGCTCAATAACGACTTTCTCTTCAGCCTGGCCATAGAGACCTTTTGGACCACTGTCTTCTTTGAGTAGTTGGATACTATGTTCTTGGCTCTGATCTAAACCCATCATACTGAACTTCCTCTCACTACGCTGGACCACAAAATGGCCTTCCATGAATTTGTTGTGGATTGAAGGATGCCGCCTGGGTAGCTGAGACATGTCTCTCAGAAATACGGGGACCCACCGACAATAATTTGTATGTCCTAGGGCAAAAAAGTAACTGCACAACTCATCGATAGAACACAGTGTACCAGGCCAGTTACCGATTCGTTGGTTCCGAACGAATTGACAGCTTGTCAAGAGAAAGTTCCGAACGATTTCACCCCAATAGCGCGCAGTTGGAGATTGTGAAAGAATCCTCTGTTCCCACATTTCAAATGACTCATGGGGCCCAGTCTGCTGACAGTAAATCTCATAAGCATTCTTTCTGAGGATCTCAAGCCAAGCTAGAGTGAGAAGATATGCCTGTCGCGTCCTCTTGACATGTTTCCCACCAAGTAGGGATGATGCTACACCGGGTGTGAATATCTTTGCGAGGTGAAACATTCGCTCCCAACCAGAACCACCCATAAGCTTACCACCAGCTTCTTGGGTGCACATTTCAAGATGCAGGAATCCAATCATACACACCATTCGATCCTCACCTATCTCCTCTGGGAACAGCCATTGACATTTTTTCTGCCTGGCATACAACGGACAGTCACCTTCAATGACAGGTATCTGGCCGGGGTTTACGAAAGCAGTAGCTTCCCTGACCACATACATAGCATGCTTCTGCATACTGAGTGAGTCCGCTTTCTGCTCACTGAAAACAGGGAATACCCCAATAACTGCACGAGGTTTGACATTGTCTTGATCTTCATGTTTTGAAAAGAAGCCTGAAAAGGTCACAGGGACTTCATCAAGCTGCCAGCTGCCATCAACCTTCCCTTTATTGCTGATCTGTGACACATGAGACAACCAGTCATTCTCTCCCACGTTCAAATCTGCATATTCATTGGGCCGTACATTACATTCATCTGGAGATTCAAGCCTGATGTCCCCACCAAAGTCTTCAACGAAAGGAACAAATGCATAGTCGTCTGGGAGTTCAATTTGTGTGTCTTCTGGAACATCTAAACTCAGTGGTGGGGGATCAGTACCCACATTGTCCCTGCTCAGTTGACCAATGAGTGTGATGGACGTACCATGCATATCAGATCTACCAGATACATCAATGTTATCAGTGGTTCCTATCGAGAAAACATTACGTTTGCAGTTAGCTGGGACTACAACACCTTCGTTCTTGAACCGCAGTGAAACAGCTCTCGCGAAACTCCTGCGAACATCCATTACGCGATCATAAGAGACAGAGAGTCCCATTTGATGAAAATCTCTGATAAGATTTTTCATACGATCATGGGCATGCAACTTCAAACCCACATAAAGAGGCATTGGAGTTTCTCTGTCACGTCTCTGGTGAACATTTTGTGCATGTTCGGAGCGTTTCGCTGAATTGCTGATCAACATCTGTGAAATAGTACAAGCCACTCGAGTCTTGGCATTAACAGTCTCATCATCGCCTAAGTTCTGTATACTACATGTGCCCTCAAGTAGAACTCTAAGAAGAGTCAGGAGTGAGTTGGGTACAGGCTCGCTCAAGCAATAAGATGAAAATGATCCCGTGAAAGGAGCTTGAGATATGAGTATGTGTTTACGCAGAAGAAGACCCACATCAACTATCTTTTTTGCCTCTTCCTCAGACACTATACGAGTTAAAGATTCGGACAACAAGGAGCCAACTCGAAACCTACTTGAAATAAACACATCTCTACCCTGTGTGAAGGCGTCCCAGCCATCGCCCAATTTCTGCAACAAATGTTCTTTGAATCGAGTGGAATGTATTTCTTCACTAAGCCAATCAGAACCGACTTGCTTCAACCTCCGACTGTACAGATTCTTGAGATCGACAAGCTTCATCGCGGAATTGTTGTGTTCAACAAATGTTATGAGCTCTGCCATAACGAGAGGGTCATAGGGCAGGCCTGACGCGGAATGTTCGGCGTTCTTCGACTTTTTAGATTTAGCCGCTCGTGCTTCATTGGCAAGCTTACAATAACAGGTTTTGTGATAGTAAAGATCACTAGCAGCGGAATCAAATGCTGCATTGACCCGAGAAAAAACAACCCAGTTCTCGGCTTCCTTTGCCATAATTTTGAGTTTATTGTTATCAGACATTGATCTGCAAATAGGCTCACTGCTGTCACCTTCGCGTTTGTGACAATAAACACACTGGGGCAGTTTCCTGTCACAGCCAGATTCAAAACTTGTCCGTGTTCTTTTAGGACTCAGCGTGGAGCAGGATGCCACTGCCTCATTTCGCTCTCGCTTGTGTAGCACGCGCTGTACGATGTGAGTCCGAATACTGTCACGGCATGTCTTATGATATATTGCCTTATTCGTCAACAGTGACATCGACATACACTCATCACTCTCTCTCATCAAACAATCAATGGTCAAATTATATGGAAGCTCAACGCCATTATCTAGGAAGCGCGTTATGTCTTCCTCAATAGCTTTATAGGCGTCATGAAAACGAGATTCTCTATACGGACGCATCAATTTCTTGGAACTGTCTTGCTGGCAAAAGCAACAACGTTCCCAGTCAGTACTAGTCCGTACACGAAGAGGATTCTCACTCATTCTGTGAATGATTTTTGTGAACAATCGCGTTCTCGAATTAATTTCGACAGACAAATCAGAATTGCTTGCGGAATTACGCCAAACAAGAGATTGTATGGCAAAGAGACTGCTTCATAAAGAGCGTTGTTTCTCCGGGATCAGCGTCATTCAGGTTTGCCTGAATGACGCTGATCCCGGAGAAACAACGCTCTTTTCAAGTTCCAAGAAATTGATGCGTCCGTATAGAGAATCTCGTTTTATTCTACATCATCTCCCACGTCTGTTTCCAACACGTGCGTGGATCAGAGTTCACTTTCGCGCCCTTACAATCGGATGTATAGTCGGTAGACCGTCGAAAAGGAGGTTCCCTTCAGCCGCTGGCGGCCATTTTGGATTGTGCCGCTACTGGTCGCCACCGGTCGGTGTCAACTTGTAGCCGATCGTTTTTGAGAACCTCATAGCCTACACTAACAGTGTGCCAAATTTCAAGAAGGTATCACCAAGTGCACAATTCACCTGTATGTGACGAATTCCTCCCCCGCTATAAACGAAAAAAAAAGAAAAAAAGAAAGCCTCTTTCCCCCATCATAAAATTGAGGAAAAATTGCCAGAAACTGGAGAAACAAGAATTTTTTTTACAGGCCTAATGCTGAAAGTTATTTTGTTCCAGGTAACGCAGAAGCCATTGAAAGGAGAACTTGTCCAAGGCATATGTTGTGGAAGATTTCATACTGTTCTATATAGCCAACACTCGGTATATACATTTGGACTGAATGCAGGCCAACTTGGTATGTTGATACTATTGTACAGATGCAAGTATTTGCCCACAAGCAAAAATAACCTCCATCAGAGGTCAGCCGAGTGAGCGACTAGGGCGAAGAAGTGACCTTGTCATTCCTCAAGTCGCCTTTGCTTACATTGGGGGCGAAATTCAAATCGCCCTCCAAAACGTCCGTGGGAGACATGGCAGTTTACTGTATTTTCTGTTTTATTTTTAAAAAAAAAACGCTTCCGCATTCACAAAAAAGTAAACACGGCTCAGGGGGACGGGTAGGAAAAAATTTGCAGACACCGATGCTGATTTTTTGTTTTTGACCAGTCGGAGGATCCACCCCATGTAATTTTTTTCTGGTTTTATCTGTACCACCCACCCCCACTAAATACATGCTTCTGCATCATCCTTCCCACCATACTGCACTATAACCAGTTTTAGTATTGAGTGGTTGACGTTGTACAGTAGGACAGGTCTTGAAAGAACATCCGTTTTATCAGACCAATGTGGTCTCTTAAGGCAGATGGTCTCCCATAACAAATCAAATATAGAGTAAAGTCCAGGTATGCCCATATAAAACATGGTCTCCAAAGACATCGGTCTCTTAAGGCATGTTCTATTGTAATTCATTAACACTCTTGAATGTCATATCATTAACTTTTTACCTATAGTTATCTCTCCATGTGTTCAGACATGTTGTAGAAACCAACAATATATATGGTATTCGACAGAGTTCAGAGAGCTTTGTAAAATATCCTACAAATTGTTGATTTGTTTTGACTACATGCATGAACCAGCATGGACTGACATGAAGAGAGATAATTGCGGATGAGAAAGTATACTTCAATATCAAAGTGAAGGGTGTTGATGTAGCAAAAAAAAAATTCTCTATGTAGCAGCTGATTAGTGATGCATTTTAACTTTTATTATTCAATATGTCATACATTGTATCACTATAAGCTGAATCATAGTTCAGCCGCAATAACAGTTTTATAATCATATATAACCCATGGTAGATACCCCCTGATAACTTGAGTGTCTTTTTATTGGTTATTGAATGATACTTCACTGATTTTGGTATACAATTTCACCCAAAAGTGTCTGAGGAAAAAATTTGCAAGCAACGGAAAAAATTTTTTTTTTGTCCTCCTTGACCTCCCACCCACCCCGGCATCAGTGTTTTGCAAATTCCCCCCCCCCCCCCTCCCTGCACGGCTGCTGTTAAAATCCGTCATACGGCTCTGAAAATAGCCTAAACTAGCCCAATTTTATATTTCTGAAAAGAGTTGTAATGGCGTAGTCGTTCGAACAATACACCCCAACTGATAGCAACCAGCTCAAAAATGCTTTTTAAAAACAAAAGTGCCAACAAAAACAACGAATCACACAAGTCATGCATCGAGTTATTAGAATTTATTAAAGTTAACCACCGTTTCAAAACCCCAAAAATTGTGTAGGAGACAGTTCATTCATAAAAACGTCGAAATTGCTTACAGTTACGCTCTTCTGTTCCACTGAAAAATTGGTTGCATTGAAATTCATCCCGCAATTTGCATTGAAAGTTTTTCTTTGAAATCATGTGTTGGAAGGGGGTTAAATGTAATAAGGCTACGATAGAAATCACACATATTAGGATGGATAAGAATGGCAGGCCTTATAGCACCAATCACATGCGTCAATGTAAGATGATTGGCAGAAATTGTCATTTTTCTGAACAGTGTATTGTCACCCAGCGCAGCAGGGAAGGGAGGCAACTGAAATATTTTGTCATTTACCTTTGAAATAAATTAACTCAAATTCTTAATGATGCTTAATTTATGAAGGATATCAAAAACTTTTTTAACTACGCTTTTCAATTCAATTAGGACATTCAGAAACCATGAATGACCCAGCTTTTTATTGAACTTGAAATTTATTTTAAATACTTTAAATATTTTTTTAAGAGAATATACCTTCTATTACAGAGAAGAACACTCACCATGGGTAATGCTAAATTTCAAATCCACTGCATTGAGGCAAATACAAAATCAACTGCATGGTAACCCTAGTCATCACTGTTAGTGATAGAGTTAGGGTATTCAGAAACCATGAACGACACAATTTTTCTGTTGGGGAGGGGGTGGGGGGGGGGGGGAGGATTTTAACCTTCATGACTTAGTTTGGTGTGTATGTATGTTTGTATAACTTTTATTTATTTTTTTCTCCACAATTGTGTGTGCTATGTACATTTATTTTGTCACGATGACATGTACGTTTATGTTTTTTCTGACTTCTCCCTCGTGACCCCCTGACTTCTCCCTAAAGTCTCTGAACGAAGAAGTCACTTCTCCCTAAAATCAGCTGCCAGGCTGATCCCTGCCCACCATAGTGCACTGCGAATCTCGAATCGAAGTATGTCTATTCGAATTAAACCTTGAATTGAATCCATGGCATCTTGAAGATGACCAATGGGGGTTGGGAATTTGTTCCGACTGTGATGGCTCAAGTCCAGACTGATAAAATAATCCAACTACCTAATCAAGGCATGCCTTCATTGAAGTCATGCCTAGATGATGTAGTTGTGTGCAAGGAATATTGTTCGTCTTTTGACATTGCTTGGAAACCTTAAATTTGCATTTTACAGTGGTAAGGAATAGTGATATTGGAATTAGCATGGCTGCTGGCTTGAGAGCAGATGTTATTTTTGTTAATGTAGCTTAAGTTACACTCGGTCTTTTATTTCAACATTATTTATGTACGATTTCCATCTGAACTGTATGTTTAGTGATACGATAGAGATGACTGATACCAAGCTATATTCCTGTGAAAAAAGATTCCATAGGAAACGAATCGGGCAGCCGATTTTGAATTGAACCGAATATCAACTTAAGATTCAAAGTCAAATTGAATGTTGAAGCTTCTCAGTTCCCTAACCTACCAACTTTTCATATTTCAATTTCACAATCCCCTTCTTGTAAATAAGTCCTGCCCCTGGCTTTGGGGGGATGAAAAATGGTAAGTTTTCAGAGATTCTTCTGCCCTCTTTGGGAAAGGGTCTGCTGCCAATGCAATTGGGAAAATTCATGTCATGAAGGCTCCAATTGTGATTTATTGTTTGGGAGAAGAAACGCACAAAGAATAAGAAAGGTTTCCTTCATGTTGAACTGAGAACATTAATACAGAAGCTACTAGATGTACAGTACATGTGATATGTTTTATAGGAAACAGTCTCATGAAATAATGGTTGTTCTTATGCTATTAATGATGAAAATATTTATGCGATAGTGTGCATTCTGCGGCTTTGCAGTTGTGTCTAGGTAAGTCTTGGCTGCCAATGTAGGCAGCCAAGACTTGCCTAGAAACAACGGACTATGCAAACATGTCTAAAACTGCCTGTTGGGGCACCTATTTTTGTTGCAGTAAAAAATCATGAAAGTCAAAATTAGACCTTCAAGAATTAAAGAAAAATTAAATTTTTATTTGAATGAGGACTGAGATTGGGAAATTTTTGGTTTGGATTGGGAAAAATCATGCCAAAATGGTATTGAGAAAGGGTCCCATATTCGGCCCCTGTTGACAACCAAAACAATACCTGGTTTTGTGCAAAGTTTACGAAGTTGCAAAAACTACTTAGAATTTACAGAAAGAATGTCTGTACCTTCTGTCAGAAAGAATAATGTCTGTACCCTCTGTCAGAAAGAATAATGTCTGTACCTTCTGTCAGAGAGAATATGTCTGTACCCTCTGTCAGAAAGAATAATGCCTGTACCTTCTGTCAGAAAGAATAATGTCTGTACCTTCTGTCAGAAAGACTAATGTCTGTACCCTCTGTCAGAAAGATTAAGATCTGTACCTTCTGTCAGAAAGAATAATGTCTGTATCTCTGTCAGAAAGAATAATGTCTGTACCTTCTGTCAGAAAGAATAATGTCTGTACCCTCTGTCAGAAAGAACAATGTCTGTACTTTCTGTCAGAAAGAATAATGTCTGTTCCCTCTGTCAGAAAGAATAATGTCTGTACCCTTTGTCAGAAAGATTAATGTCTGTACCTTCTGTCAGAAAGAATAATGTCTGTACCTCTGTCAGAAAGAATAATGTTTGTACCTTCTGTCAGAAAGAATAATGTCTGTACCCTCTGTCAGAAAGAATAATGACTGTACCTTCTGTCAGAAAGAATAATGTGTGTACCCTCTGTCAGAAAGAATATAATGTCTGTACCCTCTGTCAGAAAGAATAATGTGTGTACCCTCTGTCAGAAAGAATATAATGTCTGTACCTTCTTTCAGAAAGAATAATGTCTGTACCCTCTGTCAGAAAGAATAATGTCTGTACCTTCTGTCAGAAAGAATAATGTCTGTACCCTCTGTCAGAAAGAATAATGTCTGTACCCTCTGTCAGAAAGAATAATGTCTGTACCCTCTGTCAGAAAGAATAATGTCTACCTTCTGTCAGAAAGAATAATGTCTGTACCCTTTGTCAGAAAGAATAATGTCTGTACCCTCTGTCAGAAAGAATTATGTCTACCCTCTGCCAGAAAGAATAATGTCTATGCTCTGTCAGAAAGAATAATGTCTGTACCCTCGATCAGAAAGAATAATGTCTGTACCTCTGTCAGAAAGAATAATGTTTGTACCTTCTGTCAGAAAGAGTAATGTCTGTACCCTCTGTCAGAAAGAATAATGACTGTACCTTCTGTAGGAAAGAATAATGTCTGTACCTTCTGTCAGAAAGAATATAATGTCTGTACCTTCTGTCAGAAGGAATAATGTCTGTACCCTCTGTCAGAAAGAATATAATGTCTGTACCTTCTGTCAGAAAGAATAATGTCTGTACCCTCTGTCAGAAAGAATAATGTCTGTACCTTCTGTCAGAAAGAATAATGTCTACCCTCTGCCAGAAAGAATAATGTCTGTGCTCTGTCAGAAAGAATAATGTCTGTACCCTCGATCAGAAAGAATAATGTCTGTACCCTCTGTCAGAAAGAATAATGTTTGTACCCTCTGTCAGAAAGAATCATGTCTGTACTTTCAGTTCTTTGGAAAATACTACATTATCAATTTTTGTAAGCATAATCTTAATTGCAAAGTATATCTCAGCTTGTGGGAGCGCGGTGGATCAGTAGGTGGAGGTCCTGGGTTTGAATCCCACCTGTGGCAACTGCATTGTCTCCTTGGGCAAGACACTTCACCCCATTGCCAATGTGGGGACATGGTGGTGTTGTGTACTAAGGCACACTGCACGTCGATGAGCACGAGAGCTGAAATGGTTAACCAATTAATCGATTAATCAATGATCAACATCTTGATCGATCCAAAAAGTAATTGTTCGATTAACTGTTACTTTTGAACTATATTTTTTGAGTCAACAAAGGAACAAACTTGTTCCAAAACAGGCAAACATTGTCACATTGACTCACAATCAATTATATGAGACAGAGGAAAGCATGCAAGTTACTTGCTGACATACTTGTTCACTTGCATGATCATCATACTGTATCAGTAGCTGGAAATGGTCATTCTTAACCCTTTACCCATTGCGGGTAGCAGACGATACTTGCAAAATAAATTCATGAATTACTAAATGAGGGGTCATAAGCTATGTTTTTGAGACAAAAATTGAAAACAATAAATTTGAATGGAGATTTTTGTATATAGGCCTAGTAGTTTTTAGCTCAACTTTGGCAAAGCCAAATTTGAGCTTAGGCCATGGCCAGTCGTCCATCATCCGTCTGTCCATCTGGCCATCAACAATTCAATACGGCTCGGGCTAGAGGCTGTATTTATGAACCGATCTTTACGAAACTTCTTGGGTACCTTTGTTATCACTGTGGGACGAGAACGAGTGTTTTGGGGTCCGATCCGAAATTCAAGTTGGCTGCTGGTGGCCATTTTGTACAGACTTAGGTGAAATCAGATTTTTGCGCAGAACTTCCATATGAAAGCGCTGATTTGAATAATTTTTTGTATGAATGTTTAGTACCATGGGATACATCACATATAATACTGGTTTTTTTTAGACTAACTTTGATGTATTTAGTGTTAATTTCAGTACTGTAAGTGCAAATGCCAATATGGCTCGGGCTAGAGGCCGTATTTATAAACCGATCTTTACGAAACTTCTTGGGTACCTTTGGTATCAGCGTGGGACGATAACGAGTGTTTTTGGGTGCGGTCTGAAATTCAAGATGGCCGATGGCAGCCATTTTGTTCAAAATTAGGTGCAATCAGATTTTTGCACAGAACTTACATATGAAAGCGCTGATTTGAAAAAAATTTTGTGTGAATGTTTAATACCATGGGATACATCACATATAATATGGGTTTTTTTCTTGTGCAGAAATTATGCAAATTAGATGAACTTTGATATTTTCAGTGCTACTTACACACAGTAAGTACACATGTCAATACGGCTCGGGCTACAGGCTGTATTTATCAACCGATCTTCACGAAACTTCTTGGATACCTCTGTTATCACCTTGGGATGAGAACGAGTGTTTCCGAGTGCGGTCCAAAATTCAAGATGGCTGCCAGTAGCGTAGCCATTTTGTACCGAAATTTGGTCTAATCAGTTTTTTGTACACAACTTTTATATGGCTCAGGCTAGAGGCCATATTTATGAACCGATCTTTACGAAACTTCTTGGGTACCTTTGTTATCACCGTGGGATGAGAACGGGTGTTTTTGGGTGTGGTCCGAAATTCAAGATGGCCACCACAGCCATTTTGTACCAAAATTAGTGCAATCAGTCTTTTGTACAGAACTTCTGTATGAAAGTTCTGATTTGAATAAATTTTTGTATGAATGTTTAGTAAAATGGAATACATCACATATAATAAGAGTTTTTTTCTCGTGCAGAACTTTGATTTTTTCAGTGCTACTTACACACTGTAAGTGTACATGTCAATACGGCTCGGGCTAGAGGCTGTATTTATCAACCGATCTTCACGAAACTTCTTGGGTACCTTTGTTATCACCTTGGGACGAGAACGAGTGTTTCTGAGTGCAGTCCAAAATTCAAGATGGCTGCCAGTGACCATTTTGTACCGAAATTAGGTCCAATCAGTTTTTTGTCACAACTTCTGTACAGCTCGTATTTATGAACTGATCTTCAGGAAACTTCTTGGGTACCTTTGTTTTCACCTTGGGACAGGAATGAGTGTGTTTTGGGGTGCCTTTGTTATGACTGTGCTATGAGAACAAATATTTTTGGGTTCAGTCAGACCCACTCTGGGGCTCAAATATTTCTTTTCTAGTTTAGCATCTGACTGTCACCCACCTTTACAATACTTTACCTGTACATTTGTTACAGGCTACGGTCAGTATATATGTACAGACCGTTACAATACTTTATATGTACCTTTCTTATCAGGTCATTACCTAGATCTTTGTCATTGCTGTGTCACATACTATACATGTACATGTCTTGACAAGTTGAGCTACAGTGTCATTGACACTTTCATTTTTTGTTACGTTGGGTAAAGGGTTCAAAGGGTTCATGCTCTAAATCATCAATGGTATGGCAATTATTCAGATATCCATTTAGACAAGTGATTAATCGATTAACCAAGGTTAATCCACGTGATTAATCGATCAAGAAAACCCCTTAACCATTTCAGCTCTAATGGGCACCTGTCTTCAACCAATGCTAATCCTGCTTGTGTGGATTTAGTGTGTTGGGTAGCCTTTGCTTGTTGGTGTAAATAAATAAATTTATCATTGTCATTGTTTCAACCATTTTTAAAAGTCTCCAGCTGGAATTTCACATGCGAAGTCTATTCATCACTTGTAACTTCAGAAGTCAACTGTTAAGAATTATGCTTAGGATATGCCCTACAAAATTACCTGACATCTCTTGTACTGAACTTCAGCACTCAACACAGTCAAGAAAATGCCTACAGATTTTTCAGTAGAATGCAAATGAGGGAAGACATCTCATGCTTTGAAATACAAAACTCCTTTTTGACAATGCGGTGATTTTTTTCTGTAAGGTTGCATCTATATAAAAAGGTTGATCGATAATCAATATCAAAACAAAGGGACACCTCTCAAAATTAATTACAAAAAACAACAGGATGGTTGTCACTTGGTTGTTTTTTATTGTAATGAACCAAATGTCATTTGTATCGAAAGTGACTACTGGTTTTTAGACCCTCTTTGTGCCCTCAATATCTAAATAAAATGGCTTTTTCCTTCTTGGTTATAGATCTTGTGGGCACGATTGAGGAATTTAATTTTGTAATAATACCAAACTTAATGCTTGTGACTTGGAATAACTATAGATAGTAAACTGTCCCTAAACACCCACATATCCAAGACTGTAACCCAAGCAAATAAACAATTAAATTTACTCAAAATGATAAGAGGTAAGGATTGGGGCGCAAATAAAAAACACCCTTCTAAAACTCTGTAAATCATTCATCAGACCAGTCCTCAAATGTGGTGGCCATTGTCACAAAAAATCGGAGTAAAACAAACCTAATCAAACTTCAACATGTCCCAAACCATGCCCTATGCATAGTCCTCTGAGCCCCACCAAGAACCTCAACCACAGCTCTTCACGGATGGGCTGACATTGATACGATTGAAATGTGTCTTAATCGCAGATAAAACTCTTAACCAGGTTAAAGATAGTGAACTCATTTTCGAATTAAATGAGTAAAGAAAAAACAATTTAAAAGGTTAAACTCATAAAAACCTGCTCAGCCCACAAACAACTGCCCATCCATAATGCTACTAACCACCTTCATGTACTTATAGAATATACCCATAGTAGCTTGGGTGTACCAAATGTTCACCATGAGTGGTGAAGTGGTGTTAACACCACTTCACCACGAGTGATGAACCTTTGGTACACCAAGCTACTTTGTGTATATTTTATTTATACCATGACTGTTAGATTATTAAGAGTCACTATTATTTTTTCTCGATTTTACTGAGCAGCAGACGTACACACCTGCGAATCTGTTTTTGTTTACATGATCATTGGTGGATGGTACTTCTGCTATAAATTTTATCACTGAAACGAAATGGAAAAAGAAACGTGCAAGTGAGGGGGCCTTTTTCTTTTAATAACATACTATTTTGATATAGGGATGCTTTATTAACATGAGACAGTATGTGTTTGTTTAATTTTGGTATCTTATGCGGTAAATTCATTTAAAAAGTAATAAATAATTGCTGCTTTCATTCACTCTTCATGAGGAGATGAGCGATAAATTTAGATAGGTTTGCATTCAGGTCATGGTCACCAAAGGTCAGCTTGGATGTATTTCTACTTTAGGTGCAAATTTTAACTATTGAAATCCCATTGCTAGCGTGTTCACCACAGACACATGTGTTCACCACGGTTGGTATTTAAAGCTAAAATTTATATTGTAGGCTTTTTATATATAGTAGAATAGGTAATCATTGTATAAAAGTAGATAACACTCACTTTTATACAGTCACTTTACATACCAAACTGCAATTTACTTGACACACGCATACATTTTACAACACCAATCACAGCACATAGACAAACACATACATACACGCACCCGAGAGTGGATATGGATAGGCAAATACTGCCTGCCGCATTATATCTGTTCACCGTTCTCCCCTAACAGATGTCAGCATCACTGTCGCTGGGTGCTGCTCATAGTTTGACCCTTCCCAACCTAGTCATCAATAACACCACCACATATCATCAACTCGCACACATACCACCAATGCAACTACAGAACAGACACACTCATGCAATCACCTATTGGATACAGACAGGTGAATATCGGCATTCTGCATAATATCTGTTCATCCTGGCCTCCTAGAACAGATGCCAGCATTGCAGTTGCCAGGTGCGGCTGGCTACTTGACCCTGCCCTGATTGACTCACCTAGTTATTAAAAACACACACCAACAAACTGAGGTACACATAATCCACAAATGTGCTGATTATCTCAACTCTTGTTTTGCAAAGTGGGGTAGGGGGCAGAAATTTCAAACCACATCTCAACCTCCCTTTAAGGATTTGTGGGTGACCCTGGCCTTCAGAAGTACTTTAGGAGCTTTCTACAGTCCTAATTGTGTAACCATTATGGAATATCATGCCGGGCCACTCTCTAGCTGCTGTTGCTGCTGGGGTTTCTTCTCTCCAGTCTGACCAGCCTCCCCTATTTTGCTTGTCCTATCCTAGGCCTGGCAGAGTCAAAATTACCTTGGATGCTCAGCCTAATCTCATGGAAGCTCTAAGACATCCTGGATCATTGACCAGTCCAGGGAGCTTAAGACCTTTGGTCATATGATTCTCTTATTTGCTGGATGTATACTGCATGGGTAACTGGCCTAATCGAGCTGGTGTCAGACTATACTTGTCATTGAGGGCTCGACTAGGGCCATCAGCAATCACTGGTGGCAGACTATACATGTCAGTAGAATTACGATACCCCTCCTTGAATCACCACTACAGTCCGAGAGAGATTATACCTGTCAATGAGGGCAGTGGACAATGGTCCTTCTCAGTGAGCTACATCACACAAGTGGCAGATTTTACACGCTTGAAGAGCAGACCAAAGAATCACCTACTACAGACAACCGGAAGGTCTGCTGACTGGGTCTTAGTGAATTTTGTGGCTCCTTTGCTTTCCCACCTGTTGTGGCTGTTGGATGTGGAAGAGTACTGTTACACTGCTTAAGAGGTTGTACACACTGTCCCTGCCCACCTTTGGCATGTAAAAAACCTTTGGTTTGTTTGAAAAATTTATACAATCATCAGGATGGAAGCAAATAAATTGAATTTGGGTCTGTGTTCATGTTATACTGAGCTGAAAGTGGTTGAATGGCATACAAACAATGGGAAAAACCAGCAAAAAATGATGAACCACTTTAATGTTGACAGAAAACAAGAGAGGGTCTGTAGAAAAGATTTTAAGAAGTCATCACATGTTGGGTGAGAACCTTGGTCAGTTGAAGATGATGAAAATGCATTTTACTGTCTTTATGATCAACAGATCAGAGTTAATAAAATGGATAAAATACACCACTTCCCCTGCTACTCAACAGATATGAGGCATAAAACATAAAACAAATCAAGTACATGAAACTCTCAGGGAAATGAAATGATAATTAAAATAAAAAGGATAAAATATAAAAAATGCCTTTGCATGCATTTAAAAAAATGGCCTGAAATCAGAAGATCTGCTTTGTGTGTTCTAATACTGTGTATTTGCTATTTTTACACTGTAAACCAATGGCCCAGACTAGCTGGTGCTTAACTCAAAGTTATCAAGGGCCAGACACAAATTTTGAACCCCCCCAATCCCCAAAATTTGCTTGCAAAACCAAAAATTAAAAGTCCTATCTGGCCCTCCATACATTACTCTCCACGCATGCACAGACGTCAGGAAGTGACCAGAATTGGTGCCAACATCATTCTTTGTTTGGCCCTAAAGTCATCAACAATGAAATGACATCTGTGCTTTAAAATCTCCTATTTTGTGGATGCCAGACACAAATCAGTGCAAGAATTAGTGGATACAAGGCTATTATTGGATGAAGGAAGTGTTCAACGGTGGTTTTGGACAGGGCAGCCTGTAACTTTATAATATTTATAAAATTATTTTATGTTTCCCAATTTTGGGACATATGCCTGACGTGATCATTTTTGAAAATGATTATTCCAGTGTTTGTTGAGTATTCCTTCCCTATCCTTCCATGAACCCTTCCTGTTAAACTCTTAAGCTTTTTGGCTAATTTTTATGGAAATTTTTTATTAAATTTCTTGGGAGTTTAACATTTATTACAGAATATTATTCTGCTTCTTCCCCAGGGTTACGTCCTCACCCTAGGGTGTTAGGCCATTTAGTCTTGCATCTTCTATCCAATGTATCGTTTTTTCGTCGTATGAAGATCTAGCTTTGCATCTGATAGCATTTCAATTGATTCTGACTTGGGGCCTTTTTGTGTGCCTGATGTCTTGTTTACATTGACATTGTTCACATTGTCAGCATTCTCATATAAAGGTAGTTTTTTTATATTCTATTACTGTAGTATACTGTAGGATACATGGATTATTATTCGGGTAGTGTAGCTCAAAAAAATTTGGATTTTGTCCACACTTAGGCTCCTTTGGGATGCCCTTGGGATCCATATGTTCCCTTTGGGAACTTGGGCGTTGTTTCCAAATTTTTTTGTTTACAAAGAATATTTTGAATTTAATTATGATTGCTATTATTCATGTATCTCAGTTATATATATATATTGTTGTGGAGTTTGGAGGACTGATATCAAGTTTAGTTGATACACTCCTGCGGGCTCTTGTCATTCTTGTGTTGCTTGGGATGACTGATGTTGGAGTCGGGTGTCGTGGTACATTGTTGGCAGTGAGGTGGTACATACCCGGTGCCGTGACGCCGGGTAAGTCCATTGCGGTCTTAGAAAAGGATTGGGTAGAGTGAGCATGATAATATAAATAGCTCACCCAGCAATGACGGAAATAGGGAGGAAGTCAGCAAGTTCTTGTACTCGGTGAGGTCTGATAGACCGCAAACGGGAGAGGCCCCCATCTGTAATCTAGCAACGTTTGGGGTCAGATGTTGTTTTGAGAAACTTGCACAAGCCGGAGCATATGTCCGCCCTCCACTCGGGATGCTCTGTTTAGTCTGCAGCCGGGGTCTGCTTCAAACAAGGCTTCCTCCGCTACGTTTCACAAGGCCGAAATGAAGTTTTCTGGTTGGAAACTTGCATGAGACGGAGCATGTGTCCGCCCGCCGCTCGGGACGCTCTGTCTAGTCTGCAGCCGGGATCAGCTTCAGTCACGGCTTCCTAAGCTACGTTATTTAAGCACACATGACTGCATCCTAGCTACCCGACTTTGGATATCCAGCATGTTGCACGATGAAGGAATCACTCTTTGCCTGTGAAGTCGGACCATCCGGTAGCTAGGGAGACGAGGCCTTGATCATTGGGACGATCGGAGAAAGGATCCGTTTCCGACACACCGTCCCAGGAGCAGCATGCAGCTAAAGAACGGAAGACCATTGCTCCTCAGGCCTTGATGACGGACTTGCTGTCGAAGATTGCGCTGCTGATCGTAGCATCACAGCAAGTGCAGATGCAGCCTCCCTCAGGCTCAGAATCTGAGCTGTCGGGCCGTGCTGGGTCAGTCCAGTTGTCTGCTCATGCAGATGCAATGGACCGAGATTCACAACTGATTCTCTCGGATGATGAAAGGAATAAGGAAGAGGATTACCCTTCCCTTTCAGAACAGAACATGGTTGCGATGGTTTTCATCTATCAATACTACCCTGATTTTGTTCTTCCGAATCAGAATGCTGCGACAACTAGAGAAACTGCTGGTGTCGTTAGGCCCAGACTTTATCCGGACAAACGACGAAGTCCTTTCTTTTCCGGTTCAGTTTATGCAGGTGTCGCAGGCCTGCGGCCAAATAGACGATGGCGTATTTATCCTTTTGAGTGCGAGGAAGAAGGCGGTTTCTCATCTTATCTTTATCTTCCGTATACATAGCGTTTTTTTGGACCAAGATGTTCAGAGAGTTCTTCTGCCTTTGGATGAGCAGGCCGGGGATCTAGAGGTATCCTTACCTGCATCATTCACTATTCACTCAGACACAATGGAGACGGCAATTTCTTCAAATAGAGCGAATTTGGACGTTATGTCTTACGCAGATCACCTTACAAGAGCTATGGCGCAACGACACAAGGAAAAGGAATTTGAGGACGTTCGTACCTCTCTTAGAGTTCTTTCCAGGGCAGTTATGTGTACCACGTATAACTCTGCCCTAACAGTGGCTAATCTGGAGTTAGACGTGATGCTGCCCTTGCATCGTCATCAGTGATAAGATGACAAGGTGAAAAGCTCTCTCCAAATCACGCCGGTTTCCGGACATTTTATTTTCGATGACTACCTTTCGTTAGTCTATGAACAGGCTACTAAGAAAGCGTCTAGTGCCCTACTTTTGAAGTCGGCGTATCAACGACCCACTTCAGCAGATAAGAGTAAAGGAGGGCGTTCCAGACACAAATCGTCAAAGGGAAACTCCTCACAAGGGTACAAGAAACCCTCTTATAATTATTCTGGAGGTCGTCAGTATAGCGACTCGGGAAAGGGGCATAGATCTGATCTGGAATCTAGGTCAGACGCCCCTAGGCTGACGAGACAAGGTTTTTCGCGGGGAGGTCGTGGTTCCTCCTCCCGTAAGCCTCGCAGGTCATACAGGTGATGGTTTAGACCTCTATTGCTGGCCAGTTGGCGGAAGGTTATCAAGCTCCGCAAAAAAACTGGATAATAATCACGGAAGATCAGTGGGTGAGAAGTGTAGTCTCGGACGGCTTATGGCTATCATTCTGAGCAAAAGCCCCACTAACAAGTTGTCCGCGTTAGACAAATCTTCCATCAAATTCTTGCATAAGAGAGTTTCTCCTACTGGAGGTATAAGCTCTCTTATCAAAGGAAGCAATACCGGTCATCGAGAATCAGGATTCTCAAGATTTTTTACAGTCACCTGTTCATCGTACCGAAACCAGATAGCTCGTTCTGACCGCTTATAGACTTGAGCTGGATAACAAGCTTATCATGGCTCCAAAAATTTATTTATGGAGACCATTTGGTTGGTAAAAAGCGAGCGTTCAAGTGATCGACTCTGCAGCAAGCATAGATCTAAGGATGCGTACTTTCATGTCCTGGTACATCTGGCATTATAAAACTACCTGCGGTTCGCCGTACCATGGTAGGTGTATCAGTTCAGAACAATATGCTTTGGTCCGAATCTGGCACCCTGGGCGTTCACTCGAATAATGAACTTGGTAATGTCATACTTCCGAGTTCATTCGTCTGTGGTAATGACAGCTCACTTGGACGACCTTCTGCAGGGATACGGCAACAGAATTATTCTTCAGGACGATGTTCCGAGTCTGCTTCTATTACTTTGACATCTCGGTTTCATCGTAAATGAGAAAAAGTCGGCTCTAGCTTCATACAAGTCATCTATTCACTTGGGAATGAGCTTTGGGACTCACAACAATCTTGTTCATCTGCCGTTACCCAGAGTGAAATTAGTCAGTTGTTATGCTCGCTTTTGTCTACAATTAATAGTGAGGAAATTCATGCGACTGTTGGAGCTGTGCGGAGCAACTGTGGATGTCATTCCAATGGACCGCCTGCGTGCACGTCCCCTCCAGATATTCTTTACTCAGAACTGGAGTGTGAAGACGCTTTTGCCTGAACCAGTATTGTTTTAACGGACCTAGTAAAAGATTTGGGCAGATATTCAGTGGTTAACTCAGAGAGTTCCGCTGCAACTGCCGGATCCGGCTTTCACGATTATGACGGATGCGAGTCAAGACGGGTTGGGGCGCGACCCTAAGTCTCGCAGTCTTGAAGTGTCAGGGACTTTGGGACCCTTGGTTCCAGGAGAAACACATAAAAATCAAGAGATGATGTCAATATGGCTAGCGCTACAACATTGAATTCACATAATAACGGTTGCCCATGTTCAAATTTGGGCGGACAACTCGACAGTAGGAGCGTACATCGGGAACCAGGGTGGCACCCTTTCATTTTCGTTATGCCAACTAACGAAGATTTTCCTGTACGTCATGAATCATCATGTTCATCTTTCTATCCGTCATATTTCCCGGGTTGTCTGAAAGTACTAGTAGACTCACTCTCTCGGAAAGGTCGCCTGTTGCAATTGGAGTGGATGCTCAACAAGCAAGTGTTTGGGCAGATTTGCTACTAGAGGGATCGCCCCATGATAGATTCGTTTGCGCCACACTGGAATAATCAGTTACTGTCGTTCGTGTCGCCATGCCCAGACCATTGAGCGTATGCAGTAGACGCTCTGCCGATCTCATCAGATTGATTCAGTAGATTATGTTTAAGATCAAACAGTCTCGTTGTGAATTCTACTAGTAGAAACCTTCGATCAGTCTTTTCAAGTGTCTGTTATGCGACGTTCCCCGGAAGCTTCCTCCACGAGAGGACCTTCTTTATCAGGGGAAGTTTTTGTTCTTCACGTCCTCAGCCCATAGTGGCATAATAGAGTCGGTTAGACGTGAGGGAACCATTGCGGTTCCTATATTATTATTATTTTATCACTAACACAAGAATGATTAAGTAATGCGGGTGAGGAAGGTTTGATATGACTTCGAATTTTTTACCTCTCCTCCACCTTGATAAGTATGTAACTATGAGTGAAGCTGTTTTGTCTGTAATTATATCCTGCATACAACTGGAGTGTTATTGTATATGGCGTATGTTTGTGGGAGATATTCTTTCATTCTCAAATACGCCATCCTTATTTTCGAGGCTCAGTCCGGGCTAGCCTTAAAAATTGGAAACTCGTTACATCCAATTAGCATAGTCTTCATGCTAAGTTTACGGAATTACTTGAACTGGGCTCCTTTTTTATGATATGTCTTCTCTATTACTGTTTTGAGAGACATACATGTAATTCCTAATAATTTTAATTTCCTTTCACCTTGGATTACAGGATTGGAACTACTGGTATGTTGGTCTACTAATTCTGAAGTTCTAGGCCCTCCACCTTTTTACGATTCAGCTAGTCTGGGTCATTGGTTTAGTGTAAAAATATTATAAATTTAAGGTAATTTGTATATTTTTATACTTACCAATGGCCCAGACGGAGATGGCCCTCCCATGAGTGGGCACTCATTCCTCCCCGCTGAATTACTATGTAGTACTCTCTTCTACAAAGAATGATGTTGGCGCCAATTCCGGTCACTTCCTGACGTCTGCGCATGTGCGGAGAGTAATGTATGGAGGGCCAGATAGGACTTTTAATTTTCGGTTTTGCAAGCAATTTTTGGGGATTGGGGGGGGGTTCAAAATTTGTGTTTGGCCCTTAATAACTTTGAGTTAAGCACCAGCTGGTCTGGGCCAATGGTAAGTATAAAAATATACAAATTACCTTAAATTTATCATTTTCAGGTCATCCACAGGGGGATAAACTTCAGAGTATTCCTCGCCAAGTCTCAGCTTTCAACTATAAGGACATGCATATTGCCATGGTTTCCTGCTCAGATGCAGCAACTGTTGTCATGACAACAAAAGGAGATATTTATGTCATTCATGAGTTTAATTGCAGGAAAGTTGCATCAAAGTAAGTATTTATGCATCCAACACTGATGGTTTATTAGCTCCTCCTGACAGAGTGTCAGCAGAGCTTTTTCGAACACTTCACCCCGATTGCCTACATGGGGGCACGATGACGCTGTGTACTGAGGCGTACTGCACGTCGATGGTGCGCATGTCTTCAGCCAATCTAACCCTGCCTGTGCTGCGGTGCAGAGTTCAGAGTTACGATGTTGGAGAGCTGACAGCTGCTCGTTGTTGCTCGGTGGTTCTCTCCGGGTACTCCGGCTTCCTCCACCTGTAAAACTGTCACGGTCACGATTAGCCATTGTGCATAAGTATGTGACCTTAAACACCAATAAATAAATAAATAAATAGAGCTTTTTCGATGCTGAGTTATCTGTCGTCCATCCATCCGTCATCAACATTTTGTTTGTCCAGGCCTTAATTTCTTAACCTCTGAATATTTTTAATGAAACTTTATACAATATGTACTATCCAAAGACAGTGTGTCGCAAATTATAATATGGTATGTTCGCCTCAAGATCAAGCTCACAGGCCCTATGATAAGATGATACTTAGAAAAACTTTGACATTTGTTTATCTGGGCCATAATTTTTTAACCACTGAATATTTTTTAATGAAACTTCATGACGGTATGTAATATCAAAAGACAGTATGTCGCGAATTATCATATGATATGTGCCCATCAAGGTCAAGGTCACAGGCCCTATGATAAGGTGACACTTGGAAAAACTTTGACATTAGGTTGTCCAGGCCATAATTTCTTAACCACTGAATATGTTTTAATGAAACTTTACAACAATATGTAATATCAGAAGGCAGTGTGTCGTGAATTATAATATGGTATGTGCCTGTCAAGGTCACAGCCCTGATGGTATGGTGACACTGGTGAAAAACTTTCACATTTGTTTGTCCGGGCCGTAATTTCTTAACCACTGAACATAAGTTCCGTCTAACAGAATGTCAGTGGAATGTTTCTGATGCTAAGTTGTCCATCGTCTGTCCGTTCATCCATCTGTCTGTCCAGGTCTTTAAATTCATTTATTTTAGACACATCATTTCGCCCTAATTTGGGCACATTAAAACCCAGAAATAACAGCCTTAACCTATTATGTTTTATTGCCATGCCTTTCTTTGTGTCTCTGTGGTCATACTATGATGGAACTTATTCTCAAAAGTAGAAGAGGAACAGGAAATTTATTTATTTGTCTTGATGTGTTCACACCTTCTCTAATTTGGTCAAAACTGTAAACGGTGTGAATTTGGGGTAATCTAAAGGCTTGCATCTGTCCATCCATCCATCATCTGTCTGTCCATTGTCAACACTTTGTTTGTCCGGTCCATATAATTTGATCTAATCTGCAGATCTTGTTCATACTTGATACAATTATTGCTCATGACTCAAAGGTGTATCAAAGTCATTGATCCAAGATCATATCCAGGTCAAGGTAGCAAAACTTGGATATTATTATACAGCCCATGTCTGGTCCATAGAACTTTGTATGATTGACATATCTTATTCATAGTTGGTACAATTATTTCTCATGCCACAAAAGTGTGTTGCGACTTTGATCCAAGGTCATACCATCAATGTCAAGGTCACAGACAACAAGACTTTAATATTGTTGTACAGCCCTTGTCTGGTCTGTATAATTGAATCTGTGTGACAGATCTTGCTCATACTTCACACAGTTGTTACTCATATCCTAACCTTGTGTCATGACCTTGACCCATTGTCATATCATGAAGGTTAGGCCAGAAATTATTAAAGGACATTAAACCTTTGAATCCTGGTGGTATCTTCCATGTCAGTTCAATGACAGCAACTGGGAGAGACCATATTCATTATTTGGGGGTAGACCAATTAATATTTTCAACGTGCAGCCCTAGGGTTGCACTCTGAAAATATTAATTGGCTTACCCTACACATTCACATACTTAATGAAATTATTATGCATCATGTTCTTGGGCCGGAAAAACGACCCCTCGGGTTCAAAGTGTTAAGCTAGTCACAAATCAAAATAAATCAAAATTTAGAATCTGATATGTGTTTTATTAAATGACAGATGAGAATGGCTTCAAAACATAATTTGTGAACCCCAAATTGAACGAGCTTGCTCTCATAAGAGAGTACTAAACTATTATTTTTAGAAAAATGGATATGTTTGATTATTCAACACACAATTCCAATGTGCCAACTTCTCTTCGTGTTAGGTAAAGGTTTGAAAGAAATAGATTTTACCGGAAAAAAATATTAGATTCCTTTTTGAAGAAATTGGTTTTCCATTTTGTTTCTATTGAAGAAAAATGGGAGCTCGGTGGCTTATAGGTTAGAGCCCTGGACTTTAGACCAAAAGCTCCACGTTTCGATCTTGACCCACATCATCTGAATTGTGGCCTTGGGCCTTGGGCAAGATACTTACTTTCGATTGGCCACGTGGGGGCACAGCAACGCTGTGTACTAAGACGTACTGCACGCCAATGGTGCATTTGCCTTCAATCGCTGCTAACTCTTCTTGTGTCAGGTTAGTAAGTTGGGGAGTCTGACAATTGCTCATTGGTGTTTGTGGTTCTCTCTGGGTGCCCAGGCTAGTTCCACCCATAAAACTGTCCTGCACGATACGAACCCGGTTGTTGAAAGGGTCATTAAACTTCAGATATGAACAAACAATTGAATTAAAGTGTTAGGCAATTTTCAAACTTGAGTACAAACGTTTCCAGCTGGTGCAGTCCATGCTCCACTTCTGTCAAAAATCAAGGCATGTAAGAAATTGGTGCATCTAAAATTCATAAGGTGCATTGTAAAGGTAGCTAAAATTATCACCGCAGGTGATATGGAAGGTAAGTGATGTTGGAAGGTTTGTGTTATTCTCTTTACATGAATGTATGTTTCAATAAGACTAAATTCCACGCCCTCTGATTGGACGAGAGCTCACGTAAAGTTTTCTACGTTTATGGCTCCAGTGGCATATTTTACCGTTCGCCGTCACCATCAATGGTATGAATTGCAAACCTCTTCATTTTTAGCTCATCTTGACAAAGTGAAGCTGAGCTAATCTCATCGCTCTCCTTCCATCGTCCGTCATCTGTCGTTCGGCGTCCGTCAACACCTTGTTTTGGTCTTCTCCTCCAAAGCCACTGGGCCAATTCAAGTGAAAGTTTGTGTGAGTGATGGTCCCAAAGGGGCATTTCATTTTTGTTCAACTCAGCATGCCCAGCCCCATAGGGAGAGAGTGGGGGAAAATGCTCCAAAATATTTTAAAAATCTTCTTCTCAAGAACTATGGAGCTTCCATATGAGGTGTAGAATCAAGTTTGTTCAAACGAAGTTCGTGAAGTAATATTTGGCTTTGTAATAGGAGGGATAAGATTTTTGGCCCCGCCCAAAATTTCTATATTTTTATACTGTACCAATGACCCAGACTTAGCTTAGCTGGTGCTAACTCTAACAAAACCAGGGCCAAACACAAATTTTGTCCCCCAATCCCCAAAATTTGCATCCAAAGCAAAAAGAAATCATGTCCTAAAGGACCTCCATACTACGCCTCTACTGCGCATGCGCAGTGACGCAGACGTCCCGAAATTGGCGCCAATTATCATTCTCTGTTTGGCCCTTCATCAGTCAACATCTCACTGATCTTTGTGCTTGTAAATCTCAGTTTAAAGGATGCCAGACACGTAATTTTTGGAGAAAATGTGATTCTAAGGAGGATAGAAGGAGGAGAGGAAAAAGAAGTGACAAAAAATAATCAGGGCTGTACTTAAAATTTTTTGATGAAATTATGTTAAGTTGCCTATTTTCGAGGCATGGGCCTCTTGTTGTCATTCTTGCTAAATGTTGCACTGCTTATTCAGTGTTTCCTCTCCCCTAGCCCTCTAAAGTCCCCCCTTGCAATTCTCCCATGCTTTTGGCATATTTTTGAGAAAGTTCATTTCTAAAATTTCCTGGGAGAGTTGCTTGGTTACAGAATGTTTTCTGTTATTTTCCCCATAGTTACGTTTTCACCCATGGGTGTATAACGTTGTGTTCTACATCTTCCATCTGATGTTCTGCAGATTCTCCCCTGGGAGTCTCTGTTTTGCATCAGATAGAGTGTAATTTTGATGACTGATTCCGGGCCAGTTTTTTCAGTGCCTGGAGTCATGTTTTCTGGTGTGTTTACACTGTTTGTTTACATTGGCAACAGCCTTTTTTGAGGGGGTCTGTTTGCCTTTGCTGTTGTTTATCTCACTGTAAGATACATTTATATTATCCGTAAGTGTCTCATTAATTATTTAATATAAATTTAAAATTTTTGACCACACTTTGCCATCGGATCCATCGGGGCTCAACGTTACTTTTCAGCAACTTGGGCTTCGCTGAAAAAATATTTTTTCAAAATTATTTTGATTTATAATTGTTTTTTCATTTATTAATGGATCATGTTATTATGTATCTTTGTGTCAGGGGTTTGTGCGAGTAACTAGGACTTGTTGTTGTAATAGGAAGAAATCTTCCTCTGACTTTCATGATCATTGTATTAATTGTAGTCAGTGTTCTCGCATAAATCCCTGTCCTATATGTGAATATTGGGATGAGAAACATTGGAAACGTGTGTCACGATATGTTGTTTCTGGAGAAAGGGCTATGCCGGCTCTTTCTCCGCAAGGTCACTCTACTCTCTCAGTTTCTATTTCAGAGGAACAAGAACAGGGTGATGTTTCCATGTTATCTTCTACAAGTGTGCGTCCGTCGTCACAAATGAATTCAGAGCTAGCGGCAAAAGTGCTCATGGAGATTAGACAAATGTCGTCCGCTAGCTCGCCCGGTGTAGCGTCCATTCACCGAATGGTTCGGCAGCCGGGTTCGTCCGATGCGGTCCAGGAGGAAATTTTGGGTGATGCGAGCACTATAAACATAATAGATGCACACCCAGTGACGGCGGATAGTAAGCGAGAACGGAGGAAGCCTTTGAGTCCGGTTCCTAGCTCGTCCAGGCCCAGCCGGGCTGCGAGCGAGAGAGGCCCCTCTCTCGTACAACAACATCTGGGACCAGATGTTGTGGTACAAAATGTGTCGTTAGCGGAGCATACGTCCGTCGCTCGGGACGCTCCGTTGTATAAGCAGTCCGCGGAGACTGTTAAGGCTTCCTCTTCTTGTCAGCGCACACGACCGCACCTTGGCTGCGTGACCGCCGATATATTACCAGCTTCGCCGATCAAGGATTCTTCGGCGACCAGGTCACACCATCCGGCAGCCAGGGATTCGAGATCGATGGACTCCGGACGTTCAAATAGGAAAAGTATGCAGGAGCCATCTGATGCGGAGCTGCCCTCGGCGAAGCAGCGAAAGACGGCGCCTCCGCAGGTCTCGACGCCGGACATTCTTGTGCAGATAGCACAGCTTATCGCAGCATCCCAGCAGCCGACAGAAACGGTGTCGGATCGAGAATTATCCGACGGCGCTGGGTCGGTACGCTCCGCCGAAGCATCGGGGGCGGACGACCGGGAACATCATGAGGTCCGACCGGATGGTGAAAGGGATACGGATGATTTGGATCTATCCCTTTCAGAACAACATAAAGCTGCCGTGGACTTCATCCGACACTTTCTCCCTCAAGTTGTTCCGTCGGGCCAGACTGCTGCGGTTCCGGACAAGAGGATTATAGCGTCATTGGACTCTGAATTTTTTGAGCGGTTCAGGGACATCGCTCCCGAGTTTCCGTCGCAGTCCAATAATATTGCAAGAACATTTGAATTATTGAACGACGCTATATTTAAACTTGCTTCCAAGACGGGGAAAGCAGGTTTCTTGTCCGCTAATACTCTCAACCTGCCTTTCATTAATGCAAGGAATAAATTCGATACGGCAGGACAGGGTATCCCGAGAGTTCCTCTGCGTATGGACGACGAGGCGGAAGACTTAGAGCTATCATTACCGTCGTCGGCTTCTATTCCAACCGCGGTGTTGGAAACAGCTATTGCGTCTAACAGAGCCAATTTAGATGCCTTATCTTACGCAGATCACCTTACTAAGGCGTTATCACTGCACCTTCAAGGGAAAGAGTTTCAGGATATACAATCCTCTTTAAGACTTCTTTCAAGGGCAGTAGCTTATTCCACGTGTAACTCCGCCCTTTCAGTGGCAAATCTGGAGTTGGTTAGACGTGACGCAGCCCTAGCTACATCCACACTCGTGGATACTAAGGTGAAGAACTCTCTTAGAGTCGCTTCGGTCTCCGGAGAACTTCTCTTTGACGGCAAGCTTTCTGCTATTTATGATAAAATTACAAAGAAAGCTTCGGATTCTCTGTTGTTTAAATCTGCTTCTAAGAAGTCGGATACAGCAGACAAGAATAAGACAGGCACTTCTGGGTCTAATGCGCCCAAGAGAGGTTCCTATAGAGCTTCCGGTGCGTCCTCTTGGTCTTATTCGAGAGACCGTCAGGGTAGCGACTCTCGTTCGGGACGTCCTTCGGGCCGGGACAATCGGTCAGACGCCCCGAGGTCGACGGGGCGAGGTGCGGGTCGTGGAGGACGTGGTTTCTCCTACCGCAGGCCTCGCAGGTCCAGGAGGTGATGGCTTAAACCTCTATCGCGTACCGGTTGGCGGAAGGTTGTCGAGCTTTTCACAAGAATGGGCGTCGATTACGGACTACCCTTGGGTGAGAGGAGTGACTTCGGAAGGTCTAAAGATATCCTTCAAACGAAAGCCTCCATTGACTCGAAGTCCAAAGTGGACTCATCTTCCGTCAAATCCGCAGAAAAGAGACGCTCTGCTATCAGAGGTACAGTCTCTTTTAATGAAGAACGCGGTAGAGGTCATAGAAAACCAGGAATCTCCGGGATTCTACAGCCATCTGTTTCTGGTTCCGAAACCAGACGGCTCGTTCCGTCCAGTCATAGATTTGAGCTGGATAAACAAGCTGATCATCGCTCTGAAATTTTATATGGAAACGATTCGGTCGGTCAGAGCGAGTATTCGGGTGAACGATTATGCAACAAGCATAGATCTCAAAGATGCGTACTTTCACGTCATGGTACATCCGACATTCCGAAAGTATCTACGCTTCGCAGTCCTAGGAGTGGTGTATCAATTCCGGGCGATGTGCTTCGGATTGAATCTAGCACCCTGGGCTTTCACTCGGGTAATGAACTCGGTAATGATCTATTTCCGAGCTCATTCGTCTGCGGTAACGTCGGCCTACCTGGACTACATTCTTCAGAGGTACGGCAACGAGTTAACGCTTCAGAACGATGTTCAGAATCTTCTTCTATTGCTCCGACGTCTCGGTTTTATAGTAAACGAGGAGAAGTCGGATCTGGTGCCGTCCAAGTCATTCACTCATCTGGGAATGAGCTTCGAGACGCACAACAATCTCGTTCGTCTGCCGTTAACCAGAGCGAAATTAGTCAGTTGTTACGCTCGCTATTGTCTGCACGCAGACAAAGTCACAGCGAGAGAATTTATGAGACTGATAGGTCTGTGCGGAGCCACTGCGGATCTCATTCCGATGGGGCGGTTACGCACACGTCCTCTTCAAATTTTCTTGACTCAGAATTGGAGTGTGAAAATTCATTCGCTCGACGTAGACATTCTCTTGTCAGATCAAGTGAAACAAGAGATTCAGACTTGGGCAAACATTCAGTGGTTAACTCAGGGAGTTCCGCTGCAGTTGCCGGATCCGAGTTTTACCATTATGACGGATGCCAGTCAAACAGGTTGGGGTGCATCATTAATCCCAACGGATTCGAGATGCCAGGGTCTTTGGGATCCGCAATTCCTGTGCAAGCACATAAACATCAAGGAAATGATGTCAATTTGGCTTGCGTTACGTCACTGGATGGACATTATTCACAAGGCTCATGTCCAAATCCTATCCGACAATACGACAGTAGTGGCGTATATACGGAATCAGGGAGGCACTCATTCAGTTCCGCTGTTCAATCTAACGGAAAGAATCCTTCTTGTTGCGCTAGAACATCACGTTCTTCTTTCGGTCCGTCACATACCGGGTCGTCTGAATGTGCTAGTAGACTCCCTTTCACGAAAGGGTCGCTTGTTGCCGTCGGAATGGACTCTCAACAAACAAGTATTCAATCAGATTTGCTACCAATGGGAACGGCCAGTGATAGACTTATTTGCGACACATCTCAACAATCAGTTGCAGACGTATGTGTCTCCGTGTCCGGATCCAAGAGCATTTGCAGTAGATGCTCTGTCGATCCCTTGGGACGGAATGATAGGATATGCGTATCCTCCAGCACCGTTAATTCAAAAAGTATTGCTGAAGATAAAACAATCTCAGTGCAAGATTCTGTTGGTAGCATCTCTGTCGCCACAGAGACCGTGGATAAATCTACTCAGGTGTCTGTTGTGGGACCTACCGCGAAAGCTTCCTCCACGGGAGGATCTTCTTTCGCAGGGGAAATCGCGCCAACTCCATCACAACCCGCAAGGTCTCAACCTTCACGTTTTTCCATTGTGCGGTCCTTCTTGCATGGCAAGCACTTTACAGGACGAGCAGTGGACGCGATTTCTAACTGTAGGAGGACCTCCTCTTCGCTAAACTATGCGGCTAAGTGGAAGGTTTTTCGTCGTTGGTGTAGGGATCATTCTGTAGATATATTCGATCCCTCTATACCAGACATTGCAAACTTTCTAGTATACTTGTTTGACGAAATCAAACTGCAGCCTGTTACTATAAAGGGTTATAGGTCTATGTTATCTGATACCTATGCACACCATGATAGTTTACAAATTGGATCTAATGTCTCTTTATCTAAGTTGGTTATAAACTTTTCGATAAATAGACCCAGAACTCTTAGATTAATTCCTAAGTGGAATTTAGCTTGGGTTCTTCTTAAATTGAAGGAAAAGCCATTTGAACCTCTTGGGACAGTAGATTTCAAATTCTTATCTTATAAGACAGCTTTTCTCTTAGCTTTCTCTTCTGCTAGAAGAGTCAGTGAGCTTCATGCACTGTCGGTGGATGATTCTCACTATCGTAGTGTCGGGAACACTATCACCTTCACTACTAATGTGGGTTTTTTAGCTAAGAATCAGGCTCCTAATAAATATCCGGAACCTATTGTTATTAAGGCTCTTCCATCTTCAGACGGGCGTAGGCCTTTACTCTGTCCTGTTAGAGCGTTACGTATCTATAAACAGAGATCTCAGTTTATCAGAAAGGGACGGAAACGATTCTTTCTGTCTTTGATGCCTAATAGAAAGGACATTTCGGTCCATTCTATTGCTAGATGGATTCAATTAACTATCCGTACTGCTTATGAGAGTTTATCTTCTTCTCAGCAGTCTGTGCTTAAGATTTCCGCTCATGAAGTAAGAGCTCTTTCTACTTCCTGGGCTTATGCTAATAGTGTTGCTATTACAGATTTAATGAAGGCTGCTTATTGGTCTCAGCCATCCACATTTACGAATTTTTATCTCAGAAATATTGAGTCCATTTCTGGAGACCTGCATTGTTTAGGTCCGTTATCTGTTGCTCAGAATGTCCGCCACTAAACAGTTGCAACTATAGTTATGCAGGCTTTCTGTTCCGGCAGTGACTCCGTCCGGCTGCCCTCTTCACTCTGGGCTATTTGACCCAGGGCAAGGGGAAGGGGGGGGGTGGGGGCGGGTGTTCCCTTAGGTCACCTGCTTTATAGTGAAAAGCAAGGGAATGCCTCCTCCAAGTCAGTATTTCTGAGTCGCTTCCGGGATGGTTTTAAAGTGTAATATTAATGTTAAATTCATTCATGTCTTATTTTTAAAGTGTAGCTCGGTGTGAAGCATTTGTATATGTCAAGTGTCTAACGGGCTTTAATATACAATACTCGGACACTTTTAAATGACTATAAAGAGTCTCAATTCTCTGGACTACTTTATTTATTGGCTTACTTTAAAAATAATTAGTATAAGGGATATACTGGATGTTAATAGAGAACATGAATGTTATTGTGCTCAATTATTAAGGGTAGTGTATCTTTCTAATTTAATATTAAATAAGAAATATACATGTAAAGCCTAATACTCCTTTTCTCTTTAAGGGGTTACCTCTTTACTATATAGTTGAGCTTATTGGATTTTCCTCTATGTCCTAGGCCCTCCAGCCTGTTTACTATTCAGCTAAGTCTGGGTCATTGGTACAGTATAAAAATGTTAAAAAATTTATAGTAATTTATATATTTTTTATACTTACCAATGACCCAGACGGGGATGGCCCTCCCTGGAGTTGGGAACTCTTGCCTCCCCGCTGAGTACATAGCGCTGACCAGGCACTGCCAGTAAGAATGATAATTGGCGCCAATTTCGGGACGTCTGCGTCACTGCGCATGCGCAGTAGAGGCATAGTATGGAGGTCCTTTAGGACATGATTTCTTTTTGTTTTGGATGCAAATTTTGGGGATTGGGGGGCAAAATTTGTGTTTGGCCCTGGTTTTGTTAGCACCAGCTAAGTTAAGTCTGGGTCATTGGTAAGTATAAAAAATATATAAATTACTATAAATTTTTTAACATTTTTTGAACCGATGGTCCGGTATGAACCAAATTTGGTTTGTGGTAGTATTGGGTCATAAGTACTTGACCCATGCAAAAAAAAAAAATTCCCGCATCCCCATGGGAACCCTGGGAGCTAAAAATAGAAATATTTTCAAATGCCCATATTTCCCAAACCCCACGGAACAGAGAGCTTTTATTTGGTATGAAGTATCCTTATGATCAGTAGAATTGAATGGTAAAAAAAAATTGCCATCGGTTATGTTAGGGTGTTCTGTAATGGGCATCGAAAAAATGCTGAGTCAGCATATTTGCAAAAATTTAAAAAAATCTTTTCTCCAGAACCAATCATCAGAATCTTTTGATATTTGGTATACAGCATTCATAGGGGGGTCAGATAAAAGTTTGTTGAAATAAAGCTCATTGGTTCATATTTGGGCTCTCTACAGGAGCCCGAAGTTTTAACATAGGGTAATATGGGGAATATTCTTTAAAAATCTTCTTCTTCAGAACCACCAGTCAGAATCTTTTAAAATTTGGTATACATCATTGTCATGAGGGTCAGATTCTAGATTGTTCAAACCAAGTCCCTAGGTTAATATTTGGGCTTCCTACGGAAGCCCAAATTTTATCTTTGTTCAATATGGAGGGTAATTTAAAAAAATCTTCTTCTTCAGATCCATCAGTCAGAATGCTTTGATATTTGGTATGCAACACCTCTATGGGGGTCAGATTCAAGTATGTTCAAATCAGATCCCTAGGTATATATTTGGGCTCACTTTGGTAGCCCGAATTTTTGTAATATGAGGAAATTTCTTTAAAAATCTTCTTCTCCAGATCCACCAGTCGGAATGCTTTTATATTTGGTATGCAACATCTCTAGGTGGGGTCAGATTCCAGGTTGTTCAATTCGAGTGCCTAGGTTAATATTTGGGCTCCATATGGGAACATGAAATTTAACTTAGTACAATATGAGGGAATTTCTTCAAAAATCATCTTCTTCAGATTCACTTGTCAGAATGCTTTCACATTTGGTATACAACATCTCTAGGGGGGTCAGATTCAAGTTTGTTCAAATTGGATCCATAGGTTAATATTTGGGCTCGCTATGGTAGCCCAAATTTGAACGTAGTGCAATTCGAAGAAATTTCTTTACAATTTCACTTCTTCAGATCCAACAGTCAGAATGCTTTCATATTCGGAACACAATATCTCTAAGGAAGTCAGATTTAACTGTGTTCAAATCAAGAGCCTGGGTTAATATTTGGGCTCTCTATGGGAACCGGAATTGGCCATTTTGCTGAAGAATTAAAAATTTTGTATTCAGTACCCTCTAGAGGTACTAAGATTAATCCACATAGGTTGTATCAAGGGTCTTCATAGGGGAGCTCTACATTTTACTTATGATCAACTGAAGAAAAGGCATGATGCCCAGATTATTTTTTTCACTCCTGAGGGACTCAAGGATTGACAGTGTAGCCTATGGAGATGGCTTGCTTAATGTAGACTCCTTCTTGGATTCTGTTTAAATTGTGTTCTGTACAAGATGAGCGCTTCAGGCCCCGTGGGGCCTCTTGTTCTAGTTTTTTTTTACACGTGCTGCAGAGAATGTTCCAAATGAAGTGTTGCTAAAATTACAAATCAATCTGTCATTTATTGATAATTTGTCAGTGACCCCCAAATGGAATGAGTTTGCTCCAATAAGAGAGTTCGAAATTATTTTTAGATATAATGGATATGTTTGGTTATTCAATACAGTTTCAACGCGTCAACTTCTATTCGTGTTACGTAAAAGTTTGAAAAGGCCAAAATGTCCCAGACATTGTGCGTGGATGCGCTGTGAGTTTGTCGCATCGTTTATAGGTTTACAGAATGTTTTTTTCTGTAAAAATCCCCTTGGTTATGTCTTCATCCGGTCGGTGTTGGGGCATGTTGGTCTTGCATCTTCTATCAGATGTATTGTTTTTTCTTCATAGGAAGACCTTGCTTTACATCTGATAGCTTGTAAATCGTTTACTGACTTCGGGCTATTTTTGTGTGCCTGAAGTATTGTTTCCGGTTTTTATACGCCTGTTTATAAAAACGGGACTTATTATGTTATCAGTCTGTCTGTCTGTCCATCTGTCTGTCTGTCTGTCCGTAAACAATTTGGTTTCCGTTCATTTAAATTCGAACGCCTTGATGGATCGACATCAAACTTTCAGAAGTTGTTTTTAGCAATAAAATTCAGGTCAAGTTTGATATTGGTGTTTCTCAGTCCATCCGCAGCAGAGTTATGGCCCTTTGAAAACACAATTTTTCTAAAAAAAAATTGGTTTCCGTTCATTTAAAGCTGAACGCCTTGACACCAAATTTTTCAGATGTTGTTTTTAGCAATGAAATACAGGTAAAGTTCGATATTGGTGTCCATCTGCTGCCCTTTGAAAACACAATCTTTAAAAAAAAATTGGTTTCCATTCATTTAAAGTCGAACGCCTTGACGGATCGACATCAAACTTTCAGATGTTGTTTGTAGCAATAAAATACAGGTCAAGTTCGATATTGGTGTTTCTCAGTCCATCTGCTGCAGAGTTATGGCCCTTTGAAAACACAATTTTTGAACTTGAAAAAAAATTGGTTTCTGTTCATTTAAAGCCGAACACCTTGACAGATTGACACCAAATTTTTCAGATGTTGTTTTTATACACCCGTTTGAAAAACGGGACGTATTATGTGAATGGTCTCTCCACCCGTCTGTCCATGGACACATTTCGTTTCCGGATGATAACTTTAGTTGTAATGGTTTGAGCTGAGTTAAATTTGGCATGTGGATTTAGTATGACAAAATACAGGATGGGTTCGATTTCCGTTTCTAGCGGCCCATTTGCAGTAGAGTTATGGCCCTTTATTTATGGGAATTTAGCCCAACTTTTCGTTTCTGGACGATAACTTTAGTTTGCCTTGACCGATTTATTTCAAATTTCCAGTTTTTTGTTTTTGACCACAAAATACAGCTCAAGTTCACTTTTGACCACAATCGCATATACCTTTCCAGAGTTATTCCCCTTGAATGATTGCAAATTTGTGGATTTTGTGGTTTCCGGATGATAACTTTAGTTTGCCTTGACCGATTTTTTTCAAATTCTCAGATTTTGTTTTTGACCACAAAGCACAGCTCAAGTTCACCTTTGGCCATAATCGCATGTACCGTTCCATAGTTATTCCCCTTGAATGATTGCAAATTTGTGCATTTTGTGTTTTCCAGATTATAACTTTAGTATGGCCTGACTGATTTTGTATATGCCTGTTGAAAAACCATCAAATTATGGAATCAGTCTGTCTATCTGTCCATTTGTCCATCCATTTGTCCATCCATCGGTCTGTCCGTTCGTCAACATTTGGTTTCCAGATAATAACTTTAGTATTTTTTTTTCCATTGACTCCTAAACTTGGTATGAGGTTTAATCAAAACAAAAGACAGGTCAAGTTCGAATATGGGGTCAGTTCGAACTTCGAAATTCCCCTGAATTATGGCCCTTGTTGGACATAGAATGCATCAAATATTTGGTTTCCGAATGATAACTTTTAATATTTGTTTTCCGATTGGTTCCAAACTTGGTATGTTGTTTAATCACAACAAAATACAGGTCATGTTCGAATATGGGGTTGGTCCAAACAATTTTCACCCTCACCCCCATCCTTACCCCAACCCTTCAAAAATACAAAATGGGCGTATAATGTCCCACTTGGCGGTGCTCTTGTTTCTTCTGATGTTGTTGACAGTAGCAATGCCTCAAATATATGTGGTATATTATATTATATGAGTGTAAATTACTGTAGGATACATGGATTATTATTCCGGTAGTGTAGCCAAAAAAATTGGAATTTTGTCCACACTTAGGCTCTATCGAGAAGCCTTTAGGCTCTGCATTGTTCCCTTTGGGAACTTAGGCTTTTTCAAAAAAATTTATTTTTCAGAAAATTTTTGGGTTTTTTCAATTTTTCCGATTGAAATTTTGATTGCAATATTCATGTATCTGATCATATATTTTTTGCAGATTTGGGAGTGTCATCGACTTTATTCTTTATATTGAAATTATGAAAGCTTTCTGCTCTAAATGCAAGGCGACGAAATCATCCTCGGATTTGCATGCTTGTTGTCTTGCTTGTAGTCGATGCACCCCCAAAGATTGTTGTCCCACATGTGAACATTGGGACTCTAAACGTTGGAGACGGGTGTCACGTTATATTGTTGGTGGTGGGATTTCCATGCCGGATCTCTCACCGCAAGGTAATTCAAGCTTCTCAGTTTCTTTTTCAGAGGAACAAGAATATGATACTGATACTGTAACATCCATTCAGAGTGTGCAATCGTCGTCGCGCTCAGATGAGCAAACAGAGCTGGCTGCAAAGGTGCTCTTAATATTCGGCAAGGAATGAGGCCCCTTGTTCCATTGCAAGCAGCCAGTTCGACCGGTGAAGCGGCTTCTCCACCCGGAGGAGTTGTAACACCGGGTGAGTCCGTTGTGGTTGAAGGAAGTGATGATTTGGGTAGAGCAAAAACCTTAAAATATAAAGCTCACCCAGCGACGACGGAGATAGGGAGCAAGTTGGCAGGTTTCTTTTCGGGAGGCTCGGCGGGGTCTAATAAGAGCCACCTCTCTAACCCAACAACATCTGGGACCAGATGTTGTTTTGAGAAACCGACTTTCTCTGCTACGTTTTTAGCTTAACTTGACATAGTTGCCATCACGCGTGCGGAAGTCTGTTAGTCTGTGAGTCTGTGACGTCTGTTCACATTTTCCTTTAGCATGGGCTACACCCCGCAGTTCTTGTCTGATCATCACGAAATTTCATATGCAGGTTTGGGGTCATGTCTAGATGAGAACGTCCCCTTTTGGTCGCGATCGGGCAACCGGTATGGCTGCCCGAGCCCAAAACCCGAAAACCATTAGCACAGTCTACAGGTCGTATTTATGAAGGGATTTCATTGTAACTTGGTAGGATGCCTCTGTATAGTGCCTAGATGAGAACGTCCCCTTTTGGGCATGATCTATCAACCGTGATGGCTGCCCAAGCCCGAAACCCAAAAACTTTTAGCACAGTCTGCAGGTCATGTTTAATGTGGAGGGATTTCATTGTAACTTGGTAGGATGACTCCTTATGATGTCTAGATACGAATTTCCCCATTTGGGCATGATCTGCCAACCGTGACTGCCCGAGCCCAAAACCCGAAAACCTTTAGCACAGTCTACAGGTCATATTTATTGAGGAATTTCATTGTAACTTGGTGGGTTGACTTCATACAATGTCTAGATGAGAAAGTCCCCCTTTGGACGTGATTGGGCAACTGTGACGGCTACAGGAGCCCGAAGCCCGAAAACCTTTAGCACAGTATAGAGGTCATATTTATGAAACAATTTCATTGTAACTTGGCAGGATGACTCCAAATAATGTCTAGATGAGAACGTCCCATTTTGATCGCGATCATGCAGCCTTGATGGGTGCCCGAGCCCAAAAACCTTTAGCATAGGCAAAAGGTCATATTTATGGAAGGATTTCATTGTAACCTGTTAGGTTGACTCCATATAATGCCTAGATGATGACATCCCCTTTTGGTCGTGATTGGTCAGTTGTGATGGCTACAAGTGCCCGAAGCCCGAAAACCTTGAGCACAGTCTACAGGTCATATTTATGAAGGGATTTCATTGTAACTTCTTAGGATCACTCCAGATGATGCTCAGATGAGATTGTCCCCTATGGTTGCGATCATTCACCCACGATGGCTGCCCGAGCCCAAAGCCCGAAAACCTTTAGCACAGTCTACAGGTCATATTTATGAAGGGATTTCATTGTAACTTGGTAGGTTAACTTCATATAATGTCTAGATGAGAACATGCGATCATTTACCCATGATGGCTGCCCGAGCCCGAAGCCCGAAAACCTTTAGCACAGTCTACAGGTCATATTTATGAAGGGATTTCATTGTAACTTGGTAGGTTAACTTCATATAATGTCTAGATGAGAATGTCCCCTTTTGGACATGATTGGGCAACTGTGACGGCTAAAGGTGCCCGAAGCCCGAAAACCTTTAGCACAGTCTACAGGTCATATTTATGAGGGGATTTCATTGTAACTTGGTAGGATGACTCCAAATAATGTCTAGATGAGAACGTCCCCTTTTGATCGCAATCATTCAGCCTTGATGGGTGCCCGAGCCCAAAAACCTTTAGCATAGGTAAAAGGTCATATTTATGGAAGGATTTCATTGTAACCTATTAGGTTGACTCCATATAATGCCTAGATGATGACATCCCCTTTTGGTCGTAATTGGTCAGCTGTGTTGGCTACAAGTGCCCGAAGCCCAAAAACCTTGAGCACAGTCTACAGGCCATATTTATGAAGGAATTTCATTGTAACTTCATAGGATCATTCCAGATGATGCCCAGATGAGATTGTCCCCTTTGGTTGCGATTATTCAACCATGATGGCTGCCCGAACCCGAAGCCCGAAAACCTTAAGCACAGTCTACAAGTCATATTTGTGAAGGGATTTCATTGTAACTTGGTAGGTTGACTTCATATAATGCCAAGATGAGAACGTCCCCTTTTGGACATGTTTGGGCAACTTTGACGGCTAAAGGTGCCTGAAGCCCAAAAACCTTTAGCACTGTCTACAGGTCATATTTATGAAGGGATTTCATTGTAACTTGGTAGGTTGACTCCAAATAAGGTCAAGATGAGAACGTCCCATTTTGGCCGTGATCATTCAGCCTTGATGGGTGCCCGAGCCCAAAAACCTTTAGCATAGGCAAAAGGTTCTATTTATAGAAGGATTTCATTGTAACATTGTTAGGTTGACTCCATATAATGCCAAGATGATGACATCCCCTTTTGGTCGTGATTGGTCAACTGTGATGGCTACAGGTGCCCGAAGCCCGAAAACCTTGAACACAGTCTACAGGTCATATTTATGAAGGGATTTCATTGTAACTTCTTAGGATCACTCCAGATGAGATTGTCCCCTTTGGTTGCGATCATTCAACCATGATGGCTGCCCGAGCCTGAAGCCCGAAAACCTTTAGCACAGTCTAAGGTAATATTTATGAAGGGATTTCATTGTAACTTGGTAGGTTGACTTCATATAATGTCTAGATGAGAACGTCCCCTTTTGGACACGAGTGGGCAACTGTGACGGCTTCAGGGGCCCAAAGCCCGAAAACCTTTAGAACAGTCTACAGGTCATAATTATGAAGGGATTTTATTGTAGCTTGGTAGGATGACTCCAAATAGTGTCCAGATGAGAACGTCCCCTTTTGGTCACGATCATTCAGCCTTGATGGCTGCCCGATCCCAAAAACCTTTAGCATGTCTGTAGGTCGTATTTATGGAAGGATTTCATTGTAACTTGTTAGGTTGACTCCATATAATGCCTAGATGATGACATCCACTTTTAGTCGTGGTTGGTCAAATGTGATGTCTACAGGTGCCCGAAGCCCGAAAACCTTTAGCACAGTCTACAGGTCGTATTTATGGAGGGATATTTCATTGTAACTTGGTAGGTTGACTTCATATAATGTCTAGATGAGAACGTCCCCTTTGGACGCAATTGGGAAACTGACGGCTACAGGGGCCCGAAGCCCGAAAACCTTTAGCACAGTCTACAGGCCATATTTATGAAGGGATTTTAATGTAACTTGATAGGATGACTCATTTTGGAATAATTTCATTGTAATTTTGTTGATATATGTTAACTGTGAGGGCCACATATATTAACTGTGAGGTCATATTAACCCACCCCTCAGCTCTTTAGTACAGTGTACACCTCATATTATTTTTATCATAAACATAGCACACAGGGAACAGAAATGAACATATTCCCAATTATTACAATTCTTGTCTTATTTCATAATCGTTTCATAAACATTGAACATTATCCTTTTCATCAAACACAACACACAAGTTAAGCTACAGTGTCATTGACACTTTCATTCATGGACACACAACCGCAATCTAGCTATGCGACTTCACAGTTCCAGCCAACAGTGCCAAGTCTAAGTCACTTTTCGCTTCAGAAGTCGAGTCATCCAATAGCTAGTGAACCAAGGCAGCCATTGATGGGTCGATCAGAGAAGAGATCCACCTCCACATCATCGTCCCAGGAGCTTCAGGCGGTGAAGAAACAGTCGTCGGTTACGGACTTGCTGGCGCAAATAAAGGAGCTTATAGCAGCATCCCAGCAGACACAACAAACTTCCACAGTTCCCAGAAGCGAACTGGCGGACGGTGCTGGGTCGGTCCACGAATCTGTATAGACAGATACAGAGGACCAGGCATCACAGCTAATCCAACCAGATGACGAAAGGGACAAGGAGGATGATTACTCTTCCCTTTCGGAACAGCATATTTCATACATCAGTTTTACCCCGAAGCTGTTCCAAGTGATCAGCATGCTGCGATGATGAGGGAGAAACCGTTATCGTCTCTGGACGAAGAGTACGTACGGAGGAAAGAGGATGTTCTTTCATTTCCGATGCAGTCCAGACAGGTGTTGCAGGCCTTCGGTCATGTTGAGCTGTATATAACCTCTCCAGTGTCAGAAGAAAGGGCGGTTTCCTGAATACATCTTCTATTAATATGCTGTTCCTTGGGCCACGCTCTTTTAGAACGGTTCCTGAAGATGTCCATAGAGCTCCTCTGCGTTTGGATGAGTGGGCCGCAGACCGAGCGATGTCCTTAACCTGCATCATTCAATGTACGCTCGGAAGTGATGGAATGTGCAATTTTGTCAAACAGAGCGAATCTGGACGCGATGTCCTACGCAGACCACCTTACCAGAGCCATGGCGCAACATTTTAACGGAAAGGAATTTGTTGGTGTGTGGATCAGTCGATAGATGTATACAATCCGTCCATTCCACAAATTGCCAATTTCCTGGTCTACTTGTTTGATGAACTCAAATTGCAGCCCGTTACTATTAAGGGCTATAGGTCAATGTTATCACACACTTACGCTCATCATGATAATTTGGTTATTGGATCAGATGTTTCTTTTTCCAAATTAGTTTGAAATTTTTCTATTAATAGACCTAGAACCCTCAAATTAATTCCTAAGTGGAATTTAGCTTGGGTTCTGCTGAAGCTTCAAGAAGCTCCTTTTGAGCCGTTAAATGATGTAGAATTAAAATTCTTGACCTACAAAACGGCGTTTCTCTTAGCCTTCGTTTCTGCCAGAAGAGTTAGTGAACTCCATGCATTATCTGTTGATGAATCTCGTTATTGGTGTGTGGGTAATACCATTACCTTTACTACGGAAGTGGGTTTTTTGGCTAAGAATCAGATTCCGGATAAGCGGCCAGAGCCTATTGTCATTAAGGCTTTACCGCCATTGGATAACCGTAGACCATTACTGTGTCCAGTCAGGGCAATGCGCATTTATAAACATCGATCGGATTTTATCAGGAAAGGAAGAAAATGTTTCTTTCTCTGATTCCTAATAGAAAAGATATATCTGTTCATTCTATTTCTAGATGGATTCAGTTGGCAATACGTATTGTCTATGAAAATCTATCTTCGAATCAACGTTCTGTCAACAAGATTACAGCGCATGAAGTTAGAGCTCTGTCCTCTTTCTGGGCTTATTCTAACATTATAGCCATTACTGATCTCATGAAGGCTGCTTACTGGACACAACCATCTACATTTACAAAGTTTTACCTTAGAAATTTAGAGTCCATCTCCGGTGACCTTAGATCTTTGGGTCCTCTTTCTGTTGCTCAGAATGTCGTCCATTAAAATATTCATCTAGAAGGTCTTTAGGCAGTCTGCTCGAGCTCTGACTTTGTTCCACTGCCCTCTTCGTTCTGAGGAAAATTTATCTCAGAACAAGGGGAAGGAGGGGAGACGTTTTTTTTCCCTTATATCATCTTGCTTTATAGTGAAAAGCAAGGGAATACCTCCTCTGGAGACAGTAGTCCAGGGTTGGTGCTGGGTAGTTTTAATGTGTAGCTCGGTGTGAAGCAAATACTATGTCTCATTTATGTATTGATTTTTAAAGTGTAGCTCACTGTGAAGTATTTGTATATGCCGCATGTCAAACGGGCATTAATATACAATCCTCGAACACTTTTAAATGAGTATAAAGAGTCTCATTCTCTGGACTATCTTTATATATTGGTTTTCCTTCACCGAATTATCATAACGGGTTACGCTGGCATTAAACGGAGAATTATATATTATGTAATACTCAATTACATTGTTGGTGTTATGTCATTCTCTTTTCTCGAAAAAGAGACAGACATATATAATTCCTATCTTCTCCTATTCTCCTGTAGGAGCTACTCTTTACAGAAGTAATTGACCGATTGGATTTTTCTCTAAGTCCTAGGCCTGCAGCCTTTTTACGATTAAGCTAGTCTGGGCCATTTGTTGTTGTATAAAAATATGAAAACTTTTAAGTAATTTGTATATTTTTTATACTTACTAATGGCCCAGATGGATATGGCCCTCCCATGAGTGAGCAAGTTTTAGTGTTTTGATGCAAATTTTGGGGATTGGGGGGCAAAATTTGTGTTTGGCCCTGAATACCATAAAGTTAGCACCAGCTAGTCTGGGCCATTGGTAAGTATAAAAAATATACAAATAACTTAAAAAATTTTCAAATCCACAAGTAATGTGATTTGTCCAATCATTTTTTTCTAGAGTTATGGGCCTTTTTCAGCTTTTTCTGACTTGAAAAATTTCAATTTTTATGGTTTCTGGATGATAACTTTAGTAGTGTAAGTAGTTTTGTTTTAACTTGACAGAGTGAAGATAAGCTTTTGCCAGCATGCGTGCAGAAGTCACATTTTTGTTCACATTTTCTTCAGCACAGACTACACCCCGTAGTTTGAGGTCATGTCCAGATGAGAATTTCACTTTTTGGCCACGATCGGTCACCCATGATGGCTGCACAGTCTACAGGTTGTATTTATGAAGGAATTTTATTGTAATTTGGTAGGATGACTCCATGTAATGTCTAGATGAGACTCCTATTTTGGTCATGATCGATCAACTATGACTGCCGATGTGGCACATCACCTAGATTCCTTTAGAAAAGTCTATGTGTCACATTTATGAAAGTATTTCATTGTAACTTGGTAGGATGACTCGTTTTGGAATAATTTTACTGTAACTTGGTAATATTGGTTGATGTTTATTAACTGTGAGCGCCACATTAACCCAGGCCTCAAGTCTTTAGTACAGGCTACACTTCAAATTAATCTTATTGAAAACATAGCATGAATGGTACAGAACTTAACATATTCTCAATTATCACAATTCTTGTCTAATTTCATAATCCTTTCATAAACATTGAACATTATCCTTTTCATCAAACACTACACTCAGTCAAGTTAAGCTACAGTGTCATTGACACTTTCATGTTTAGAGTTATGGGCCTTTTTCGACTTTTTTTTACTCAGAAAATTTCAATTTTTATAATGGTTGGTTAGTAAACCACTTCTCGGTGGGAGATACTGGTGGCTTTGCACCTTGTTTCTATGCTTCCACAGGCTTTGTACAGGTCCTTGAATGTGCAGAAAAATGTTTTAATTTCTAAACTCATTCCAGTTCCTTGAAAGTGCTGTACAATTGGAACATGATGATAAGCAGGTTATTGTGTTGTTATTGTGCTGAGTTAGTAAGTTCAAGAGTCTGACAGTTGCTTACCACTTCTTGGTGGTTCTCTCAGGTACTCAGGCTTCCTCCATCTCAAAAACTGCCCGGCATAATGTGACCCTGGCTTTTTAAAGTGTCCATGAACCCCCAATAAAAAAAGAAGGGAAAAATGGTTTTGTGTTCGAAAATTATATTCAATTAAGAGGGTTATTCAATTAAGAGGGTTATTCAATTAGACAGTATCCATTCAAGTGTGACCTACTCTATTGAGAGTGCTGGCCCAGTGATTACGGCATTGGATTTGAAAAAGAAAGGTCCAGGGTTGGATTCCCCAGGGGCAACTGTGTTGTATCCTTTGGCAAGGCACTATATCCCAATTGCCCATGTGGAGGCATGGTGGCGCTGTGTACTAAGCCATACTGCACGTCGGTGGTGCACTTTAACCAATGCTAACCCTGCTTGTGTGGAGTTAGTTCATTGGGAATCTGATTGTTACTCAGTGGTTCTCTCCAGGTACTCTTACTCCCTCCACCTGTAAAACTGTCTGACATGAGATGACCCGGGCTGTTGAAAGTGTTGTTAAACCTCAATAAATAGATAAATAAATAAATTTGCTCTTTATTCATTTCAGGTGGTTAGATATAATAAAAATTAATGTAGTTGGTGGCCATCTTGACCATAGCTATGATGTAGATGTTCTGCAAGAAAGAGGAGGGTCTGAGCTTTTCATAATGTTACTTAATGCAAGTGGAAAGGTAAGGAAACTTCATTTTGGCAAAACAGAATTATGTCTGTTTCTCCTTTTTTACCTGCGTCGCAAGCGGCAGTGCAGGTCTAGTAACCGCTTGACTCCGTCCATCAGTCCGTCAGTTAGCCAGTCCGTCCGAAACACTTTTTCCATCAAGGTTTTCTTGGCTTCTATGGAAGTGAATGATTTTATATTTGGTCTGCTGCTTCATAATGATGAGTTGTATCGTGTAAGCAATTTTCAGATCTGCTGCACAGCCACTTCCTGTTTGCCGATACTTTGAAATTTTACTGTACCCACTGAACATTGAAATTTTTCATCAAACTTTTCTCGGCTTCTATGCAAGGGATTGATTTTATATTTCATCTGGAGTCTGATAATGATCAGTTGTATTGTGTATGCAATTATCAGATCTGCCGTGCAGCCACTTCCTGTTTGCCGATTCAGTTGCATGCAGCGACGCAGGTCCAGACCCGGTATTGGTCTTGTTTTACCACCCCTCTGCACACTGATGTCAAAATATCAAAACTTAAACCTGCAAATTTTTCCCATAATTCAACTAGGAATTTAACCAATTCAGTCTTGTTGACAGAGCTCACTGAGCTCTGTCAAACAACACTGACTTGGTTAAAATTGTGAGAAAAATTTGCTTCTGGAAATTGATAAATTTGATTTATTTTTACATCAGTGTGCAGAACTTGAAATTTCCTTTCAAATTCAGGAGAGCTGAAATGGTTAACCGATTAATCAATTAACCATTGATCAATGTCTTGATCACACAAAACGTAATTGATCAATTAACCTTTACTTTTGAACTACTGTATATTTTTATACAACAACCAATGGCCCAGACAAGCTGGTGCTAACTCAAAAATTAATTCAGGGCCAAACACAAATTTTGCCCCCAATCCCCAAAATTTGCATGCAAAACTGAAAAATTTATGTCCTATCTGGTCCTCCATACTTTTCAGATCTGCACATGCACAGTATCCAGGAAGGAACTGAAATTGGCGCAAACCATCATTCTTTATTTGGCCCTAAAGTCAGCAACAACGAACTGATATCTGTGCTTTCAAATCTCATTTTTGAGGATGCCAGACCCAAATCAGTGGTAAAATTGGTGGATCCAAGGACATAAATGGATGATGGAAGTGAACAACGGTGGTTAGGAACGTTCAGGGCTGTAACTTTATAATTTTTATCAAACTTATTTCATGTTTCCCAAATTCGGGACATGTGCCTGACGTCATCATTCTTGATAATGATTTATCCACTGTTTGTTAATTGTTCCTTCCCTATCCTTCCTTGAAGCCCACATGCTAAACTCCCAAGCTTTTTGGCTTCTTTTTATTGAAATTTTTTATTAGCGCAACTTGACAAAGTCAAGCTGAGCTATTGCCATCACTTCTCGTCTGTCGGCATACGTACATATGTACTTACGTCCGGGCACGTACATACATACGTAGGTCCACAATTTACTTTGGCACACCTCACAGGTCGCATTTATGATCAGATCGCTTTGAAACTTGGTATGCTTGTTTGGGATGACCTCTAGATGGGAGCTATCAATTTTCTTCAATTTCCATCAAAAAATGTTGCCGCTGGCAACGTTCTTAGAACTTAGTTTAGTCAGACCTCAATATTTCCCTTTGGCACACCCTACAGGTCACATTTATAATTGGATTGCTTTGAAACTTGTCATGCTTGTTTAGGGTGAGCTCTAGATGGGAGCTATCAATTTTATTCCATTTCCATCAAAAAATGTTGCCGCTGGCAACAGCCTTTGAAATTAGTTTAGTCAGGCTTCAATATTTCCCTTTGGCACACCGTTCAGGGCACATTTATGATCGGATCACCTTGAACCTTGGTATGTGTGTTCGGGGTGACCTTTAGATGTGAGCTATTGATTTTTTTCCATTTCCATAAAAAATTATTGTCGTTATCACCAGCCTTTGAACTTACTTTTATGCAGCAACTTATCCCTTTAGCACTCTCTGCAGAGTATATTTTTGAATTTCCATAAAAAAGTGAGAAAAAGACATTGCCACAAGCTACGACCTTCAAACTTAGTGCATTCGTGCACTAACATCTTCCTTTGACATGCCCCAGATGGGGCATTCATTATCAGGTTGTTTTGAAACTTTGTATGCTTATGCAGGGTGACAAAGATAGAAGCTATTGATTTTCTTTTCTTTTCCATCAAAAACTGTTGCTGTTAGCAACAATCTTTGAATTTATTGCATTTGTGCATTGGCATTCTTTTTTGACATGGCCTACAGGCCACATTTGTCATAGGATTGTTTTTGAACTTGGTGTGCTCATTAGGCGAGACCTTTTGATAAGAGCTATTGATTAGCATTCATTTCTGTGAAAAAAGTTGCCATTTACAATAACCTCTGAACTTACTGCATTTGTGTATCAGCATTCTTCTTTTAGCCAGTCTTACAGTTTACATTTAAAAAAGCATGGATTACTCTGATGTTGTGCACACACAATGCTGTTTTGTTGAAATTTCACCAAATAACATTGGTACCATTGATCTTCAGTTTTGCCATTTCACTTATAACTTAACAAGTTCAATATTTATTCTGTTTATCCCCATGGTTACATCCTCATCCTGGGGTTGTTGGGTCGCTTGGGTCATGCATCTTCTATCCAATGTGTCATTTTTCTTCATCTGAAGATCATGCTTTACATCTGGAAGCTTTAAAATCTGTTACTGACTTTGGGCCTTTTTATTATCTGTGCCCGAGGTCTTGTTTCCAGTTTTCTCCTTGACGTTGTTTACATTGGCAACGTCCTTAAATATATGTAGTCTTTACTTATTATTACTGTAGGATTGTTGTAAGATACATGTTTTAATATTCAGGTAGTGTAGCAATAAGTTTTGGATTTTTGTCCACACTTAGGCTCTATTGGGATACCCTTAGGGCTCTTCATGTTCCCTTTGGGAACTGGGTTGTTGTCAAAATTTTTTCGAAAGATTTTTTTAAATTAATTTTTTGATTTGTATTTTGATTGTTGATTATTATGTATCTTTATTATATATTTATTGTGGAGTTGGTGGGAGTCCGATCGACTTTGTTTGATTAATTATGAAAGCTTATTGCTCAAACTGCAAGGTGAGGAAGTCTTCCTCAGATTTACATGCTTGTTGCCTTGCCTGTTGTCAATGTACTCCTTCGAATTCTTGTCCTACATGTGTTGATTGTGATGACAGATGTTGGACTCAGGTGTCACGGTATGTTGTTAGTGGTGAGAGGCCAATGCCTGTCCTCTCACTGCAGAGTCATTCAAGTTTCTCAGTTTCTTTTTCAGAGGAACAAGAACATGTTGATGGTTATGTGACACCTACCAAAAGTGTGCTACCATCGGAACAGCACATGGTTGCAATGGATTTCATCCATCAATACTACCCTGAATTTGTTCCACCGAATCAGAATGCTGCGACAAGAGAGAAACTGCTAGCATCACTAGACGAAGACTTTTTCAGAGAAAGGAAGAAGTTCTTTCGTTTCTGGTTCAGTTTAGGCAGGTGTCGCAGGCCTTCAGCCATGTAGACGATGCCATATTCAGCCTCTCGAGTGTGAGGAAAAAAGGCGGTTTCTTATCAGTATCTTCCATAAATATACCGTTTCTTGGACCACGTTCATTATAAAATGGTTGGAGAAGATGTTCAGAGAGCTCCTCTGCATTTGGATGAGCAGGCCAGGGATCTAGATGTATCCTTACCTGCATCATTTGCTATTCGCTCAGATGTAATGGAAATGGCAATTTCATCAAATAGAGCGCATTTGGATGCAATGTCCCACGCAGATCACCTTACTAGAGCTATGGCACAACGTCTCAACAGGACGGAATTTGAGGACGTCCGTACCTCTCTCAGACTTCTTTCCAGGGCAATTATGTATACCTCATGTAACTCCGCCTTGACAGTGGCTAATCTGGAGTTAATTAGACGTGATGCTGCCCTTGCGTCATCATCACTTATAGATGACAAGGTGAAAAGCTCTCTCCGGGTCGCTCCGATCTCCGGACATACTATTTTTGATGACAAGCTTTCATTAGTCTATGAACAGGCTACTAAGAAAGCGTCCAGTGCTCTGCTATTGAAGTTCGCGGCTCGGCAACCCGCTTCAGCAATCAGGAGTAAAGGAGGACGTTCCAAATCTAAAACGTCAAAAGGGAACTCTAATAATTACTCCGGAGGTTATCAATGTAGCGACTCGGGAAAGAGGCGTAGGTCTGAACGGGACTATCGGTCAGATGCCCCTAGGCCGACGGGGCAAGGTTCTTCGCGGGTTGGATGTAGTTTCTCCTCCCGTAAGCCATGAAGGTCATACAGGTGATGTTGAAGACCTCTATTGCTGGCCAGTTGGCGGAAGGTTATCAAACTTTGTGAGAAACTGGACAACAGTCACAGAAGATCAGTGGGTGGGAAGTGTAGTCTTGGACGGCTTACGGCTATCATTCCAAGTGAAACCCTCATTAACAGGATGTCCGCGTTGGACAAATCTTCCATCGGATCCTTTCAAAAGAGAGTCTCTCCTAGCGGAGGTACAGGCTCTCTTATTAAAGGAAGCAGTAGAGGTCGTCGAGAATCAAGATTCTCAGAGTTTTTACGGTCACCTGTTCCTCGTACCGAAGCCAGACGGCTCGTTCCGACCGGTAATAGACTTGAGCTGGATAAACAAGCTTATTGTGGCTCCAAAGTTCTATGTGGAGACTATTCGGTCAGTAAGAGTGAGCATTCAAGTGAACGACTGTGTGGCAAGCATAGATCTGAAAGATGCGTACTTTCATGTCCTGGTACATCCGGCATTCAGAAAGTTCTTGCGGTTCGCCATACAAGGGAAGGTTTATCAGTTCAGAGCAATGTGCTTTGGTCTGAACCTGGCTCCCTGGGCATTCACTTGAATAATGAACTCAGTAATATCATACTTCCAAGCTCATTCATCTGTGGTAAAGTCGGCTTACTTGGACGACATTCTGCAGAGATATGGCAACAGAATTATTCTTCAGAACGAAGTTCAGAGTCTGCTTCTATTACTCCGCAACGTAAACGAGAAAAAGTTGGATCTTGCTCTGTCCAAGTCGTTCACTCACTTGGGAATGAGCTCCGAGACTCACAACAATCTGGTTTGTCTGCCGTTACCCAGAGCGTAATTAGTCAGTTATGCTGGCTTTTGTCTACACTCAGACGCATTAACAGCGAGGGAATTCATGCGACTGATGGGGCTGTACAGAGCGGCTGTGGGTCTTATTCCAATGGGCTGCCTGCGCACGCATCCCCTCCAGATATTCTTCACTCAGAACTGGAGTGTGAAGACGCATTCGCTCGAAACCAGTATTGTTTTAACGGACCTAGTAAAACAAAAGGTTCAGATTTGGGCAGATAATACAGTGGTTAACTCGGGGAGTTCTGCTGCAACTGCCGGATCCGACTTTCATGATTATGACAGATGCGAGTCAAATGGGTTGGGGTGCAACCCTAAGTCCCGCAGACTTGAAGAGTCCGGCTCTTTGGGACTCTCAGTTCCTAGAGAAACACATAAACATCAAAGAGATGATGTCAATATAGCTAGCACTACAACATTGGATTTGTCTAATAGCGAACGTCCATGTTCAAATCCTGTCAGACAATTCAACAGTAGTAGCTTACATCAGGAACCAAGGCGGCACTCATTCGATTCCATTATGCAAATTAACGGAGAGTATTCTCCTATACGTCATGAATCATCATGTTCATCTTTCTGTCTATCATATACCGGGTCGTCTGAATGTACTAGCAGACTCGCTCTCTTGTAAAGGTTGCCTATTACCATCAGAATGGACTCTCAACAAGCGAATATTCAGACAGATTTGCTACCAGTGGGATCGTCCCTTGATAGATCTGTTTGCGACACACCTGAACAATCATTTACCGACGTTCGTGTTGCCATGCCCAGATCATCGAGCGTACGCAGAAGACGCTCTGTCGATCTCATGGGATGGAATGATAGGATATGCATATCCCCCAACTCCGTTGATTCAGCAGGTTCTCTTAAAGATCAAACAGTCTTGTTGCAAAATTCTACTAGTAGCACCTGTCATCACAGAAACCTTGGATCAGTCTTCGAAGGTTTCTGTTATGGGACGTTCCCTGGAAGCTACCTCCACGAGAGGACCTTCTTTATCAGGGGAAGTCTTGTGCACTGCCTCACAACCCGGAAGGTCTCAACCTTCACGTATTTCCGTTGTTTGGTCCTTCTTGCACGGAAAAAAGTTTACAGGACGTGCAGTGGATGCAATTTCTAACAGCAGGAGGTCCTCCTCTACGTTGAACTATGCAGCGAAGTGGAGAGTTTTCTTCCGTTGGTGTCAGGATCAGTCGATAGGCGGGCGTATACGATCTGTCCATACCAAATATTGCCAATTTCTTGGTCTACTTGTTTCATGTTCTCAAACTGCAGCCTGTCACTGTTAAGGGCTATAGGTCTATGTTATCATGTACTTACGCTCATCATGATAACTTAGCTATTAGATCAAATACTTCATTGTCCAAGCTGGTTAGAAATTTCTCTATTAAGAGACCTAGAATGCTCAGATTAATTCCTAAGTGGAATTTGGCTTGGGTTCTGTTAAAGCTCAAAGAAGCTCCGTTTGAGCCATTGGATGTTGTAGAGTTCAAATTCTTGACCTATAAAACGGTGTTTTTCTTAGCCTTTGCATCTGCTAGAAGAGTCGGTGAACTTCATGGTTTATCTGTTTATGAATCTCACTACTGTAGTGTGGGTAATAACATTACCCTTACTACGGAAGTGGGATTTTTGGCTAAGAATCAGATTACAGACAAGCATCCGGAGCCTATTATCATTAAGGCTCTGCCGTCCTCTGATAACCGTAGACCTTTGCTTGTCCAGTCAGGGCTATTGTGCATTTATAAACGTCGATCAGATTTTATTAGAAAAGGAAGAAAATGTTTCTTTCTTTCATTGATTCCTAACAGAAAGGATATTTCTGTTCATTCAGTTGCTAGATGGATTCAGTTGGCAATACGCATTGCTTATGAAAATCTATTTTTGAATCAACGTTCGGTTAATAAGATATCAGCGCACGAGGTTGAAGCACTGTTCACTTCTTGGGCTTATTCTAACAGTATAGCCATTACTGATCTCATGAAGGCTGCGTACTGGGCACAGCCCTCTTCATTTACCAAGTTTTACCTGAGAAATTTTAGAGTCCATCTTCGGTGACCATAGATCTTTGGGTCCTCTTTCTGTTGGTCAGAATGTCGTCCATTAATGGTTACATCTATAGGTATTTAGGCTGTCCGTTCCAGCATTGACACTGTTCCGCTGCCCTCTTCGTTGAGGATATTTACCTCAGAACAAGGGGAAGGGGGTGGGGGATGTTTCCCCTTATAATCATCTGACTTTATAGTGAAAAGCAAGGGAAGACCCCCTCCAGTATCAGTAGTCCTGAGTCGGTGCTGGAATGGTTTTAATGTGTAGCTCGGTTGAAGCAAATACTGTGTCTCATTTATGTATGGTTTTTAAAGTGTAGCTCACTGCGAAGCATTTGTATATGTTAATATACAATCCTCGGACACTTTTAAATGAGCATAAAGAGTCTCATTCTCTGGACTATCTTATATATTGGATTTATTTCACCGAATTAGCATAATGGGTTATGCCGGCATTAAATGGAGAATTATATATTATGTAATACTCAGTTACATTGTTGGTGTTATGCCTTTCTCTTTTCTCGTAAAGGAAAAAAACATATGTAATTCCTATCTTCTCCCATTCTCCTGTAGGAGCTATCCTTTACTGCAGTAATTGAGAGATTGGATTTTCCTTTATGTCCTAGGCCCTCCATCCTTTTTACGATTCAGCTAGTCTGGTCCATTGGTTGTTGTATAAAAATATTATAAATTTTGAGTAATTTATATATTTTTTATACTTACCAATGGCCCTCCCATGAGTGGGCACTCATACCTCCCCGCTGTTTATAACATTTACAGTCTGTAGAAAGAATGATGGTTGGCACCAATTTTGGTTCCTTCCTGGATACTGCGCATGCGCAGATCTGAAAAGTATGGAGGACCAGATAGGACGTCAGTTTTTCGGTTTTGCATGCAAATATTGGGGATTGGGGGGCAAAATTTGTGTTTGGCCCTGGATTGATTTTTGAGTTAGCACCAGCTAGTCTGGGCCATTGGTAAGTATAAAAAATATACAAATTACTTAAAATTTATAATTTTTAAGGGTTAACAACGGAACTAACTGGCTCCAAACAGGCAAACATTGTCACATTGACTCATATCAACTGTATGAGGCAAGAGTGAAGCATGCAAATTACATGCTGACATACTTGTTCACTTACATGTATCATTATACTGTATCAGTAGATGTAAATGGTCATTTTTTACCCAATGTGGGGAGCAGTCGATACTTTCAAAATAAATTAGTAAAAATTTTCATTTTTTCTCTCAAAAACATAGCTTGGGAACCCTTATTTGAATGAGCTCATGAGCTATGTTTTTGAGACAAAAATTGAAAACATAATAAAATTTGAATGTAGATTTTGTATATAGCACTGGTCAGTTTTGTTCCATACATTGGTTAAAGGGTTAATGCTGTAAGTCATCAGTGGTCCGGCATTTATTCAGCTACCTATTAGAGCAAGTGATTAATCTGTTAACCAAGGTTAATCCATGTGATCAATCAATCAAGAAAACTCTTTAAACCTTTACCTAACGAATCGGCTGAATCCATCTGCATAATTTACAAATTAAGTAGTTAAAATAAATATATATTTTTATACTAGAACCAATGGCCCAGACTTAGCTGGTACAACCTCAATACTATCAAGGGCCAAACACAAATTTTGAACCCCTCCCCCAATCCCCACAATTTGCATACAATACTGAAATTTAAAAGTTCTATCTGGCCCTCCATACATTTAGTACTTGTGCATGCACAGTGCCCAGGAAGAGACCGGAATCATTTCAAAGCATCATTCTTTTGTTTGGCCCAAGTCAGTAAACATTTGAACTGACATCTGTGCAATAAATTTTCATTTTTATACGGCGTATTATGTTATAGCATTGTCTGTCCACTCCAAAGGTTTACAGGCTATATCGTTCAAACTTTACAAACATGTTGATCAGTAATTGCCATTGTGCATGTGACGAGCAGGTAACTCCATTTTGTATTTCCAGAGTTATGCCCCCTTTTAGTACTTAAAACATCACAGTATTGTGTCGCCTACTCCTTCAACATTTTACATGCTATATTGTTCAAACTTTGCACACATGTTGATTACCAATTGCCGTTGTGCATGTGTCAAGCGCAGGTAACTCTGTTTTGTATTTCCAGAGTTATGTCCTCCCTTAATAATAATACTAATAATTTTTAACAATAATAATTTTAAAGCCGAGAATCCACACACGGTGCTCAATGGCTGTACAATAATTGCATACATACATACATATACACACATACACATACATTCTCTCACAGATACATTGATACGTGGATCACTATTATCATTTATTTGTCCAATGCCACATCAGCAACCAAGGCTATATCGTGGCGATAAGCGACAGAACCTAAAAGAAAAAGGGTATTGAATTAAAACAAAATAAAAAAAAACAAAAAAACAAACTACAACTTTACCAAAACAAGTTTGTGAGTGTAACTTGACGAGTAACGAGGCAATCCTCACTGACTCAGTCACACCCACACACCTGGTAATGTCAGTTTATGACCAAAATTAAAAGCCCACTGAAGGAAATGCCTTTCGAAAAAAGGTAGGTTTAAGACCAGACTTGAATGATTCAAGTGATTTACTATTTTTTATGTCGATTGGAAGAGAATTCCAAAGCCTTGGGCCAGCAACCACAAAGGCCCTATCACCAGCACTAGTAAATTTAGATACAGCCTGAACCAGATTGAGTTGACCTGATGACCTAAGAGACCTCGGTGGTTTGTGGATGGTAAGCAGATCGGACAGGTAGGATGGTACAGATCCTGAGATACACTTGAACACCAAAAGGACAATTTTAAATTGAATTCTTTACTTAATGGGTAGACAGTGTAACTCAGAGAGTACTGGTGTTATATGGCAGTACTTTTGAGTTCTGGTTATAACTCGTGCAGCACAATTTTGGATGTGTTGTAGCTTTTCAAGAATAGATGTTTTAGAGCCAATCAGAAGAGAGTTGCAGTAGTCGAGGCGACTGGTAACAAGGGTGTGAACAAGCTGTTGTGACGTCAGAGTATCAATGAAGGATCAAATTTTGCTAATATTTCTAAGATGAAAAAATGCACTGTGAGAGACATGTTTGATATGTTCATCAGCGGCCAAATTTTCATCCATGAAATAACCTAAGTTTCGAACACAGCTACTGGGTTTTATCGCAGAACCTCCAATATTGAGGGACAGTTTGGATGTTTTTGAAAGTTGATGAAGTAGACCTATATATATTACTTCTGTCTTGTCATCGTTCAGTTTAAGAAAGTTTTTAGTTATCCATGCCTTGATGTCTGAAATACAAAGTTCAATCTTACTTCATGCTTCAGGCTCAAATGCGTAAGTAAAACTAATATACAGCTGAGTGTCATCTGCGTAAAAATGAAAGTCAAGGCCATGGCTTTGGATAATGTCACCGAGAGGTAAGACATAGACAGTATACAGTAGGGGACCCAACACCGATCCTTGAGGGACACCAGATCGTAGTGTGACCTTGTCTGACACGACTCACCGCCAATAAGGACACTTTGTGTGCGACCATTAAGGTACGGCGAAAACCAATTAAGTGCTCGGTCAAACATTACAGTATTGTGTCGCCTACTCCTTCAACATTTTACATGCTATATTGGTCAAACTTTGCACACAATGTTGATCACCAATTGTCATTGTGCATGCGTCAACAGCAGGTAACTCTGTTTTGTATTTCCAGAGTTATGTCCCCCCTTTTAGTACTTAAAACATTACATTATTGTGTCGCCTTCTCCTTCAACATTTTACATGCTATATTGTTCAAACTTTGCACACATGTTGATCACCAATTGCCGTTGTGCATATGACAAGAGCAGGTAACTCCGTTGTGTATATCCAGATTTATACCCCTTTTTAGTACTTGAAACATCAAAGTATTGTGTCGCTTACTCCTTCAACATTTTATTTGCTTTATTGTTCAAACTTTGCACCCATGTTGATCCTCAATTGTCGTTGTGCATGTGACAGCATCAGATGACTCCATTTTATTTTTACACGATGAGAATCCTCACCTTTTATGGCTGTTATGATCCTCAAAAAGTCTTTTTCCTTGGCGCCACCTATCGGCAATCGTTATCAATGAAGTTAACCTGTCAATGAATGGACGCTACCATTGTAAACGGCGAGGAGAATCTTCTAAACCTAAAAATTGTTTGCATTTCCATTCTACATACTAAAATTTCACAAAAACAATATGAAATGTGTGCACACAAGCATACAATTTGAAACCCTTTACCCCAGACAGGGCAGGGGAATGGGCAATGATTGGGGAGGGGGGTTGGGGTGACAGAAATAGTCAAGTCAACATAAATTTTTATACGGCGTAGAACAGTGACAAATGCAATAATAGGAAAGTACAGGTTCTGTTCTAGAACAAAGAATGAAATGGGTTGGTAGGTAACAACAGGAAGTGAGAGAGGAGTGAGAGGTTTTGGGGAGTTCTCAGTTGAAGACAGTCTTTCATTGTAAATAGATCATCTGTAAATAAAATCATAGTTAAATTATAAATTATGTGGTGAGTTAGTAAATTTGGTAAGTGTTACATGCTTATGAACATCGTCATTATAATAGGACTCCACTGTTGTGTTGTTAGTATTACTTCCCCTCCCTCTCCTGAACCCTCCTGTTATGCTCCCAAGCTCTTTACAGCTTTTTTATTGAGAATTTTTTATTAAAATTCTTGGGAGTTTAACTTGTTTTACGGAATAGGTATTTCGTTTATCCCCTGTGTTTATACATCCTGTTCGTTACTGTTCAGGACGTTTTGTATTCTCACATCAATATATCTTATATCATTATTATACCAGATATATTGTTTTTAATTCCTATGAAGAGCTAGCTTTGCATCAGGTGTTGTTGATCGGTTACTTTGGGCCTCTGTTGTGCTTGTTGTTGGTTAGTTTCTGGTTTTTCCTCTTGACATTGTCTGTTCAATAACATTTTGGATACGTATTAATTCAGTGTTTAGTTTAAAACAACTATTTTTGTTTCTCTTGGGATAATATTATATCTTATTCCAGTAGTTTATCTTTAATTAGGTAGTGCTTGTGCACACTTACGTTCTATTGGGATGCCCTTGGGCTCATGAGATTTCCTTGGGGTACTTGGGCTTCATTCAAAATTTTTTGAAAATTTTTTTGTAATTTATTTCAAATTTTTTTTGTAATTGTCTATGTTTTGTATCCTTGCGATGTTTATTCTGTATTATTATTGGGAGTGCAATGGACTTATGATTTTGGCTTCATTATTATTGTATCTATTATAATAATTGGTACTTAGTGTAAGTCCAGGGAACCTTGGATTTAAATGCTTGTTGTTTGCCAGAACTCGTGGCACTTCTTCAATATTTGTACTATGGGATGCGAATGTTTGGAAACGGGTGTCGACCTGTGTAGTGGGCGGTGAAGTTCCGATATTGGAGCTTTCACCGCAGGCTGGTACTAGTCTTTCAGTCTCTTTTTCAGAGGAACAAGAACATGGTGATGGTACTTTGACACCTGTCCATTACGTGCTGTCGTCGTCGCACTTTGATGAGCCCCGCTCTGATGAGTAAACAGAACTGGCTGTCAAGGTGCTCCTGATACTTAGCATATTTAGCAGGGGTTGAGGTCTATAATTAGTTTGCTTTATCCTCTGCATGCAGCTAGCTCGACCGGTGAAGCGGTTGTGCCTATATGGGAGCTTGGACGCCGGTTAGGTCTGTTGCAGTCGAGTAGTATAAACATGGGTAGAGTGAGCACCTCATAAAATAAAGCTTACCCAGCAATGACAGCAAAAGGAGAAGAAGCCTGAAAGTTTCTCTATGGGACGCTCGGCGAGATCTGGGGTCAGATCACGAGTTGGAGAATCCTCTCCGTCTTGTTAGGAGTCGGGGTTGACTGTGTCCGTTACGAGAAACTATAATTAGTTGGAACATGCGTCAGGATGTTCCTTCCACACTGCAGCCAGGGTTGGTTGCGGTTATGGCTTCTTCTTACATGGAAGTGCACGCAAAGGGGATTAGCCCACAAGTTTCTCAACGGGATACTTGGCGAGGTCTGGGGTCAGATTGCGAGTTGGAGTGCATTCTCCGTCCTGTTAGCAGTCAGGGTCGACTGTTTTTTGTGGTGAGAAACTTCAGTGAGTCAGAGCACCCATCCGAAATGTGCGAGTCGGAACACTCCTTCCACAACTTCAGCCAGGGTCGGCTGTTGTTACGGTTTCCTCTTCTTCCATGGAAAAGCATACTAAGGGGTAGAAGCCTACAAGTTTCTAAGCGGGATGCTCGGGCGAGGTCTGGAGTCAGATTGCGAGCCAGAGAACCCTCTCTGTTCTGTCAGCAGTCGGGGTAGACTGTTTCCACTTCGAGAAACTTTAGTGAGTTGGGACATCCATTCACGCGTACTGCCCGGGATGCTCCTTCCACACTGCAGCCGGTTTTGGTTGCAGCTTTGGCTTCTTCCTCTGCTTCATCGATGAAGTACATTAGACTGCAGACTAGCTGTCTGACTTCGCATGTTCATGCTGTTGCTCGGAGGTGTTCCTAGTCATCACCACTGAAGTCAGATTAACCTGCAACTATTGGTTCGAGGCATTTTTATACGAGACATGCGTCGAAAGATCTGGAGACAGATCTCCGCCCCGTGAGCAGCATATGGTGAAGAAGCGGATAACCGCTGCGCCGCAAGCCTCGTTCATGGACTTGTTGCCGTAGATTGCATAGCTTATCACAGCATCCCATTACAGTCTCTGGTAGTGAGCTGTCGGACGGTGCTGGGTTGGTCCAGTCATCTATACATTCGGATGGTGTTGACCATGTTTTTCAGATGGAACATTCAGATGGTGAGAGGGCTACCAGAGTTCCCGCCGGGCCTTTAAAACCTGGAAAAGCCTGGAATTCATCAAAAGGTCATTCAAGGCCTTGAAAGCCTTGAATTTCCAATGGGAGCCTTGAAAAGCCTGGAAAATCTGAGAATTTTGTGATGCGTAATTTAATCCGAACATATTTTACGGCATTTACAGCAAATGTAACTGTGTGGTTTATTAATTCAGTCTTATTTTGGAGTATTTACGGCAGTGCCAATGCGTGCATTATTGATAGAACTTTGCAGTGATGTGACACTGAAATCCTTTGAATCAAGCATTGTGAATGGTTGCTATTGATGTGGGCGAGCACAATGGTGTTTATTTAAGCCAATGGGAAGATTTATTGTAAATTCTGCCTGTTCGAATGCTGAGCGCACGTGTGTGGATAATTTATTCATATTGAAAATATTACAAATGGATGATTGTTCAGTTGAACTATTTGAGTAGTTCCGAAGCATGTATGTCTGATGAATTTGCCACAACGTCATCTTAAAGTCTTGGCACGGGCAGTCGCCATCACGGTGGATTCCGAGTTTGGATTTCCAAATGAAAGTGTTATTGTCTTATTCACCTCAAATGTTAACATGTGCAATTTTAAGGATGAAACGCCCATGTATGAAACATTAAAAACTTTTCGACACTTGCTGCATTTAGCTGAATACCGTTCAACTGGAACAGGCAGTAACCAGTTGATTTAATCCAAGCTTGTTGGAAGGTACACTTCCCCATAATGGAATTACATTTTGCTTTTCGAATGACATTTCCAGAGACATTGTGGGTTACGAAATGTGTCATTTACGTGTAACATGTAGTTTACTCATTGGGAGAAAGGATGACATCAATTCATTTGTATTCAGTAAGTATTCAGTTAGAATAGCGGTACATGTACAAGAGACATAGCTATTGTGCCACCTGGTAATTACACTGCCGTTGTAGGATAATCCCAAGAAAATGTCTTTCTCAGGCTCACTAATTCTAATCAGTGATATCATTGCTTGGATAGCTTTCAGAAAGAGTTTTCCAAGAAATGATGTCAAGTGTTAGAATTACCAACAAAGGGAAATATAAGAGAAAGTTTCTAGTCGTTATCTGATAATTTAGGGTACTTTGCCAGCCTCGGCCTTGAAAAGCCTTGAATTTCATAAATAGGGGCCTTGAAAATCCACAAAAATTGCCGAGAAATGGCCTGGAATGGCCTTGAATTTCAAAGATTTTATCCTGGGGGAACCCTGCGTTACGGAGGTTGATTCTCCATCCCTCATGGAACAGCATATTAAGACTATGAATTTTATTCATAAGTTCTTTCGAATCTTGTTCCATTCTGAACAAAAGTCTGCGTTAGCTAGGCAAAAAACAGCTTAAGGTACCTGGCAAAGGAAAGACAAAGATCTTTCCTTTCCAGATCTTTCTGCTCAGGTGTTGAAGGCCTTGGTCCACTTTACAATGCCTCACTTGGCCTACCAATAGTATAAGAAAGGCAATGATCTATTCCTTTCGAATAAAAGATTGATAGCTCATAGTTAGGCTGAGACAGCTGTCTTGTTTGGAATAGAGCCGGTAGAAGGAATAAGTACGTCTTTTCCTTCTCGGTGTTGTGTTCCTAGGCATCAGAGGCATTTAGTTCTATTGTTGCCTTATGTACTGTTAGAGCGGTCTTTTCTTATACATTAGTGGCTAATGTTGTAAGTCTCCGTTTATTGAAATGTCTAAGGCCGCAGATATCTGTCTTCACCGATTTATGGCTTTTAGGCTATGTTAGCTATGCTGAGACCATTATCTTTTTGGAATAAGGCCGTTAGAAGGAAAGATTCTTTTCTTTTCTTCTCGGTGTGGTATTCCTAGGCATCACAAGCATTTAGTCCTATTGTTGTCGCCTCAGTATGTCTTATGTGAATTTGTTTATATAACATTAGCGGCTAACATAATAGTGGCCTTATATATTTTACAGTGGTATTTTCTTATACATTGCGGCTAAAGTCGTAAGTCTCTGTTTAGTGAGCTTTCAAAGGCTGCAGGTGACACAGATATCTGTCTTCACAGAGATGAAGATTAATAAGCTGCGTTAGCTAAGCTGAGACTACTGTCTCTTTGGAATTAAGGCCATTAGAAGTACGGCCCTTTATTCCTTACCTTGAGTGACTAACGTTGTATGTTTCCATTTAGTGAGCTTTGAAGGTCGCAAGTTCCACCGAGATATCTGTCTTCATGGAAATGAAGACTTCTTAGCTACGCTAGCTAATCTGAGACTGCTGTCTCTTTGAAATTAGGGGCATTAAAAGAAAGAGTATGTTGTTTCTTTCTCGGTGTTGTATTCTTAGGTGTCTGAGGCTTTTACTCCTTTTGTTGACGCCTTGTTAGAATCAAGTGTGGCCCTTTTTCCCTTGACTTGAGCGACTAACATTATAAGTCTCCATTTAGTGAGCTTTCTAAAGTAAAAAAATTACACAGAGATATCTGTCTTCATGGAAATGAAGACTTCTAGCTACGTTAGCTAGGCTGAGACTGCTGTCTTTTGGGAATAGAACCATTAAGGAAGGAGTACATTTTTCCTTCTTGGTGTTGTTTTCTTAAATGTCACAGACTTTAGCCTTATTGTTGATACTATAGTAGCCTAGAATTATGAGCAGTGTTTTTTCCCTATCATTAGCGGCTAGCATTGTAAGTCTCCTTTAGTGAGCTTCTAGGGTCGCAGTTAACAGCCATATAATTGTCTTATCAAAAAGGAAGACCTTTAGCTGCTTCAGCTAGGCTGAGACCACTGTCCTGTCGGACAAGTTACCGTTACAAGAGAAGTGGTTGTTCTCTTCTTAATGGTATTGTTTTTGTGTTAGTTGTCTGAGGCTTTTAGCAGCATTGATGATGCCATATTAACCTAGTGACATTAATGAGCATTCTTTCGCATGCCTGTAGTTCACTCCTTTCTCAGGAATATATTTCCTACTATAATCAGAACCAGGTGAAAGAAGTTCATCTAGGTTTTTATGATCGGGTGCCGGAACTTAATTTTTCGTCGCCTGCTTCATTTTTAATCCAATCTATTGTTGTGGATTATATTTCCACTTGGAGAATTGGATATTATGTCTATATGGTGTATTGTTTGTCACCATGGCACACTGTCTTGTTTTCAAGAGATATGTCGACGCTATATCAGCAGGTATATTCCTTGCAATAGTGCCATGTTCATCACGTCCCTCTCCGTCCTTAGTGGCATTGTGGAGTTGATCAGACGTGAGGGAGCCCTATGGTTTTATACTGTTCTAGATAACTAACACTAAAGTGTTACGAGTCGTGCCGGGTTAAATTGGTCATGCTTGTTTGGACTAACTATAAGCTTTTTAGCTGTAATACTCTTTATTGAGAATAGCAGCAGCAGCATAGCTTTGGAAATGTACCATGAGGTTTCCTTTTGTTATGGTGAAAAAGGAATTTGTTACAGTTCCAAGCTTCAGTATTACTGCTCTGACCTTACTTATCTAGCGATTCTAGTAATGGGGTGTGGGAGTTGGGGTGGGGGGTCTTCGATATGATTTATTCATTTATAAGTTCTATCAGATAACTTTCCATTGGGATTCAATTGGACAAGTTTAAGGTTGTACATATTAATATCGCCGGTTATCGACCTATCTACATATTCTGGATGCGGCATACATTTAGAAGCTTTTGATTTTAATAATTGGGATCGCCATGATATAGCCTTAGCTGCTGATGTGGCGTTAAGTACCAACAAATAATAAATAAATAACCGGGAGCCTTTTAGGCGAATATATATTATTCTGTACCACTTTTTCACTTGATTCCAGGCCGCTTCCCTCTTTGTTTTGAAGATTAATTCCTTCAAAAAAGGGGGTGGGGGGGGGGGATTTCTCTTTACCTCTTCTGGCCTTATAACAAATGTGTAACTATGGGTGAAGCTGTTATTGTCTATAGATTATACTGATCTTATGTACAGCTTGTTGCATTGTATACGGCGTGTGTGTGGGTGTTAGTCTCCAGCTCTTGGACACTCTTTCCTAATTTTAAGTGTCTTAGTCTGCACTAGCCTTAAAATTGGGGGCTAGTTACACCCATTTAGCGTAATCATTACACTAAGTAATAGAGAATTACTTGGATATTACTCCTTATTTCGGTGGTATGTCCTCTATTGTTGTTCTGAGAAGCATATATGTAATTCCTAAAAATTTTTAAATCTATTCACCTTGGGAGTTCTGTGCAGGCTAAGGAGCTGAATTTTAGTCTGCTATTCCTTCAAGATCGAGGCCCTCCTGCCTTTTACGATTCAGCTAAGTCTGGACCATTGGTTTTAGTATAAAAATATGATAAATTTAAAGTAATTTATATATTTTTAATACATACCAATGGCCCTAACTGGGATGGCCCTCCCATGAGTTGGCACTCATACCTCCCCGCTGAGTTATAACATTAGTAGGCACAACTAGGAAGAAGAATGCTTGGCGCCAATTCAGGTCTCTTCCTGGGTACCTCAGATGCACAAGTATTAAAAGTATGGAGGGCCAGATAGGACCTTTAAATTTTGGTATTGTATGCAAATTTTGGAGTTTGGAGGGTTCAAAATATGTGTTTGGCCCTTGATGTATTGAGGTTGTACCAACAAAGTCTGGGCCATTTGTAAGTATTAAAAATATACAAAATTACTTTACATTTATCATTTTTCAAAAAATTTCAACTAAACCATATCATGTGACCCCTCATTTGAACGAGCTCGTTCCAAATAGGGGTCACATGATATGGTTTGGTTGATTTTTGAGGGAAAAATTTGAAAAAAACAAATATTAAAATAATAAATTTTGATATCGTCTGTGTTGGGTAAAAGGTAAACCTTCAGCTCAAAAGTTCAGTGTGTTTGTCTTTTCTTTCAATATTTGTGAAAGTCTTCTGGGATTGCTATTTACAACTATAGATCATATCGTTTATGATTCTGCAAATGAATATAAGAACATACATATTAACCATAGCAGATCATCAGGAGATATTTTAAAACTGTGCCTGTCACTGGAATTCTGGAGGTCAAGTAGTTTTGAATGAAATTACCAAGAAATTAAATAAAAATCATGAGCCCCAAAACATTTTGGGCTTTCTCCGAATCTTTTTCCAAATTCGAGGATCATTCAGGTATTGTCTTCAAAAGAATTGCAGTAAAAAAATAATGAACTCCAGTTTCTAGGATAAGAACTGCCCTGTGTTTCTCATTATCACTGGGGTTATCACGATTATTTGAGTAGTCGACCAATCGTCGGTTGTCTTTGAGAAAGTTTTTATTTTTAATTAATTGTCATTCAATTTTTAGCGGTAGAAGTCTTGTCCAAATTGCATGTATTAATGCAGAGAATAAATAGTTAAATTAGGGAGCAGTAGTTAAGACATTCGACTTCAGACCGAATGGTTCATGGTTTCATTCCCACAGCGGTAACTGCATTGTGTCCTTGGACAAGGTACTTAATCCTGATTGCCCACACGGGGTCATATTGGCGCTGTGTACTAAGGCATACTGCACGTTGATGGTGCACCTATCTGCTATTCCTGCTTGTGTGGAGTTAGTACGGAGTTAGTACATTGGGGAGTCTTGACAGTAGTACATTGGGGAGTCTTGACAGTTGCTTGCCACTTCTTGGTTATCTATGGGTACTCTGACTTCTTCCAGCCGTAAAACTGTCTGATGGCTGTTAAAAGTGACCTTAAACCCCAATAAATAAATAAGTAGGTAAATTATTAGCTTTCGGAAACGTCTGTCCCGAAAAACTTACTGTTTGTCCATTAGCCTTTGTTTGTGATAACATAATTTTAAAAACACTAAGTGTAAGTAAAATCCTTTATTAAGTACTAAAAAGTAGCATTAACAGATATTCCAATTGTATAATTAACAGATAACCTTGTTGAGTATCATTGGACAGCCATTTGATATCATGTTCAGGGTACTTTGACTTTTGCAAATAGTCCAGACCCGAAATGTTTACCTCTCCCCCTGTTGTCAACAGTCAGAAATGAAGAGACAATGAGTCCAATAAAACATACCTGTCACATGCAACAATTTATTTATTTAGCGAATAATTTGGTTTAGATATCAAAGCATCAAAATCATTGAAAAGTTTTTTGTAATTCTTGATTTGAAATAATCGAAATGTCTAGTGTCATGATAAAAAATATCTTGTGCATCCATAAATGTTTCAACCCAATTCACCAGCAGGCATATCAGGGGAGCTAACTATAACTATGTGTTGAGCCTTTCCAATGAGGAAGTCACATGATATGGTTTTGATGAAATTTTTCGAAAAATAATTTTAATTTCTTGCTAAACTCAGCTTTATGCTTGTTTTGCAGTTGCAATGTAGATGTTGATGCAGTGATGACGAGCTTGTTCCAATGAGTGGTCACATGATGGGGTGTCGTTGAACTTTTTTGAAAAATAATTTCAAACTTTTGGCAAACTTTACTCTTTGCTTGTGTTGCAGTTGCAATATAGACATTGATGCTGTGACAACAAGCTCGTTCCAATGAGGGGGTCACCTGATATGGTTTTGTAGAATTTAAAAAAAAATAATTTTAAACTTTTGACTAAACTTGTCTTTATGCTTATATTGCAGTTGCAATGTAGACATCAGCAATTCTTCTACCCTCTTTTGGAAAGGGTCCATTGCCCAGGCCATTAGGAAAATTTGCATCATGCGGGGCTCCAATTGGGAATTTGTTTTGGAGGGAAAGAAATATACAAAGTAGGGATCCAGACCAGACCACAAAAAACCGATATGATCCGCAGTCCAGGGCCAGACCATGGACCTGACCACCGTCATTGCACTGCTTTGGACCAGTCCCCACATGGTGGTCTGGTACTGGACCCGTTAGCAGACTTTAATACATAGATGTATGTCTAGCTTTACCACTAGGGTTATCTGGTACGGAAATCCGAAGCTCAATCACCAGTCAATAGACTCAATACACAGTGTCGCAAATGTCTGGTCATCTGGTGTGAGTTCTCATAACTGCAATTAACATCAAATGACAGTGACTACCAAGTACCACCTCTGTCTTTTGATTCCACCGACTTCAGAGAATGTCCTGATAGGAACGTGCATGGTTTAGTAAAAAACCAACAATCTTCAATCATGACGATGTCACATGGGAAATGTTCACAGACTTGCATGGAAAGCTGGAGTGCAGAAACTATTTGGAAAAAAACATCACATACTTCTGCACGACTTTTGTTATATGGACATGTAAGTCAGTGCATTCATGTATCAGTTTGACTGTACATTTCATTTCAAATTCATGGGAATTAGAGAGTGTTAGACTTGGAGCTGTATCTTTTCCCGGAGAACACTCAGGGGAAAGTATCACTGACAAAGTTCTCGAAATGTTGAACACATGGGATCTGCCGAGAAACAAGTTAGTAGCGGCAACATGCGACAATGTCAGCTTGAACATCAAATGTTGCTGAGACTTCTTACATATTGAACGATTTCCATGCCTCGGCCATGTTTTGTCAGACATTGCCACTTTAGAGGTTAGATGTTTAGCGGGACACTTTCTAAAACACATTTCATACAGCCATCTTCCCTAACTTGACAGCTTGCATCTAGGACAAAAAACAACGATCCTTGATGAAACAAATAAGCGTTTTACAGAAATATCCTCTTTAACCTTTGATCTCTGAAATGACAATGTCCGAAATTACGAAACCGCTTATACAATTACCATGTTCTCGACATTTGGGCCTACATCTGACACATTGGGTAATTTGGGTAATAACCAATGTGTCAGATATAGGCCAAAATGTCGAGAACATGGTAGTTGTATAAGTGGTTTCATAATTCCAGTGGGTAATGGTATGCATATTGCTAGTGACAATGACTGATGTCAGACAAGATAGCGAATTAGGAATTAAAATGTCAAGTTGTCAACTAACCCTCATATGCTCATATATATTTCAGTGTACTGAAGATAGGTTGCAAATCGCGATACAGCCTATAGTTGGCAATATCTAACTCCAAGTCACTACATCCAATACTGAATACCGGTACGCATACCTGCATGTCAGAAACTGACCAGTCTATCTGAAATATGTCAGGTGTCAATGCTAAGAACAAAACATTTAGTCTGTAGGTCATGTTTCTGCTATCCTCCACATGCTATATGACATATAGCATGTGCAGGATAGTGGGAAACATGAACTACAGACTCCACAGTGAGTCACACGGTCACAAGTTGTAAGCACGTTTATTCGCTCTCTAACTTCTCTATAATGATTGATATGAGAAAATATTTCAAAATACACTACACATTTCCACAATGTGCATACAATATCTTATATAACATGCCCAGAGTTACCAAGCTTGCCCGTTAGATGGCAGTAACTTGATACTATACCAATTCAATCATTATAAAATATCTTAAATAAAGCAAATGTGTTAAAATTTTTAATTTGGTATAACCAAAAGTAAAATTTTAACATATTTAACTTCATTTAAGGTGTTTTACCATGATTGGACCGGTCCGAAACTGGTCCAGGCAAGAATATCGGAACACCTAGGGTTGGACCAGACTGGACTGGACCACCTCTCCCCTGAACCGGACCACCTCTTCCCTGGACCGGCCCACCATTGGCAGTCCAGTCCGGTAAGGTGCACTTCCCTAATACAAATACTAAGAAATTATTCATTCGAACTGAGCAGAGAACATTAAAACTCATGTAAGCAACTGCATGTATACTGCAAGCAAGTTTTTTAACAAATAGTCACATGGAAGCATGTTCACCCCAGTCTCTATTAACCCTTCACCCAACGAATATGCCGCATCCGCCTGTGTAATATGCAAATGTCAGCAGTTGAAAAAGTAGTATTTTTCAAAAAAATTTCAACAAAACCATGTCATGTGACCCCTCGTTGGAATGAGCTTATCGACCTCATTCCAACGAGGGGTCACATGATATGGTGTTGTTGAAATTTTTGAAAAAAATTAAAAAATTATATTTAAAATAATAAATTTTGATATCGTCTGCATTGAGTAAAGGGTTAAACTTTTCTTATGCTATAAAAGAAGAACTTTTGCTTTGACTTTAGACACTTTCTAAGCATTGTTAGATATGCAATTTAACTTTACTGCACAATTGGCGTCCTGAATTGGGTGGTCATAAGGCTTCAAAAAACCAATGGTTTTCTGAGGCCTTATGATTACCCAGTTCAGGGCACCAGTTGTGCATTAAATTAGGGGATAACTATGTTGTATTTGATTGTTTGGGGACATAAACGATGGTTTTACTGTCGCAAATTGAGTTTTGCAAGCGTCGCCGGTAAAACGGATATTTGCGACAGTAAAACCATCGTTTACGGCCCCAAACAATCAAATACAACATAGTTATCCCCATTCTAATATAATTCGGCTGAAAACGGAGATAGATTTGATCTTCCAACTATAAAACAACGCCTTGTTGAAGACAACATTGTCAACAATTTAAAACTAAAAATACAGTCTTTGTGACGTCATTTGGGAGTTCCGAACCAAATCACGAAATATATTTTACGCTGCCACAATACAAATAATTCCAAGCGTTTTAGTCATTTTATCACCAATAACAAAATATATTTATATTTGTACTGACAACATTTATCATGTTTAAATGTTTGTGACAATCTGAAAACAAAATACGCCGGCTGCTTTCTCTATTCAAAGTTTAGAGTTCACCTTGTGATGTTTCAGTTGGCGTCGGAAAGCACTCGAGGATTTCCCATTAAAGTTAAAAAATTTGATATCTTTGATTGGAAGCCCTTGTTTATAATTACTTATGGTTACAGAACAGTTGTTCATTTCAAACTGTTTCTGGGAAGTGATGTCTTGTGGAATTGGGCTACTTTTATTGACATAATTGTTACAGAACGAATAGTTCACCTCTCTTGAGCAGTGGTGAATGCGTTTCTGTAGTGTGGCTGTACATGTGATGTGGTGCCACGAACGCAGGTAACAAATTAGAAAATGAAAGGACCGCTTGCACTTGAAGTTGATGTTATAACATCGCTAGCGGATCTGTCAGAAATATTTGGCCTTTAACAATTAAAATTATTATTGCCAGTTCTCAGAATTTTGGTTTTCTATTTCGCACATAGCGTCCATAAATTCTTCATCGTACGAAAAATGGCTATTTATAAATTATATTTTCATATCGCTTACTGCCTCCAAGTTCCACACGGTTTCCGTTAAGACCGTCGAAATCAGTTTTTTAACACTCATTTCATTACTGAGCAGTCTCTGCCAAACCCCTATTCCACATTAATATTAAACTTTCCAACTTCATCCGTATTAAATACAGTTAATTACAAGAAAGATAGAGAACGTTTTTTACAGCAAGTCAACGCGTTCACAGCGTTTGTTTACATTGGATACGGTAGTCAATGACTCCAAATGGAACGAAAATAGAACGCCCACGAATACATCTTGACTTCATAAAATAGTTTTCGATAACATAAAATTTGCGACAGGTTACGCTGATTTTACTGTCGCAAATTTTATTGATTAACCAATAAAATTTCGAGATTTATAGTAATTGTATTAGAATGTTTGTTTGAGTGCAGACTGAGATTAGGAAATTTGGGGTTGGGAATTGGGAAAAAATTATGCCCAAATGAACTTGGGAAGGTTTCCATATTCGGCTTCTGTTAACACCCAAAATAATCCCTGGACATTGATGCTGAGAGTGACCTTAACTCTTAACCTACTAAGTATTTTCTTTATTTATTTATTGGGGGCTTAATGGCACGTTAGCTAGCCAGGATCACCTTGAGTTGGACAATTTTATGGATGGAGGAAGCCAGAGGACCTGAAGAGAACCACTGAGCTGCAGCAAGCAACTGTCAGATTCCCCAACTCCATACAAGCAGGATTAGTATTGGTTGAAGACAAGTGCATCATCGCCATGCAGTACACCTTAGTACACGGCACCACTGTGCCCTATGTGGGCACATAGGATTAAGTGCCTTGCTCAAGGACACACCCCAGTTACCCCTGATGTGGATTGAGCTGTGGACCTTTCTGTTTGAAGGCCAATGCCCTAACCACTGATCCACTGTGCTCCCAATTGAATTCATATAAAATCAAGTTATGGCTGCTGTAAAGGTGCCATAAATTGATTTTATGAAAAAATAAATGAAACATATTTTATTAACAAGCACCAAGATTATACCTTCTAGGGCATTCATTCATTTATTTGTTTGTTCCATCTGTTTCATTAAGGCCATTTTGGTGAATTAATTTAACAAGCAGAATGCTACACCTCTTTAAATATAATTGTGTTGTTTTCATCATTTTTTTTCAAAATTATTACAGGTATTTTTATGGAGAGCATCCAACCCATCAGTAAAAAGATGCCACTTGGTGATAAGAAGGCAGTTACATGTTGTTGATATTGCACTGAATTCATTAAATGTTGCCATAGTAACAGATATGGGTGAAGCTTTTATTGGAACAGTTTCAACAAAGACATTATTGACCCGCAAAGGAGTTTCTTGCAAGTGTAGGTAGAACTTTAAAAGTGGATTTAAAAGTGAAATATCAGATGTCAAAATTACCACAGTGTGAAATTCCATCAAAATCAATCTTCTGTACATTAAACACAATCCCCATTGGCTGAAACATTGCTTGTGTATTTTGTTGATATGTACAAAATTTGAAAGTTCTAGTTTAGGTGATAACTCCACTCTGTGGGTGATTTAGTTACAATCCACTCTCCACATACTGTATATACAAACACTCCAGGACACTCCTGCCTGTAATTAAAAACACTGCGTTGGGCTGAGAATTAACTCTTATTAAACCCTTGAGTATTTTCAAGATATTTTCATCAAATCTGGTCATGGTTGCTGTAAACCAGCCATGACTAGATTTGATGAAACTTTCATCTAAATTTAACTCGAGAAATCATAGGTGAAAAAATCCATTCAATTTAATGGAGGAAAATTTGAATAAATCAGCCCAAAACATCATTATTTCAGTCACAAGAGAAGTTCTGTGGTGGACAGGAATATCCACCTGCAGCATGCAAGGAGTCAAAAGTGCTATCTATTTACTAATTTGTATTTACATGAAAGAGGTAATATGAGGGTGAAATTAAATGGCACTTCCATGTACGTTTAAAGGAACACATTAGTGACATTAACCATAAACATGACACACCTACAGCTATACATTTCAACCAGCAAGATCATCCGCTTTCGGACCTTAACTATCATATCTTACAAGTTTTGCAATTCAACCTGAATGGCAATAAGACAACCCAATATCATTGCTACAGCGAATACAATGGACTTTCATGGTTAAAACACTCATCCCATACAGCTTGAACAGAAAGAGTTTTTTATTTTTATTTTGTGGATTTGCTTGTTAATCCTTTACCTAATGTGAAAGGCAGACAACACTTGCAAACAAAATTCTTGAATAACTATAACAAAAATATAGCTTGTGACAAGTTTGACAAACTCGTTTCAATGAGGGGTCATAAGCTATGTTTTTGAGACAAAAATGAAAAAAATAATGAAAATGGAAAACTGGCTGGTTTGGAATGTTACATTGCGTAAAGGGTTAAAATGTATCACTCTATTGGCTGTTGAAGATCAGAAATGTTTTGTTCTTGTTATTTCTGTCCATACTTGTTTCATCCTTTCTTCTTAAGAGCCACTTACTAAACAGCTTTGGTATTTGAGGTATTGAATTCTTAGAATGATGTGTTCTAGTTAATTTATTCAAAAAGACATTGTGGCAACATCTTCGGCCAACATGGCAGCCACAGAAATGACAGTATGGTATTTAAATCTTTATAGATTATTTGGTATGAGTAGTTTTCACTGGCTTCAAACTCCTTGCATCATTTTAACTCTAAAAGGACAAGATATTTTTTCTTGACACCAAATCAAAAGAGATTAAGGCCTCACAAACTAGATCTTCTGTTTCTCAGGCCATTTTTTGTAAAATTGCATGTGGGTGGGCGGTTTTTTATTTTACTTTTTATTTTTGTAATTATTTCTTTGCCAGCAAAGTTCATATGTTTGGTTTGTTTCATGTTTTAGGCCTCATAATCTACAGGATATCATGGGTGGTGTTGTATTTCGTCCCTTGAGTGCAAGAAGGCTTTGCAATGCTAAAGCATTGCAAAGCCCGGTTTCACTCAAGGGACAAATTTATCAATTTTATTAACTTTGGTAACATATCAGAAAAACCATTTAATTTGTATTTTTCTAAGTTTGCATTGGTTATAAAAAGAGAGCATGCGGCAACCAAAAGGACCATGCAGGAGTGCCCGCGAAACAGATTTTTAACTTTTTTTAGACCTAATGGCTTAGCAGTGGTTTCTAGTGAAGGTCTTGGTTGCCGCTCTTACTTGGTGCTTAGGCAGTTATTTGGTTGCCACTTACTCAGTGCTTAGGCAGTTAACTCTTTATCTAACTAATCGGTCACATCTGCCCATCAGACGTGTTATGTTTTACTATTTTAGATGGACACTCACTATTTTCCAGAAGAAATTCTGTTAAATGAGCCTAAAATTGAGATTTTTAACAGAATCTCACTATTAAAGTCCAAAAATTTTACTCTTTGAGCCATATAAAAACAAATTTTTGCTCAGAAATCTCACTATTCTACAATTCATCAGCTTAACCCTTTACCCAACGAATCGCCCGCATCCGCCCACGTATTATGCAAATTCAGCATTTGAAAAAATATTATTTTTCAAAAAATTTCAACAAAACCATATCATGTGACCCCTCGTTGGAACGAGCTCGTCGAGCTCGTTCCAACGAGGGGTCACATGATATGGTTTTGTTGAAATTTTTTGAAAAATTTGAAAAAATGTTTTTTAACATAATAAATTTTGATATCGTCTGCGTTGGGTAAAGGGTTAACATGTCTACTGCCCATATAATTTCAAACTGAGCAGATTGAAAAACAATCTAAAATTTTTTTTTAACAAAACCATATCATGTGACCTCATTGGAACAAACTCATTGAGCTCATTCCAATGTTGGGTCACATGATATAGTTTTGTTGAAATATTTTGAAAGTATACGTAATTAAAATAATAAATTTTTATATTTGAGTGTTTTTGGTAAAAGGTTTAGGCTTGACTTTTAACCACTGCCAAGTTGATATGATGCTTGAACTTCAACTGGTTGTGCTTTACTGAAATGTACAGACCCCACAATAATCTATATTTTCAGAATGTATTTCATATCTACGTAGAAAATATTGGCATTTTATTAATACATATTTGTTTTGTTATAACTAATCATAAATTGTAATAAAACTTTCATTGAGGAACAAACTCGGTCTACCAAAAATAACCTTGCCCTCTGACACTTGCTAATAAGGTTTTTCATTTTGCCCTTTTTATGGTGCTCCTGTGGAGATAAGAATTTTCTGATTCTCAGAAAAAAGGATGAAAATGAAAAAACTATTGCAAATGGCATGGCCAGGTTAAAAATCCCTGCCAAAAGTTTCCAAGGCACCTTCCATGTAGCGAAATTAAACTGAATCTTGCAGACCAAATCATTTATCCAGTAGAGTTCCTGTGTTGAAAACAGGTACTGGGCCAAGCACAATGCACAGAAGTTGCCACTCAGATCTTATTAGCTTAACTTGACATTAGCACAGTCTACAGGTCGTATTTATGAAGGGATTTCATTGTAACTTGGTAGGATGCCTCTGTATAATGCCTAGATGAGAACGTCCCCTTTTGGGCATGATCTATCAACCGTGATGGCTGCCCAAGCCTGAAACCCAAAAACTTTTAGCACAGTCTGCAGGTCATGTTTAATGTGGAGGGATTTCATTGTAACTTGGTAGGATGACTCCTTATGATGTCTAGATGAGAATTTCCCCATTTGGGCATGATCTGCCAACCGTGACGACTGCCCGAGCTCAAAACCCGAAAACCTTTACCACAGTCTACAGGTCATATTTATTGAGGAATTTCCTTGTAACTTGGTGGGTTGACTTCATACATTGATCATACTAGATGAGAAAGTCACCTTTTGGGCATGATTGAGCAACTGTGTGGGCTACAGGGGCCCAAAGCCCGAAAACCTTTAGCACAGACTAGAGGTCATATTTATGAAGGAATTTCATTGTAACTTGGTAGGATGACTCCAAATAATGTCTAGATGAGAACGTCCCATTTTGATCGCGATCATGCAGCCTTGATGGGTGCCCGAGCCCAAAAACCTTTAGCATAGGCAAAAGGTCATATTTATGGAAGGATTTCATTGTAACCTGTTAGGTTGACTCCATGTAATGCCTGGATGATGACATCCCCTTTTGTTCGTGATTGGTCAGTTGTAATGGCTACTAGTGCCCGAAGCCCGAAAACCTTGAGCACAGTTTACAGGTCATATTTATGAAGGGATTTCATTGTAACTTCTTAGGATCACTCCAGATGATGCCCAGATGAGATTGTCCCCTATGGTTGCGATCATTCAGCCATGATGGCTGCCCGAGCCCGAAGCCCGAAAACCTTTAGCACAGTCTACAGGTCATATTTATGAAGGGATTTCATTGTAACTTGGTAGGTTAACTTCATATAATGTCTAGATGAGAACGTCCCATTTTGGACATGATTGGGCGACTGTGATGGCTAAAGGTGCCCGAAGCCCGAAAACCTTTTGCACAGTCTACAGGTCATATTTATGAGGGGATTTCATTGTAACTTGGTAGGATGACTCCAAATAATGTCTAGACGAGAACGTCCCATTTTGGCCATGATCATTCAGCCTTGATGGGTGCCCGAGCCCAAAAACCTTTAGCATAGGCAAAAGGTTATATTTATAGAAGGATTTCATTGTAACCTGTAAGGTTGACTCCATATAATGCCTAGATGATGACATCCCCTTTTGGTCGTGATTGGTCAACTGTGATGGCTACAGGTGCCCGAAGCCCGAAAACCTTGAGCACAGTTTACAGGTCATATTTATGAAGGGATTTCATTGTAACTTCGCAGGATCACTCCAGATGATGCCCAGATGAGATTGTCCCCTTTGGTTGCGATCATTCAGCCATGATGGCTGCCTGAGCCCGAAGCCCGAAAACCTTAAGCACAGTCTACAGGTCATATTTATGAAGGGATTTCATTGTAACTTGGTAGGTTGACTTCATATAATGTCTAGATGAGAACGCCCCCTTTTGGACATGATTGGGCAACTTTGACGGCTAAAGGTGCCCGAAGCCCGAAAACCTTTTGCACTGTCTACAGGTCATATTTATGAAGGGATTTCATTGTAACTTGGTAGGATGACTCCAAATAATGTCTAGATGAGACCGTCCCATTTTGGCCGTGATCATTCAGCCTTGATGGGTGCCCGAGCCCAAAAACCTTCAGCATAGGCAAAAGGTTATATTTATAGAAGGATTTCATTGTAACCTGTTAGGTTGACTCCATATAATGCCTAGATGATGACATCCCCTTTTGGTCGTGATTGGTCAACTGTGATGGCTACAGGTGCCCGAAGCCCGAAAACCTTGAGCACAGTCTACAGGTCATATTTATGAAGGGATTTCATTGTAACTTCGCAGGATCACTCCACATAATGCCCAGATGAGATTGTCCCCTTTGGTTGCGATCATTCAACCATGATGGCTGCCCGAGCCCGAAGCCCAAAAACCTTTAGCACAGTCTACAGGTCATATTTATGAAGGGATTTCATTGTAACTTGGTAGGTTAACTTCATATAATGTCTAGATGAGAACGTCCCCATTTGGACATGATTGGGCTACTGTGACGGCTAAAGGTGCCCGAAGCCCGAAAACCTTTAGCACAGTCTTCAGGTCATATTTATGAGGGAATTTCATTGTAACCTGGTAGGATGACTCTAAATAATGTCTAGATGAGAACGTCCCATTTTGGCCATGATCATTCAGCCTTGATGGGTGCCCGAGCCCAAAAACCTTTAGCATAGGCAAAAGGTTATATTTATAGAAGGATTTCATTGTAACCTGTAAGGTTGACTCCATATAATGCCTAGATGATGACATCCCCTTTTGGTCATGATTGGTCAGCTGTGATGGCTACAAGTGCCCGAAGCCCAAAAACCTTGAGCACAGTCTACAGGTCATATTTATCAAGGGATTTCATTGTAACTTCGTAGGATCACTCCAGATGATGCCCAGATGAGATTGTCCCCTTTGGTTGCGATCATTCAACCATGATGGCTGCCCGAGCCCGAAGCCCGAAAACCTTAAGCACAGTCTACAGGTCATATTTATGAAGGAATTTCATTGTAACTTGGTAGGTTGACTTCATATAATGTCTAGATGAGAACGTCCCCTTTTGGACACGATTGGGCAACTGTGACGGCTTCAGGGGCCCGAAGCCCGAAAACCTTAAGAACAGTCTACAGGTCATAATTATGAAGGGATTTCATTGTAGCTTGGTAGGATGACTCCAAATAGTGTCCAGATGAGAATGTCCCCTTTTGGTTGCGATCATTCAACCATGATGGCTGCCAGAGCCCAAAGCCCAAAAACCTTTAGCACAGTCTACAGGTCATATTTATTAAGGGATTTCATTGTAACTTGGTAGATTGACTTCATATAATGTCTAGATGAGAACGTCACCTTTGGACGCAATTGGGAAACTGACGGCTACAGGGGCCCGAAGCCTGAAAACCTTTAGCACAGTCTACAGGCCATATTTATGAGGGGATTTTAATGTAACTTGATAGGATGACTCGTTTTGGAATAATTTCACTGTAACTTGGTAACTTTTGTTGATATATACGTTAACTGTGAGGGCCACATACATTAACTGTGAGGTCATATTAACCCACCCCTCAGCTCTTTAGTACAGTGTACACCTCATATTATTTTTATCATAAACATAGCACACAGGGAACAGAAATGAACATATTTCCAATTATCACAATTCTTGTCTTATTTCATAATCGTTTCATAAACATTGAACATTATCCTTTTCATCAAACACAACACACAAGTTAAGCTACAGTGTCATTGACACTTTCATTTTAACTATATTTTTTTGTCCTCAAAACATTACTTTTTACCCTTCATTAGCATGACCATATCAGGCCTGTCCTGTAAGGGGAGACAATCTTTCTTATAGATGTCACCCCTCCCCTGCCCCTATTGGAACATGCTTGACAAGCTTGTTCTATTGAGGGGTCACATGATCTAATTTTGTTGACTTTTTTTTTTCTCGAGTATTCAGTTTGTAGATTACGTGGACGAATGCTTCTAATTCATTAGGTAAAGGGTTAAACATTAACATGCTTCCATGTATTCCAAGTAACATATTTGACATGCTCATACAATTTTCAGAAAGTTTTCAGTAGGCTTCATCCTTTCACAGCATTGGTTCTACAAAGTCTTCTTTTTAGCTCAGTTGTCTGAAAGTCAGAGCGAACTATTGCCATCACTTGCCATCTGTCACCCTTTGTCCATTCTCCGTTAACTTGACATGTCAGTCTTCTTCTTCCTCAAAACCACTGCCCATACTGAACCATACTTGGTATAAATTATCTTTCATGGATAGCGTTCAAAGTTTGTTCAGTAGAATTAGCTGAGGGTAATGGGCTTGGCACTGCCCGAGAGTCCTGAAATTTTTCAAAAATCTTTCTCTCATAAACAACTAGTCATAATGCTTTGAAATTTGGTATACAGCTTCAAAATTGAAGTTTCTTAAAGAAAGTTTCTTGGGCTCAAATTCGAGGGGTAGTATTTTTTATTACACATCCATTGAACTTTAACCCTTGTATTCAACGGAATCGTTGCTATGACATAAATGTTTCTGTATTCAAATGGTGATGTACAAGCCAGAACTATTTTTCCTGCATCGTTTATACAAGTTCCTTTCCCGTCAAGTCGTTAGTTATGCTTCAAAAAGTTTCTAAATTACATTATACAATTATCAATCATGTGTTCCATTGTGTGAAGATGTAAACCTCCAAAGCAAAATAAAGTCAGTTCACAAAAAAATTGTTAACCAAAAGTGAGATAATATTAAAAAAATAATCATTTGCAACAACAACATTAACCCAGTCCCGTGACTGTCTCGTCTACGGATCCTATTATATCTAAATTGGTCAACTTTATTTTGTTAATCTTAGGACATCCCGACATGCTTTGAACTTCTTTTAAAAAAGTTTCTCCCAGCTGTTTTACAAATCTGTCCAAATTTGTACTTATATTTTTACTAACAGTAATAGGCACCAAATAGTTAGGCATGAATGGACACCAGCCGAAGACAAACAGCAATACAAATTTCAACAAACATGCCCCATAGAAAAGATAATGAATGTAATTTAGACTTCTTTGCAAAAGGTTGTTTTGAGTTGTTATCGATCCATTTGATCAGTATGGCTTCAGACAAAACAAACAGACTCTTCACCTTTGGGTTTATACATCAGAATTAAAATTTGTTTATTTAAATGAATTTTAATGCATGGGAATTGGGGGGGTGTTGCTAATGGAAAAATGCTGAGTCAGAATTTTCGATATTTGGTATACAATCTCCCTAGAGAGGGGGGGGGGGCAATTTAGTTTTGTGATAATCAAGTCCCTGGGTTCTTATTTGCGCTTCCTGTGGCAACCTGAATTTTGACTCTGTGCGATATGAGAAAAATGCTTTAAAAATCTAAAAATCTTATGATCCACCAGTCAGAATCGTCTCATATTTGGTATACAGTATCCTTACGGGTTTCAGATTTAAGTGGGCAAGACACTTCACACCCATTGCCCACATGGGGGCATGGTGGCATTATGTACAAAGGTGTACTGCACGTCGATAGTCAACCAATGCTAACCCTGTTTGTGTGGAGTTAGTATGTTGGGGAGCCTGACAGTTGCTTGCCATTGCTCGGTGATTCTCTCCAGGTACTTCGGCTTCCTCAAACTGTCCGACACAAGGTGATCCTGGTTGTCAAGAAGTATCGTTAAACCTCACTAAATAAATAAATTCAGATTTAAGTTTGTTCAAATCAGGTCTATGGATTTGTATTTGGATTCCATATGGGAGTCTGAGTTTTAACTTGGTGAAACATGAGAAATATTCCTTAAAAATATTCTTCAGGTCACCATTCAAAATTATTTTGTACATGGTATATAGCATCCTTTGGTGGCTAAGATTTAAATTTGTTCAAATCAACTTAGTGATTAACCAATAAGGATTTGCAACCTTCACCTGCTTGCCGCTTAGTTGAGTGCACAGTTGGCTGATTGTGAGTGCCGATGACAGAAGTCACAACCAAAAGGAGTCATAGATTGAAGAATGCATAAAATAGGGTTAATTTTGCAGCACAGTCAGGTTGATATGTCTGTTGATCTCAAGTGCGAGTCACTGCATGTATCAAAATAAAAATACTATGTCAGCGGAAGCATGTTAATAGCGCAGCATCTTTGATTGATGCAAAAATGTGACTTATGCTCATACTATTTTTAAATTCCACCTCCATTTAAATTTAGTTTCAAGATGAAATTGAATAAAATATATCAAAGGGTAATTAAATGACATATATTTATTTACTTGATCTAATTACTGATTTTCTAATTTGAATATTAGATTCAAAACCCACGTGGATATACAGGTCAAAACAAAAGTAGGCCCTGTTTTATACACAATAATTCAGATAGCTTTCATTGTGGGGTGGAAAATACATTGATAATGGCTATGTTTTCAAATATCTTCTAACACTGCAATTCATTCCATTTCGTAGATTTGAATTCATGCGTCTAGTGCTGGAAAATCCTGAATGGAAAAATATAATGTTTCACAAATGATAACCAGCCCCAGAAGTCCATGCACAAAATAGCCATACACTATTTTGTTTGCATGAATAAGTGACATGCACCACTGTGAAAACAATCGGCTGATGAGTGTATTTTATGTTCATTTTTATTGTCCACTTTTTGTTGACAGTGAATAAAGAAGAATTGGGTAACTAGATTGTTTACAAATGAGCTGACAGTGATATCAAATGATGAAACAGCAATTCATAGTACTAGAGGGGTGCTGTCAGTGTATGTGTAACTTGTACAGGGCAGTGGGATATTATGTCGATTAATTGACAAATTGTTTAAACACTACTGCCAATCATTGCGGCAACTTATTAAGCTAGTTACTGCTTGTTTGAGGTCATGATTCAAATGTAAATATGAGCAATTTTAATCCTGTCATATTCCATGTAACCATCGACACGTACTGATGTTCAAACAATTCTACCAGTGGTCAACTGATTGCTTAAAATCGGCCATTGCCAGATGTGATTGCCAAACATCAGTTAGTCACAAAATCAACTCCGTGGATTCATTTTTGCATTTCGCATGTGAGCCCAAATTTCAACTTAGTGCAATATGAGGAATATCATTTCAAAATTTCTTCAGATACACAACTTAGAACTTTTTATATTTGGTGCACATCATTGTTATAGGTACCAGATTCAAATTTGTTCATACCAAGTCTCTGGGTTCATATTTGTGCTCCTTATGGGAACGTGAATTTTAACTTTTGTGCAATAAGAGAAATATTCTTTAAAAACCTTCTTTATATCCACCAGTCCGAATATTTTCATATTTGGTATTCAGCATCCATGGATGGTCGGGAGGGGGTAGGTGTGTGTGTGTGTTGGAGGGGGGGGGGGGGGGTTTAGAAACAAACATTATTTTTCAGAGCCTCTTTGCTTACAGTCATTGCAGCATGCACACATGTACAGTGTCCCTGTCTTTCTGATCCCTCAACTCTAATACCCTTATCACTTTTGTACGACGTCCATTAACTTTTTGCAAACTTGACATCGTCTTCACAACTACTAGGCCAAATTCAAACATATATTGCACAGACCATCTATGGAGTGTACCCTTTCTATTTTGTGCAAATGAAGCAGCTGCCATATTCAGGCTCTGTTTTATGCCCCAAAAGCTTAAAAACCTTTAAAAATCTTCTTCTCATGAACCACCAGAGGTTATGCCTTGATATTTGATATGGAACATCCTTTGGTGTAGAAGATTAAAGTTTGTTCAAGGGAAGTTGATTGGTCAATATTTGGGCTCTCTGTGATACATATCCATTTTGGGCTCTGCCCAAAATTTCTTTTTCAAGAACCTGTGGGCCAATGTCAACCAAATTTGGCATGTAGTATAAGTGGGTCCGAAGTAATTGATTGATGCCCCCCCCCCCCCCCCCAAAAAGAAGTTTTCACAGCCCTGTGGCAACCCCAGGGGCTAAAAACAAAAAAAATCAAAAGCCCATATATCCCAAACCACAAGAAACAGAGAACTGTTATTTGGTACGAAGCATCCTTAGGACCGGTTGAAGGGATTGTTTAAAAAAAATTGCCACCTGTTCAATCAGGGTGCTCGGTAGAGGGTATTGAAAAAATGGTGAGTCAGCATTTTTGCAGTAGTTTATCCTGGAGAAAAATTTCATTCACTGAGAGTCTTGATTGACATCTAGAATAACATGTTATAGTTAAAAACAAATTGCTGCCAGACACATTCTAATCTGTTGTTATAATTAGGAAATTGTTCAGAAAATTTGTGACTTCAGTGTATTTTCCAAAGATTTTATTTCATGTTGAACCCTTTCAGTGCTGTGCACATATATGTTTTTTCTGGTTTCTTGGAAACATTTATCTGATTCCTGTTTGCATGTCTTTAATTTAACCCTCTCAGGACTGTAATGTGGGGTCCAAAGATTTTATTGATGCCATGATCAAACCTTTCAGTGCAGTGCACATATATTTTTTTTAGCTCACCTGACTGCAAGTCTGTGTGAGGTATTGCCATCACTTGGCTTCCGTAGTCCATCATCCTTTAAATTTTGCAAACCTGACCTCTTCTTCACAGCCATTCAGCCAAATGCAAACATATATTGCACAAACCATCCCCGGGGTATACCCTTTCTATTTTGTTCAAATGGAGTGGCTGCCTTCTTCGGGCTCTGGGCAATGATGCCAAAGCCTAAAAATCTTTAAAAATCTTCTCATGAACCACCAGAGAGATTGCCTTGATATATGGTATGTAACACTCTTTGGTGTTGAAGATTAAAGTTTGTTCAAGAGAATTTGGTAGATCAATATTTGGGCTCTCTGTTTGCACATACCCATTTTGGGCTTTGCCCAAAATTTCTATTTCAAGAACCGATGGGCCGATTTGAGCCAAATTTGGCATGTAGCATAAGTGGGTCCAAAGTACTTGATTGATGCACGAAATGTTTTTTTTTGGTTGCCCTGTGGGTACCCCAGGGGCTAAAAATAGAAAAAAATTAAAATGCCCATATTTTCCAAACTACAAGGAACAGAGAACTGTTATTTGGTATGAAGCATCCTTTTGACCGGTAGAATGGATTAAAAAAAGAAAAATGGCCATCGGTTGTGTCTGGGTGTTCTGTAAGGGTGTTTGAAAAAATGCTGAGTCGGCATATTTGCAAAAATTGAAGAAAAAAAATTTCTTCAGAACCGCTGATCAGAATCTTTTGATATTTGGTATATAGCATCCATAGGACGGTCAAATACAAGTGTGTTCAAATTGACCCCCTTTGTTCATATTTGGGCTCAGCAGAGGAGCCCAAATAATTAACTTAGGGCGCTGTGGGGAATAAGCTTTAAAAATCTTCTTCTTTAGATCAAACAGTCAGATTCTTTGATACTTGGTTTTCAACATCTCTGTAGGGGTCAGATTGAAGTTTGTTCAAATTCAGTTCCTGGGTTAATATTTGGGCTTCCTATGGAAGCCCGAATATTAACTTGGTGCAATATGGGGAATAATCTTTAAAAATCTTCTTCAGATCCACCAGTCAGATTCTTTTGATATTTGGTATGCAGCATCTCTGGGGGGGGGGGGGGGGGGGGGGGAGGTAGATTCAAGTTCGTTCAAATGGGATCCCTGGATGAATATTTGGGCTCTTTATTGGAGCTCAAATTTTAACTTGGTGCAGTATGAGAACATTTCTTGAAAAATCTTTTTCAGACCCACTGGTGAGAATCCTTTCATATTTGGTATGTGACGTTTGTAGTGGTGTAAGATTTGAATTTGTTCGAATTGACTCCCTGGGTTAATATTTGGGCTTCCGGTGGGAGCCTGAATATTAACTTTGTGCAATATGGGGAATAATCTTTAAAAATCTTCTTCAGATCCACGAGTCAGATTCTTTTGATATTTGGTATGCAGCATCTCTGGGGGCTTAGATTCAAGTTTGTTCAAATGGTATCCCTGGATGAATATTTGGGCTCTTTATTGGAGCCCAAATTTTAACATAGTGCAATATGAGAAAAGTTCTTAAAAAAATCTTCTTTTTCAGACCCACTAGTGAGAATCCTTTCGTATTTATTATGTGACATAGAGCTCTAGAGGTGTAAGGTTCAAATTTGTTCAAATCGAGTTCCTGGGTTTATATTTGGGTTCCCTAAGGGAGCCCAAATATTTACTTAGTGCAATATGGGGAATTATCGTTTAAAATCATCTCCTTCAGATCCAGCAGTCAGATTCTTTTGATATTTGGTGTACAACACCTCTGGGAAAGTTAGATTGAAGGTTGTTCAAATCAGGTCCCTGGGTTATTATTTGGGCTTTTTATTGAAGCCCAAAGTTTAACTTAGAGCAATCCTTTCATACTTGGTAGGTTTTTTTTTTAATTTTTTTTTTTTTTTTTTTTTTTGGTGGGGGGGGGGGGGCGCGATAGAGAACCACAGTAGTTTAAAACGAAACATAAATTTCGTTCGGTTGTTGCTTTTTAATACTTCACAGAACAGGGTTTGCTAGGAAGCTTTTCTGGGACCAGCAAAAATGAATGGCCAAAAAAGTTGCTCTTGGCTGTGTCATAGCAAATCAAAAAAAATTCTCTTGCTGCTGATCACTTGCTACTACACTCAACTGTTTTGACAATTTGAGCCAGGTGAGCATTTTAGGCTCACTTGAGCCTCTGGTTTTCTGGTTCCTTGGAAAAAAATTGATCTGATTCCTGTATGAATATCTTTAATTTAACCCTCTCATGACTTCAGTGTGTTTTCCAAAAATTTTATTTTATGTTGAACCCTTTCAATTCTGTGCACACATATGTTTTTTCTGGTTTCTTGGAAACATTTATCTGATTCCTGTATGGATGTCTTTAATTTAACCCTCTCAAGACTTCAGTGTGGGTTTCAAAGATTTTACTGATGCCTTGGTCAAACCTTTTCGATGCCGTGCACATGTTTTTTCTGGTTTCTTGGAAAAAATTTCTCTAATTCCTGTATGAATATCTGTAATTTAAGCCTCCAAAATAAGCCTTCATAAATTCTCTTTCTGTTTTGTTTATTTTTGATGCTTTAACCATGTTCACACAGACTTGAATTTACTGGTGGCAGTAAAGTTCTGTTTCTCTGGTTTGAAATTGTTCTTATTCTTTAAAACCGCCGGGCCAAATTCATTCATTTATTTCACAGACCATCTTTGGAGTAAACCTTTTCTCCTTTGTTCAAATGAAGCTGCTGCCATCTTCAGGCTGGTGGAATTTACTCTTCTGACTTTTCCCTCCAAATTACTATATCCCTTTGGGTAGGGTTAATGCTCCATAAGCCTAATATGCTTTTAAAATGCACTATTTATAAGCCACTTGCATTAATTCTTAGATTTCTTGTTTGGAACTTACTTTAGTGATGCAGATTCATTTCTTTTCAAAGAAACTCGGTAAGTCAAATTTTGGGTAACACTCAAAATTTCTATTTTCAGATTCAGTGGGCAGATGTGAACCATATTTGTTATGTAGTATATAACTGGGTCATTTTATTTATACAGGAATTTTTTTGGGGGGGGGTTAGAGAGAACCACAGTAGTTGAAAACAAAACAAAAATTCACAGAACAGAGCTTGCTAGAAAGCTTTCCAAGGACCGGCAGAAATGAATGACCCAAAAAGTTGCCTTTGGTTGTGTCATAGCAAATAAAAAATTAGCCCTTGCTGCTGATCACTTACTGATACACTCATCTCTTTTGACAACTTGAGCCAGGTGAGCATTTTAGGCTCACTTAAGCCTCTGGTTTTATATTGCAGATCACTCTGGGTCAGAAAAAATGGATTCAATTAGTTTAATGGATTTATTACTTAGAGACCCAGTTGAAGAGATTCAAGTCCACAGAGTCCCCTTTGTTCAGAGGGGAACTGCAATTGCCAGTGATAGAAAAGGAAGGAACTTTGTTGTGCTACAGTCGGCTCCTAACACATAGTGAGTAAGAACCTGCTTCAGAATCAAATTTAGTTCATTAAAACCATGTTAATTGAATTGTAGTTTGCCTGTGAAAAGATTCTGTTGACAGGAATATTTATTTGATCAGAGCCTGGTCAATTCCCTACATTTTGTTGATAAATTAATTATTTATTTTATTGTATCTTCTTTGACAAAACTAATGTCCTTAACACTTACGCTGCTGAAAGCGACTATTGTCTCCTATTTTATGATGATTATCTGTATGTTCTGGTATACGCAGATCAAACGTACCATCGATTAATTGTTGGAAAGGGCTCAGGGAGCCCTTTCCGACAATTAATCAGATGATAAAGTTTTAAGTATTTCATAAATTTGATTAAACTTCCTCACATACAGTTGTACATAGAGGTCCTCCATATATGGCTAAAGTGGGCGTGGCAGTAAAAGGGTTAACTCCTTTCATTCTGCTCGCAGATATATAACAAATCAAAATCTCTTGTTGGAATTACTGATGCCGGTAGTATAGTCAACCTGAGGAATTTTGGGGTTGTTATACTCCCACAAAACGTAGTTTAGGGGGGTATATAGGAATCAACTTGTCCGTCGGGTCTGTCTGTCATCGTCTGTCTGCTGCACATGTGAACTTGTGGAGTGAACTACTTCCACAGTTTTAGCTGCATTTTCATGAAATTTCACAAAAATGATCAACATGATGAGTGGAAGTGCGTGACATAATTTTTTTCCTGCTCTGTTTCAAGATGGCCTACTGGCAGCCAAATTGGATTTTTTTTTACTTAGAAAAAGTGAATGCCCCTTTTCAGTCACCCACACTAGGCAGTATGCCATGGTGGGGGTATAGCGCACGACAGACCATCTCCAGTTATAATTTTTTTTCAATTGAAAGCTGATCAGGTATATATATATAAATTTTGTATCAAAGTCAAGCTTTTTTCTTACAAAAATCAGCAGCATTTGATGTTTTATTTTTGTTTTTCAGTTTAACTGAGGTGCCATCATCCAGTGCCTCAGAAATGCAACACCATTTTAGAACTCTACTTGCTGATTGTGATGAATCTGATCTCATACATGATTTGGTCATAAAGGTTAGTTGGTTATGGCCACATTCCACCAATATTGCTATTGAAGTAAGGCTATTAAAAATAAAATTCTTGTTTTTCAGGCACCTCCCTCGTCATAGAAAATCAGCCTCAGCACCTTTTTTTCACCTGGAAATCTCTTCTATGATGCTGTTTATCCCCTGCCAAAACATAGTTTGTGGGGGATATAGAAATTTGGCCACCTATTTGTTCGTTCGTTCATTCGTTCATTCGTTCCTTCGTCTGTTTGTCCTTTTGTTGTCCATCTGTAACACCTTTGGACCTTCATATCTCAGTCAGTGGATGTTGGATTTAAATGATCTTTGGTATGCTGATAGACCACCATGGGGGAAAGGATATTCACAAGTAACAGGTTTTGTCCATTTTATTTTCTTCAGTTATTGGCCTTTTTCTGCTTTTTTCAACTTCGAATTCCCCTTTTTAGTAAACCACCTTGGTGGGAATACCTGTGGCATTGCACCTTGTTTGCACTTGTAGAGCAAATATTTAACCAACTATACCTTGTTTGACAGATCTTGCAGAGCTCTGTCAAACAAGGTATAGTTGGTTAAATTTTCAACTACATTATGGGAAATTTTCACTGCTGATAACATTGGTTTGCCACATAATAGTGTAAGTAGTTAAATTTCTGTTTCCAAGTATTTTCAGAACAGTTTTGTGAATAAACCCCCCAAAAATGAAAAATCCCCCCTCCCTCATCATAAAATTGATGAAAAATTGCCTGAGAAACATTTTTTTTCTATAGGCCTAATGCATGGAACCTTTTCTAACTGAATTTTAGGCTGTCTGAATTTATTCACATGTTTGATTAATTGGTAGAGTGCTAAATTATTTTTGGTCATCAGAATTTGTCCACGTGTCTTTGCTTTGTTATGATTTATGGGAGAGTGCCAATAGGCACTCTCCCATAAATTGTAACAGGGCAAATCCTAACAGATTAAATAACTTCACTTCAAAGATGAAGCGAAGCACATCCACTGATTATGAGACCTTTAACTCTTTGCATGCTGCTGGCGGATATTCCTGCCCAGCACATTTATTTATTTATTTTCATTGGGGTTTAATGACACTTTCAACAGCCAGGGTCACCTCGTACTGGACAGTTTAATGGGTGGAGGAAGCCAGAGTACCCGGAGAGAACTAGTGCTGAAATGGTTAGCCAGATAACTTGTTTGCAACCGGTTATCGGCATAAAATAATTAGTATTATCGTTAGAAAATAAATAGTATTTGACCGCGAGACGTGAGAATTCTTTTGCTGACACAAGCATTATCAAAGCTACCAAACATTTGTCGATTTACAATGATGTGTAGTCATAGTAACATGAAAGGGTTAATGTGTTGGAATGTTGAATGAACTACCAAACATTTGTCGATTTACAATGATGTGTAGCCAATGTAAGATGAAGAGGTTAATGTGTTGGAATGTTGAATGGACAGTTATTTGTGTCGCTTGGGATGTCAAGTCACAGATAAATGTCTGTTATTTTGTATCAAACTGCCAACAGCCGAGTGCACTGCAGGTTGTTTTTCTGCATGGGCAGCAGTGAGCGCGTGCCTGTCAGTGTAACATTGTCTTCTACAGACAAATTTGACATTCTTCTCTTTGATGAGGTGTTGTTAATTGCTGATTATAATGCTGAAAAAATCCCTCAGTGTGAGTAATGGTGCTTTCAGAATACATTGACTGTTTTGGGACTTTATAAATGTGTTTCAGAAAAAACATGTTTTGATTTTATTGAACTGTTTAAAAGTATGAACGTATGTCATAAAAAAACTATTTTAAAATCTAGCATTGTAAAATTTGTTTTTCAATTGTCAATGTCGGACGAGGGGCTCTTGGTCAATGGGGCATATAATAATTTCTTACCACACCCCTTTCATGACTCGCAACATTTTCCCACCAGAAAATTCATTGCAATGAATGTAAATGTGGAACTGTTTGTGACTTTTGTCTTAGCAGTGAACAGAAAAAGATATTAAAAAAATTCAAAAAATTAGGATTACATATTCACCCTATGAACATTTCAAATTCAAGCCCTCAAGGTAAGAGGCTCTTTGCTAATACAGTTAACTAATAACTATGCCTAGCTACAATTTACAAACTGGTTGGAAAATTCTTAACTAATATCAATGACATTTGTCCCTCACTTCAAATGCACACCCGTGGGAACAAATTGCACATGCGATTTTTGTTTCAGGTGTGCTGCATGTTGTGTGCCATTGATTTTCACATGTCGTGCGGCTGTGATTTTCAAACGGCAAGGCCTGTTTTTGTGACCGGGCAATGCAGGATGACCACAGTTACAGTGTATCAACACTATTATGTGGAACCATTGCAGTCATATAAATTTTTAACGATCATTTGCACATTGGCGATTCCCATTGCCACTCGATGTTGTCCGTTTGTTTACATTTTGCGGAAGTCATGTGGCAGTGTTTTGAACTGTCTTCTCGCCATTCCTTACTGATTTTGCATCGTAGACAATGCAATAATACCAGCGGTTAAAATTAACGGATATTCGGTTGAAATTCGGTTATGCCTGATGGTTAGCTGGTTACGAAATTGGTCCAACCATTTCAGCACTAGAGAACCACACAAGCAGGGTTAGCATTGGTTGATGACAAGTGCACCATCGACGTGCAGTATGCCTTAGTATACAACGCCACTGTGCCTCCATGTGGACAATGGGGGTGAAGTGTCTTGCCCAAGGACACAACGTAGTTGTCGCAGGTGGGATTCGCACCCAGGACCTCTCGGCTTGCAGCCTTCACCTCTACCTTCTGAGCCACCACACCTCTGCCCAGCACATAGTTTCTCTTGTCTCTGAAATGAGTATAATTTGTGCATATGTAATCATATTGTCTTCCTGTAAATGGAATGGATTTTTTCACTAATGATTTCTTATGTTAAATTTAGATTTAACTTTTCATTGAATCTAGTCATGGCTGCTTTAGAGCAGCCATGACCAGATTTGATGAAAAATATCAAGAAAATATTTAGCAGGTTAAGAGTTAAGTTGTGCCATTGTGGTTCCTGTACTTCAGAGTAAAGCCTAAATATTGGCTTCAAGCAGTCTACCAGTTGATCTTTTGTGTAACATCATTAATGGTCAACACTTACAAAACAACTTCTCGATTAACTCTTTACCAAACACAGAAGATATCAACAAGCTCGTTTCAGTGAGGGGTCACATAATATGGTTTTGTTGGAAATTTTTTGAAATTTTTTTTTTTTAACTTCTGAATTTGTATATTATGTGGGCAGACATGGCCAGTTTGTTAGGTAAAGGTTTAACTAAAAATTTTCAGTCTTTTGCTTAAAGAACAAAGTTAGGACCTCTATGTTTTGGAGGCAAGGATTTAAAAAATAATCAAATTTGAATGCTGGTTTTCTGAATAGCACCAGCCAGATAGTCATTATGCTAGGTGAAGGATAAAATTTGTATTGAGGAAATAGGAAGATATGAACAACATCACAGGTGTTAAATCTAATTCTTTGTCAATCAAAATGTGTGTTTGCATAATCTGTAGCCATGGGCTGAGGCAAGGGTACCTCATTCAACAGTTGTTTATTGTACATCTGCTATGAAATTGTCATGGCAATAAATCATATTCTTATATGTATTGGTTTGTCTGTCACCATCCTCAGTAAATCCTGAAGAAAATAGTAAGTTGATGAAACCCCAAATCGATTTTGGGAACATAGTTTTATTTATTTATTTATTTATTTATTGGTACAAAACAATACAGTTGACAGCCAGGGTTACCTCGTGTCAGATAGTTTTATGGGTGGAGGAAGTTTGAGTACCCATAGAGAACCATCAAGCAGTGGCAAGCAAGTAGATTCCCCAACATACTAGCAGGGTTAGCATTGGTGGAAGACAAGTGCACCATCGACATGCAGTATGCCTCTGTACACCAGAGTTAATACAAAACATAATTATAAAACCCCAGGAGCACATTTCAATTTTCCTGGCCATTTATTAGGCAAATTTGAAATTATCCAATTGAAGGAACACCAATTGAAGATACTGAATCTAAAACAGATGGTTACAGAAAATGATAGTGTTAGAAATTTTATCATGCTTTTAACTGTAACCTTTGACAGAATGATTGTGAAATTAACAAAAATAATAAACGAAGAATTCAGTCAAGTCCATTCAAAATTTGAAGAAACTTTAACCCTCATCAAACTGATGTCAATATACCAAAATGTCAAGCAGAAAATATTTCCTGTAATGCAACTAGGAATTTAACCATTTCAATCTTTTTTTGACAGAGCTTGTTTGATGGATATGGCCCTGAGTTAAAGGTTTAAACGATTTTGGTTCAGTGTAGCTTTGGTTTTGATTATCTATCCCCCAGTCTTCTTTCATGAACTTGTATAATAAAAAGTGTATCCAAAATTTATGTTTTCATTGAAATTTTTTTATTTCTTCCATATTACAGATTGGAAATCGAGTATGGCCAGCACATAGATATATCATCTGCAGTCGGAGTGATTACTTCAGAAAACTTGTTTCAGAGGCTGTCAAGTCTGTAGAATTCAATGAGATTCCTGTTGTCAGTTTGAATGATATTCATCCAGACATCTTCTCACAACTTCTGTGTTTTCTGTACACAGACACCTGTGATCTCTTAACAGTTGGAACCAACTTTGAAGTAACAGATATTAACGTTGGAAACAGCGAGTCTGTTTTTTCTCCCGACAGTACAAAGCTCATGCCATTTAATGGAAAAACTGTCTCTGCTTTTGCTGTTGTACAAGAGTCAAAGAAAAAAGGGAAAAAAAAGGAACTGAAAGATAAAGACAATAATATGAACTCAAGAAATCCTGTCAAATATTTACAAGAACTGGGTAGAAAGTTTGGAGTAAAAGGATTAGGGAAAAGGTAAAAACTTTGTGGCTAATATCTTGATTATTTTAATTTCAGAAGAAAGCATAATTTATTCTACACACTACCCTTCAATTGGAAAGTTCTACAGAATCCTGAACAGATGCTGATTTTATCGCAGCTGGCATAATGCGGTTTGAACCTATGCCAAGAGCAAGCCAGAAAATAAGCAGATTGTCATCTGCAAAATGAGGTCCCCAGAGGATGAATTTAGTGATGCTACCCTGCACAGCAGGGTAGCATCAGTAAATTTACCCTCTGTGAACCTCAATCTGAATCAGGGTCTCAAAACTAAACAAAAAGAGGTACCCAAAGGATAAATTGGCCCACTGTATGGGATTGCATCATCAAATTCACCCTCTGGGGACCTCATTCTGCAAATGTCAGACTGCTTATTTTCAGGCCTGACCAAGAGAGTTTCCAACGTCATGCAGAAATATAGAGCTGAAACGGTTAAAGGATTTTCTTGATCGATTAATCACATGGATTAACCTTGGTTAACCGAATAATCACTTGTGCTAATAGGTAGCTGAATAATTCCTGCTTTAAGTGGTCGTGCTGGATGCCCATATTTGGGCTTTATTCTGAAGTGCAGACATCACAACTTGCTGGCTCCTATTCGGTGGATGTGCTTTGTATTCGCTTTGAAGTGATACTATTTAGTCTGTAAGGGTTTGTCGTGTTTTAGTTTATGGGAGAGTGTTTGTGACCCCTCATTGGAATGGGCTCATTTGCTTTCTCCAATGTGGGGTCATAAGCTGTGTTTTTGAGACAAAATTTGAAAATGTTCAGAAATTTAAGAATTTATTTTGTATGTATTGTCTGCTACCTACATTGGGTAAAGGGTTAAGAACGACCCTTTCCAGCTACTGATACAGTATAATGTTCATGCAAGTGAACAAGTATGTCAGCATGTAACTTGCATACTTTAGTCTGTCTCATATAATTGATGTGAGTCAGTGTGACAAAGTTTGCCTGTTTTAGGGCAAATCTTTTCCTTTGTTAACCCATATAATACAGTAGTTAAAAAAAAAAATAACTTAATTGATCAATCACTTTTATTGATCGATCAAGACATTGATCATTTGTTAATCGATTAATCTGTTAATCTTTTTAGCTCAACAAAACTCTACTAAATCATGTACACCACTTGGCTATGGTAGACCCTCAGGGTCTACCTTGGCCAAGTGATGTAATGGTTTAGTATAATTATACCCCCGCTTCGAAGAAGTGGGAGCTATATAGGAATCGCCCTGTATGTCCGTCCGTCTGTCTGTCCATCCGTCCGTCCGTACATCTTTCCGGACAGGAAATTCTTGTGTGCGCAACTTCTTCTACATTTATCAATCAATTTGGACAAAACTTTTCAAACATCATCACTACTAAGTGAACATGCGCATATTCCAAAATTTTTGATCTGCGACAATTTTAACCAGGTTACCTCCTTTGACTTAGATTTATTGTGTCTTTCCATCCGAACAAATTCTTGTGTGCGCAACTCCTCCTACATTAATGAACCGATTTTGATGAAACCTTTCAAACATCATCTCTACTAAGTGAACATGTGCATATTCCAAACTTTTTAATCTGCGACAATTTTAACCAGGTTGTCTCTCTTGAACTTTGATTTAATATGGGTTTCTACATGAAATTCTTGTGTGCGCAACTCCTCCTACATTTATCAATCAATTTGGACAAAACTTTTCAGACATCATCACTACTAAGTGAACATGCGCATATTCCAAGATTTTTGATCTGACCAGGCTATCTCCCTTTGACTTAGATTTATTATGTCTTTCCGTTCGAACAAATTCTTGTGTGCGCAGCTCCTCCTACATTAATGAACCGATTTTGATGAAACCTTTCAAACATCATCTCTACTAAGTGAACATGTGCATATTCCAAACTTTTTGATCTGCGACAATTTTAACCAGGTTATCTCTCTTGAACTTTGATTTAATATGGGTTTCTGCATGAAATTCTTGTGTGCGCAACTCCTCCTACATTTATCAATCAATTTGGATGAAAGTTTACAGACATCATCACTACTAAGTGAACATGCGCATATTCCAAAATTTTTGAGCTGTGGCAATTTTAACTAGGTTATGTCTCTTTAACTTAGATTTATTATGGGTTTCTACATGAAATTCTTGTGCGTGCAACTCCTCCTACATTTATCAATCAATTTGGACAAAACTTTTCAGACATCATCACTACTAAGTGAACATGCGCATATTCCAAGATTTTTGATCTGCGACAATTTTAACCAGGTTATCTCCCTTTGACTTAGATTTATTATGTCTTTCCGTTCGAACAAATTCTTGTGTGGAGCTGTGGCAATTTTAACTAGGTTATGTCCCTTTAACTTAGATTTATTATGGGTTTCTACATGAAATTCTTGTGCGTGCAACTCCTCCTACATTTATCAATCAATTTGGACAAAACTTTTCAGACATCATCACTACTAAGTGAACATGCGCATATTCCAAAATTTTTGAGCGGTGGCTATTTTAACTAGGTTATCTCCCTTTAACTTAGATTTATTATGGGTTTCTACATGAAATTCTTGTCCTACATTTATCAATCAATTTTGACGAAACCTTTCAAACATTATCACAACTAAGTGAACATACGCATATTCCCAAATTTTTGATCTGCGACAATTTTAACCAGGTTATCTCCCTTTAACTTGGATTTATTATGGGTTTTCAAATGGGATTCTTATGTGTGCAACTCCTACATTAATGAACCGATTTTGAATACATGTTGCACATTGTAAATGTGTTTTTCCAAATGTAAACCATATATGTGTGGGCTCTTTAAGTATTCAGTGCTGTTCTGTGGAAGGCCACATGCAAATACAAATTTCAACAACAAAAAATGATCTTTATGTGTACATTTCCTTATGGCCTTCGCCTACATGATCAGAAGTGCATTCCTCTAAAAACCCAAAGCGGGGGTATTAATCACCTTCAGTGATAGTTCTAGTTTTACAAGGCATTTGGTGCCAAAGGAAACACCCTTGGCATGACTTTGAACACTCTGCTATACCAGTCTTGATAGTTTGTTTGTCTGAAACCATATTTAGTTCATTGAACTCTTTCCCTTGCATGCCTAGACGACTTCAAGAGGACACATTCCAAAATGTTTCTTGAATTTTTGCATTGAAAACATAGCTTCTGACCCCTCATTTGAATGAGCCCATTACATTGAGGTATCAAGCTATATTTTGAATGCAAAAATTGGAAAAAAGTTAAAAAGTCAAAATGGTAATACAGGCTGCAGGATATGGCGGTTACATTAGCTGTTACAGCTGAGATTGAATATTTCATTCAATATCCTTTTCTTTCACTTGTGGCAGCTATGCATTTCTGAATATGATTAACCAGTTTATCCCTCATTATCGATGGCATTATGTTGACTTTTAAGATTATTATCTGCAATAATTTTTGAGAAATAATCACTACTTATTTTTAACTTCACTCTGATTATGTGGGATGAGCTCAGCAATACATTCTTGGCCTGGCCTTTTCAGATAATGTGAGAGATCTTTATTCTGCATAGAGAGCATCAATTTCTGCAGAGGTTTTCAGTTTTATGTCCCCTTGCATTATGTTCCATTACACTTCTATGTTGTTTGTCCATAGAGAATTGGCAGGGAAAGTCAGTTGATAATAGAAGTTATGGTTGAAGGGTCTTGGTTAAAATTAATTGACCTCTCCTGAAGGTCCACAACAGAACTCTGTCATTTCCAAGCTTAACCTGTTTTGCCACCAGTTTGATATCTATCCATTGACAATTCACAATGCAAACAAAATTGTCTTGTTTAAGCCTATTAAATTTTTTTTCTTGTTTCTCAGGCAATTTTCCCTCAATTTTTTGATGAAGGAGGAGGCTTTAATTTTTAGCTCACAGGGGAGTACAGTGATCATATTCTGCCTGTCATCCATCTGTCATCTGTCCATCTAGCATCAACTTCTCAAAAACCACTGGACCAAAATGAACCAAATTTGTCAATTCATGTTCGTTCAAATGCAGTTACCACGCCCACAGGGGGCACCAGAAGGGGTATAGCTCTGTTAACATCCATAACGATGTGCAATATGAAAAATGTTCTTGAAAAATCTTTTTGAAAAACCATTTCCAGAACTACCTATTGGAATTTTTTGATAAACAGAATCGTTAGCAGGGTCAGATTCAAAATTTGTTCAATTCTAGTTCCTAGGTTCATATTTGGGCTCCGTGTGGTGAAAAGAAATTTAATTTTCAGACTCAGCATGTAACCATGTAACATATCTATGGAAAATAGCCCAAGTTCTACAACTGCTGGAAAGGTCTCTCAGAGCCCTTTTAATAACATCCTGTACTGTTATTATGTTCCCTGAAAAAATTGGGGGGGGGGGGGAGTTGTTGGCATATAGTCGTTGCCCTGTCCATCCATCTGTCCATCCATCCGAAACAAATAGTTTCTGGTTTATAACAGGGTTCCCGCACCTCCTTGAATTCCTTGAAAGTCCTTGAATTTCAAAACCCCTTGAATTTCAAAACCCCCTCCCAAGGACCTGGAAACTCCTTGAATTTTGAAGCACCTCCTGGAATTTTGGAAAAATCAAGCCGGTTGCTCACTGGATTAATTCAACTCCTAACATTTTTCCTTCTTCCCAACACATGGTCGCTTTGTACTCCTTGAAAACCCTTGAATTTCACCCAGCTGACTCCTGGAAACTCCTTGAAGAATTGATAGGAACCTCCTGGAAACTCCTGGAATTCACTTCTCAATTTGGTGCAGGAACCCTGTATAACTTTAGTTTGACGGAACAAAATGAAACAAAAGTTTATCCATACGTTTATAACCACATAATACAGGTTGGGATTAGTAGTGGGCTTGGTCTTGTATTTTTTGGCAGAGTTATGGCCCTTTTTCAACTTAGACATGTTGATATTGGTTTCCAGATGATAACTTTAGTTTGAGTGAACAAAATGAAAGAAAATTTTATAACCAGAGTTATGGCCCTTTTCTAACATAGAAAACATGTTGATATTGGTTTCCGGATGGTAACTTTAGTTTGAGTGAACAGAATGAAACAAAAGTTTATGCATAGGTTTATAACCACATAATGCAGGTTGGGATTGATAGTATGCTTGTTTTAGCAAAGTTATGCCCCTTTTCCGACGTAGAACACATGTTGATATTGGTTTCCAGGTGGTAACTTGAGTTATAAGTGTCCGATTTCAATCAAAATTGGAATATCGCTTCCTGTATACAATATACAAGACAGGTTTGATTTTGAATGTGGTGCGGTAATTTGAGTTATGGCCCCATTTTGGTCTTTGTTAATCACTAAAATATAGTGTTTTTTTTTTTTTTTATATCTGCTGTATTGGTGCTGTGGTTCAATGGAGATAAAATAAGATATTGATTAACTCAATATCAAGAAAGACAAATGACTAGAAACTCATGTTTGGCATTGGAGGTGGGGTATAGTCACCCTTGGCATTCGGGTTCATATATGCTGTCCACTTTTCTGCCAACAACACAGAATCTTGTCTGTCGAAAGAAAAATGTGAAGGCAACTCTTCCTTGCACAGAAAATCAGAATCCTCAAATCCACCAAATACTTTCTCAGACTCTCTTAAAACATTTTTTGTCTGCAGGTAAACCCAGGATACTTATGCTGAAAGATGTCTCCTACTCCATTCAGACAAATTTCACCTTGTACCTTCGACATTGCTTTTGTGGTTCAGTATTTTTAGCTCACCTGAGCTAAGCTCAGTTGGAGCTTTACTGATCACATTCTGTCCGTCGTCCATCATCGTCCGGTGTTAACTTTACATTATCGACTTCTCCTTCAAAACCACTAGCCCAATTTTATTCAAATGTTGGGTAAATGTTTATTACCTAATGCCAATTCAGATTTGTTCATATGAAGTTGCCCCTCCTCCTGGGTGGTGCCATGCCCCCAAGAGGCACTAAAATCTTTGAAAATCTTCTTCTCATGAACCAGCAGTAGCAGAGACTTGATATATGGTATGCAGCTTCCTTTCAAGGTGTAGACTCAGATTTGTTCAAGAGAAGTTTGATGGGCTATATTTGGCTCATTATGGGAGGGGCAAAATATTTGGTCCCACTCAAAATTTCTATATTTTTATACTGTACCAATGACCCAGACATAGCTGGTGCTAACTCTTAAAATATAGGGCCAAACACAAATTTTGCCCCCCAATCCCCCAAATTTGCATCTAAAACTAAAGAAAACATGTCCTGAAAGGCCCTCCACACTTCGCCCCTACTGCGCATGCGCAGTGTCAAGGACGTGACGAAATTGGCACCATTAATCATTCTAAGTTTGGCCCTTCATCAGTTAACATCTGACTGATCTTTGTGCTTTTAAATCTCAGTTTAAATGATGCCAGACACATAAATATTAGTGAAATGGTGATTCTAAGGAGGATAGAGAAGGAGGAGAGGAAAAGAATGTGTGACAGAATATTATCAGGGCTGTAACTTAAAATTTTTTAATGAAATTATGTTAAGTTACCTATTTTCAAGGCAGCAGCCATTTTGTTGTCATTCTGATTATTTAGTTACACTGTTTTTTTTAAGTGTTTTCCTCTCTCCCTGTCCTTTAAGTTCCCCCTTGCTATTCTCCCATGCTTTTGGCATAGTTTCTGTAATTATTATTACTAAAATTTCTTGGGAGTTTTAGCTGAATAACAGAATGAATTCTGTTCTTTCCCCATGTTTACGTCTTCACCTACGGGTGGTTAGGCGTTGTGTTCTGCATCTACCATCTGATGTTCTGCAGTTTCTTCCCTGGAAGTCTCTGTTTTGCATCAGATAGTTTTTTTTTTTTTTTTTTTTTTTTTTTTTTTGGTAACTGATTTCGGGCCTGGGTGCCTGGAGTCTTATTTTAGTGTTTTTACACTCATTGTTTACATTTACAACAGCCCTCTGTGTGAGGGGGGGATTTCTAAATAATAATATCTTTATGTTATTTTAATCATAACTAGATACGTTATTATTGTTCGTAAGTGTTGAATAAATTGTTTAAAATATTTTTAAAATTTTTGTCCACACTTAGGCTTGGGATCCATTGGGGCTCAACGTTACTTTTCAGAAACTTGGGCTGTTCTGAAAAAATATTTTTTCAAAATATTTTGATTTCAATTATTTTTTCTATATTAATGGATCATATTATTATTATGTATTTTGATTGCCAGGGGTTAGTGCGAGTACCAGGACTTGTTTTCTTTTCACATTGAAAGGATATTGATCAATTGTTTTAAGAGGAAGTCTTCCTCTGACTTTATTATCATTCTATATGTGGTCAGTGTACTCGCATTAACTCCTGTTCTGTATCGTATGATTTCGATGACAATATGGGAAGCGTATGTCACGGTATGTTGTTGGGGATTTGGACACTCCGGTCCTTTCCCCGCAGGGTCACTCTACTTTATCAATTTCTATTTCAGACGATCAAGATTAGGGTGATGTATCTGTGATGTCTTCCAACAGTGTGCCTCCGTCGTCACAATTAATGAAGGGCTAGCGGTAAAGTGCTCATGTAAATACGCCAATTGCCTAAGAGGACCCTAGTAGGTTCGACGGCCTTTGACGTCCGCTAGCTCGCCCGGTGTAGCGTCCATTCACCGAATGGTTCGGCAGCCGGGTTCGTCCGTTGCGGTCTAGAAGGAATTTTGGGGTGATGCGAGCACTATAAATTAACTTAATGCACACCCAGTGACGGCGGATCGGAGGGAGAACGCAGGAAGCCTTTTAGTCCGGTTCATAGCTCGTTCCGGTCCATCCGGACGGCAAGCGAGAGAGGCCCCTCTCTCGTTCAACAACATCTGGCCCCAGATGTTGTGGTACAAAATGTGTCGCAAGCGGAGCATACGTCCGTCGCTCGGGACGCTCCGTTGTATAGGCAGTCCGCTGAGACTGCTAAGGCTTCCTCTTCTCGTCAGCGCACACGACCGCACCTTGGCTGCGTGACCGCCGATATATTACCAGCTTCGCCGATCAAGGATTCTTCGGCGACCAGGTCACACCATCCGGTAGCCAGGGACACGAGGCCTGCAGACTCCGGGCGTTCGCATAGGAAGTGTGCGGGAGTCAACGTACACGGAGCTTCTGGCGGCAATGCATCGTAAGACCGCTACTGCACAGGCCTCGGGAACGGACGTGCTTTCCTTAATAGCACAGTTTATCGCAGCATCCCAGCATCAACTGAATCTGTCGCATATATTTTATCCGACGATGCTGGGTCGGGACGCTCCGCGGAAGCGGGTACGGACGTCCGAAAGTTTCATCCGGTCCGACGGGATACCGAAAGGGATTCGGAGGATTTCGAGCTTTCCCTTTCGGAACAACATATGCTGTTGTGTATGTCATCTGACTTGGTCTTCTACAGCTTCTTTCGTCGGACCAGAATGCTGCGATGCCGGATAAGAAACTGATAGCGTCGGTGGACTTAGAAATTTTTGGTTCGGTTCAGGGACATCGTCCCTCAGTTCCGACATAGTCCAATAATGTCACACAAACTTTCGAATTATTGAACGACGCTATATATATTATTATTTTATGCTTGCTATCCAAGCATTTCTGGTTTCTTGTTCGAAGAGTTATGGAGATGTCTTTCAAAAGTGTGCCTCTGTCGTCATAGTTAATGAAGAGTTAGCGGCAATAAGTGCTCATGGAATATGTCTATCGCCTACAGAGTGACATTCGCTAGCTCACCCGGTGTAGCGTACATTCATCGAATGGTTCGGCTGCCGGGTTCGTCCGTTGCGGTCTAGGAAGGAGATTTGGGTGATGCGAGCACTTTAATTACTTTAGTACTCACCCAGTGACGGCAGATTGAGGACAGATCGGAGGAAGCCTGTTAGTCCGGTTCCTGGCTTGTCCAGGTCCGTCCGGGCTGTGAGCGAGAGAGGTCCCTCTCTCGCCCAACAACATAGGGGACCGCATGTTGTGGTTCAGATATTTTACATTCGGAGCATATGTCCGTTGGTCGGGACGCTCCGTTATATTGACAGTCCGAGAGACTGTCTTTAATGCTTCCTCATCCTCACAGCAGGGCACACGACTGCACATTGGCTACGTGACCTCGAGTATCCGATCAGTTTCGGCATTCAGTGATTCCACGGCGAATAGGTCGCGCCATCCGGTAGCCAAGGGACACGAGGCCTATACACTCCGTTCGCTCGCATATTGGGAGTATGCACGGGGTAACGATCACGGAGCTTCCAGCGGCAATGCATCGTAAGACCGCTTCTCCTCAGGCCTCAGTGACGGACGTGCTATCCGAGTTAGCACAGTTGTTTCGCAGCATCCCAGCAATTGACAGTTTCTCGGTCGAATCAGGAATTATCCGACGGCGCTGGGTCGGTGCGGTCCGCGGTTGCATCAGCTACGGACGACCGAACGCTTTATAGGGTCCGACAGGATGGCGAAAGGGATTCGAAAGATTTCGAGTTTTCCCTTTAGTAGTATCGGAAGATGCCTTTCATATCTTCTGGCATTATCTTCCAGTGATTATTATTTCGGACTTCATTGCTGCGATCTTGGATAAGAGACTTATAGCGTCATTGGACTCGGATTTTTCGATCGGTTCAGGGACATTGTCCCTGACTTACCGACGCAGTCCAATATTGTCATTACAACATGTGTTTTATTTTTCGACGCTATATATATATATATATACAAGCCTGCTACTAAGCATGATAGTTTAGTTTCTTGTCCGCGTTGCTCATTTCTGCCATTTTATCATTTATACAAATAGTTTATTTTGGCAGAGCAGGGCATACCGAGAGTTCATATGCGTCTAGACGGTGTGATTAAAGACTGCATATATTCTTTTTCGCCGTTTATGTCTTTTCCAATTTCAATGTTGGGAACGACATTATGTATAGTAGACTTAACTTAGACGCTTTATTATACGTAATCCGCCTTACTGAGGCGTTATCATTACGTCTTCAAGAAAAGATTTACGGGATATTATTCTCAATGTAATTTCTTTTGAGGGCAGTAGTTTGTTCACGTATAACTCCGCCCTTCAGTGGCTGATTGGAGTTAGTTAGACGTGACGCAGCCCTAGCTACATCCACACGCGTGGATAGTAAGGTTAAGAACTCTCTCAGAGTCGCTTCGTTCTCGGAGGAGCTCCTCTTCGACGGCAACTTTTCGGCAATCCATGAATTGCTCGATTTATACGTTCTCTTGTCTATCTAGTGTTACAAGAGATTCAGACTGGGGCAAACATTCGGTGGTTGACTCAGAGAGTGCCGCCGCAGTTGCCGGACCCGAGTGTGCCTGTTATGACGGTTGCCAGTCAAACAGATTGGGATATAATACTGATCCCTACGGATTCGAAGTGCCAGGGTCTTTGGGTTCCGCAGTCTTTTAGCAATCAGTTTAACTTCCGCGGAATAATGTTTTTTAGGCTTGCTTTATGTCATTGCATGAACATTATTCAGAAACGCATGCTCAAATTCCTGTCCTTTAATTCGACAGTAGTGGCGTATCTCCGGAACCAGGGAGGCACTCTTTCGTTTCCGTTATTCAATTTAATGGAAAGAATCCGTCTGTTGGTTATAGTACACCAAGTTCAGTTTTGGTCCGTCATATTCTGGGTCGTCTGATTGTTTTATCGGACTCCCGTTCTCTTACGGGTCGCTTGTTGCTGTCAGAATGGACTCTCAACAAACAAGTATTCAATCAGATTTGCTATCTATGGGAGCGCCCAATGATGATTTATTTATGACACAGCTTGCTAATCAATTGCAGACGTATGTGTTGGCTTGTCCAGATCTCTGAGCTAATATTGTTAACGCTCTATTGATCTATAGGACGGAATGATAGGATACGCGTATCCTCCGGCGCTGTTGTTTTAGCAGGTATTGCTAAGATAAACAACCACAATACATTTCTGTTGATAGCATCTCTGTCTTCACAGAGATCATGAGTAATTTACTCTCTTGTCTACTGTGGGTCTTAACGTGAAATCTTCCTCTATGTGAGGATCTTTTTCACTGGGTAAATCGTGTCATCTTTATCACAACCAGCAAGGTCGCAACCTTCATGTATTCCGTTGTGTGGTCCGTATTGCATTGTAAGCACTGTACTGGACGAGCTTTGGACGCGATTTCTTACTATAGGAGATCCTCTTCTTCGCTACTCTATGCGGCTAAAGTGGAGGCTCTTCCGTCGTGGTGTAGGGATCATTATGTTCATATTGTTGATCCCTCCATACTACTCATTGCTATTTTTTAGTGTACTTGTTTCACAAGATCTACTGCAGCCTGTTATTATTTAGGTTATAGGTTTATGTTACCTCATACCTATGCACTCTACGATAGTTTACAATTGAGTCTTTTGTCTCTTTATCTAAGTCAGTTAGTAACTTTTTGATAAATAGACTTAGAATCTTTAGATTAAATTCCTATACGGATTTTAACTTCGGTTCTTATTTAGCTAAGTAATCATTTGAGCCTCTGGAAACAGTAGTTTTCAAATTCTGACCTTTTAGACAGTAATTCTGTTGGTTTCTCTTTTACTGTAGAGTCAGTGAGTTTCATGCACTATCGATGGATGATTTTCACTTTCATAGTTTCGGAATCAATACTTCCGTTACTATTTAGGTTGGATTGTTGCATAAGAGTTAGGCTCCTATTATCCGGAACCTATTATTTTAAGGTCCTTCCGTCTTCGTATGGGCATAGGCCTTTACTCTTTCCGGGTATAGTTTATGTATTTATAAACAGATATCTGTTTATTACAAGGGCGTAAGCTTCTTCTGTCTTTGATGTCTAGTAGAAGGACGTTACGCTCCATTTTATTGTTAATGGATTCTATTAACTATCGGTACTGCTTATGGTATATCATTGACTTAGCAGTTGTGCTTAAGATTTCGGCTCATGAAGTAAGAGTTCTTCTACTTCTTGGGCTTACATTAATAGTGTCGCTATTATAGATTTTTGAAGGCCGCTCATTGCGCTCAGCCATCCACATTCATGAATTTTATCTTAGAAATATCGAGTCCATTTCTGGAGGCCTCTATTGTTAGGTCTATTATCTACTGCTCAGAATGTCATTCACTTAACAGTTGCTACTATAGCTAGGTAGGCTGTCTGTTTCGGCAGTGTCTCCGTTCGGCTGCCCTCTTCGCTCTGGGCTATTTGACCCAGGGCAAGAAAAAGGGGGGGGGGGGGGGGGGGAGGGTGTTCCCTTGGGTCACCTGTTTTACTATGAAAACAAGGGGATACCTCCTCCGGAGTTAGTAATTCTGAGCTGTTATTGGGATGGTTGTTTAGTGAGAAGTTTAGGTTTTTAAAATTCATTCAAGTCTTAGTTTTTAAAGTATAGCTTTTGAATATTGCATATGTCAACGGACATGATTATGCAATCCTCAGACACTTTTAGGAGTATAAGAGTCTCTATTCTCTAGACTTACTTTATTTATTGGCTTACTTTAAAAATTATTAGTATAAGGATTATATTGGATATTAATAGAGTACATGGATGTATGAAGCTCAATTTTGGAAGGTGTTGTATCTTTCTAATTTATCATAAATAAGAAAGATACATGTAAGGCCTATTACTTCTTTTTCCCTACAGGGGATGACTCTATTTTATTTTATTGAGCGTATTCCATTTTGCTCTATGTCCTTGGCCCTCCAGCCTTTTTACTATTCAGCTATGTCTGGGTCATTGGTACAGTATAAAAATGTTAAAAAATTTATAGTAATTTATATATTTTTTATACTTACCAATGACCCAGAGGGGGATGGCCCTTCCAGGAGTTGGGAACTCTTGCCTCCCCGCTGAGTACATAGCGCTTACCAGGCACTGGTTATTAGAATGATTAATGGCGCCAATTTCGGAACGTCCTTGACACTGCGCATGCGCAGTAGGGGCGAAGTGTGGAGGGCCTTTCAGGACATGTTTTCTTTAGTTTTAGATGCAAATTTTGGGGATTGGGGGGCAAAATTTGTGTTTGGCCCTATATTTTAAGAGTTAGCACCAGCTATGTCTGGGTCATTGGTAAGTATAAAAAATATATAAATTACTATAAATTTTTTAACTTTCCGAACCGAGAGGCTGATTTGAACCAAATTTTATGTGAGGGCTTATTGGGTCATAAGTACCTAATTTATGCCAAATTTTTTTAGCTCATCTTGACAAAGTCAAGCTGAGCTAATCTAATCGCTTCCCGTCTGTCGTCCGTCAACACCATGTTTTGGTCTTCTCCTCCAAAGCCACTGGGCCAATTCAAGTGAAAGTTTGTGTGAGTGATGGTCCCAAAGGGGCATTTCATTTTTGTTCAACTCAGTATGCCCGGCCCCATAGGGAGGGAGTGGGGGAAAATGCTCAAAAATATTTTAAAAATCTTCTCAAGAACCAGTGTGTGCAATGACTTGATATTTGCTATGGAGCTTCCATATGAGGTGTAGAATCAAGTTTGTTCAAACGAAGTTCATAAAGTAATATTTGGCTTTGTAATAGGAGGGGTAAGATTTTTGGCCATGCCCAAAATTTCTATTTTCTGAACCGATGGTCCGGTATAAACCAAATTTGGTTTGTGGTAGTATTGGGTCATAAGTACTTGACCCATGCAAAAAAAAAAAATTCCCGCATCCCCATGGGAACTCTGGGAGCTAAAAATAGAAATATTTTCAAACGCCCATATTTCCCAAACCCCACGGAACAGAGCTTTTATTTGGTATGAAGTATCCTTATGACCAGTAGAATTGAATGGTAAAAAAAAATTGCCATCGGTTGTGTTAGGGTGTTCTGTAATGGGCATCGAAAAAATGCTGAGTCAGCATATTTGCAAAAATTTTAAAAAATCTTTTCTCCAGAACCAGTCATCAGAATCTTTTGATATTAGGTATACAGCATTCATAGGGGGGTCAGATAAAAGTTTGTTCAAATAAAGCTCATTGGTTCATATTTGGGCTCTCTACAGGAGCCCGAAGTTTTAACATAGGGTAATATGGGGAATATTCTTTAAAAATCTTCTTCTTCAGAACCACCAGTCAGAATCTTTTAATATTTGGTATACATCATTGTTATGAGGGTCAGATTCTAGATTGTTCAAACCAAGTCCCTAGGTTAATATTTGGGCTTCCTGCGGAAGCCCAAATTTTATCTTTGTTCAATATGGAGGGTAATTTAAAAAAATCTTCTTCTTCAGATCCATCAGTCAGAATGCTTTGATATTTGGTATGCAACATCTCTATGGGGGTCAGATTCAAGTTTGTTCAAATCAAATCCCTAGGTATATATTTGGGCTCACTATGGTAGCCCAGATTTTTACTTAGTGCAATATGAGAAAATTTCTTTAAAAATCTTCTTCTTCAGATCCACCAGTCGGAATGCTTTTATATTTGGTATACAACATCTCTAGGGGGGTCAGATTCCAGGTTGTTCAATTCGAGTGCCCAGGTTAATATTTAGGCTCCATATGGGAACATGAAATTTAACTTAGTACAATATGAGGGAATTTCTTCAAAAATCTTCTTCTTCAGATTCACTTGTCAGAATGCTTTCACATTTGGTATACAACATCTCTAGGGGGGTCAGATTCAAGTTTGTTCAAATCGGATCCATAGGTCAATATTGGGGCTCGCTATGGTAGCCCAAATTTGAACTTAGTGCAATTCGAAGAAATTTCTTTACAATTTCTCTTCTTCAGATCTATATTGCCATCGGTTTTATCATAGGGTACAGTTTCGGGACTTTGAAAAAGTGCTGAGTCGGCACTTTTTAACACTGCAGGCAATGGGAAGAACATTAAAAAATCTTCTTCTCCAGATCCAGCAGGCAGAATCTTTTGATATTTGGTATGCAACATTGTAGGGTGGATCTGATTCAAGTTTGTTCAAATCGGTCCCCTGGATTCATACTTGGGCTCACTATAGAAGCCTGAATTCGAACTTAGTGCATTTCAGGCAAATTTCTTAAAAAATCTTCTTCTCCAGATCCAGCAGGCAGAATCTTTTGATATTTGGTATGCAACATTGTGGGGTGGATCTGATTCAAGTTTGTTCAAATCGGCCCCCTGGGTTCATATTTGGGCTCAGTATAGGAGCCCAAATTTGAACTTAGTGCATTTCAGGCAAATTTCTTTGAAAATCATCTTCTCAAGATCCAGCAGTCAGAATCTTTTGATATTGGGTTTGCGGCATGCTCAGGGGGTGGGGGGATTTTCAAGTTTGTTCAAGCCAAGTCCCTGGGTTCATATTTGGGCTCACTGTGGTAGCCCGAATTATAACTTAGTTCAAAATGAGGAATTTTCTTTAAAAAATCTTCTTCTTCAGATTCAGCAGTTGGAATGTTTTGATATTTGGTATGCAGCATCCTTAGGGGGGTGAGATTCATGTTTGTTCAAGCCATGTTCCTAGGTCCATATTTGGGCTCACTATGGGAGCTTAAATTGTAACTTAGTTCGAAATGAGGAATTTTCTTAAAAAATCTTCTTCTTCAGATCCAGCAGTCGGAATGTTTTGATATGTGGTATGTAGCATCCTTATGGGGAGGGGGGGGGGGGGGCGATTCAAGTTTGTTAAAGCCAATTCCCTGGGTCCATATTTGGGCTCCCTGTAAGAGCCCGAATTATAACTTGGTCAATATGAGGAATTTTTCTTTAAAAAATCTTCTTCAGATTCAGCAGTCGGAATGTTTTGATATTTGACATGCAGCAATCTTAGAGGGGGGGGGGGGGGGGGGGGGGGTGGGGGGGGGGAGATTCAAGTTTGTTCAAGCCAAGTCCCTTGGTTCATATTTAGGCTCACTATGGGAGCCCAAATGACAACTTAGTTCAAAATGATGAATTTTCTTTAAAAAATCTTCATCAGATCCAGCAGATGAATGCTTTTGATATTTTTTATGCAAGGGGGTAAGATTCAAGTTTGTTCAAGCCATGTCCCTAGGTCCATATTTGGGCTTACTGTGGGAGCTTGAATTGTAACTTAGTTCAAAAATGAGGAATTTTCTGTAAATTCTTCTTCAGATCCAGCAGTCGGAATTTTTGATATTTGGTGTTCAGCATCCTTGGGGTGGGGCGGGGGGGGGGGGGGGTGAGGGGTGAGGTGAGATTCAAGTTTTATATGGGCTCCCTGTGGGAGCCCGAATTATAACTTAGTTCAATACGAGGAATATTCTTTAAAAACCTTTTTTTTTAGATCCACTGGTCAGAATCTTTGGATATTTGGTATAAGCTTTTCTTAGGAGGAGCAGATGCAACTTGTTGAAATCAATTCTCTGGGTTGATATTTAGTCTACCATGTCAGGTGAGCGCCTCAGGCCCCCTGGGGCCTCTTGTTTAAAGTATAGATTTTGTTCCTATTTTAGAAGTGGCCACACCCACAAAACAATAAAATTTGGTATTCACCTAACTGTTGACCTAACAAGACTAGCAGATGAAACTTAAAAGTAGTTTTTTCAATTTTTATCTCCAAAACATAGCTTCACCCCACTGGAAAGAGCTCGGTGAGTTCATTCCACTGAGGAGTCATAAGCTATATTTTTCAGACAATAATTGAAAAAAATACTAAAATATGAATAGCATTTTTACGAAGACCATTGTCACTGTGTGAATGTCATGCTAGGTAAAGTGTAAGGTTTTTGTTCAGGTAGAAAATGATTCCAAAGTAACATAACATCCTGATAGATAACTCTTTGAATATGTCTTAAAAGAATTAAAAAAAAAATTGCCAGTACTGGCACATGGCATTATTATTAGTGCTGAAATGGTTAAGGGGTTTTCTTGATCGATTAATCACGTGGATTAACCTTGGTTAACTGATTAAGCACTTGTCCAAATAGATATCTGAATAATTGCCATACCGTTGATGATTTGCAGCATGAACCCTTTACCCAACGTAACAAACAAAACTGACTAGGCCTATATACAAAAATCTCCATTCAAATTTATTAAGTTTTAAATTTTTGTCTCAAAAACATGGCTTATGACCCCTCATTGGAATGAGCTCGTTGAGCTCATTCCAATGAGGGGTCATAAGCTATATTTTTTAGGCAAAAATTGACATTTTTTAGTAATTCATGAAATTATTTTGCACGTATCGTCTGCTACCCCCAGTGGGTAAAGGGTTAAGAATGACCATTTCCAGCCACTGATATAGTGTGATGATCATGCAAGTAAACAAGTATGTCAGCAAGTAACTTGCATGCTTTATTCTGTCTCATATAATAGATGTGAGTCAGTGTGACAATGTTTGCCTGTTTTGGAGCAAGTTTGTTCCTTTGTTAACCCACATAATACAGTAGTTCAAAAGTATCGCTTAATTGATTAATTACTTTTTGGATTGATCAGGATGTTGATCATTGATTAATCAATTAATCGGTTAACCATTTCAGCTCTAATTATTATCTTTTTATTATTTTGAGATGAGATTATAAATTCAAAGTAATACATAAATTTCAGACTAGATGCTGTGAAATATGTGAAAGGAACAGTACAGTCCAATGGAAAGCATATAGCACCAGGAAGAGTGAAATTTGACAGAAATAAACTGTGAGTTCTGAATTACAAGCACAAGTTTTTTGTTCCGGGAAGGGTAAAATGACAATGTGTCGTGAATTATAACATAATATGTGCCCCTCAAGGTAAAGGTCACAGGCAAGCCTGGAAATAAGCAGACTGTCATCTGCAAAATGAGGTCCCCAGAGGGTGAATTTGGTGATGCTACCCTGAATCACTAAATTTACCCTCTGTGAACCTCAATGTGAATCAGAGTCTCAGGCTAAAAGACAAAGATGTATCCCAGAGGGTTTTGGCCCACTGTAGGGGATAGCAGCAACTAATTCACCCTCTGGGGACCTCATTCTGTAAATGACAGATTGCTTATTTCCAGGTATGGTCACCTGCCCTATGTTTAGAAGACAATTAGAAAAACTTTGACATTTCACTGTCACTTTTGTCTGATCCATATAACTTAGTATGATTGACAGAACTTATTCATACCAGGTAAAATAATTTCTCATGACTCAAAGGTGTGTCACGACTTTGTTCCAAGGTTGTATCATCAAGATCAAGGTCACAGACAGCAAAGCTTTAATATTGTTACGCAGTCTATGACCAGTCCATATAACTTCGTATGATTGACAGATCTTATTCATATCTTGTACCATTATTGCTCATGACTCAGAGGTGTGTCACAACTTTGATCCAAGGTCATATCATCAAGGTCAAAGTCAAAGACAGTAAAACTTTGATTTTGTTATTATGCCCTTGCCTGGTCTGTAGAATTGAATCTATGTGACAGATCTAGTTCATCCTTCACAGAATTGTTACCCTTAACCTAACGTTATGTCATGACCTTGACCAATTGTCATATCAAGGTCAAGGTCACAAGCAGTAACACTTGGATTCTTGTCTTATGTTTAGCTTCCCCAAAAAGCAGTGACCCTGGGTAGAGCTGACTGAGCCGAGAGGCCTCTTTTTTATCTTACCATTCTGCTTTGACATGTACATCTTGACCAGAAACCTCTGCTATGCCTTATATTTTTGTGGTGGTGATTGAAAAAAGGCTGATTAACTTTCTAATATCCACCCATTTTAAAGTAAAGAACTCTTGTCAAAATACCAAAACTTGTTTCCCATAATGCAACTTAAAATTGAACCAATTCAGTCTTCTGTGACAGTGCTCAATGAGAGCAAACTCCAGGCATCTGAATTAAAAAGCTTGTGATGTGTCAAGAAACTAAAACCAGGCAATCACCCAGTTCCCCCCCCCCCCCCCCCCCTGTTTATAGATCTTTTGTCCCTCAGTACAGGCATTTTTCTTTGATAAAGCTCTGTAAAACAAGATATAATAGAATAAATGCTCAGTTTATCTCTAGAATACAGGGAAGTGATCAAATTCCTGTTAATCGAATACTCCTGTTAACTCTATCAATGCTTCATTTAATTAACATTTTTTGCGTAACATTTTGTTACAGACATGGGAAAAATGCACAGCACTTTCAGCTTACCTGGTCTGTCGTCGTCTATAAACTTTTCACATTTTCCTCTTCTTCTCTGGAACTGCTAAGCCGATGTGAACCGAACTTGGCAGGAATGCCCTAAGGAAGGTCCTCCTCAAACGCTCCTCATTTTGTTCCTGTTGGTTGAAAAACATGGCTGCCAGAAGCATTCTTTAATTCTGATTGGTGAATTTTTAAAAATCTTCTCAGAAACCACAAGGCCAAAAGTTTTGAAACTTCACATGGTTGATGACTGGGACACCCTATACCAACAATCCTCATTTAACGCTGATTGGGTTGCAAGCATGGCCACAATTGTGGCTTATAGTTTCTATAGAAACCCTATGGGAAATCATATTTTCATTATCTTCTCTGGAACTACTCAGCCGATGTGAACCAAACTTTGCAGGAATAGTGTATGGGAGGTACTCTACAAAGGATTCTCATTTTGTTCCCCGTTGGCTGGTAAACATGGCCATCAGAGTCATTTTTTAATTCTGATTGGTGGATTTTGAAAAATCTTCTCTGAAATTAAACAGCCAAATGTTTTGAAACTTCACATGATTGATGACTGGGACACCGTCTACCAATGATCCTCATGTAATATTAATCTGGTTGCAAACATGACCACAATTGCAGCTCATAGTTACCATGGAAACCCTACAGGAAATAACATTTTTATCTTCTTATCTGAAACTTCTTGGCCAGTGTGAACCAAACTTGGCACAAATAATGTATAGAAATTCCTCTGAAAACAATCATAGGTCTGCTTCGTACAGATGAAGGAGCATGGCAGCCAGCTGCATTCTTTGATTTTGAGTTCTGGCAGGTGATCAATTACAGGCTCTTGAGAGGCTCTTGTTTTGGAAATTGCATGGTACTTTTCAAATTGTATTATTATTATTATGCCCCCCAAAATTTTTCGAGGGGGTATATAGTTGAGGTCTCAGTCCATCCGTCCGTCCGTCCGTCCTTCCGTCCGAACATTTTGTATTATAACTTGAGCATCAGTTGTCAGATTTTAATGTTCTTCGGTATGGTGATAGGGCAGCTTGGGGAACGGATGCCCTCATACCTAGCGTTTCGTCCATTACTGTTTGGTAGAGTTATGGCCCCAGTTTGTTTTTGGCCTCTGTTTCTGACTAAGGTAAATTGTACCATAGCCTATAGGGCAAAGTGCTGCCCAATTTTTTTTTTTAGTTCATTATTTTTCAGTGGCCCAGTGCTTGCAGGGGAGGCTGCATGACATTTTAACCTCTACATATCAATATATCCATATAAATATGGATGACACAAGAATTATAGTGATTATGGTTGCAGACCATTTAAAATTGTATCACCACACCAATCGATTTCAGATTTTATTTGCTTATTACTAATGTCAAAATACAGGTCAAGTTTGATTTGGAGGTTCACTCTGACCATTCTCGCAAGAGTTATGCCTCTTTTTGAATTAAAAAATAACAAATTTTCCAATTTCAGCTTTATTTTTACTGTCCAGAGCCGATAGGGGTAGTGCTGCCCGATTTTTTTTTTTAGTCCACTATTTCTGTACTGCCCAGTGCTTGCAGGGGAGGTTGCATGTCATTTTAAACTACATATCAATATAACCATATAAATATGAAGGCCAATTTCAGCTTTATTAGCTCACCTGACTGAAAGTCAGTGTGAGCTTTTGCCATCACTTGGCGTCCGGCATCCATTAACTTTCGCGACTCAGTCTTCTCCTTCAAAACCACTAGCCCAAACCCAAACAAATTTGACATACAATATTTTGGCGGTATCCTCTTTCTAGTTTGTTAAAATGAACTCGGTGCCCCCACTGGGGTGGAGTGATGCCCCAAAAGCATCAGCTTCTCCTGAAATCTTCTTCTTATGAACCACCAGTCACAATGCTGTGATATTTGGTATGTAAGCTCCTTTGGTACTGAAGATTCAAGTTTGTTCAAAGAAATTTTCTCGGTCAATATTTGGGCTCGCTACGGGAGGATCCCCATTTTGTGCCCCACCCAAAATTTCTATTTTCCGAATTGACAGGCCGATTTGAACCAAATTTGGTATGAGGTATTATTGGGTCCTAACTACTTGATTCATGCCAAAAAAAAATTTTTCCACTGCCCTGTGGGAACCTCAGGAGCTAAAAATAGGAAAAAATTCAAACACCGGTATCTCCAAAACTGCACAGCACTGAAACTTTTTATTTGGTGTGAAGCTTCCTTAGGACCAATAGAAAGGAATGGTGAAAAAAAATCGCTATCGGTTTTGTCCAAAGGTACAGTTTCGGGACTTTGAAAAAATGCTGAGTCAGCATTATTTAACACTGAAGGTAATGGGAAAAATATAAAATAATCTTTATCTCCCCAACCACTGCTCCAAAAGCTTTCATATTTCACATATAACATCTATGGAAGATTAATTCACATGGTTGTTGAAGTTTAACCTCTGGGTCCATATTTGGGCACTCTACAGGAGCCCAAATGTTTAAATTAGTGCAATATGAGGGATATTCTTTAAAAATCTTCTTCTCCAGATCCAATAGTCAGAATCTTTTGATATTTGGTATACAGCATCCTTAGGGAAGGGAGATTCAGGTTTGTTCAAGCCAAGTCCCTGGGTTCATATTTGGGCTCCCTGTGGGAGCCCAAATTATAACTTTGTTCAATATGAGGAATATTCTTTAAAAATCTCTTTTCTTCAGATCCAGCAGTCAGATATTTGGTGTATATCATTCTCAGGGAGGTGTGATTCAAGTTTGTTCAGGGGGCATTTTTTTGTGCCCAGTTCTCCTGAGCAAAAAATAGAAACAAATTCAAATACCCATAGCCTTCCCATTCCCCATTTATTCTCAAATCACAGAACACTAAAAAATTATATTTAGTATCCAAAATTATTAGGGTTAACACAAATTGTAACTTTGTTCAATATGAGGAATATTCTTTAAAAATATCTTTCTTCAGATCCAGCATTCAGAATCTTTTGATATTTTTATACTGTACCAATGACCCAGACATAGCTGGTGCTAACTCTTAAAATATAGGGCCAAACACAAATTTTGCCCCCCAATCCCCAAAATTTGCATCTAAAACCAAAGAAAACATGTCCTGAATGGCCCTCCACACTTCACCTCTACTGCGCATGCGCAGTGTCAAGGACGTTCCGAAATTGGCGCCATTAATCATTCTAAGTTTGGCCCTTCATCAGTTAACATCTGACTGATCTTTGTGCTTGTAAATCTCAGTTTAAATGATGCCAGACACATAAATATTAGTGAAATGGTGATTCTAAGGAGGATAGAGAAGGAGGAGAGGAAAAATGTGTGACAGAATGTTATCAGGGCTGTAACTTAAAATTTTTTAATGAAATTATGTTAAGTTACCTATTTTCGAGGCAGCAGCCATTTTGTTGTCATTCTGGTTATTTAGTTACACTGATTTTTCAGTGTTTTCCTCTCTCCCTTTCCTTTAAGTCCCCTCTTGCTATTCTCCCATGCTTTTGGCATAGTTTCTGTAATTATTATTACTAAAATTTCTTGGGAGTTTTAGCTGAATAACAGAATGAATTCTGTTCTTTCCCCATGTTTACGTCTTCACCTACGGGTGGTTAGGCGTTGTGTTCTGCATCTACCATCTGATGTTCTGCAGTTTCTTCCCTGGAAGTCTCTGTTTTGCATCAGATAGTGTATTTTTGGTAACTGATTCCGGGCCTGGGTGCCTGGAGTCTTATTTTAGTGTTTTTACACTCATTGTTTACATTTACAACAGCCCTCTTGTGTGAGGGGGGGATTTCTTGAAAATAATATCTTGATGTTATTTTAATCATAACTAGATACATTATTATTGTTCGTAAGTGTTGAATAAATTGTTTAAAATATTTTTAAAATTTTTGTCCACACTTAGGCTTGGGATCCATTGGGGCTCAACGTTACTTTTCAGAAACTTGGGCTGTTCAGTTATTTTTTCTATATTAATGGATCATATTATTATTATGTATTTTGATTGCCAGGGGTTGGTGCGAGTACCAGGACTTTGTTTTCTTTTCACATTGAAAGGATTTTGATCAATTGTAATAAGAGGAAGTCTTCCTCTGACTTTTATAATCATTCTATATGTGGTCAGTGTACTCGCATTAACTCCTGTTCTGTATCGTATGATTTCGATGACAACATGGGAAGCGTATGTCACGGTATGTTAGTGGGGAATTGGACACTCCGGTCCTTTCCCCGCAGGGTCACTCTACTTTATCAATTTCTATTTCAGACGATCAAGATTAGGGTGATGTATCTGTGATATCTTCCAACAGTGTGCCTCCGTCGTCACAATTAATGAAGGGCTAGCGGAAAAGTGCTCATGTAAATACGCCAATTGCCTAAGAGGACCCTAGTAGGTTCGACGACCTTTGACGTCCGCTAGCTCGCCCGGTGTAGCGTCCATTCATCGAATGGTTCGGCAGCCGGGTTCGTCCGTTGCGGTCTAGAAGGAGTTTTGGGGTGATGTGAGCACTATAAATCATCTGGCCCCAGATGTTGTGGTACAAAATGTTTCGCATTCGGAGCATACGTCCGTCGCTCGGGACGCTCCGACATATAGGCAGTCCGGAGTAGACTGTCAATAAGGCTTCCTCATTCTCATGGTAGCGCACACGACCGCTCTTGGCTACGTGACCTCGGATATCCAGTCAGCTTCGCCAGTCAGAGAATCATCGGCGACCAGGTCACACCATCCGGTAGCCAGGGACACGAGGCCTGCAGACTCCGGACGTTCGCATAGGAAAGTGTGCGGGAGTCAACGTACACGGAGCTTCCGGCGGCAATGCATCATAAGACCGCTACTGCACAGGCCTCGGGAACGGACATGCTTTCCTAAATAGCACAGCTTATCGCAGCATCCCAACATCAACTGAATCTGTCGCATATTTTTTATCCGACGATGCTGGGTCGGGACGCTCCGCGGAAGCGGGTACGGACGTCCGAAAATTTCATCCGGTCCGACGGGATACCGAAAGGGATTCGGAGGATTTCGAGCTTTCCCTTTCGGAACAACATATGCTGTTGTGTATGTCATCTGACTTGATCTTCTACAGCTTCTTTCGTCGGACCAGAATGCTGCGATGCCGGATAAGAAACTGATAGCGTCGGTGGACTTAGAAATTTTTGGTTCGGTTCAGGGACATCGTCCCTCAGTTCCGACATAGTCCAATAATGTCACACAAACTTTCGAATTATTGAACGACGCTATATATATTATTATTATATGCTTGCTATTACCACGCATTTCTGGTTTCTTGTTCGCAAAGTTACGGAGATGTCTTTCAAAAGTGTGCCTCTGTCGTCATAGTTAATGAAGAGCTAGTGGCAATAAGTGCTCATGGAATATGTCTATCGCCTAAGAGGTCCCTTGTAGGATCGACGGAGTGACATTCGCTAGTTCACCCGGTGTAGCATACATTCATCGAATGGTTCGGCTGCCGGGTTCGTCCGTTGCAGTCTAGGAAAGAGATTTGGGTGATGCGAGCACTGTAATTACTTTAGTACTCACCCAGTGACGGCGGATTGAGGACAGATCAGAGGAAGCCTGTTAGTCCGGTTCCTGGCTTGTCCAGGTCCGTCCGGGCTGTGAGTGAGAGAGGTCCCTCTCTCGTCCAACAACATAGGGGACCGCATGTTGTGGTTCAGATATTTTACATTCGGAGCATATGTCTGTCGGTCGGGACGCTCCGTTATATTGACAGTCCGAGAGACTGTCGATAATGCTTCCTCATCCTCACAGCAGGGCATATGACCGCACATTGGCTACGTGACCTCGAGTATCCGATCAGTTTCGTCATTCAGTGATTCCACGGCGAATAGGTCACGCCATCGGGTAGTCAAGGGACACGAGGCCTATACACTCCATTCGCTCGCATATTAGTAGTATGCACGGGGTAACGATCACGGAGCTTCTAGCGGCAATGCATTGTAGGACCGCTTCTCCACAGGCCTCAGTGACGGACGTGCTATCCGAGTTAGCACAGTTTTTTTGCAGCATCCCAGCAATCGACAGTTTCTTAGTCGAATCAGGAATTATCTGACGGCGCTGGGTCGGTGCGGTCCGCGGTTGCATCAGGTACGGACGACCGAATGCTTTATAGGGTCCGACAGGATGGCGAAAGGGATTCGAAAGATTTCGAGTTTTCCCTTTCGTAGCATCGGAAGCTGCCATTCATATCTTCTGGCATTATCTTCCAGTGATTGTTATTTCGGACTACATTGCTGCGATGTTGGATAAGAGACTTATAGCGTCATTGGACACGGAATTTTGGATTGGTTCAGGGACATTGTCCCTGACTTACCGACACAGTCCAATATTGTCATTAGAACATGTGTATTATTTACCGACGCTATATATGCATATAAGCCTGCTACCAAGCATGATAGTTTAGTTTCTTGTCCGCAATGCTCATTTCTGCCTTTTTATCATTTATACGAATAATTTATTTTGGCAGAGCAGGGCATACCGAGAGTTCATATGCGTCTAGACGGCGTGGTTAAAGACTGGAAATATTCTTTTTCGCCGTCTATGTCTTTTCCAACCACAATGTTGGAAACGACAATGATGTCTAGTAGACTTAACTTAGACGCTTTATCATATGTAATCCACCTTACTGAGGCGTTATCATTACGTCTTCAAGAAAAGAATTACGGGATATTATCCTCAATGTGATTTCTTTTGAGGGCAGTAGTTTGTTCACGTATAACTCCGCCCTTCAGTGGCTGATTGGAGTTGGTTAGACGTGACGCAGCCCTAGCTACATCCACGCGCGTGGATAGTAAGGTGAAGAACTCTCTCAGAGTCGCTTCGTTCTCGGAGAAGCTTCTCTTCGACGGCAACTTTTCAGCAATCCATGAATTGCTCGATTTACACGTTCTCTTGTCTATCTAGTGTTGCAAGAGATTCAGACTGGGGCAAACATTTGGTGGTAGACTCAGAGAGTGCCACTGCAGTTGCCGGATCCGAGTGTTATAATTATGACAGTGGCCAGTCAAACAGGTTGGGATATAATATTGATCCCAACGGATTCGAAGTGCCAGGGTCTTTGGGTTCCGCAGTCTCTAAGCAAGCACTTATCTTCCGCGGAATAGTGTTTTTTAGGCTTGCTTTATGTTATTGGATGAACATTATTCAGAAACGCATGTCCAAATCCTGTCCGTTAATTCGACAGTAGTGGCGTATCTCCGGAACCAGGGAGGCACTCATTCGTTTCCGTTATTCAGTTTAATGGAAAGAATCCTTCTGTTTGTTATAGTACACCAAGTTCTGTTTCGGTCCGTCATATTCCGGGTCGTCTGATTGTTTTACCGGACTCCTGTTCACTTATGAGTCGCTTGTTGTTGTCAGAATGGACTCTCAACAAACAAGTATGCAATCAGATTTGCTATCAATGGGAGCGCCCAATGATAATTTATTTACGACACAGCTTGCTAATCAATTGCAGACGTATGTGTTTGCTTGTCCGGATCTCTGAGCTAATGTTGTTAACGCTCTATTGATCTAATAGGACGGAATGATAGGATATGCGTATCCTCCGGCGCTGTTGTTTCAGCAGGTATTGCTAAGATAAACAACCACAATACATTTCTGTTGATAGCATCTCTGTCTTCACAGAGACCGTGGGTAAATTTACTCTGATGTCTACTGTGGGACTTAACGCAAAATCTTCCTTAATGAGAGGATCTTTTTTCGCTGGGTAAAATCGTGTCATCTTTATCACAACCCGCAAGGTCGCTACCTTCACGTATTCCGTTGTGTGGTCCGTATTGCATTGTAAGCATTGTACTGGACGAGCTTTGGACGCGATTTCTTACTATAGGAGATCCTCTTCTTCGCTATTCTATGCGGCTAAAGTGGAGGCTCTTCCGTCGTTGGTGTAGGGATCACTATGTTCATATTGTTGATCCCTCCATACTACTCATTGCAACTTTTTAGTATACTTGTTTGACAAGATCTACTGCAGCCTGTTATTATTAAGGTTATAGGTTTATGTTACCTCATACCTATGCACTCTATGATAGTTTACAATTGAGTCTTATGTCTCTTTATCTAAGTCAGTTAGTAACTTTTTGATAAATAGACTTAGAATCATTAGATTAAATTCCTATATGGAATTTAACTTCGGTTCTTATTTAGCAACGTAATCATTTGAGCCTCTGGAAACAGTAGTTTTCAAATTCTGACCTTTTAGACAGTAATTCTGTTGGCTTCTCTTTTACTGAAGAGTCAGTGAGTTTCATGCACTATCGGTGGATGATTTTCACTTTTGTAGTTTCGGAATCACTACTTCCTTTACTATTTAGGTTGGATTTTTGCATAAGAGTTAGGCTCCTAATATCCGGAACCTATTGTTATTTAGGTCCTTCCGTCTTCGTACGGGCATAGGCCTTTACTCTGTCCGGTTAGAGTTTATGTATTTATAAACAGATATCTGTTTATTACTACGGGCGTAAACTTCTTCTGTCTTTGATGCCTATTAGTAGGACGTTACGCTCCATTCTATTGCTAATGGATTCAATTAACTATCGATACTGCTTATGGTATATCTTTGACTCAGCAGTTGTGTTTGAGATTTCGGCTCATGAAGTAAGAGTTCTTCTACATCTTGGGCTTACATTAATAGTTTCGCTATTATAGATTTTTGAAGGCTGCTCATTGCGCTCAGCCATCCACATTCATGAATTTTTTATCTCAGAAATATTGAGTCCATTTCTGGAGGCCTCTATTGTTAGGTCTATTATCTACTGCTCAGAATGTCATTCACTTAACAGTTGCTACTATAGCTAGGTAGGCTGTCTGTTTCGGCAGTGACTCCGTTCTGCTGCCCTCTTCTCTCTGGGCTATTTGACCCAGGTCAAGAAAAAGGGGGGGGGGGGGGAGGGTGTTCCCTTGGGTCACCTGTTTTTCTATGAAAACAAGGGGATACCTCCTCCGGAGTTAGTAATTCTGAGCTGTTATTGGGATGGTTGTTCAGTGAGAAGTTTATGTTTTAAAAATTCATTCAAGTCTTAGTTTTTAAAGTATAGCTTTTGAATATAGCATGTGTCAACGGGCATGATTATGCAATCCTCAGACACTTTTATAAAGAGTCTCTATTCTCTAGACTTACTTTATTTATTGGCTTACTTTAAAAATTATTAGTATAAGGATTATACTAGATATTAATAGAGTACATGGATGTATGATGCTCAATTTTGGAAGGTGTTGTATCTTTCTAATTTATCATAAATAAGAAAGATACATGTAAGGCCTATTACTTCTTTTTCCCTAGAGGGGATGACTCTATTTTATATTATTGAGCGTATTCCATCTTGCTCTATGTCCTTGGCCCTCCAGCCTTTTTACTATTCAGCTATGTCTGGGTCATTGGTACAGTATAAAAATGTTAAAAAATTTATAGTAATTTATATATTTTTTATACTTACCAATGACCCAGACGGGGATGAGCCTCCCAGGAGTTGGGAACTCTTACCTCCCCGCTGAGTACATAGCGCTTACCAGGCACTGGTTATTAGAATGATTAATGGCGCCAATTTCGGAACGTCCTTGACACTGCGCATGCGCAGTAGAGGTGAAGTGTGGAGGGCCATTCAGGACATGTTTTCTTTGGTTTTAGATGCAAATTTTGGGGATTGGGGGCAAAATTTGTGTTTGGCCCTATATTTTAAGAGTTAGCACCAGCTATGTCTGGGTCATTGGTAAGTATAAAAAATATATAAATTACTATAAATTTTTTAACATTTGGTGTATATCATTCTTAGGGAGGTGTGATTCCAGTTTGTTCAGGGGGCATTTTTTGTGCCCAGTGGGAACCCCAGGAGCAAAAAATAGAAACAAATTCAGTACCCATAGCCTTCCCATTCCCCAGTTATTCTCAAATCACAGAACACTAAAAAATTATATTTAGTATCCAAAATTATTAGGGTTAACATACACTTTTACTCCCCCGTGGGAACTCCGGGAAGTGCAGCAGTGCTTGTTTACTGTGGTAAACAAGTTCCGTTACACTGGTAAAATAGGACCCAGTCACCAATGCTTGAGGTGGAAGTCCTCTAAAATGGGCAACATGGGTATAAACGATTTACAGAACTTGACTTTATCTCCATGTTGTGGTCACGATTAGCGATTATGCATAAATATGTGGCCTTAAACACCAATAAGTAAGTACACTAAAAAAAATTTTGTCCCTGTGGTTCTGATCCCTCATGCCGAAATACCTGCATTCCTTTTGTACAACTTGTTTTCCTCAACCACAGATCAGGGTGCTTTGATATTTGATATGCAACCTCTTTTGGTACCCAAAATTCCAATTTGTCCAACAAAAGTTTCTAGGTCGATATTTGAACTCACTACGGGAGGATCCAAATTTTGTGTCCCACACACAATTTTTATTTCCTGAATTGAGAGGCCAATGTGAAAAACAATCTTCTCACAAACCAATGGCCCAAATTGAAACATATATGGGCCACATCATCTTGGGGATATTCTGTTTTAGTTTTGTTCAAATGGGGTCTCCACCCTTTTTGGGTGTGGTCTTATGCCCAAATATGATGAAATTCTTTAAAAATCTTCTTCTCATGAACCACAAGTGGGAATGCTTTGATATTTTGTATGAAACTTCCTCTGGTGTTCAAGATTAAAAGTTGTTCAAAGAAAGTTGATAGGTCCATATTTGGGCTCTCCAGGGGATGGGCTCACTTTTGAGCTCCCCTGAAAATTTCTATTTCAAGAACCAGTGGAGCGATTTGAACCAAATGTTATATGTGGGATTTGTTGACCCTTAGTACTTCATTCATGCCCCCAAAATTTTGTTGAAACAATTGGACAAAAAAATTGCTGGCGAATCTGTCATATGGTTCATTCAGATTACATTTTCTCTATACCCATAACCCTTACAGTTTAGGACAACTTGGTCCAGGTGAGTGTTTTTAGGCTCTCTTGAGCCTCTAGTTCTTACTGACCAGTGCCTATGGGGGAAGTGCTGCCCAATGTTTTTTAGTCCACTATTTCTGTGCTGCCCAGTGCTTGGTGGGAAGGTTGCATGTCATTTTAACCTACTACATATCGATATAACTGTATAAATATGGATGCCAATTTCAGCTTTATTCTTACTGGCCAGTGTCTTATAGGGGAAGTGCTGCCCAATTTTTATACGCCCATTTGAAAAACGGGACGTATTATAGTATGGCGTTGTCCGTCTGTCCGTCTGTCCATCCGTCCGTCCGTTTGGTTTCCGAACAATAACTTTAGTATTTGTTTTCTGATCAGCTCCAAATGTGATATGTGGTTTAATCACAACAAAATACAGGTCAAGTTCGAATATGGGGTCGGTTCGAACATTTTTCGCCTGAATTATGGCCCCAGTTGGACTTAGAATTTGTCAAATATTTGGTTTCCGGATGATAACTTTAGTATTTGTTTTCCGATCAGCTCCAAATTTGGTATGTGGTTTAATCACAACAAAATACAGATCAAGTTTGAATATGGGGTCGGTCCGAACATTTTTTGCCTGAATTATGGCCCCTGTTGGACTTAGAATTCGTCAAATATTTGGTTTCTGGATGATAACTTTAGTATTTGTTTTCCGATCGGCTCCAAATTTGGTATGTGGTTTAATCACAACAAAATACAGGTCAAGTTCAAATATGGGGTCGGTCTGAACAATTTTTGCCTGAATTATGGCCCCCTGATGGACTTAGAATTCGTCAAATATTTGGTTTCCGGATGATAACTTTAGTATTTGTTTTCCGATCGGCTCCAAACTTGGTATGTGGTTTAATCACAACAAAATACAGGTCAAGTTCGAATATGGGGTCGGTCTGAACAATTTTTTCCTGAATTATGGCCCCTGTTGGACTTGGAATTCGTCAAATATTTGGTTTCTGGATGATAACTTTAGTATTTGTTTTTCGATTGGCTTCAAACTTGTTAGTCTTTTTCTCAAATGACTGAAAAATTTAGTCATTTTACAAAATCACTGATTTCAAAGTCTGACCGTAACATATATATATATGCCAGTATAAATTTCTCGCACTCTAAAAAAATTGCAAATGTGTTAAAATGGTACAATTTGAACAGTTCACGGGCGTATGATGCAATGCCCAGCGGTGCTCTTGTTTCTTTTGGTCCACTATCCCAATTTTTTCTAGTTCACTATTTCTGTACTGCCCAGTGTTTGCAGGGCAGGTTTGCATGTCATTTTAACCAACTACATATTGATATATTCATATAAATATGGATGATACAAGAATGATAGTGTTTTTTAATTCCGTTCATTCAAAGTTGTTTGGATGAACCAATTCTCTTCAAACCTTCAGAAGTTATTTATTTACATGCAAGACAGACTTTGTTACCTTTGGGGGCATCAGCACACGCTTTAGCGTTGCTCTTTTATGTACATATTTTTATACTTTAAACCAATGGCCGAGACTAGCTGGTACAAACTCAAAGTTATCAAGGGCCAAACACAAATTTTTAACCCCCCCCCCCAATCCCCAAAATTTGCTTGCAAAACTGAAAATTAAAAATCCTATCGGGTCCTCCATACTTTTACTCTCCGCGCTTGCGCAGCCTTCAGGAAGTGACCGGAATTGGCGCAAACATCATTCTTTGTTTGGCCCTAAAGTCAGCTACAATGAACTGACATCTTTGCTTTAAAATCTCCTTTTTATACGCCCGTTTGAAAAACGGGACGTATTATAGTATGGCATTGTCCGTCTGTCTGTCCATCTGTCCGTCCGTCCGTCCGTTTGGTTTCCGAACAATAACTTTAGTATTTGTTTTCTGATCGGCTCCAAATTTGGTATGTGGTTTAATCACAACAAAATACAGATCAAGTTCGAATATGGGGTCGGTCCGAACATTTTTCGCCTGAATTATGGCTCCTGTTGGACTTTGAATTCGTCAAATATTTGGTTTCTGGATGATAACTTTAGTATTTGTTTTCCGATCGGCTCCAAATTTGGTATGTGGTTTAATCACAACAAAATACAGGTCAAGTTCGAATATGGGGTCGGTCCGAACATTTTTCGCCTGAATTATGGCTCCTGTTGGACTTAGAATTCGTCAAATAATTGGTTTCCGGATAATAACTTTAGTATTTGTTTTCCGATCGGCTCCAAACTTGGTATGTGGTTTAATCACAACAAAATACAGGTCAAGTTCAAATATGGGGTCGGTCTGAACAATTTTTGCCTGAATTATGGCCCCTGATGGACTTAGAATTCTTCGTCAAATATTTGGTTTCCGGATGATAACTTTAGTATTTGTTTTTCGATTGGCTTCAAACTTGTTAGTCTTTTTTCTCAAATGACTGAAAAAATTTAGTCATTTCACAAAATCACTGATTTCAAAGTCTGACCGTAACATATATATATATGCCAGTATAAATTTCTCGCACTCTAAAAAAATTGCAAATGTGTTAAAATGGTACAATTTGAACAGTTTACGGGCGTATGATGCAATGCCCAGCGGTGCTCTTGTTTGAGGATGCCAGACACAAATCAATGCAAGAATTGGTGGATCCAAGGCTGTTATTGGATGTTGGAAGTGTTCAACGGTGGTTTTAGACGTTCAGGGCTATAACTTTATAATAATTATAAAATTATTATATGTTTCCCAATTTTGGGACATATACCTGACGTCACTCTTAAGCTTTTTGGCTATTTTTTATTGAATTTCTTGGGAGTTTAACATGTATTACAGAATATATATTCTGTCTTTTCCAATGGTTACGTCCTCACCCTAGGGGGGTTAGGTCGTTTAGTCTTGCATCTTCTGTCCGATGTATTGTTTTTTCTTCGTATGAAGATCTAGTTTTGCATCTGGTAGCATTTAAATTGGTTTCTGACTTTGGGCCTTTTTGTGTGCCTGATGTCTTGTTTCCGTTTTTTTCATTGACGTTGTTTACTTTGACAACGTCATCGTATATAGGTAGTATTTTATATTCTATTACTTTAGAATTACTGTAGGATACATGGATTATTATTCCGGTAGTGTAGCTCAATAAATTTGGATTTTGTACACACTTAGGCTCTGAATCGCTCCGGTTACTGGAAATATACTATTTATTGTGTTGATATATGTGCAGGCTACAAGAAGCTTCAGTGCTCTGCTATTGGAGTTGCTGTCTCATCAACACACTTCAGCAGACTGGGGTAAGCGAGGCCGTTCTGCTTCTAAGAAAGCATCCTGAGAATGTCTCATGAGGGGACAATAACTCTCTTATATTTACTCTGGAAGTCGTCATTATAGTGACTCGGGAAAGGGGTATAGGTCTGATCAAGGCTATGGATCAGACACCCCTAGGCCGACGATTAATGGAAGGTTATCATCTCCACGAGAAACTGGATGTTAATCATGGAAGTTCCTTTCAAAGAGAGTCGCTTCTAGTGGAGGTAAAGGCTCTCTTATTGAAGGGATCAGTTGAGGTCGTTGAGGATAGATTTTGGTTGCTTGCCACTTGGCGGTAGGTTACAAACCTCGCAAAGGTGGTTAAATTGCAGAAGATTAGTGGATGAGAATGTAGTCTCGGCAGGCCTGCGGCTATCAGCCTGAGCAAGCTCCACTTACAAGAATACTTGTTAGACAAATCTTCCAAGAGAGGCTTTCCTTCTGGAGGTAGAACCTTTCCTATTGAAGAAAAGCATTTCATGTCGTCAAAATTATTCTTAAGTTTTTTTTTATCACCTGTTTCTTGTCCTGAATGCAGATGGATAGTGCATAGATAGGCTGAGATGTGACTTGGCGTCAAGACAATTATGTCATTGTGGACACCATAGTAGCCTTCTGTACAGTTACAGCTGTCTCTTCGGTTAGGCTCTGTCCGCTGTCTTTTAGGATTACAACCAAAAAAGATATTGTGCTTTTCGGTTTGTTTTTCCTGGGTCTCATAGACTTGAGTCTTATTGTTACACCATAGTAGCCTAGCTAAAATCTTGAGTGAGATTTTTACAGTATTATGCAGTGGCATAACTGAATTTATTATCTCTTGGGACTGCAGTCTCTTTGGAATTCAGGGCAGTTTATATAGTGACTCTTCATTCCCTACCTTGTGTGACGATAACTGTAAGTTTCCATTAAGTGAGCCTTCAGGGTCGTAACATACACCGATATATCTGTCTTCACATAGATGAAGACTTATAAGCTATGTCTAGCGTTGTAAGTCTCCTTAGTGAGCTTCTAGGGCCTCAGTTATCAGCTTTTAATGGTCTTCACGTACAGGAAGACCTTTAGCTGCTTCATCTAGGCTGAGTTAGTTGTCCTATCAGACATGATACCGTTTGTTAGATGAGGTTATTCTCTTCAAACCGGTATGGTTTGGTGTGAGTTATTATGTAAATACGGTGTATTTGTTCATCACGTCCTTCTCCGCCCTTAATGGCATTATGGAGTCGGTCAGACATGAGGGAGCCTTGCAGTTCCTATAGTATTTTATGACGAACACAAGAACGATTCAAGTAATGCGGGTGAAGGGGGTTCGATATGAATTCGACCCCCCCCCCCCCCCTCTCCTCCGCCAATGTGTTAAGAGGCGATTACCGGGCAAGACATAGTTTTCTTCCCGTAAGTCTTGTATGCATTTAAGTATATACATGCATTTCATGACTTCTCGATTAGAAGCTGGGTTGTGTTCTATGGAGACTTCACGGGCACATCCACCTTTTAGTTGGTTTGTTTCCTGTGGTTGTTCGTTTATAAGTCATATCTCCAATGTGGCAATTAGTCCACTCTGAAAAGTTTCAGAGTGGTATGGGTTTATTACTCAGTTAACTGCATATTAACGTCGTATTATTTATTCAGTTTCCTGGTTACACTTGTATCACTCGGTCACACAGTGGTTACAGGCTGTATTCAGATGAGTACATGCAGGATTTCATTGCTCGCTTGCATAGTATGTGTATTATTAGGCAGATGCATTGTTGACAGACTATATGAATTCTAATTCTGCTTATAGAGCTCATAAGAATTTTGGGGCTATTTGGATCAGTTATGGAACTTTCAATAGGCCATCTATGCATATGTTAACATTTTTTTTTGGCATCATTATTCGGAGTAATATATTCTTCTCCGAACACTCATTAGTTGTTATGGATCTAGGAAACAATGAATTATTTCAGGGACGGTCCTTGGCGGGTCTGTTAATCATAGCTCGCTTCATATGTTCTAATCTAGGTTTCTATGAAGATACAGTACACATTCTTGTATATTCGAATGGTTCATTGGAGTGTTATTATTGGAATCAATTGTACACATGAACGGGGTCGCCTGTAGGTTGCCTTAGAAGCGTGTTTGTTCTTCATATACTTTTTATTTGGTATTAAATTGAACAAGTGTATGGTCATACACTTTATATCACCGGTTTTCATTCTATCTATGTATTCCGACTCCGGTATAGGTTAGAAGCGTGCTCTGTTAATTACTGGGATCACCACAATAGCCTTAGCTTCTGAAGTGGTGTTAAGTACCAATAATTAATAATAATTAATAACAGGGTGCTTATTGGGCGAATATATTTGGATTATTTAGTATCGCTTTGCACTGATTCCAGAGCGCTCCCCTCTTTGTTTTCAAGAATATTCCTTCAAAAAAAAGTGTGGGTGGGGTGTGATTTTTCTTGTAAAATCTCCTCTGGCTTGAGAAGTGTAAATCTTTGAGTGAAGCTGTTTTTGTCTGTAGATTATATCTGATCCTAGATACAGCTTGTTTATTATTAGTCCCCTACGGGGACTGTAAGGGGACTATAGAATTGCACTCTGTCTGTCTGTCTGTCTGTCCATCCATCTGTCCATCCATCCGTCCGTCCGTCTGTCTGTCTGTCTGTCTGTTTTTTATGTTACCACCTCTCCCTCCAACATGCTTTAAGCTACACCTTTCATATTTGGTACATGGATAAATGGTTCTGAGTGGATGATGCACGCTCAAATTTTCTTTTTCAAAATCTAAGATGGCGGAATGGCAGCCATTTTTGTTGTGTTTTTTAAGCTTTTTTTCTCTATTTTCATGTTACCACCCCTCCCACCAACATGGTTCAAGCTACATTTGCATGTTTGACACATGGATAGATGGTTGGGAGGGGATGATGCACATTCAATATTTTTTTTTCAAAATCCAAGATGGCGGCATGGCGGCCATTTTTGTTTTGTTTTTTAAGCATTTTTTCTATTTTATGTTACCACCCCTCACACCAACATGGTTCAAGCTACACTTTTTATATCTGGCACATGGATAGAGGGTTGTAATGGGATGTTGCACGTGTCTGTCTGTCTGTTTTTATGTTACCACCTCTCCCTCTAATATGCTTCAAGCTACACCTTTCATATTTGGTACATGGATAAATGGTTCTGAGGGGATGATACACAGTCAATATTTATTTTTCAAAATCCAAGATGGCAGAATAGCGGCCATTTTTGTTGTATTTTTTAAGCTTTTTTCTCTATTTTATGTTACCACCCCTCCCTCCAACATGGTTCAAGCTACGCCTTTCATATATGGTACATGGATAAAGGGTTGTGAGGGGATTATGCACGCTCAATATTTTTTTTTCAAAATCCAAGATGCTTATATACTCTAGTGTCTTCTGTGACAAAAACACCTTATCTCACAAAAGCACCATAGGGGACTAATACCACCTCGGTGGTCAAACACTTGTTTATATATGGCGTATGTTTGTGGGGGTTAGTCTCTCACTCTCAAATACGCCATCCTAATTTATGGGGCTAAGTCCAGACAAGCCTTATAAATTGGGGGCTCTTTACACCCAATTAGCATAATCATTCACGCTAAGAATATGGAATTACTTGGATATGGCTCCTTATTTATGATATATCTTCTCTATTATTGTATAGAGAGACATACATGTAATTCCTTTTCCTTTCACTTTGGAATGCAGGCTTTGCTATATTTGGTCTGCTAATTCTTAAGTCCTAGGCCCTCTGTCTTTTTACGATTCAGCTTGTCTGGGTCATTGGTTGTCATATAAAAATATGATAAATTTTAAGTAATTTGTATATTTTTTATACTAACCAATGACCCAGACGAGGATGGCCCTCCCATGAGTGGGCACGATACCTCCCTGCTGAATTTATTATTAGTACGCTCATCTACAAAGGATGATGTTGGCACCAATTCCGGTCTCTTCCTGACCACTAAGCATACGCAGAGAGTAAAAGTATGGAGGGCCAGATAGGACTTTTAACTTTCGGTTTTGTATGCAAATTTTGGGGATTGGTGGTTCAAAATTTGTGTTTGATAATATCGAGTTTGCACCAGCATCTAGTCTGGGCCAATGGTAAGTACAAAAAATATACAAATTACTTAAAATTTATCATTTAACCTCAGCGACTTCAAAGAATTTCATAACAGTGAAGGTTGACATGCAATCATCAGTGCTCAGAGTTACAACACTCACAACACTGTCCAATGTCTTGTTGGGTTGGATTTTATGAAGATTGAGATAAAAGGCATTGCAAAAATAAAAAAAATGCATTGCCAAGTGTGATGTGATACTGGTTAAATAGGGCCCTGAACTGAATAATTTTCATTGCCAATGTGGCTATACAATTGGCAGGGTTGGGGGTGCATTGACTCAGTTGGTAGAGTTGCAGACTGGAGGCCGAGAGGTCCTCAGTTCGAAACCCACCTGTGGCTGCCGTGTTGTGTCCTTGGGCAAGACACTTCACCCCCCATTGCCCATGTGAGTGCATGGTGGTGTGTGTTAAGGTGTACTGCACATCAATGGTGCACTTGTCTTCAACCAATGGTAATCCTGCTGGTGTGGTGTTAGTATGTTGGGGAGCCTGACAGTTGCTCGCCATTGCTTGGTGGTTCTCTCCTGGTACTCCAGCTTCCTCCACCTGTAAAACTGTCCGACACGAGGTGACCCTGTCTGTCGAAAGTGTTGTTAAACTCCATTAAATAAATTACTAAATTAATAAATTACTAAATATTAGCAGGGTTCTGCCATGAAAAGTATTCAAATAACAGTATAGTCGATTATCTATTATTGTGCCTCACATCTGTGACATCAGCCATGATTGGTTAATTTGACACCTTCTAAAAGTCACAGTACTGGAGTTTTTGGACAAAACACGGATAGTAATGGAACGTTCTTCCCTGGAGACATGAGAACAAAGAAAATGTAAGCTCCACTTCCATTGATCAGCATCGATTATGCACACTCTGATTGGAATTTCTCAACACCAAATGCTGGCGCCGTGTCTGTTTAACTTTTTTCATCATCGATAGACACAGACTTACCAACAAATATGTCATCTTCAGTGGGTGTTTTTCAATTTTAACTATAAACAATCATTCAAAAGAAGCAGAAATATTAAAAACTCATGTGTTGTTCACCGCTTTAGTGAATCATGAATGTCACTTCAATCAATTATATTTCCACAAGTTTAGTATTATTTTTCCTCGACCTCACTGAGTCTCCACCTCAAGTTCAAAATAAATTGTTTCACTGCACTTAATTCTGACAACTGTTGTCGTCCAAGAAACATGAATTTATATTCCATTATACCACTTATCACACAAGCATTAATAATGAATTTTAACATGAACAGCATGATGCAGTTTTAAACACTGACATTTGGTGATATAGAAACTCCCAAAGCGACGGCACTTGTAACAAGTCATTTTTGAATTGGTGATCTGGAAACTCCTAAAGAGACGTCATTCATTCAAAATGATGTCACGAAAAGCATGTTTTAGGATTTAACTACATTGTTACAAGATTGATGGCTTCACTGCTTCAGGTTTTATTTCAGAAATCACACAAACTCAGGAGATACTATCGACCGATAGAACATGAAAAGAAACCTTTTAATATTATATTATCAAGTTAATATAATTACTTGATTTCTAATGCTAACTGCAGAATTTAAAGCTTTGCATCATATTTGAAAGAGACCAGGCAGCTCTGTTAACCCTGGAGTGCCCAGCTAGGCTTTAGCATAGCAAAGCCTTCTTGCACTCAAGGGATGAAATACACCACCAACAGATTGATTAAATAGATTAAGGCCTAAAACATAAAATAAACCAAGGACATGAACTTTTGATGGCAAAGAAATAATAACAAAAATAAATTAAAAAGTGCCCGCTCACATGCAATTCTACAAAAAATGGCCTGAGAAACAGAAGATCTGCTTTGAAAGACCTAAATACATGTTTTTCATTTCGTGTTCCAAGATGTGTTGATAAACTATTAAGCTAAAGGACTAAAATACGATCCTTGTAAAAAAAAATTTGAATAACTAAAAATTTCTATTTTTTTCCCAAATATAGTGGATTACCCCTCATTGGAAACAGGTCTGACAAGCTCTTTCCATTAGGGGGTCAGAAGCTATGTTTTGGAGGTAAAACTTGAAAAAAATAGAATATGAATGGTGTTTTTTTTTGTGAAGAGTGCTGATCAGTTGTGGACATCATGTTAGGAAAAGGATAAAGTGTGAACATTTCAAATTTTCTTTCTAAAACACTTTTAACCCTCTGTACAGTGATGTTGATATAGCAAATTTGTCCATGCAAATTTCTACCCGGATGCAACTAGAAATTTCACCAATTCAGTCTTATTTTTGACAGAGCTCTGTCGAAATAAATAAGTCTGAATTAGTTAAATTTCTAGTTGTATGATGGGAAAAATTTGCTGCATAATATTGTGGTATTTTGATATCAATATGAGAAGGGTAAACTGCATTATCAGTTTTACATCAGAGCTCCAGATAAGATGCATACATGCATTAAAATACATGGATTTTCAACAGAAATGAAACCAAAATAATGTTGGGGCATAAAATATGTTTTGAAGGTATGAAAAATATGTTGATAAGCTATTACCAGCATGAAAATGCTATGATTTCTTCGAAAGAGTATATCTCTAGAATCACTGCTGTGTGCCAGAAGCTTGGAAGTCAAACAGAAAGATAGTTGATGACATTTTTGATTGATTTTGTAGTTTTCTCATCACCAGATATTCATTGATGATCTCGAACGAATTTTCAGTTTATGGTGAAATCTATGAAAAAATCCAAACCTAATTTACTGGCTGAGTTTCGTAAATATTATACTCAACTTGGGAAGAGCTGAAAACTCTATTTATCATTTGAAACAAAACCTGATAAAAAGATGTCAAAATGATCCAAGGAACAATCAGCACTTCCTTTAAGTCCTTGAGCCATGGGTGACTAGTGAAAAAAAAACACACTAAAGATATTACTATTGCAGTGTTTTCCAGTCAACTATCGGATCTCTGTTTACAGGCAGCCAAGACCTGGCTAGAAACCCTGCTAACCCACCAGACTTAGATTTTGTTACTTAGATGAGAACACTTTTGCTTTCAGACCTGAGTTCCATGATGTATGCATAAAATCACAAGACAATAAAATGGTGGAATGTCACAAGTGTGTTTTAGTTGCCAGATTAGAATACTTTCATAAAATGCTAGCAAGTGGCTGGATTGAAGTAAGATTTTAGCTGGTTACTGATTGTTTGCTTTTGTGTCATTATATATCATTACGTGTACACTCCATATAAAACCGCACTTCGCGTACCCCACTTTTTGTGTAGAAAAGTGGGGTACCCAAGTGCGGTTAGGAGAGAAGCATTACATAATCAATTAGTGCTCGACGAGAAATTTCTTCCAGAGTCTGAACCTGATTAGCAATATTAGTCTTCAGTCATTGAATTTCTAAAACCTGCATTTCATAAAATAATGACATAAAAATATTATATCTGTCTTTTCCAGATCATTGTACCCCGGAATAATGTCCGCTTTTAAACAATTCGCCCAGTATTTTTCGAGATATTTAACTTGTTTCCGTATTAAAATAAAATGTTTTGCCAATATGTCATTTGGATTCCCCCCTGTATAATTAAAGGTAAGTTTATCGCCATCGAACATGATCTTGTCCACCTTCATTCTCGAAACATTTCATCGAGACATTTTTAAATAAAATTACCGAATAGAGGAAGTATTTTAAAATAAAACAAATTCTGTGCGTTGCTATGTTTTTTTAGAACAATAATGTGACAGTCTCGGCGATACATCCTGTCTTTACGAAGTGCGGCCCCTATTTTTCAGACTCGGAATCATTACGAACTCGGCATATGATTTAATATCATTGCAGATAAGCTGCTTCACGTTTACCTCAGTAATTATTTTTGACGAACTAAATTGAGAATGAAACAGAATTAATAAATAAATCCATCTGCACCTTCTGGTCATTTTCGTAACAACTCGGGTGGATTTTTTCAAATTACGTTCAGTCTTCGGAATCATGAAATTTTAGAAGAAGAGACATACGAATCATGGCCTACGGTAAACAAATTTATAGTGTAGTTTAGGAAGTGGAAGGCACCCACAATGGGATTTTCTTGTCAACTTCCAATATCTGAAAAAGGCATGAAAAATTGGTGGCGTCACTGGGGGCCGGGGAGGGGTAGGTATTTGCCCCTTAAACACAGATTTTGCCCACATTTGCTTCCCACGTCCATAACACACACACACACAAACTCTCTCTCTCTCTCTCTGTCTCTATCCCCCCCACCCCACCCCACCCCCGTAACCATGGCGTATTCACGCCTCCCGTGAGTCAACGATCGACAGTATAATCTCTCCACTTTTAAATCTGATCCGCCGCGCCTGGAAAAATTCTCCCTTAAAATTTTATATATTTTCCTTTTTTTACAGCTTGTGGCCCTCATTAACGGGGGAGGGGAGCATTCCAATGAGGGGCCTTAAACTATGTGACTGAAACAAAATATGGAAATTCACTAAATTCACAACGCCAATGGCCGAATTTGGCCAGCACTCAGGCTATACAAAAATCTGCATTCAAATTTTATTATGTTTAAGTTTTTGTTTCAAAAACATAGCTTATGACCCTTCATTGGAACGAGCTAGTGGATTTTGAGTCTTTCCATTGAGGGGTCCCAAGCTCTGTTTTGAGACAAAAAAATTCAAATGTTTAGTTGTTATTAAAGAATTTATCTTGCAAGTGCCACCTGGTCCTGTAGGCGGGTGGAGACTATTGGATCACCGGATTTATCTTCCTAGCATTTGGTACGTTTTTTCTTGGAAATAGTATGTCTATTTTCGTGGCTGGAAACTGGGTAGACTGATAACATTTTGGCCAGACGCTGTCGTCTGTATGTTGGTGTTTTGGTAATAATAATTCTCCCCAGCTAGCATGGGTTTCTTTTCAATAGATGCTTCAAATGCTTCGGCCCTTTGACAGATTAATAAGTAAATTAGCCTTAGAAAAGGTGTTGAACATATGACATACCAGTATACAATTATGCTCAATTAGTTACTTCTGTTCAGTGGCGTGTTAAATTAAATCCTTTGTTTGTTGTTAATCCCCAAGAAAATGTTAAAAGAAACGAAACACTTGCTATGTTTCATCATATCACATCCCCCAAATATAAAAATATTCACAGGAAACATTTTTAAAATCTCCTGAAAGTTAGTGCTTGCGCGGTCTCGAGTCCAATGATATTAGCTACAAATAAGAGACTTCATTAGTTGAAACTTTGGATATTTAGTGCTTAACACGATGTCTTGATCAAGTAGTCCAATAATATTAGCTATGAACACGCGTCTCATCAAGCTTTATTTATTTTTTATTATTTGTTGCTAATATTATTGGTGGACTGTTTCATTATCCACATCATAGTATGATGCCGCAACACTACTACCGAGTTAGGGTGAGAACGGTTTGAGTTTCGCCGAATTGAATAGAGCATGCGTTTTGGCCCTAATCTTTTCAAAATCAGCCCCCCTCCCCCTCCAAAAAAAAGAATGGGAGCCAAAACTCGTTTTATCACCAATATCAGTCACCGCTGATATGACCGATTCCCCGGGTTGAATAAGATGTCACAACGTTGTTCTCATGACCATAAACTCAAGTAATGTATTCCTGGGTGGCGTCATTTCGTTCCCGTGGGGACACACTTCATCGATCGGAATGGTCCCGAGTTGAATTATGATACCGTGTTTTGAAGTAGCTCCAGGAAAAAGATGAGAGAAGCATGGATCGGGTTTACCCAAATTGGATCTGATCCGTGTTTTGAAGATAATCTCCCACGGGTTTGGGGTTCCATAGCGGCTGTCAGATAGAATAAAAAATGTGTTTTAATTTTTACATTTGGGGGGATTATCATGTTATATCCCGGGCGAAAAGCAGATAAATTGCCAGTATGTTCAAAAAGAAAAATGTGTAATTATCTGTACCCGTCCATTTCGGTTGAGAATCAGAATGTTTTTTTCAACAACAATGACCTTGATTAAGCGAGTTCAGACTATTTTATATCATGTAAATCCAATAGATGGAAGAGCCACACTGCTTCACGGGATCGTCAAAATTCACATTTTTTAAAAAGATTTATTAGAACACAAAACGTGAATTATTGGACCGATTTTCACATTTAAAGGATTCTTTTGATCCAGAAAATTCTCTCCAAAAATATTTCAGGCACAGAAAAAGGATTTAGTGAAGAAAACTTATTATGTAAATTGCGAGGTGTTTTCCCAATCAACACTGATTAATGAGTAAATAACTGCTGTTATATAATCTTACATAACGCACTCAGTCGACATTGGAATAATTTTTTTATATGGAGTGTACACGTAATGATTACAAATGGTATGCTTAGTTGGCGGATGCTGTGTCATATGAGGCTCATGCAGAAGTAATATTGTCTCGCCCAATATTGTTTTTGCTGAGCCTCATATAACACCATATCTGCCAACTGAGCACACCATAATGTATTCATTTTACCAACCATCCATTTACTTTTAACACAATGTATATGCAGCCCGATTGGTCAATTTTGTTGTGTTTTCAGAATGTAATTTCCTCTTTTCTCCACAACATCTTGTTCTGACAAATTTTTGAAATGTTACTGAATGGTTTTTACATGTGTGTTTTTAGTTTGTAAACAAAATGTCTGCTTTGGGTGGTGCAAGGGTAGAGAGCCCATATTTTAACTTAGTGCAATATGAGGAATATTCCTCAAAGATCATCTTTGGATTCACCAGACAGAAACTTTTGATATGTGGAAAGAAAACAAATTCTGTTTAAATTGAGTGTTCTGTTTTCATTAATGTTTGCATCTGTTTGTGGGTGTATAAGGACACACAAGCGGAAAGCCCTAATTTGTCCAAAAAATCACAAACCCAAAAAACTATCTGAATGATTTAGAGGAATAATGTTCAAGATTAAATGTTTTGTAAAAATTCATTGGAAAAGAAATATAGCCATTCTCCAATAAACTGTAACAAAACAAATTTATTCTACCTGCATCTTTTTTTATTGCTTATTTAAGTTCACAAGGACATGCATTGAGCAAAGTGCCAAATATAGTGTTCAGATGTGATTCTAGAATTTGTGCATGATTGTGTCTTCAAAAGGAGACGATGGTGACAAACCAGTAAAAGGCCTGGAGATCATACCAAGACAAATTTTGAGGAAGTCTTCACTATTACAGTGCAGCTCACTTAATTGTATATCTTTTACTTGTATGATCCTGTTAATTGTATATAACTTACAAACACCAAACCATTTACTATACCTTCAGTACAAATTTGCCCTGTTAATTGAGATAGATTATTGAGTAATCTCCTGTTTTTTGGATAGAAAATAAGGGTGCATCTGATCGATCATTACCTATCTGAGTGATATTATGATGTGAATGAAATGCTTCACACCAAACAGTGTCAGGCAAAAATGTAAACAGACCTCCAAAGGTGATATTTGTCTTTAACTGGTTGAGAGCTAGAAGCCACTATCAAGACGTTCAAAAAAATTAGGGTACCAGAGCAAAAGCCTATATTTTCCTTGCTCATGTTTCATATTCAGTTAAATGCAAATAATATTTTATTTATATAAACGTGTTTTATCACAAATTATTAAAGAGTGCCTGTGGGTTCTCTTTAATAATTTATAATAAAACAAATTTTGATTAACAAATTAAGACCACCAAAAATAATGTAGCCCTCAACCATTTAAAAATATCAGCCTCATTCATGTAATTGAACCCTTTGAACCCTAGAGGCAGCTTTACCGGCCCAGGGACATGGTATGTCATATTTTCATTAAGTATTATGCCTGCTAAGTTAAGGGTGGGGTAGACCAATCAATATTTTCAACGAGCAGCCCAAAGGCTGCACATTGAAAATATTGATTGGTCTACCTCCTAATAATAAATATGGACTCTTCCAATTTCTTATATTGAACTGACATGGGTTACCATCAGGGTTCAAAGGGTTAAGTTGAATCATGGTTTAAATACAGAACACAACTCAGAACATGAATCTGTGGTCCTTTTTACAGTTTTTCCTGCATTTCATGCTCGTAAAATACAAGAAAAACTCAAGTCATTGAATCCATCCTCCATTTCCACCCTCGTTGTGTTCTGTCTTAGGAATCAATTCAAGAAGCCAATCATAAAATATGTCATAACCAATCCATTTTAAAAACCTTAGAAAATATTATGTTATTTAAAATACTGAAGGACAGTCTGCTGTTAAGATAAATAATAAGATGAAGAACAAAAACCCTTGCAGTATCTTGAATTCCACATTTGTGTTTGTATACAGTGAGACAATCCACAAAATGACCACGAAGCCTCAAAACTGGCATGACAGGGTTGTGAAACATGCTGGGAGACTGTTTTTTCTGACTGTGTCATGGGACACTTATGCCAGTGACAAAATTTACTTTTGATTTCCCCCACAACATTTGATTCACGTCTTGTCAGACAGTCAAAGGTTTATCACCTTAATCTGTACATTAGCTCTTGCCTGTTATGAATAGCAGACAACACTTGCAAAAAAATTCTTGAATATTTAAAATTTTTTTGTTTTTTTCTGTCTCAAAAACATAGTTTATGACCTCTCATTAGAATAGTCTCGATGAGCTTTTTTCAATGAGGAGTCTTCGATTATGTTTTATAATCAAAACGTGAAGAAAAAATAAAACTTGAATAGTGCTTTTTATGAATAATGCTTCTCATTTATAGCCATGGTGTTAGAAGTGTCAATAACACACAGTGCTCTCTTCATTCAAGGATAGATCACTTAAGAAATGACCATTGCATTTGTTAACCCTTTGCACACTGATGTCGAAATATAAAATTTCAAGCTGAAAAAGTTTCCCATAATGCACCATGGAATTTAACCATGTCAGTCTTGTTTCACAGAGCGCAATGAGCCCTGTCAAACAAGAATGAATTTTAAATTCCTAGTTACATTACAAGAAAAATAAAATATTTTTATACTGTACCAATGACCCAGACATAGCTGGTGCTAACTCTTAAAAATATAGGGCCAAACACAAATTTTGCCCCCCAATCCCCAAAATTTGCATCTAAAACCAAAGAAAACATGTCCTGAATGGCCCTCCATACTTCACCTCCACTGCGCATGCGCAGTGTCAAGGACGTCCCAAAATTGGCACCATTAATCATTCTTTGTTTGGCCCTTCATCAGTTAACATCTGACTGATCTTTGTGCTTGTAAATCTCAGTTTAAATGATGCCAGACACATAAATATTAGAGAAATGGTGATTCTAAGGAGGATATGGAAGGAGGAGAGGAAAAATGAGTGACAGAAAATAATCAGGGCTGTAACTTAAAATTTTTTAATGAAATTATGTTAAGTTACCTATTTTCGAGGCAACAGCCTGTTGTGGTCATTCTTGTTATCAAGTTACACTGCTTGTTCAGTGTTTTCCTCTCTCCCTTTCCTTTAAGTTCCCCCTAGCTATTCTCCCATGCTTTTGGCATATTTTCTGTAATATTATTACTAAAATTTCTTGGGAGTTTTAGCTGGATAACAGAATGAATTCTGTTCTTTTCCCCATGTTTACGTCTTCACCTATGGGTGGTTAGGCGTAGTGTTCTGCATCTACCATCTGATGTTCTGCAGTTTCTTCCCTGGAAGTCTCTGTTTTGCATCAGATAGTGTATTATTGGTAACTGATTTCGGGCCAGGGTTATCAGTGCCTGGAGTCTTGTTTCTGGTGTTTTTACACTTCTTGTTTACATTGACAACAGCTCTCTGTGTGAGGGGGGATTTCTTGAAAATAATATATTGATGTTAGTTTAATCATATCTAGATACATTATTATTATTCGTAAGTGTTGCATTAATTGTTTAAAATATTTTCAAAATTTTTGCCCACACTTAGGCTTGGGATCCATTGGGGCTCAACGTTACTTTTCAGAAACTTGGGCTTTTCTGAAAAAATATTTTTTCAAAATTTTTTGATTACAGTTATTTTTTCTATGTTAATGGATCATGTTATTATGTATTTTGATTGTCAGGGGTTGGTGCGAGTACTAGGACTTTGTTGTCTTTTCACATTGAAAGGATATTGCTCAATTGTAATAAGAGGTAATCTTCCTCTGACTTTCATAATCATTGTATAAATGTAGTCAGTGTACTCTCACTAACTCCTGTTCCGTATGTGTTAATTTCGATGACAACATGGGAAGCGTGTGTCACGGTATGTTAGTGGGGAAATGGCCATCCGGTCCTTTCCCCACAGGGTCACTCTAGTTCATCAATCTCTATTTCAGACGATCAAGAACAGGGTGATGTTTCCATGATGTCTTCCAAAAGTGTGCCTCTGTCGTCACTATTAATGAAGAGCTAGCGGAAAAGTGCTCATGAAAATACGTCAATTGCCTAAGAGGTCCCTAGTAGGATCGACGGCCTTTGACGTCTGCTAGCTCGCCCGGTGTAGCGTCCATTCATCGAATGGTTCGGCAGCCGGGTTCGTCCGTTGCGGTCTAGAAAGGAGTTTTGGGTGATGCGAGCACTATAAAACAACCAAGTGTACACCCATTGACGGCGGATTAGAGGGGAGAACGGAGGAAGCCTTTTAGTCCGGTTCATAGCTCGTCCAGGCCCATCCGGGCTGCGAGCGAGAGAGGCCCCTCTCTCGTACATCAACATCTGGCCCCAGATGTTATGGTACAAAATGTTTCGCATTCGGAGCATACGTCCGCCGTTCGGGACGCTCCGTTATATAGACAGTCCGGAGAGACTGTCAATAAGGCTTCCTCATTCTCATGGCAGCGCACACGACCGCACCTTGGCTACGTGACCTCCGATATCCAGTCAACTTCGCCAATCAGAGAATCCTCGGCGACCAGGTCACGCCATCCGATAGCCAGGGACACGAGGCCTGGAGACTCAGGACGTTCGCATAAGAAAGTATGCGGGAGTCAACGTACACAGGGCTTCCAGCGGCAAAGCAGCGTAAGACCGCTAATGCACAGGCCTCGGTGACGGACGTGCTATCCCAAATAGCACAACTTATCGCAGCATCCCAGCAACGACAGAATATCTGTTGCATCATGTAATATCCGACGACGCTGGGTCGGGACGCTCCGCGGAAGCACGGACGTCCGAAAATTTCATATGGTCCGACGGGATGCCGAAAGGGATTCGGAGGATTTCGAGCTTTCCCTTTCGGTACAACATAAGCTACTGTACATGTCATCCGACTTCATCTTCTAGAGGTTCTTCGTCGGACCAGAATGCTGCGATGCCGGATAAGAAACTGATAGCGTCGGTGGACACAGAAATTTTTGGTTCGGTTCAGGGACATCGTCCCTCAGTTCCGACACAGTCCAATAATGTCTCAGAAACTTTCGATTTATTGAACGACGCTATATATATTTTTTTATATGCTTGCTATTTACAAGCATGTCTGGTTTCTTGTTTGCAAAATTACTGAGATGTCTTTCAAAAGTGTGCCTCTGTCGTCATAGTTAATGAAGAGCTAGCGGCAATTAGTGCTCATGGAATACGTCAATCGCCTAAGAGGTCCCTAGTAGGATCGACGGAGTTGACATTCGCTAGCTCACCCGGTGTAGCGTCCATTCATCGAATGGTTCGGCAGTCGGGTTCGTCCGTTGCGGTCTAGGAAGGAGATTTGGGTGATGCGAGCACTATAATTGACTTTAGTACACAGAGGAGAGATCGGAGGAAGCCTGTTAGTCCGGTTCCTAGCTCGTCCAGGTCCGTCCGGGCGGCGAGCGAGAGAGGTCCCTCTCTCGTACAACAACATATGGGACCGGATGTTGTGGTTCAGACATTTCGTATTCGGAGCATATGTCCGCCGCTCGTGACGCTCTGTTATATAGACAGTCCGAGTGACTGTCGATAATGCTTCCTCATCCTCACAGCAGCTCACACGACCGCACATTGGCTACGTGACCTCAAGTATCCGACCAGCTTCGTCATTCAGTGATTCCACGGCGAACAGGTCACGCCATCCGGTAGCCAAGGGACACGAGGCCTGTACACTCCGGTTGCTCGCATAATAGAAGTATGCACGTGGTAACGAACACGGAGCTTCCAGCGGCAAGGCTTCGTAAGACCGCTTCTCCACAGGCCTCAGTGACGGACGTGCTATCCAAAATAGTACAGCTTATCGCAGCATCCCAGCAAATGATAGATTCTCGGTCGGATCAGGAATAATCCAACAGCGCTGGGTCGGTGCGCTCCACTGTTGCATCAGGTACGGACGACCGAACACTTCATAGGGTCCGACAGGATGGCGAAAGGGATTCGGACGATTTCGAGCTTTCCCTTTCGGAACAACAGAAGTTGCCATACATTTCTTCCGGCATTATCTTCTGGAGGTTGTTCCGTCGGACTACTTTGCTGCGATGCTGGATAAGAGACTAATAGCGTCAGTGGACACGGAATTTTGGATCGGTTCAGGGACATTGTCTCTGAGTTGCCGACTCAGTCCAATAATGTCATTATAACATTCGAATTATTGAACATCGCTATATATAAGCTTGCTACCAAACATGCTAGTCTAGTTTCTTGTCCGCAGTGCTCTATTCTGCCTTTCATCAATTCTAGGAAAATAAATTTTTATTGGCAGAACTGGGCATACCGAGAGTTCCTATGCATCTAAGACGGCGAGGCTGAATACTGGGAATTATCTTTTTCGCCGTCTATGTCAATTCCAACCACGATGTTGGAAACGACAATGATGTCTAATAGACTTAACTTAGACGCTTTATCATACGTAGACCACCTTACTGAGGCATTATCATTACGTCTTCAAGAGAAAGAATTCCAGGATATGATACTCAATGAGATTTCTTTCAGGGGCAGTAGTTTTCCACGTATAACTCCGCCCTTCAGTGGCAACCTGGAGTTGGTTAGACGTGACGCAGCCCTAGCTACATCCACGCGCGTGGATAGTTAGGTGAAGAACTTTCTCCGAGCCGCTTCGGTCTCGGAGAAGCTTCTCTTCGATGGCAACCTTTCAGCAATCTTTGAATTGCTCGATATACACGTTATCTTGTCAATCAAGTGTAACAAGAGATTCAGACGTGGGCAAACATTCGGTGGTTGACTCAGAGAGTTCCACTATAGTTGCCGGATCCGAGTTTTTTGATTATGACGGATGCCAGTCAAACAGGTTGGGACACAATTTTGATCCCAACGGATTCGAAGTGCCAGGGTCTTTGGGTTCCGCAGTTTTTAGGCAAGCACTTAACTTCCAAGAAATGTTATTATTTTGGCTTGCACTACGTCATTGGATGAACATTATTCAGAAATGCATGTCCAAATCCTGTCCGATAATATGACAGTAGTTGCGTATATCCGGAACCAGGGAGGCACTCATTCGGTTCCGTTATTGATTTTAACGGAAAGAATCCTTCTGTTTGTTATAGAACACCAAGTTCTCTTTCGGTCCGTCATATTCCGGGTCGTCGGATCGTATTAGCAGACTCCCTTTCACGTAAGGGTCGTTTGTTGCCGTCAGAATGGGCTCTCAACAAACAGGTATTCAATCAGATTTGCTACCAATGGGAGCGCCCAGTGATAATTATTTGCGACACAACTCTCCAATCAATTGCAGACATATGTGTCACCGTGTCCGGATCCCCGAGCATATGTACGCTCTATCGATCTAGAAGGACGGGATGATAGGATATGCGTATCCTTCAGCCCTGTTGATTCAGCAAGTATTGCTGGGATTATACATTCACAATACAATTCTGTTGGTAGCATCTCTAGTCTCCACAGAGACGGTGGATAAATTTAATTAGATGTCTGCTGTGGGACTTACCGCGGGAACTTCCTCCACGAGAGGATCTTTTTTCGCTGGAGAAATCGTGTCAACTTCATCACAACCCGCAAGGTCTCAACCTTCATGTATTCCGTTGTGCGGTCCTTCTTGCATGACAAGCATTGTACAGGACGAGCAGTGGACGCGATTTCTAACTGTAGGAGGACCTCCTCTTCGCTATGCTATGCGGCTAAAGTGGAGGGTCTTCCGTCATTGGTGTAGGGATCTTTTTGTTGATATTTTTGATCCCTCCATACCAGACATTGCAAACTTTCTAGTATACTTGTTTGACGAGATCAACTGCAGCCAGTTACTTTTAAAGGTTATAGGTCTGTGTTATCTGATACCTATGCACACCATGATAGTTTACAATTGAGCCTAATGTCTCTTTATCTAAGATAGTTTGAAACTTTTCAATAATAGACCTAGAATCCTTAGATTAATTCCTATACGGAATTTAGCGTGGGTTCTTATTAACTAAGCAACCATTTGAACCTCTTGAGACAGTAGTTCAAATTCTGGCCTTTTAAGGCAGCAATTCTCTTAGTCTTCTCTTCTGCTGAAGAGTCAGTGAGCTTCATGCACTATCGGTGAACGATTCTCACTTTCGTAGTATCGGAAACTCTATTACCTTTACTACTAATGTTGTATTTTTGATTAAGAATCAGGCTCCTAATAAATATCCGGAACCTATTGTTTTTAAGGTCCTTCCGTCTTCGAACGGGCATAGGCCTTTACTCTGTCTGGATAGACCTTTATGTATTATTAACAGATCTCAGTTTATCAGTAAGGACGTAAAGCTTCTTCTGGCTCTGATGCCTAATAGAAAGGTCATTACTGTCCATTCTATTACTAAATGCATTCAATTAACTATCGGTACTGCTTAGGATAATCTATCCTTAACTCAGCAGTCTGTGCTTAAGATTTCGGCTCATGAAGTAAGAGCTCTTCTGCATCTTGGGCTTACGTAAATAGTGTTGCTATTATAGATTTAAGTAGGCTGCATATTGGTCTCAGCCATCCACATTCACGAATTTTTATCTCAGAAATATCGAGTCCATTTCTGGAGGCCTGCATTATTTAGGTCCATTATCGGCTGCTCAGAATGTCGATCACTTAACAATTGCAACTATAGCTATGTAGGCTTTATGTTCCGGCAGTGACTCCGTCCTGCTGCCCTCTTCGCTCTGGGCTATTTGACCCAGGGCAAGAAAAAGGGGGGGGGGGGGGGGGGGGAGGGTGTTCCCTTGGGTCACCTGTTTTATTATGAAACTAGGGGATACCTCCTCCGGAGTTAGTAATTCTGAGCTGTTACTGGGATGGTTTTTCTAAGTGAAAAGTTATGTTTTAAAATTCATTCATGTCATAGTTTTAAAGTATAGCATTTGAATATGTCACGTGTCAAACGGGCGTTATTATACTATCCTCGGACACTTTTAAAGAGTATAAAGAGTCGCAATTCTCTGGACTAACTTTATTTATTGGCTTACTTTAAAAATAATTAGTATAAGAATTATACTGGATATTAATAGAGAATATGGATGTTATGATGCTCAATTATAGAAGGTATTGTGTCTTTCTAATTTATCATAAATAAGAAAGATACATGTGAAGCCTAATTCTCCTTTTCTCCTCCAGGAGATGACTCTATTTTATATAGTTGAGCTTATTGGATTTTCCTCTATGTCCTGGGCCCTCCAGCCTTTTTACTATTCAGCTATGTCTGGGTCATTGGTACAGTATAAAAATCTTAAAAAATTTATAGTAATTTATATATTTTTTATACTTACCAATGACCCAGACGGGGATGGCCCTCCCAGGAGTTGGGAACTCATACCTCCCCGCTGAGGACATAGCACTTACCAGGCACTGATGGTAAGAATGATTAATGGTGCCAATTTTGGGACGTCCTTGACACTGCGCATGCGCAGTGGAGGTGAAGTATGGAGGGCCATTCAGGACATGTTTTCTTTGGTTTTAGATGCAAATTTTGGGGATTGGGGGGCAAAATTTGTGTTTGACTCTATATTTTTAAGAGTTAGCACCAGCTATGTCTGGGTCATTGGTAAGTATAAAAAATATATAAATTACTATAAATTTTTTAAGTTTCAACTGATTATTTTGCTATTTTAACAACATGCAAGGGGTTAGAAATACCAGCTGTAGTGTTTGATTTTCAAAATTGTATTTTGTCTATAATGTATTAAACGTCCCGAGTTCAATCCCCATCCGGGACGACCCGTGTTGTGTCCTTGGGCAAGGCACTTTATCCTGGTTGCCTATATGGGGGCATGATGACGTTGTGTACTAAGGTGTACTGCACGTCGATGGTGCACATCTCTTCAACTGCTGTAACCCTGCTTGAACGGAGCTTGAACAGAGTTAGAATGTTGAGGAGCTGACAGTTGCTCATCGATACTCGGTGGTTCTCTCTGGGTACTCGGGCTTCCTCCACCAGTAAAATTGTCATGGTCACGATTAGCCATTGTGCATAAGTATGTGACCCAGTAAATAAATTTATCAAACAATCATATACATTTTGGCTTGAAAACCACGAGAAATGGTACATATCATATAATGTGTTCCGATTCCGTATCATATAGACGACTCATTCTGAATCCGTATCATATAGACTACTCGTTTCCGGGAATGCAACGGGCTTACCCTATCATAACGGGCGCATGAATACATTCTATGTGCCTTTCAGTGATCGACTCAGCTGATCGCTTACAAAACAAAACAAAATTCCTTACAATTAATGACAAAACTATTAATAGCCATTGCCTCCCCCCCCCCCCCCACACACACACACACACATAATAAATAGAAACTGCACAATTAAATATTACACACTTGTAAATTCAAGCGTATCGTCACAGTGACATTGAGAGTCAATAATTTTTCAACGCACGCAACTTGGAAAATTTGCGGTGACCGTGCTACTCATTGTTTGTTAAGGGCACAACAATATTGTTCCATAAAATGTGGGTTTTTTTTAAACTTTTTCTCTCCCAACGTTATGTCCCAAAACTGTATAAATAATTTAAGATTGAATCTATTCATGTGACAGAATTGTTAGATAAATGAATTATCATGATAATCTGTATGTATTGAACATTTTTCATAAATGTATTGTTTTTCTCTTTGCAGACTTCTAATTCAACTGCACTGACACTCCCTGTTCCTGGAGATATTTTAGAAATCCTGATAGATTATATTTATATGGATGAATCACTGTTTGTAGAAGGTATTCTGTTTTTAAAGTTGTTTGATAAAATAATTTGACACATTCTCTTGAACAAAATAATTCTGTAGAGTCACATCCAAATAGGTTGTAATATTTTTCAGATTAATTGACTAATTTAATGCTGGGACAAGTTCTATTTTTAAGGTATAATAGGATCCAAGGACCAACAACTGAGGTGGATTTCCTCTAATCAAAGTGTGTAACAATGGTATAAACAATTGGTTAAACCTGACTTTATACATGTGTTGTCGTTTTGATATAGCTAAACATTTTGAAAGTGACCTTAAATCCCAGTAAATAAAAAATAATGCCTCCTGTTGTTTTTATTTTTGGTTTCTCAATAAATTTCATTTTAAATCTCAAATAGATATTCACAAACAGCTTTGCAAGCAATTTCACTTTTCAAACAGTTTCTAACTGCAAGGTTTCTGCCAGGGAGGCAGACGATCTCTTGAATGGCTCCATATCTTTTGCTTTTTTCTCAACCAAGATGTACATAATATCTACAAGGTTGCTCTGAGTCTCCATCCACTTGCATGTAGCTGTAGTGATGGAAATATTAACACAAGTTGAGCCAATGCAATGGAAATAATTATTGCATGCGATCAGCATAAAAATAAAACTTGAAGTTTGGTGGTCGGATCTTATTTTTCACATTTTGCAATCACTGTTTTGTTTTCAGTGTTCATCTTTTCAAGTTCGCAATATCTGAAAATTTAAAAACGGTCGTCACTGTAAAGTCAGGAATTTTGTTGACATTGCATGTGAGCAATCCACAACAATAGTAAGGTTCCATTGAATCAGGTGCCAGGTGATGGTGTTTCATACTGATAAAACAAAATCTTCTTTTCAGCAAAAGTGCAAATGCATTTGAGTGGTGTATGCCATACAAAGGAAGTTTTTTGTTGCATCAAAACCGATTTTCGCCATGGTCAAACCTCAACACAATTTTAGCTTAACTTGATAAAGTCAAGATAAGCTATTGTCATCACGAGTGCAGAAGTCTGTGAGTCTGGACGTCTGTTAAACATTTTCTTTGGCACAGGCTATTCCCCTTAGTTCTTGTCCAATAATTTCAAAATTTCGTCATCTGGATCGAGGTCATGTCTAGATAAGAAAGTCCCCTTTTGGTCGTGATCGGTCAACTGTGATGGCTGCGAGAGCCCAAAAGCCTTTAGCACAGTCTACAGGTCATATTTATGAAGGGATTTCATTGTAACTTGGTAGGATGACTCTGTATATGTCCAGATGAGAACGTCCCCTATTGGTCGCGATTGGCCAACCATGATGGCTGCAATAGTCCAAAACCTGAAAACCTTCTGCACAGTCTACAGGTCATCATTTTTATGAAAGGATTTCGTTGTAACTTGGTAGGATGACTGTATAATGTCTTGATGAGAACGTCCCCTTTTGGTCATGAACGGTCAACCGTGACAGCTGCGAGAGACCCAATACCTTAAGCACAGTCTACAGGTTGTATTTATGAAGATATTTCATTGTTTCTTGGTAGGATGACTCCGTATAATGTCCAGATGGGAATGTCCTATTTTGGTCATGATTGTTAAACCGTGACAGCCACACAGGCATGTGACCTAGATTTGTTCAGCACAGTCTGTAGTTCATATTTATGAAGCAATTTCATTGTAACTTGGAAGGATAACTTGGTGTGATGTCTAGATGAGACTGTCATGTTTTGGTGACCTCTAGATGGGAGCTATAAAATTTCTTCCATTTCCGTCACAAATAGTTGCCATTGGTAATGACCTTTGATGAACTTAGTGCCATTATGGATCAATATTTCCCTTTGGCACACACTGCAAGTCACATTTATGATTGGATAACTTTGAAACTTGATATGCTTGTTGAGGGTGACCCCTAGATGGGGGGCAATCAAGTTTCTTCCATATCCATTCAAAAATGTTGCCATTTGCAATGACCTTTGAACTTAGTTTAGTTAGGCATATTTATGATCGGATCACTATGAAACGTGGTATGCTTGTTTGGGGTGACCTCTAGATGGGAGTCATCATCAATGTTTTTCCTTTTCCGTCAAAAAAATGTTGCTGTTGCCATCAACCTTTGAACTTAGTTTAGTTAGGCTTTGATATTTCCTTTGGCACACTCTACAGGGCACATTTATGCTTGGATCACTTTGAAACTTGGTATACTGGATTGCCTATCAATTTTCTTCCATTTTCGTAAAAAAAAAAAAAGTTGCTGTTGGTAACGACCTTTGAACTTAGTTTAGTTAAGCATCAATATTTCCAATTTGGCACACCCTACAGGGCACATTTATGATTGGATTGCTTTGAAACCTGGTATGCTTGTTTAGGGTTACCTCTAGATGGGGCCTATCAATTTTTCATCAATATCCTCCTCTGGTATGCACTACAGGGCACATTTATGATCGGATTGCTTTGAAACTTGGTATGCGTGCTCAGAGCGACCTCTAGATGGGAGCTATTGATTTCCTTTCGTTTCCATAAAAAATTATTGTCATTAGCGCCAGCCTTTGAACTTAGTGCATTTGTGCAGCAACTTATCCCTTTTGTACTCTCTACAGGGCATATTTATGAATTTCCAGAAAAAAAACCCCAAAAACATTGCCACTAACGATGACCTTCAAACTTCGTGCATTTGTGCATTAACATCTTCCTTTGGCACACCTCGGAGCGCTCATTCATTATCAGGTTGTTTTGAAACTTGGTATGATTATTCAGGTTGACCAAGATTAGAGGTATCAATTTTTTTTTCATTTCCATCAAAAACTTACTGTTAGCAACAACCGTTGAATTTAATGCATCTGTGCATCAGCATTCTTCTTTGACATGGCCTTCATGGAACATTTATCATAGGATTGTTTTTTAACTTGGTGTGCTCATTAGGCGAGACCTCCAGATAAGAGCTATCGATTAACATTCATTTCTGTGAAAAAAGTTGGCATTTCCAATGCCCCATAACCCTTTACCCAACGCAGACGATATCAAAATTTATTATTTTAAATATCATTTTTTAAATTTTTAAAAAAAATTTCAACAAAGCCATATCATGTGACCCCTCGCTGGAATGAGCTCGATGAGCTCGTTCCAACGAGGGGTCACATAATATGGTTTTGTTGAAATGTTTTGAAAAATAATATTTTTTCAACTGCTGAATTTGCATATTACGTGGGCAGATGTGGGCGATTCGTTGGGTAAAGGGTTAAACTTTCTGCATTTGTGTATCAACATTCTTCCTTTAAAAATGCATGGATTGTTCTGACGTTGTGCACACACAATGCTGTTGTGTTGAAGTTTCACTAAATAACATTGAAACCGATGAGCTTCTATTTTGCCATTTCACTTATAACTTACCAAGTTCAAGTTTGTCAAGTTGAGCTGCAGTGTCATTGACACTTTCATTTTCTGGTGAAAATAACTTTACCATCTTAACTGGTAGAGCTCGAAGCATATTAAAAAATAAATTTTTGTTTCTCAGGCACATCCCTTGTCATTGAAAATCTGCCTTATCACGTTTTTTTCACCTGGAATTCTCTTCTATGACACTATTTTGCACTTGCAGGGCAAATATTTAACCACCTATATACCTTGTTTGACTGAGCTCGCAGAACTCTGTCAAACAAAATATAGTTGGTTAAAAGTTTCAAGTACATTATGGGAAATTTCACTGCTGAAAACATTGGTTTGCCACATAATAGTGTAAGTAGTTAAATTTCTGATTCCAAGTATTTTCAGAACTGTTTTGTGAATAACTTAAAAAAAAAAAAAAAAAAAAAAAATGTTTATAGGCCTAAATTATTTTGGGGCATTAAAATTTGTTCACATGTCTTTACCTTGTTACAATTTAAGGGAGAAGGCCCATAGGCACTCTCTGGTAATTTTCAACAATCAAATCCATACAGACTGAACAATTTCATCTCAAATTTGAAGCACAGCCAGAGAATGTGAAGCCCTGAAGTTGCAGATCTATGCTTCATACTAAATATGGGCTTTAATCTTGCTACCAGTTTAATCATTGTGTGACAAACAGAAGATCAAACATTAATGCATTTTGGTGAGAAATCTCAGCTTAAATGTCAATTAAATAGTAAATAAAGGTTGACTGGTAATATTTTCAACCTGCAGCCATCATGTTACTTAAAAAAATTTTTATATCTCTACTGGGTATATATCTTAGTTTGGTAACCCAAAGGTGTATCTCAAGTTTAGAGTGAAAGGTTATCTAATGTTCAGTGCATGTGATGAATCCAAATTTTGATTGCTCCATATCACAAAATAAATGATTGTTCCATCTCACAATAAATGAACAAAATCTGTACAATACAATGTGTAATATGTTAAGAAAAAACAGTTGGTTGAATTGGCATCGTGGAAACGTAGCAGTGAGACTTATAATAAATGCAAACAGGATTCATACGGATCATGATATCTTGGGAAAAGTCATGGAATTTCAAATTGCTTTAAAAAGTCTTAGAAAAAGATAAAACGCATATGAAATTTGGGAAGTGTAATGAAATTTAAAAGTGTACCATCATGCAGTGTGATAAAAAAAAATTGCTGATGAATGTGATTGTTAGTAAGCCACAGTGCCTTAGCTCTGACATACTGAGTCCATTTTTTAGCTTTTAGTTAATATACAGGTTTATTTAATAACCACAGTATTTCCGTACCCTAAATTTAAAAATGAAGTGTAAAAAACACTTCCACAATATTGTTTTACCAAAAAATGTCATTTTATTTTCTTATTTGTGTCCACAGCATAGCTTATAACCCCTCATTAGAACAAGCTTATTGAGCTTGTTCCAATGAAGTGTTATATGCAATGTTTTAGAAGCCAAAATTAGAAGAAATTAAATTTGAAAGATGGATTTTCTGTGTTACACTGGTCAGGGTTAGCTGTTTCATTGGGGAATTGTTAAACTAGGTAGTTTAAAAATTTACAGATCACGAAAAGTAATGGAAAAGTCCTTGCATGTTATCTCTGAAAATGTGTTTGATTCTGACTTGTTTCACTGATTCAGTCCTCATTTAGCTTCAGATGCCTGTGTATTTTTAACCCTTTGCCTCATGAATCGGCCACACCCACCTGCGTAATTTCCAAATTGAGCAGTTGAAAAAATATTATTTTGACAAAATTTCAGAAAACCGTATCATGTTACCCCCTCATTGGAACGAGGTTGTTGTACACATTCCAATTAGGGGTCACATGATATTAGGGTTGAAATGATTTTTCGACTTGTCGACACTAACGCGATTAGTACTAAACAAATCTATTAACCGATAAGTGAATCACTTGTCGATTAGATCTGAGTGTATTCTCTATAGTCTTGAAGTTTCAACTTTGTGTTCCTTTAAGAAAATGCTGTCGGTTTGAGGAGCGCTATCGCACTCGCACTTCTTTGTTACTGCACGTCGATGGTGCGCATGTCTTCAACCAATCTAACCCTGCCTGTGCCGCGGTGAGTTCAGAGTTACGACGTTGGAAAGCTGACAGCTGCTCGTCGTTGCTTGGTGGTTCTCTCCGGGTACTCAGGCTTTTCCACCCGTAAAACTGTCACCGACATGATATGACCCTGGCTGTTAATGTGTCGTTAAACCCTAATAAAAAAAAATTGTCAAGAAAATAGATTAAATTACAGGGCAAAGATTTGAGATTCTATTACACTGACTATAACACACAAATGAGGTGTGAACAGTATACCTGCAAACTGTTGTGTCATTTTAATTAATGCTACAGCAAAAGTACATTTACAGAACCTATCAGAAGTTAATGCTTTTTTAACACGTTCTTGTTTTGGGTAACTATTGTAGTAATAAGATTGGTCAGAAAACAAAACGTCACATAAGGATATTTACTACTGAATGAAGTTTTACAAATCGCATTACCTAGTGCATATACTGACCAAACAGGCTATTGTTTGTAGTTTGTCTAGCTTTCCATTGGGGGTTGATGAAGTTACGCAGGTCGGTGAACTTCTTCACTGTCCTGTTTTCTGCTTTCAAAGTTTTTTAGCTCAATAACAAAGTGCAGAAATTTCTTGTTAGACCACAATATACAAGAGAATTTTCGGGGAAAGTTTGATTTTGCTTAAATTATTTGATGGAACTGAATACTTTGGGCCCTCTCCTTAATTCCCCTCAGGAAGTAGGAACACCAAAGATTTATTATTAGACCAATTTATTTTTTGTGGCATCGGTTGTTTGGTCGCAAAGACATGGAGACATTGACTTCCATAATGTCGCACAGTTAGACAATAATTAAATCCTGCAGCCCTAAATTTATGGGCAGTTGGAATTAGAAAGTGGATCAGTGCTTCTTTACTGTGGTAAACAATTTCTGTTTGTCTGATAAAATAGGCCCGGTACCAGTGCCTGGGGAGGAAGGCCTCTAAAGCAGGAGGCATACATATAACGATTGGCTGAACTTGAATACATACCTAAGTTGCGGTGATGATATAGCAATGCATGCTGACAGTGGCCTTAAACAACAATAAAAAAAAAAGGAAATAAAATAAAATTGTTTTGACATCTCATCTGCTCACTGACTGGCATTTTTATCCCCCCGAAAAAAAATTTCAGGGGATATAGTCGTCACGTGTTTTTTTTTGTCCGTCCGTCCATCCGTACGTCCGTACGTCCGTCCGTCCGTCCGTCCGTTTACATTTCGTTTCCGGATGATAACTTCCCTTGAAATAGTTTGATTGTAACCAAACTTGATATGTGTCTTAAACATATAAAAATACAGGTCAAGTTCGAATCCGGGTTCATCCTGATTAATATTACCAGAGTTATGAGCCTTTTTAATTTAGAAAATCTTATGATTTTTGGTTTCCGGATGGTAACTTCCCTCAAGATAGTTTGATTGTAACCAAACTTGATATGTGGTGCAAACATATCAAAATACGGGTCAAGTTCGAAAATGGGTTTGTCCTGATTAATTTTACCAGAGTTATGCCCCTTTTCAACTTAGAAAATCTTATGATGACCACACTTTTTTCAGGGGGATCAGCTGCCCCGTGGATGTGGCAGCCCTCTAGTTTCTTTTGGCAAAATTTTTAGCAAAAATACCAGGTTAACAGATGATGCTATTAAAATAGACGTTTCCAGCTGTTTTCAGTTGATTCCAAGTATGGGATTCTGGTATTAAAACAGTTTAAGGCACACTTCAAGATGAGGGTTAAAATGTTTAAATATCACATACTTTTTTCCAGAGTGCAAGAATGTGGAGTTACTGTGTAACATCCTTGTGGTTGCTGACCAGTTCCTTGTAACAAGACTGAAGGACATCTGTGAGGTTTCCACAGCCTCCTTGAGTGAGTCTTGTTTATAGAGTTTCCTCTCCTGTGATTTCCAGAAAGTATGTCGGCGCTTTCTATTCAGGATGTAATAGTTTACCTCATTAGCCAATATTTGTGTAAATATCGTCCCCTGAGGACATCTTGTTGTGCTCAAGGGATGATAATAGACATGTTGATACCAGATATGTGAAATTTGACAGAATGACCATAAGTCTACCAGATTGAGTCATAAGCTACCACATTCACAGTGAAATGAGAAGTCTTTTTGATAAGCCAATTTCAAAACATGACTCATTTTATATTTCTTCCAGAAGTTTGTACTCCAGTTACATTGGCCTATTGTCCTGTGAGAACTATAAGGTTATATCTTCCAGTGGAAGATAGAACCTTATGGTTCTCACACGATGATATGCAAAGAGAAACTGTGAGATTTGAGTTTGCAGTTATCAAACTTCATTTCTGGGCTTCTCACTGTCACATCATATTACTGAATTTACAGATGCTAGGTTGCAGGTTCATTGATATTAGAAGTTATTACTTGATTAATTTCAAATCGGCTGAGACATCATCCTGAGGTCCAAGGCTGATGTGAAGTTATTGAGGGCTGATATCTCGGCAATATTAACTTAACCAAGTAATAACCTATTTATTATACCACACTTCAGAGAAGTGGTGACTATATTGTCGATGGCCTGTAAGTCCATACATCCGTACGTCCATTTGTCCGTCCATCCGTCCTCACTTGTGTGCACAACTCCTACATTATTGAACCAATTTTGATGAAACTTCTCAAACATTATGACTAGCAAGTGAGCATGCGCATATTCTCAAATTTTTCATCTGCGATAATCATAACCAGGTTATCTCCCCTGAACTTAGATTTAATATGGATATTTTTACACTAAGCGAATGGCCCAGACTAGCTGGTGCTTAACTCAAAAGTTTTTAAGGGCCAAACAAATTTGGACCCCCCCCCCCCCCCATCCCCAAAATTTGCTTGCAAAACTTAAAATTTAAAATCCGATCTGGCCCTCCATACATTTACTCTCTGGAAGTGACCAGAATTGGTGCCAACATCATTCTTTGTTTGGCCCTAAAAGTCATCAACAATGAAATGACATCTGTGCTTTAAAATCTCCTTTTTGAGGATGCCAGACACAAATCAATGCAAGAATTGGTGGATACAAGCCTGTTATTGGATGAAGGAAGTGTTCAACGGTGGTTTTGGATGTTCAGGTCTGTAACTTGATAATATTTATAAAATTATTTTAGGTTTCCCAATTTCGGGACATCCTGACATCATCATTTTTAAAAACGATTATTCCACTGTGTGTTAAGTATTCCTTCCCTATCCTTCCATCCATGAACCCTTCCTGTGAAACTCTTAAGCTATTTGGCTATTTTTTATTGAAATGTTTTAGTAAATTTCTTGGGAGTTTAACATTTACTACAGAATATTATTCTGTTTCTTCCCCAGGGTTACGTCCTCACCCTAGGAGTGTTAGGCCATTTAGTCTTGCATCTTCTATCCAATGTATCGTTTTTTCTTCATATGAAGATCTAACTTTGCATTTGATAGCATTTCAATTGGTTCTGATTTTGGGCCTTTTTGTGTGCCTGATGTCTTGTTTACATTGACGTTGATTACATTATCAACGTCCTCATATATAGGTAGTTTCTTATATTCTATTACTGTAATATAGTGTAGAATACATGGATTATTATTCCGGTAGTGTAGCTCAAAAAATTGGGGATTTTGTCCACACTTAGGCTCTTTCGGGATGCCCTTGGGTTCTTCATGTTCCCTTTGGGAACGGGGGTGTTTTTCAAAAATTTTTTTTCACAAAAATATTTTGAATTTAATTATGGTTGTTATTATTCATGTATCTCAGTTATATATATATATATTGTTGTGGAGATTGGCGGACTGATATCGACTTTAGTTGATACACTCCTGTGGACGCTTGTCATTCTTGTGTTGCACTGGGATGACTGATGTTGGAGTGGGGTGTCGCGGTACGTTGTTGGCGGTGAGGTTTTGAGGATCAGAGCCTCTTACCGCGTTTTAATTCATTCTGTCAGTTTCTGTTTCAGAGGAACACGAACATGGTGATGATATTCTGACACCCATCCAAGTGTGCTACCGTCGTTGCGCTCCGTGGAGCATACAGAGTTAGCTGCCTTTGGTTAAAGGTTTTAATCTCTTAAAAGCAGCAAGCTCAACCGGTGAAACGGTATTCTGTCCGTGGGTGCCGGGTAAGTCCTTTGTGGTCTAAGAGGTGGATTGGGTAGAGCGAGCACTATAATATAAATAGCTCACCCAGCGACGACGGAAATAGGGAGGAAGTCTGCAAGTTCTTGTACTCGGCGAGGTCTGATAAACTGCGAGTGGGAGAGGTTCCCCTCTCTAATATAGCAACGTCTGGGGTCAGATGTTGTTTTGAGAAACTTGCACAAGCCGGAGCATATGTCCGCCCTCCACTCGGGACGCTCTGTCTAGTCTGCACCCGTGGTCGGCTTCAGTCACGGCTTCCTCCGCTACGTTATTTAAGCACACACGACCGCATCCTAGCTACCCGACTTCGGATATCCAGCCTGCTGCACAAAGAAGGAACCACTCTTTGCCCGTGAAGTCGGACCATCCGGTAGCTAGGGAGACAAGGCCTTGATCATCGGGACGCTTGGAGAAAGGATCCGTTTCCGACACACAGGAACAGCATGCGGCTAAGGAATGGAAATCCGCTGCTCCTCAGGCCTCGATGATGGACTTGCTGTCGCAGATTGTGCTGCTAATCGCATCATCCCAGCAAGTGCAGATGCAGCCTCCCTCAGACTCAGAATCTGAGCTGTCGGACGGTGCTGGGTCAGTCCAGTAGCCTGTTGGCGCAGATGCAATGGTCCGAGATTCGCAACTGATTCTCTCAGATGGTGAAAGGGATAAGGAAGAGGATTACCCTTTCCTTTTGGAACAGTACATTGTTGCGATGGCTTTCATCCATCAATACTACCCTGCTTTTGTTCCACCGAATCAGAATGCTGTGACGACAACAGAGAAACCACTGGCGTCATTAGGCGCAGATTTTATCCGGACAAAGGAGGAAGTCCTTTCTTTTCCGGTTCAGTTTATGCAGGTGTCGCAGGCCTTCGGCCATATACACAGCGCTGTATTTATGCTCTTGAGGACAAGGAAGAAGGCGGTTTTTTATCTTCATCTTCCGTATACATTCTGTTTTTTGGACCACGTTCATTTAAAAATGGTCGGGGAAGATGTTCAGAGAGTTCTTCTGCGTTTGGATGAGTAGTCTGGGATCTAGAGGAATCCTTACCTGTATCATTCTGTATTCGCTCAGACGCAATTGCGACAGCAATTTCTTGAAATAGAGCGAATTTGGACATTATGTCTTAAGCAGATCACCTTACAAGAGCTACGGCGCAACATCTCAAGGGAAAGGAATTTGAGGACATTCGTACCTCTCTTAGAGTTCTTTCCAGGGCAATTATGTACAGTGGCTAATCTGGAGTTAATCAGATGTGATGCTGCCCTTGTGTCATCATCACTGATAAGATGACAAGGTGAAAAGCTCTCTCGAGTTTCCGGACATTTTATTTTCGACGACTGGCTTTCCTTAGTCTATGAACAGGCTACTAAGAAAGCATCTAGTGCTCTGCTTTTGAAGTTGGTGTATCAACGACCCGCTTCAGCAGACAAGAGTAAAGGAGGGCGTTCCAGACAAAAATCATCAAAAGGAAACTCCTCACGAGGGTACAAGAAACCCCCTTATAATTACTCTGGAGGTCGTCAGTATAGCGACTCGGAAAAAGCGCGTAGGGCTGATCGGGACTATAGGTCAGATGCCCCTAGGCCGACAAGACAAGGTATTTCGCGGGGAGGACGTGGTTCCTCCTCCTGTAATCCTTGCAGGTCATAGAAGTGATGGTTAAGACCTCTATTGCTTGCCAGTTGGGGAAAGGTTATCAAGCTCCGCAAAAAATTGGATAACAATCACGGAAGATCAGTGGGTGAGAAGTGTAGTCTCGGATGGCTTACGGCTATCATTCCGAGTAAAAACCCATTAACAAGTTGTCCGCGTTGGACAAATCTTCCATTAAATTCTTACATATGAGAGTTTCTCCTACCAGAGGTATAAGCTCTCTTATCTAAGGAAGCAATGCAGGTCATCGAGAATCAGGATTCTCGAGATTTTTTACAGTCACCTGTTCATCGTACCAAAGCCAGATGACTCGTTCCGACCGGTAATAGACTTGAGCTTGATAACAAGTTTATCATGGCTCTAAAAGTTTATTTATGGAAATCATTCAGTCGGTAAAAGCGAGCCTTCGAGTGATCGACTATGCGGCAAGCATAGATCTAAGGATATGTACTTTCATGTCCCGGTACATCCGGCATTCTAAAAGTACCTGTGGTACGCCATACAAGGGAAGGTGTATCAGCTCAGAACAGTATGCTTTGGTCTGAATCTGGCTCCCTGGGCATTTCACTTGAATAATGAACTCGGTAATGTCTTACTTATGAGCTCATTTGTCTGAGGTAACGTTGGCTTACTTGGACCACCTTCTACAGGGATATGCCAAGAGAATTATTCTTCAGAACGATGTTCAGAGTCTGCTTCTATTACTCCAACGTCTCTGTTTCATCAGAAAAGAGGAGAAAAAGTCGGATCCAGCTCCGTACAAGTCGTCTATTCACTTGGGATTGAGCTTTGAGACAGCAATGTGGTTCGCCTGCCGTAACCCAGAGTGAAATTAGTCAGTTGTTATGCTCGCTTTTGTCTACACTTAGATGCATTAATAGTGAGGGAATTCATGCGACTGTTGGAGCTGTGCGGAGCAGCGGTGGATCTCATTCCGATGGGCCACCTGCGCGCACGTCCCCTCCAGATATTCTTTACTCAGAACTGGAGTGTGAAGACACTTTTGCTTGAACCAGTATTGTTTTAACAGACCTAGTAAAACAAGGGTTCAAATTGGGCAGATATTCAGTGGTTAACTCAGGGAGTTACGCTGCAACTGCTGGATCCGGCTTTCACGATTATGATGGATGTGAGTCAGACGGGTTGGGGCACGACCCTAAGTCCCTCAGTCTTGAGGTGTCATTGTCTTTGGGACCCTCGGTTCCAGGAGAAACACATGAACATCAATGAGATGATGTTAATTAGCTAGCTCTACAACATTGGATTCACATAATAATGGCTGTCCATGTTCAATTTGGTCGGACAACTCGACAGTAGTAGCGTACATCAGGAACCAGGGTGGCACCCATTCATTTCCGTTGTGCCAACTGACGGAGAAGATTTTAATAATACGTCATGAATCATCATGTTCATCTTTTTATCCGTCATATACCAGGTCGTTTGAACGTACTAGCAGACTAGCTTTCTCGGAAAGGTCGCCTGTTGCAATTGGAATGGACGCTCAACAAGCGAGTTTTTGGACAGTTTTGCTACCAGAGGGATCGCCCCATGATAGATCCGTTTGCGACTCACCAGAACAATCAGTTACCATCATTTGTGTCGCCATGCCCAGACCATTGAGCATATGCAGTAGACGCTCTGCCGATCTCATGGGGATGGATGATAGGATATGCGTATCCTCCAATTCATTTGATTCAGTAGATTTATGTTTAAGATCAAACAGTCTCGTGAATCCTACTAGTAGCACCTCTGTCGTCGCAGAAACCTTGGATCAGTCTTCTCAAGTGTCTGTTATGGGACGTTCCCCGGAAGCTTCCTCCACAAGAGAACCTTCTTTTTCAGGGGAAGTTTTTGTTCTTCACGTCCTTCTCTGCCCATAGTGGCATAATGGGGTCAGTTAGACGTGAAGGAACCATTGCGGTTCCTATATTATGTTATGTCTAACACAAGAACGATTAAGTAATGCGGGTGAGGAGGGTTCGATATGACTTCGAATCCCCCTCCCCCCACCCCCCCCCCCCCCACCACCAATGTGTTTTGAAGCGATTGCCAGGCAAGACATAGTTTTCTTCCCGCTAGCCTCATATGAGTTTAAATACATACATGCATTTCTTCACTTTTCGATTGGCGACTGGGTTGTGTTCTCTAGCGACCTCATGGGCACATCCACTTTTTAGATGGATTGGTTTCCTGTGATTATTCATCTCTATGCCATATACGAGCACATATTTAATCATAATTAAATTGCTAGTCTTTGGGTACCTCAGAGGCTGCATAACCAGTTAACTGGTATTCAGATGATTACATGCAGGATTTTAATGCTCATGCACATAATAATTATTATGCTGACACTTTATTGTATATTATGGACCTTTGAAGTTATGAATTATTTTGGGGGCGGTCAGTGTCGGAGCCTGTTAATCATACCTACTTCCATTTCTAGATCCAGGTTTCTATTAATGTCGGTATTCAACTCGTATATTCGCACGTTTATAGTGTCATAGATATCGGATAGTACACGTCGGGGAGTGTTGTGACTGGAATTTATTGTACATCTGAATGGGGTCGCCTGTGTGTTATCTCGGAAGTGTGTTTACTCTCCAGAGACCGTTCATTGTGGTTCGATTGGACATGTGTATGTTATATATTATATCACTGGTTTTCGACCTATCTGCGTATGCCGTCTCCGGTGTGCGTGATATTGCGTGATATAGCCTTAACTTCTGAAGTGACATTAAGCACCGTTTATTAATAGTAAATTAATACCTGAGTGCCTGTTCAACGAATATTTATATTGTTTTTTGGTACCGCTTTTGCTGATTCCAGAGCGCTTCCCTCTTTTTTTTTTTGAAGTTTCCTTCAAAAATAGGGGGGGAGGAATTTTTACCTCTCCTCCGGCTTAATAAGTATGTAACTTTGGGTGAAGCTCTTTTGTCTGTAATTATATCCTGCATATAGCTGGAGTTTTATTTTGTATGGCATATGTTTGTGGGGGGATATTTTCTCATTAGTCCAGGCTAACCTTAAAAATTGGGAACTCGTTATATCCAATTAGCACAGTCTTCATGCTAAGTATGCGGAATTCTTTGAACTGGGCTCCTTTTGTATGATATGTCTTCTCCATTACTGTATAGAGAGAAATACTTGTAATTCCTAATAATTTTAATTTCCTTTCACCTTGGATTACAGGATTGGAACTATGTTGATCTACTAATTCTGAAGTCCTAGGCCCTCCACCTTTTTACGATTCAGCTAGTCTGGGCCATTGGTTTACAGTGTAAAAATATTATAAATTCATAGTAATTTGTATATTTTTATACTTGGCAATGGCCCAGATGGAGATGGCCCTCCCGTGAGTGGGCACTCATACCTCCCCACTGAATTTTTATGTAGTGCTCTCTTCTACAAAGAATGATGTTGGCGCCAATTCCAGTCACTTTCTGACGTCTGCACATGTGCGGAGAGTAAATGTATGGAGGGCCAGATAGGATTTTTAATTTTCGGTTTTGCAAGCAAATTTTGGGGATTGAGGGGTTCAAAATTTGTGTTTGGCCCTAAATAACTTTTAGTTAAGCACCAGCTAGTCTAGGAAATTGGTAAGTATAAAAATATGCAAATTTCTATGAATTTTTTATTTTCAAATGAGATTCTTGTGTGTGCAACACCTCCTAAATTATTGAACCAATTTTGATGAAACTTCTCAAACATTATGACTAGCAAGTGAACATGCACATTTTAAAATTTTGTATCTCCGACAATTTTAACCAAGTTATCTCCCCTGAACTTAGATTTATTATGGATTTTCAAACGAGATTCTTATGTGCGCAACTCCTCCTACATTAATGAACTGATTTCGATGAAACTTCTCAGTCATTATGACAAGTATGTGAACATGTGCATATTCCAAAATTTTGTATATGCAACAATTTTAACCAGGTTACCTCCCCTGAACTTAGATTTATTATGGATTTTCAAATGAGATTCTTGTGTGTGCAACTCCAACTTTATTGAACCGATTTTGCTGAAACTTCTCAAACATTATAAATAGCAAGTGAACATGTGCATGTTATAAAATCTTTCATCCATAATTGTAACCAGGTTATCTCCTCTGAACTTAGATTTATTATGGATTTTCAAATGAGATTCTTGTGTGCACAACTCCTACATTATTGAACTGATTTCGATGAAACTTTTCAAACGTTATAACTAGCAAGTTAGCATGCGCATATTTTAAAATTTTTTCATCTGTGCGCAACTCCTCCAACATTATTGAACCGATTTCGATAAAACTTCTCAAACATAACTAGCAAGTGAACATGCAAATATTATAAAAAATTTTCATCCACAACATTTTTAACCAGGTTATCTCCCCTGAACTTAGATTTGTTATGGATTTTTAAATTAGATTCTTGTGGGCTTAACTCCTCCTGCATTATTGAACCGATTTCAATGAAACTTCTCAAACAGTATGACTAACAAGTGGAGATATGCATATTTTAAAATTTTTGAACTGCAACAATTTTAACCAAGTTATCTCCCATGAACATGGATTTATTATTGGTTTTTCAACCTCAACATTCAGGGTGCATTCTAGTAAGCCGGAAGTGGGGGTATTAATCACCTTTATTGATAGTTCTAGTTTAATCAAACCGAAACAAATAGTTACCAGAATTCTCAGATCTGTTACTTTTTTCTGACAGTGTTATTGTTTTTCAATCTTTCCACAAAGCCTGAAGTTTCCTATTCTCCTGCTCCTAGTTCAGTTGTATGGAAATCTCTGCTTCCCCAATGGGGAAGCAGGATGTTTGGATAGCTGAACTGCACTGCTTCTCCTCTAACTTTGACGAATCTCCGATTACGACTCTGAATCTTAGTTTGCAATGAATTTTCTTTGCAATTCTCTGTCTCTTCACCTATCTAATCATTACTTATTGCCATCAATAGTTCCTCATTGTACAAAACTCTGCTTCAAGCCACCTCACCATGCCAAGTTACTCCAATTTTTCTGGTTGTGTTTGCTGAATAACTGTGATCATTTTCGATGTAATTAAATGGGTTGTGCCAAGTAATGCATCAAGGGGTGACAGCTGTTGATTGGTTCATATCATCTGAGATCGGCTTCATATCAGCCAAGTTTGATATTGGGCAATTCTGGGAAAGAAAATCCTGTCTAATAAATATTAGGCTTTTAGTAAGATACTCTTGAAATCATTTTTTTATCTGTGGAAAAGCAGTAAAATAAATTTTTTTTTTTTACATTATAAAACTGCAGGTCAGCTTGTTCAAACATTACCCAAACCTTAAAATTTCTTCTGATTCATGAGAATCAATTTTGATTGTTGCAAACACCTCCTGCAAGAATCATTTTTCAGTTCTTGATTAATCTAGAACTTGAGAATACTGTTATATAGCCTTGTGAGTGTAATCAGTACACATTCCATAGTTAAAAACAAACCTCATTTTTATAATATCACCAAAAAATGTCCAGACTATAAGGGACAATAAAACTTTATATAGCATCGTCAGGTTTATTATGCACAGTTGTGACATACTAGTGCATAGAAAGATGGCAAAATTATTAACCCACCAATAAAAAAGTGCTCTGGAAATTGCAGTATCTGTCCTTGCATCTGTTGTGATGACATCGCCAACACTTCAAACAAATACAAATTTTCTGTGAAACAAAATGTAAGCTTTAAAACTAACAATATAATATATGCACTTAAATGCAAAAAATCCAAAACAGCAGTTAGAACGACAATTGAAGGATCGATTCAAGGAATACCAGCGTGACATCCGACTCCACCCGAATATGCCTCTATATGGTCTCTTTAATTCAGCCGGTCATCAAGGTGTGAGTGATCTGGAGGTTGTAGTGTTAGAGTTGCTCAGTGGAGGGAAATGTGAGTGCCTTGTACGGGAGGTCCTTTGGATAAGGAAGTTAGAAACAAAGAGGCGACAAAGGAGTAAACACAAAATTCAACCACACGCCACCAGGGGTCTGATTTGTATTTTGACGTCACAACTGAGCGTAATAAGTCTAATGTGGTACGGCAACGCTAACTGATTCATTTGTAATTGTGTTGTTTTGAGACTAAGCTGTGATGGTGTAGCTGTGTTATCTATAGCGTCCTGATGAAGGACTCGTTTTTATATATTTACCAGAGTTCAACCCTGAAGGATACAGTTCCAATTTTTCTGAATTTCTTGTACATGTAGAACATGTTCAAACATACTGTCTTTCAGTGGCGTGCTGTTAACTTTGCCATAGTTCAAGTGAAGTCTATAGGTAACCAACACTTCTCTAGATGCCACTCCTAAGTCAAAGTGTTACCTTGTTATGAGGGAGCAACAAACAAGTACAATTCTCTAGGAGTATACTCCTTACATGCTGCTAGCAGATATTCCTGCCCAAGAGAGGATTACTCTTGCCACTGAAACATATTATTTGGGCACAATTAATCAGATTTCCCCCTGTAAACTGAATAAATTTTTTGATTAGTGATCTCATGAGTTAAATTCAAATGAATTTTTCATCAAATCTTGTCATGGCTGCTGTAGATTTGCAGGAAAATATCCTGAAAATTCTCATCGGTTTAAAGGTTAAATTTTTTTTTGCCCCTTTTCAACAAATTTCAACAAAACTATTTCATGTGCCCCCTCATTAGAATGAGCTCTATGCGCACATTCCCATGAGGCAGTGACACATGGGAAAGGTGTGTGATCGCTTGTGCACACCATCGCTCACACAAAAATTGTTCAAGGTGCGCGAATAATCGCTCGCCTCTGTTCTTGAGTGTTTTTTATCCCTTTGAGTTGCGTCAACAGAAACAATTAATTTTTGATGTTGGGAAATTTTTAATCACTCACAATTTGAAGCGTTTAAAGTACAATTCCAAACAATTTCCTTTTCATTGTTATGAACATGATACACAGTAGTTCTGTTATACATCCACACACAACATGCTAACAGTAAGAGGGTTGTACATTGACAACTCGCCCAGACCTTACTCCTGCCAGAAAATGAACACGCATGTTCAGATATAAAAAAATGGTGGTCATTCTGAGATCTGAGAAACGTTTTAATACTTCCGTATTTTTTTTTATCAAAGACATGCGGAATGTTGCCCCATTCCTTATTTTCATTCACACACGTGACACCTGTCGCTCCAATTCACTAGTGACACAAATTAATGTGCCTGATTTGGAATTTACAGATCCATTTTCCACGATTTTAATAATCTGCCATTTAAAATCCAGAACTAATTTTAGTGGGTTACATATATTTTCACCGTCAAAATTTCCATCCGTGTTCAGTTGTATTCATACATTGGTTTCAAAGGACGCTTGTCAATGGAAATTGTGATATAAATTTTTGTACATGCCATAATATATAGTTCACTTCAGATTATCTACAAGTTCATTTCAGGAATTCTGGTAATACATTTAATAAACAAACACTAGATTTCAAGCTTGCAATTTTATTCTGAACCACAGTCAAACAATAACATAAACTTAACTTAATTTAGAAAAAAAATACACTTTGAATGTACAATTCAACAGTATTAAAAAAATGAAGATAAACATTGAATCAAAATCACTCTCCTCACATTTTTCACTCTCACAAACTTGATTTGAGGTGAACGATTTTCCACTCACCTCCAGTTTGCTCCCATTTGTCGCTGATGAGGGGGTTCAATGATATAGTTTTGTTGAAATTTGTTGAATTTTTTTTTTTCAACTGCTGTATATGTAAATTATGTGGGCAAATGCATCCAATTTGTTTGATAAAGGGTTGAGTACATTTTTCAAAATGTATGATGAGAATCAAATGATTTTACAAAAATCAAAAGTTGATTCTCATTGTTTTCCTTTCCTTGTGAGAAGCATCTATGAGAATTGATTCTGATTCTGGCATGAATTTTAAGCCCTGTTTAGCATTTGCATAGTCTACTGCCCCTCTTTGTTAACAATAACAAATAGACAAGTTTCCATATTTCCATAATTTTTCTGTTTGTGTTGTCATTAAGAGAAGCAAATTTTGTTTTGTAACATTCCATTCACTGTATTGGCTTTTGGTGCAAAACAAAATTTATTGCAAAGTAATTATGCTTGCATACAAATGTCTGCATGAAATAATCTCATGTTATATCTCAGAGCTGGTGCCAGTTCACACACAGTTATGGTGACTTTGGTCTGCAAAGCTCTTCAATCTGGCTGATCAGTCGAAGTCCAATCTGATCAGTAAAATTTCTAACTGACTATGGCTGGTGTTCGAGCCTTTTTTGATGGCAGCTCCAAAATTCTAGAACTCGTCATCCTGGCTCAAAGAGCCCTAGACAATCAACACATTGAAGATGGTCCAGAAAGCAAACCCCTACAAATTTACATATTATTTGCAGTTAACCAGGAAAATTGCTGAATTTATGATAAAATGATTGATGGTACAGAAATGCGCTGTTACCATATTTACTTTATTAACCAGAATCATAATAAGTGAAATACACTTTAGAACCACTTACATAAATTTCCTTTGTATGTTATTTAGTTTCCTTGAAGAATGTTGGTGAAATACTTGAATTCTCAACAATGTACAATGCTGCTCAGCTGAAAGTCACTTGTCAACAGTTCATTTGTCTGAATCTTGGATCATTGTTAGAAGGAAGGTGAGTGGTAAATGCAGACACAACAGAGTTATAAAATAGATAAAAATCTGAGAAGGCCAAATAATAAAATACATTTCGTTCTCGTGCAATTAATTTTATAAATAAGACCATTAAAAAAAAGTATCTTCTCAGGCAATTGTGCCTCAAATTTTTGATGAGGGTGGGAGGCTTTTTATTTTTATATTTTTATACTAGAACCAATTGCCCAGACTTAGCTGGTGCAACCTCAATATTATCAAGGGCCAAACACAAATTTTGAACCCCCAATTCACAAAATTTGCATACAATACCAAAATTTAAAAGTCCTGTCTGACCCTCCATACTTTTAGTACTTGCGCATGCGCAGTACCCAGGAAGAGACGGAATTGGCGCCAAGCATCATTCTTTTGTTTGTCCCAAGTCCGTAAACATTTCAACTGACATCTGTGCACTAAATTCTCATTTTTGAAGGTGAAAGACACAAATCGATGGTTTTCGTGGAATCAACAGTGTAGCAGGATGTTGAAAGTGAATAACAGTGGTTTGGATGTTCAGGGCTGTAACTTAATGATTTTTATGCAAAATTATTCATGTTTCCCAATTTCAGGATATGCTTCTGAACTATGGGTTGCTCCCGGGATTCTCGATACCGGGATTTCCCAGGATCCTGTTCATTATTTCTGCATCTCGAATCCTGGAATTTTCGGTTCGAGATCCCAGGATTGGCTACCAAAGCCCTATCTCTTCCGATTCCCCAGAATGTTCCGGCATCGGCCTGTTATTTAATTCCAATTCAGCATGAGAGACAATCACCGTGTTCCTCGATCGTACGTGACTGTTTTATTGTAAGCGTGGGCGATACAAACTTACGAAGCCGATTTCGTCATCGACTTTAAGATACCACGTCTTTCTCCTTTGGCAATTCCGGAATTCCTTCTCTTGTGTGCTGAATCACAGCCTGTGAATCGAAATGTTAAATTGATTGGGGGTTTCTCCACTCAATAGTAGGGGAGACGAGTGATAAGTACAGCTTTACACTAATTAGACCTTCGGTAAAAACATCGAGTAAGTGAATAAGCATGTGACCGGGTGGACAAACCATGCTGTTTTGTTCTCAAAATGTACGATAGTTCAAAACAACGCAGTTCCTCTGTCCAGTCTCGTGTTTACTCATCGAATTATGATCTATTTTCAGATCCTGGGAATCTCAGGATTTCAGTAATAACGAAAAACAGCTACTCTCAAATCCTGGGATGTGAACTTTCGGGAGCCATGCAAACCCTATTATGAACATCGTCATTATTACTATGACTCCACTGTTGTTTTGTTAGTATTACTTCCCTTCCCTCTCCTGAACCCTCCTGTTATACTCCCAAGCTCTTTTGGCTTTTTTACTGAGAATTTTTTATTAAAATTCTTGGGAGTTAACTTGTTTTACGGAATAGGCATTCCGTTTATCCCCTGTGTTTACATCCTGTTCTTTACTGTTCAGTACGTTTTGTATTCTTGCATCTACCAGATGCATTGTTTTTTCTTCCTATGAAGATCTAGCTTTGCATCAGGTGGTTATTGATCGGTTACTAACTTTGGGCCTTGGTTGTGCCTGTTGTTGGTTAGTTTCCAGTTTTTCCTCTTGACGTTGTTGTCTGTTCAATAACATTTTTGACACGTATTAACTCACTGTTTAGTTAAAAACAATTTTTTTTTTCTATTAGGATACATATTATATCTTATTCTGGTAGTTTAGCTTTAATTAGGTAGCGCTTGTCCACACTTAGGCTCTATCGGGATGCCTTTGGGCTCATGAGGTTCCCTTGGGGTACTTAGCCTTCATTCAAAATTCTTCGAAATTTTTAAAAAAATTTATTTCGAAAATGTTTGTGATTGTCTATGTTAGGTACTCTTGCGAAGTTTATTCTGTATTATTATTATTGGGAGTGCAGCGAACTTATGATTTTGGCTTTATTATTATGCTATCTATTTTAACAGTGTAAGTCCAGGAAACCTCGGATTTAAATGCTTGTTGTTTGCCGGTAGTCGCTGCACTCCTTCAATACTTGTACTATGTGATGCAAACGTTGGAAAGGGTTGTCGATCTGTGTTGTGGGCAGTGAAGTTCCATTGTAGGAGCCTTCATCGCAGGCTAATATTAGTCTCTTTTTCAGGGGAACAAGAACATGGTGATGGTACTTTGACACCTGTCTGTTACGTGCTGCCATCATCAAACTCTGATGAGCTCCGCTCTGATGAGTAAACAGATTAGCTGCCAAGGTGCTCATGAATTTTAGCAGGGGATTGAGGTCTCTAGTTAGTTCGCTTAATCCTCTGCATGCAGCTAGCTCAACCGGTGAAGCGGTTGCCCCTATATGGGAGGCAGGACACCGGGTAGGTCCACTGTGGTCGAATAGTATAGATGTGGGTAGAGTGAGCACCTCATAAACTAAAGTTCACCCAGCAACGATGGCAAAAGGAGAAGAAGCCTGAAAGTTTCTCTACGGGACCCTCGGCGAGATCTGGGGTCAGATCGCGAGTTTGAGATCCCGCGCCTTCCATGTTAGCAGTCGGGGTCAACTGTGTCCGTTGCGAGAAACTATAAGAAGTCAGAGCACCCGTCCGATGCCGAGTCGGGATGTTCCTTCCACACTGCAGCCGGGGTCGGCTGTGGTTATGGCTTCTTCTTCTTACATGGAAGAGCATGTAAAAGGGATTAGCCTACAAGTTTCTCAGTGGGATACCCGGTGAGAGCTGGGGTCAGATAGCGAGTTGGAGAGCATTCTCCGTCCCATTAGCTTTAGTGAGCTGGGGTGTCCATTCACGCTTGTGGTCCGGGACCCTCCTTCCACCCTGCAGCCGGGGCCAATTCCAGCTATGGCTTCTTCCCCTGCTTCATCAACGAAGCACGTTAGACCGCAGACTAGCTGTCCGACTTTGCATGTTCATGCTGTTCCACGGAGGTCTTCCCAGTCTTCACCACCAAAGTCTGATTAACCTGCAGCTAGTGGTTCGAGGCATATTCATATGGGGTCAGATTGCTGCCCCATGAGCAGCTTATGGTGGAGAAGTGGATAACCGCTGCTCTGCAAGCCTCGTTCAAGGACCTGTTGTCTCAGATTGCACAGCTTACCGCAGCATCCCAGTAGTCACAGGTTCAGCCGTCAACAGTCTCCGGTAGTGAGCTGTCGGACAGTGCTGGGTTGGTCCAGTCATCTGTACATTCGGATGGTGTTGACCATGCTTGTCGGATGGAACATTCAGGTGGTGAGAGGGCAATGGAGGATGATTCTCCATCCCTCATGGAACAGCACATTAAGACTATGAATTTTATTCAAAAGTTTTTTCGAATCTTGTTCCATCTGAACAAAAGTCTACGTTTGCTAGGCAAAAAACAGCTTAGGGTACCGGGCTAGGGAAAGATGAAAATCTTTCCTTTCTTGATCTTTCTGCTCATGTATTGAAGGCCTTTGGTTCGCTTAATGACTCCTCCTTTGGCCTAGCAATAGTATAAGAAAGGCAATGAACTCTTCTTTCTGAATAGAAGATCGATAGCTCATAGTAAGGCTGAAACAGCTGTCTTGTTTGGAATAGAGCTGTTAGAAGGAAACAGTATGTATTTTCTTTCTCAGTGTTGTATTCCTAGGCATCAGAGGCAGTTAGTTCTGTTGCTGATGCCATAGTTGCCTTATGTACTTTTAGAGTGGTCTTTTCTTGTACATTAATGGCTAATGTCATAAGTCTCTGTCTAGTGAGCTGTCCAAGGCTGCCGGGTAACACAGATATCTATCTTCACTGATATATGATTTTTAGGCTGTGTTAGCTATGCTGAGACTGCTATCTTTTTGGAATAAGGCTGTTAGAAGGAAAGATTACATTCTTTTCTTCTTGGTGTGGTATTCCAAGCCGTCAGTCATTTAGTCCTATTGTTGTCGCCTTAGAAGTCTTATGTGATTTAAGAGCTGTCTGTTTCTATAACATTAGTGGCTAACGTCATAGCGGCCTTATATATTTTACAGCGTTTTTTTCTTATACATTGCGGCTAACATCGTAAGTCTCCATTTAGTGAGCTTTCCAGGGCCGCAGGTGACACAGATATCCGTCTTCACAGAGATTAAGACTACTAAGCTGCATTAGCTAAGCTGAGACTACTGTCTCCTTGGAGTTACGTCCGTTAGAAGAGTGGTCCTTTATTCCTTACCTTGAGCAACTAATGTCGTAAGTCTCTGTTTAGTGAGCTTTCAAAGGTCGCATGTTACACCGAGATATCTGTCTTCACGGAGATGAAGACTTCTTAGCTGTGCTACCTAATCTGAGACTGCTGTCTCTTTTGAATTAGGGCCGTTAAAGGGAAGAGTATGTTGTTTCCATCTCGGTGTTGTATTTTTAGGTGTCTGAGGCTTTTAGTCCTTTTGTTGACGCCTTATTAGAATCAAGTGCGGCCCTTTTTCCCTTAACTTGAGCAACTAATGTTGTAAGTCTCCATTTAGTGAGCTTTCTAAAGTCGTAAAAATGACACCAAGATATCGAAGACTTCTAAGCTACGTTAGCTTAGGCTGAGGCCGCTGTCTTTTCGGAATAGAACTGCGAAAAGGAAAGAGTGCATTTTTTCCTTCTCGGTGTTGTTTTCTTAAGTGTCACAGACTTTAGTCTTATTGTTGACACCATAGTAGCATAGCTAGAATTATGAGCTGTGTTTTTTCCCTATCATTACCCACTCGCATTGTAATTCTCCTTTATTGAGCTTCTAGGGCCGCAGTTAACAGCCATATAATTGTCTTCACGAATAGGAAGACCTTTAGCTGCTTCAGCTTGGCTGAAACCACTGTCCTATCGGACAAGGTACTGTTATAATAGAAGAGATGGTTCTCTCCTTAACAGTATTGTTTGGTGTTAGTTGTCTGAGGCTTTTAGCCTTATTGATGACACCATATTAACCTAGTGAGAATAATGAGCGTTCTTTCAGATGCCTATAGTTAGATCGTTTTTCAGGAATATATTTCCTGCTATAATCGATATGAGGGGCGAGGAGTTCATCTCGGTTATTATGATCGTGTGCCGGAACTTAGTTTTTCGTCGCCCGCTTCATTTTTAATCCAGTCTATTGTCATGGATTATATTTCCACTCAAAAGATTTGGATATTATGTCTATATGGTGTATTGTTTGGGACTATAGTGTGCGGTCTTGATTTCAAGGGACATGTCGACACTATATCAGTGGGTGCATTCCTTGCAATAGTGCCATATTCATCCTTAGTGGCATTATGGAGTTGGTCAGACATGAGGTAGCCCTCTGGTTTTATACTATTCTAGATGCCTAATACTAAAGCGTTATGAGTCATCAATTGGTCATGCTTGTTTTGACTAACGATAAGCTTCTATTAGCTGTATTACACTTTATTGAGAATAACAGCAGCAGTATAGCTTTGGGAATGTAACGTGAGGTTTCCTTTTCCTATAATAAACAAGGTATTTGTCACAGTTCCAAGCTTTAGTAATAATGCGCCGGCCTTACTTATCTAGCGATTCAAGTAAGGGGGAGGGGGTGGGGGGGGGGGGATATGATTTATTTGTTAACTCCCCCACCCCCACTAATATGTTAAGAGGCGATTACAGGGCAGGATGTAGTTCTCTTTCTGTAAGCCTCGTATGCATTCAATTATCTGCATGTCTTTCATTGCTCTTCGATTGGCAAGTGGGTTGTGGTCTAATGGCGACTTCAGGAGCACATCCACTCTTTAGTTTGTTTACTTCCCGGTGGTTGTTCATTCATAATTCAAATACGAGCATATGAATATGATTCCTGAACAGTAACTGTTTTTGGATTCCGAATTCTTTCATGAATACATTCAGTTGATATTGTGGCAGGCATGTCGGTTATCTGGACAATATTCTCCAATATGGCAGTTAAACCAATCTGGGAAGTTTTGCTCCGAGTTGTCTGCTTTGTTACGATGTATGAGTCTATTCCTCAGGTTAAATAGCATTAAAGTTGTTTTATTCCGTTAGTTTCCTAGTTATATTTTGTATCGCTTGGTTGCGCCGTTGATACAGGCCGTATTGAGGTGAGGGTACATGCGGGATTCTGTTGGTGGTGTGCATAATATGTATTAATCATTAAGCAGACATATTTCTTGAATAGATTCTCTTAAATTCTTGCTCAATGTCAGTACAATAGCTTATGAGAATTTTGGGCTAGTTGGATCAGTTATGGGTTTCCATACAGATTGCCTAAGCATATGTTCTCTCTATTTTTTGGCTTCATTATTTGGAGCGGTATTCTTTCTCCGAACAGTCATTAGTGTTAACAGACCTAGGGAACAATGAGTTATTTGGGGACAGTCTTTTACGGGTTTTTGTTCATATCCCGTTCCATGTTCTGAATGCAGTCTTTAGCCAGAAGCAGTACACAAAGGGGAATCCTACTCTCTCATTCTCGTAGATTGAACGGTTACAATTTAGAAGTTCATTATTGGAATTTACTTGTACACCTGAATGTCGTCGAGTGTTGGTTGGCTCAGAAGCATATAAATTCTATCAGATAACTTTCCATTGGGATTCAGTTGGACAAGTTTAAGGTTGTATATATTAATATTACCGGTTATCGATCTATCTACGTATTCCAGATGCGGCATACATTAAGAAGCTTGCGATTTTAGTAACTGGGAGCCTTTAAGTGAATATACATTATTCAGTACCACTTTTTATGCACCCGTTTAAAAAACGGTCGTATTATGTTATTAGTCTGTCCATCCGTAAACAATTTGGTTTCCGTTCATTAAAAGTCGAACGCCTTGACGGATTGACATCAAACTTTCAGAAGTTGTTTTTAGCATTAAAATACAGGTCAAGTTCAATATTGGTGTTTCTCAGTCCATCTGCTGCAGAGATATGGCCCTTTGAAAACACAATTTTTAAAGCTGAACGCCTTGACGGATTGACACCAAATTTTTCAGATGTTGTTTTTAGCAATGAAATACAGGTCAAGTTCGATATTGGTGTTTCTCAGTCCATCCACTGCAGAGTTATGGCTCTTTGAAAACACAATCTTTCGAAAAAATTGGTTTCCCTTCATTTAAAGTCGAACGCCTTGACAGATCGACATCAAACTTTCAGATGTTGTTTGTAGCAATAAAATACAGGTCAGGTTCGATATTGGTGTTTCTCAGTCCATCCGCTGCAGAGTTATGACCCTTTGAAAACACAATTTTTGAAAAAAAATTGGTTTCCGTTCATTTAAAGTCGAACGCCTTGACAGATTGACACCAAATTTGTCAGATGTTGATTTTATACACCTGTTTCAAAAACGGGACATATTATGTGAATGGTCTTTCCACCCGTCTGTCTGTCTGTCTGTCCGTCCATGGACACATTTCATTTCCAGACGATAACTTTAGTTGTAATGGTTTGAGCTGAGTTTGGCATGTGGATTTAGTATGACAAAATACAGGATGGGTTCGATTTCCGTTTCTAGCGGCCCATTTGCAGTAGAGTTATGGCCCTTTATTTATGGGAATTTAGCCCAACTTTTCGTTTCCGGACGATAACTTTAGTTTGCCTTGACCAATTTATTTCAAATTTTCAGTTTTTTGTTTTTGACCACAAAATACAGCTCAAGTTCACTTTTGACCACAATCGCATATACCTTTCCAGAGTCATTCCCATTGAATGATTGCAAATTTGTGGATTTCGTGGTTTCCGGATGATAACTTTAGTTTGCTGTGACCGATTTTTTTCAAATTCTCAGATTTTGTTTTTGACCACAAAGCACAGCTCAAGTTCACCTTTGGCCATGATCGCATGTACCGTTCCATAGTTATTCCCCTTGAATGATTGCAAATTTGTGAATTATGTGGTTTCCGGATGATAACTTGAGTTTGCCTTGACTACTTTGTTTCAAATTCTCAAATTTTGTTTATGACCGCAAAGCTAAGCTCAAGTTCACTTTCGGCCAAAATTGCATGTACCTTTCCAGAGTTATACCTCTTGAATTTGTGCATTTTGTGTTTTCCAGATTATAACTTTAGTATGGCCTAACTGATTTTTTATACGCCTGTTGAAAAACCGTTGAATTATGGAATCAGTCTGTCTGTATGTCCATTTGTCCATCCATTTGTCCATCCATCGGTCTGTCCGTTCGACAACATTTGGTTTCCAGATGATAACTTCAGTATTTTTTTTTCGATTGACTCCTAAACTTGGTATGTGGTTTAATCAAAACAAAAGACAGGTCAAGTTCGAATATGGGGTCAGTTCAAACTTCGAAGTTCCCCTGAATTATGGACCTTGTTGGACATAGAATGCATCAAATATGTGGTTTCCGGATGATAACTTTTATTATTTGTTTTCCGATTGGTTCCAAACTTGGTATGTTGTTTAATCACAACAAAATACAGGTCAAGTTCGAATATGGGGTTGGTCCAAACAATTTTCACCCTCACCCCCATCCTTGCCCCAACCCTTCAAAAATACAAAATAGGCGTATATTGTCCCGCTATGCGGTGCTCTTGTTCACTCATTCCAGGCCACTTCCTTCTTTGTTTTGGAGGTTATTTCCTTCAAAAAAAAAAAGGAGGGGGGGGGGATTTCTCTTTACCTCTTCTGGCCTTATAATAAGTGTGTAACTATGAGTGAAGCTGTTATTGTCTATAGATTATTCTGATGTTATGTACAGTTTGTTACATTAAATGCGGCGTGTGTCTGGGCGTTAGTCTCCCACTCTCAGACATGCTTTTCATAATTTTAAGTGTCTTATTCTGGGGGCTTGCTACACCCAATTACCGTAAACATTTACTTGATATTGCTCCTTATTTCAGTGATAGGTCCGTCTCTATTGTTGTATAGAGAGGTATATATATGTAATTCCTAAAAATTTTAATCTATTCCCCTTGGGAGTTCTGTGCAGGCTAAGGAGCTGAATTTTAGTCTTCTATTCCTTCAAGTCCTAGGCCCTCCTGCCTTTTCACTATTCAGCTAAGCCAGGGGGCCATTGCTTTTAGTATAAAAATATGATAAATTTAAAGTAATTTGTATATTTTTTATACTTACCAATGGCCAGATGGGGATGGCCCTCCCACGAGTGGGCACTCATACCTCTCTGCTAAGTTATAACATTATTAAGCACAACTAGAAAGAATGATGCTTGGTGCCGATTCCGGTCTCTTCTTGGGTACTGCACTTGTGCAAGTACTAAAAGTATGGAGAGCTGGATAGAACTTTTAAATTTTGTTATTGTATGCATATTTGGAGGATTGGGAGGTTCAAAATTTGTGTTTGGCCCTTGATAATATTGAAGTTGCACCAGGTAAGTCTGGGCCATTGGTAAGTATAAAAAATATACAAATTACTTTTAATTTCTAATTTTTTATTCTGAAATCTCAAAAGGATACCCTACAAAAATCTTTTCACATTTCAGGAAGAAATCTTTTACAAACTCTGGACTTGTGTTATCGTATCGGAAAAATTGTGAAATGGATGTTGATGACATGCCAGAGATGCTCTATTGCAGGATTATGTTCAGTTTGGCACTAATTTGAAAAGATAAAAACAACATTTTTCTCAAAAGTTGTTATGTGTACCAACACAGAAAACATTTACGTAATAGTCAGAAATTCGAAGCATGAAAATACGGAGGAAAACAGGAACAGGAAGTTGAAATACTACAGAGAAAAGTGTGCTGGTGCTCAAAATTCCGATCAGAAAAGACTGACCAGGGAAATTTGTTTTGACTGGGTGGAATTTTTTTTGACTGGGTATTAAAAATTTTTGACATGGCGGAAATTTAATGACCTTGGCAGTGCCTGAGAACATAGACTTTTTTAGTCAAGTTGTGACGAAGTCAAACTCGACTTATAGTTTGGTGAATGGCGGTTGGCTGGTTGGGCGGGCTTTGTGGGCGGGCAAAAACAATTGGTTTCTGGACGATAACTTGATAATGGTTTGACCCACATTCATGAAACTTCATAGGTAGGTTTGCCTTGGTGAGAGGAAGAACCCTATTTATTTTGGGCTCACTACATCAACGGTGAATGTCACAGTGACCTTGAACATACTAAATCATAAACAATTGGATGATAACTCTTGACTATGGTTGAACCCACATTTATAAAACTTTATAGATAGGTTGGCCTTCGTGTGGGGAAGAACCCTATTTATTTTGAACTCACTAGGTCAAAGGTCAAGGTCACAATGACCCTGAACATAGTAAATCTAAACAATTTGTTTTCGGATGATAACTTGATAATGGTTCAACCCACATTCATGAAACTTCATAGGTAGGTTGGCCTTCTTGAGAGGAAGAACCTATTTATTTTGAACTCGCTAGGTCAAGGTCACAGTGGCCTTCAACATAGTAAATCCGTAAACAGTTGGTTTCCGGACAATAACTTGATAATGGTTCGACCCATGTTCATGAAATTTCATAGGTATGTTGGCAACGGTGAGTGTAAAGACCCTATTTATTTATTTTGGATTCGCCAGGTGAAAGGTCAAGGTCACAGTGACCTTCACCATAGTAAATCATAAACAACTGGTTTCTGGATGATAACATGACTATGATTGAACCCTCATTCATGAAACTTCATATGTAGATTGGCCTTCATGAGAGAAAGAGCCCTATTTATTTTGGACACACTAGGTCAAAGGTCAAGGTCACAGTGACCCTGAACATATTAAATCAAACAATTGGTTTCCAGATGATAACTTGATAATGGTTCAACCCACGTTCATGAATCTTCATAGGTAGGCTGGCCTTCTTGAGAAGAAGAACCCTATTTATTTTTGACTTGCTAGGTGAAAGGTCAAGGTCACAGTGGCCTTCAACATAATAAATCCATAAACAATTGGTTTCCGGATGATAACTTGATAATGGTTCGTCCAACGTTCATGAAACTTCATAGGTATGTTGGCATCGGTGAGTGGAAGAACCCTATTTATTTTGGACTTGCCAGGTCAAAGGTCACAGTGACCTTGAACATAGTAAATCGTAAACAGTTGTTTGCAGATGATAAAATAGAAGTATGTTTCTCAAGCCCTCCTGCATAGTCCTTTTGGCTACCAGATGCTCTCTTTTTATAATCAATGCAAACTTAAAAAAAATAAAAATTAAATGGTTTATGCCTGATATTTTACCCAAATTAATAAAATTGATAAAATACACCACCACCCATGCTGTTCTGGACGTAGATTATGAGGCCTAAGACATAAAACAACAAAGAACATGAACTTTTGATGGTAAAGAAATAATTACAAAAAATAAAAAATAAAATAAAAAACCGCCAGCCCGCACGCTCACATGCAATTTTACAAAAAATGGCCTGAAAAACATAAAATCTACTTTATGAGGCCTTATCTGTAGAAATTTTTCTGCATAAAGTACTCTTATGAATTTACTTGATGTTTTTTTCTTCTTTTTTCGCTTAGTTTCAGTGAGTTATTTACATAAGAGAAAACTATGTAATGGTACGAACAATCGTGCAAAAGCTCATTCATACTTCTTCCAGCTCACTTATCCCTGTTTTTATTTGACTTCTCCCTAAAGTTTGTAGGGGGAGAAATTACTTCTCCCTCATATTACCCCTAGGCTGGTCACTGATACAGTGTGTTCCATTAAATTGAATACAGCAACTGGGTCAAGCTAATAATAGAAAATTCTTGTTCGAGGTTTGATTTTAATTTATGTGATTAAATATGTGATCAAAAGCTTGATGCTATACTTGTTTATCTTCCAGACATTTAGATGTTCTTAGTGATGATGTTTTGGAGGAACTGAAAAAATATTACAGAAACATGGTAAGAATGCTCATTACACATATAAATTAGTAGTACCAGATAAATTGAATTTTAATTTTCCATTACAAAGCATTATGTTACTCTCCTTCTGTGTTCATGCTTTTACCCTTCACCCAATTCACTGGATATCAAAATTCAGTATTATGCCCTCGACTTGAAAAGTTGAAGGGGTATATAGTGGAGACTGTCCGTCCACCCATCCATCCATCTGTCTGTCTGCTCAAAGGTGCGTGGTGGCTCAGTGGTAGTTTGTTGGACTTCTATGCAAGAGGTCCAGAGTTTGATCCCCGTCTGGATTGACCCACGTTGTATCCTTGGGCAAGGCATTTTATCCTGGTTGCCTACATGGGGACACGATGATGCAGTGTACTAAGGCGTACTGCATGTCGATAGTGCATGTCTTCAGCCACTGTGACTCCTCTTGAGCAGAGCTTGAACAGAGAATGTTGAGGAGCTGACAGTTGTTCATCAACGCTCGGTGGTTCTCTCTGGGTACTCCGGCTTCCTCCACCTGTAAAACTGTCACAATTAGCCAACACCAATATATAAATGTCTGTCTGCTCATCCGTACCAACATTTTCCCTTTTATCTCAGCCATTGCTATTCTGATTTGAATGATATTTGGTGTGTTGTGATAGAGTATCGTGGGGGAACGATACCCATGTAGCCTGAGTTTCTTTCACACATTTTTTCCAGAGTTATGGCTGTTATTTGTGTGAAACTCTCTGTACACAGTGTGTTGAAAGTGATATATTTCTTCACAAGAATTCACTTGTCAATTATTGTGCTTTGAAAAGAATGTAGATTGATGTGAGCCATCATGTCTCACAGTCTGTGTAGGTAGTGTGGAGCCCATTGGTTAGAGCATTGGTCTTTAAACCGAAAAGTTGATGTTTCGATACTGATCTGTACAATCTGCAGTGTCCTTGAACAAGACACATAATCTTGTTTGCCATGTCAATGGGTCACATGCCTTCAACTGCCACTATTTCTACATGTGCCAGGTTAGTAAGTTGGTCTGACATTTGCTCATTGCTTCATGGTTTTCTCTCTGGGGAATTCTGCTTCCTCCACCCATCAAACTGAGTAGTTGTGGGCAGTAGATGGTGAGTCTAGAGTTGGACATCTGTGTTAGGGTTCCTGGAATGGTTGCCATGTCATTTTGCAGTGATATGCTCCCAACCTCCTAAGGAGGTTCCGTGGGTGTATAGTCGAGGTCTAAGTCTTTACATCCATATGTCTGCATGTACAAACATTTTGTATTATAACTCTGTCATTGGTTGTGGGATTTTGATTTCCTTTGATTTGCTGATAGACCAGCATGGGGGAAATGATATCCACAAATTGCGGGTTTTGGGCCTACATTCATACCAGAGTTATGGCCCTTGTTACACTTTGTAAAATAGTAAAATGAACGTTTTAAATTATAACTGTAGCATTAGCTGTTGGATTTTGATGTCCTATGGTATGATGATAGACCAGCGTGGAGGACATGATATCCACATATTGCGTGTTTTGTCTGTAGATTTGTCTGTAGATTCCTACCAGAGCTGTGTTACACTTAGAAAAAGCTGTACGGACATTTTGTATTATAGGCCATACAAAGTTGATTGTTTCTCAGGCCATTTTTTCCAAAAAAGCATGCGGGCAGGCGGTCTTTTTCTTTTATTTTTATTTTCTCCACGAGAGGTTGTTTGTGGTAATTCGACCCCCACCCAAACGCCTGGTGGACCATGTAAAATTTCGCAAATATATTGGTTATTCACTGAAAGGGTGTTGGGTCATAAATGAAGTGGGGTTTGAATGTTTGTTTTTTCAGTGAAACGTGAAAATTATGACACAGTCACAGGACGAAACATCTCGAGATGAAACGTCTCTGGTACAAACCAAATGATGTCGAAGTGCCAAGTTTCACAGATTTATTTTACCAAAAAAAAAATCCTTTCACAACCTGCCTAATAAAATTGTGAATCGCAATTTTTCCCCATTATATTCAAAATTATCACAACCCATTTGAACGGGCAGTTCATCCATCAAGCATATTTTTCGGAAATCTGAAAATGAAATACAAAACGATTGTTTGCGTGTGTTTATTAACCAATTCGACTGCACATACCTGCCTATATGCGATTTATTTTCAACTATGACTGTTACTTTTATATCAAGCAACGGTTACTATTAGTTATCCAGTTATCCTGCATCTCAAATGCATTTATTTAAATTAACTGGGAAACTCGTCACGGTTTCAAATAACAGTACACAAATTCCCAATGACGGCCATTTACAATACAAATGTTACTAAAAATAAATGGCAGGAGACTGTGTTCCATTCAACATAGCACCTGACTTTGCAGACTATCTGAGGGTTAGTGCGAATCAAACGTGGTGTGAATTGACCATTCTCCTTTGTGACTGTTTGTTGTCAGACTGAAAGACACCTTCCTTCTTGCTGCCATTATGACTTACCTTTTACAGAATAACACACTTTCTGTCGTGAATATTGCTAAAACCCACCCACTTTATTAAAGTATGATGTAGAAAAAGCTTGAAGTGTGTTAATTTAAAATTCGCCAACGCATCGATATCGATTTACCGAAATGAGCACAATATCTCAAATTTTTTTAAAGATTTTTTGGTGTCATAAAAAGGTTGCATGCGCAGCAAAAATGACCATGCACGTGGGCCTGAGAAACAGAGGTTCTTTATTTATGGCCATAACTCGGTCATTTGTGTGTGGATTTTGATGTCCTGTGGTATGATGAGAGGTAGCATGGAGGAGAAGACATCCACATATTGTGGATTTTGTACATGCCTACAGACCAGAGTTATAGCCCTTTGTACACTTATAAAACTTCCTGTATGAATATTTTGCATTATAACACTGGTAGCAGACTTTGGATATTGATGTCCTTTGGTGTGGTAATTGATCATTCTGGGAGAAAGGATATCCGTATATTGTAGGTTATGACCATGTATATTTACCACAGTTATGCCCCTTTTTAGACTTAGAAGAACTATCTGTGTGATGTTTTTGCATTTTTTTTTGTCCATAGGAATAATTTTTGTTGAATGGCAGCAGAAAATTGAATCATTTTTGCTTTACCAATGTTGACTTTGCAGGAGGGGGCATATGTAATGCTTTGCATTGCACTATATTTTTACACTGTAAACCAATGGCCCAGACTAGCTACTGCTTAACTCAAAGTTGTCAAGGGCCAAACACAAATTTTGAACCCCCAATCCCCAAAATTTGCTTGCAAAATCGAAAATTAAAAGTCCTATCTGGCCCTCCATACATTTACTCTCTGCACATGCACAGACGTCAGGAAGTGACCGGAATTGGTGCCAACATCATTCTTTGTTTGGCCCTAAAAGTCATCAACAATGAAATGACATCTGTGCTTTAAAATCTCCTTTTTTGAGGATGCCAGACACAGACACAAATCAATGCAAGAATTGGTGGATGCAAGGCTGTTATTGGATGTCACGTCTGATTAACTCCAGTTTAGCCACTGTTAGAGCGGAGTTATATGTGGTATACATAATTGCCTTGGAAAGAACTCTAAGAGAGGTCCGAACGTCCTCAAATTCCTTTCCCTTGAGACGTTGCATCATAGCTCTTGTGCGGTGATCTGCATAAGACATAACGTCCAAATTCGCTCTATTTGAAGAAATTGCCGTTTCACTTGTGTCTGAGCGAATAGTGAATGATACAGGTAAGGATTCCTCTAGATCCCCAGCCTGCTCATCCAAATGCAGAAGAACTCCCTGAACATCTTCCTCGACCATTTTTAACTGAACGTGGTCCAAAAAATGGTATGTATTCGGAAACCGCCTTCTTCCTCGCACTCAAGGAAGAAGGCGGTTTCCGTATACATACCATTTTTCGTGACAGTCATGGAAAGCATGTACCCCTTTATTCAATTTGGTTGGACAACTCGACAGTAGTAGCGTACATCGGGAACCAGGGCGGCACCCATTCATTTCTGTTATAGCAACTGACAAAGATTTTCCAAATACGTCATGAATCATCATGTTCATCTTTCTATCTGTCATATACCGGGTCATCTGAACGTACTAGCAGTTCTCTCTTGGACTCTCAACAAGCGAATATTTGGACAGATTTGCTACCAGAGGCATCGCCCCATGATAGATCCATTTGTGAAGCACTGGAACAATCGTTACTATCGTTCGTGTCACCATGCCCAGACCATTGAGCATATGTAGTAGACGCTCTGCTGATCTCATGGGGATGGATGATAGGAGACGCGTATCCTCCAGTTCAGTTAATTCAGAAGATTACTTTGAAGATAAAACAGTCTTGTTGTGAATCCTACTAGCAGCACCTCTGTTGTCACAGAAACCGTGGATCAGTCTTCTCAAGTGTCTGTTATGGGACGTTCCCCGGAAGCTTCCTCCACGAGAGGACCTTCTTTATCAGGGGAAGATTTTGTTCTTCACATCCTTCTTCGCCCCTAGTGACATAATGGAGTTGGTTAGACGTGAGGGAACCATTGCGGTTCCTATATTATGTCTAATACAAGAACGATTAAGTAATGTGGGTGAGGAGGATTCGATATGCCTTTGAATCCCCGCTGAATTCCCCCCCACACACAACCAATATGTTTAGAGGCGATTACCGGGCAAGACGTAATGTTCTTTTCCCGCAAGCCTCGTATGAGTTTAAATACATACATGCTTTTCTTCACTTCTCGATTGGCGGCTGAGTCATGTTCTGTGGCAACCTCATGGGCACATCCACTTTTTAGTTGGTTGGTTTCCTGTGATTTTTCGTCTATATGTCATATATGAGCGCATATTTCATCATAAATAATTTGCTAGTCTTTGGGTACCTTGGAGGCTGCATAACCAGTTAACTGGTATTCAGATGATTACATGCGGGATTTTAATGCTCACGTGCATAATATTTATTAGCCTGACGCTTATTGTATGTTATGGACCTTAGAAATTATTAATTATTTTGGGGGCGATCCTTGTCGGAGCCTGTTAATCATACCTACTTCCATTTCTAGATCCAGGTTTCTATTAATGTCGGTACTCAAATCGTATATTCACACGTGTATACGGTCATAGATATCGGATAGTACACGTCAGGGAGTGTTGTTACTGGAATTTATTGTACACCTGAATGAGGTCACCTGTGGGTTACCTCGGAAGTGTGTTTACTCTCCAGAGATCGTTCATTGTGGTTTGATTGGACATGTGTATGTTATATATTATATCACCATTTTCGACCTATCAGCGTATGCCATCTCAAATGTATGTTATATAGCGGGCAATATTAATTACCAGGATCGTCACTATAACCTTAACTTCTGAAGTGGCGTTCAGCACCATTTATTAATAATAAATTAATACCTGAGTGCCTGTTCGAAGAATATTTATATTGTTTTTTGGTACCACTTTTACTGATTCCAGAGTGCTCCCCTCTTTCTTTTTGAAGATTATTTCAAAAGAAAAGGTGGGTGGTGGTGGGGGGGGGATTTTTTTTACCTCTCCTCTGGCTTAGGTATGTAGCTATGAGGAAAGCTGTTTTGTCCGTATTTATATCCTGCATACAGCTGGAGTTTTATTGTATATGGTGTATGTTTGTGGGGCATATTCTCTCATTCTTAAATACGCCATCCTAATTTTTGGGGCTTAGTCTGGGCTAACCTTAAAAATTGGGAACTCGTTTCATCCAATTAGCATAGTCTTCATGCTAAGTATATAGAATTACTTGAACTGGGCTCGTTTTGTATGATATGTCTTCTCTATTACTGTATAGAGAGAAATACATGTGATTCCTAATAATTTTAATTTCCTTTTACCTTGGATTACAGGATTGGAACTATATTGATCTACAAATTCTGAAGTCCTAGGCCCTCCACCTTTTTATGATTCAGCTGGTCTGGGCCATTGGTTTACAGTGTAAAAATATTATAAATTCATAGTAATTTGTATATTTTTTATACTTACCAATGGCCCAGATGGAGATGGCCCTCCCGTGAGTGGGCACTCATACCTCCCCCGCTGAATTTTTATGTAGTACTCTCTTCTACAAAGAATGATGTTGTCGCCAATTCCGGTCACTTCCTGACGTCTGCACAAGTGCAGAGAGTAAATGTATGGTGGGCCAGATAGGACTTTTTATTTTCGGGCTTGCAAGCAAATTTTGGGGATTGGTGGGTTCAAAATTTGTGTTTGGCCCTTGATAACTTTGAGTTAAGCACCAGCTAGTCTGGGCCATTGGTAAGTATAAAAAATATACAAATTACTATGAATTTATAATATTTTTATACTGTACCAATGACCCAGGCTTAGTTGGTGCTAACTCTAAAATATCTAGGGCCAAACGCAAATTTTACCTACCAGTTCCCAAAATTTGCATCTAAAACCGAAAATTACATGTCCTATATGGTCCTCCATACCTTTACTCCACTGCGCATGCGCAGTGTGAAGGAGGTCTCAAAATTGCCGCCAAAAGTCATTCTTTGTTTGACCCTCAATAGAGTTACACTTCACTGTTATTTGTGCTTGTAAATCTCAGTTTTAAGATTCCAGACGCATAATTATGAGAGAATTGGTGGATATATGGTGGAAATAGAAGGTGGAGAGGAAAAAACAGTGGATACAAATGTTCAGGGCTGTAACTTATAATTTTTTTACGAAATTATTCTTGTTACCTATTTTCGAGGCATGGCCTTGTTGTGGTCATTCTTGCTATGAATGTTCCATTGTTTAATCAGTGTTTCCTCTCTCCCCTTTCCTTTATTCCCCCCTAGCTATTCTCCCATGCTTTTGGCTTATTTTTGTAATGTTTATTACTAAAATTTCTTGGGAGTTTTGGCTTGGTAACAAAATTATTTTCTGTTTTTTCCCCAATGTTACGTCCTCACCCTAGGGGTGTTTAGGCGTTTTGGTCTGCATCTCATCTACCATCTGATGTTCTACAGTTTCTTCTCTGGAAGCCTCTGTTTTGCATCAGATAGTGTTTTAATTCGTAACTGATTTCGGGCCATGTTTGTTTCAGTGCCTGGAGTCATGTTTCTGGTTTGTTGACACGTTTGCTTATGTTGACAATTGTTACTTCTGACAGTGATTACTTGTCTTCTGCTTAATTTAGTTCATAGTAAGATACATTAATATTGTCCGTAAGTGTTACATTAATTTTTCAAAATGATTTTAAATTTTTGTCCACAATTAGGCTTTTTTGGGATCCATTTGGGCTCAGGGTTCCCATTGGGAACTTGGGCTCTTCGGAAAAAAATTTTTTCAAAAAATTTTTTCTTTTAGAATAATTTTTTCGCAGTGTTATAATGGATTATTTTATTATGTATCTTTGTTTTCAGGGTTTGGTGCGAATACTTTGACTGTTTACATTTTCACTTTGAAAAATTTATTGTTCAATTGTAATGGGAAGAAATCTTCCTCTGATTTTTGTATTAATTATTAATTAACGTACTCGCACTAACCCTTGTTCAGTGTGTATTAATTGAGATGACAAACATCGGAGGCGTGTGTCACAGTAGGTTGTTAGTGGGGAGAGGACCATGCGGCCCTCTCTCTGCCGGGTCACTCTAGTTTTTCACTCTCTTTTTCAGAGGAACAAGAACAGGGTGATGTTTCCGTGATGTCGTCCAAGAGTGTGCTTCCATCGTCACAATGAAGAGATAGCGGCAAAAGTGCTCATGGATATATGGCAATTGCCTAAGAGGCCCCTAGTAGGGTCGACGGCATTGACGTCAGTGTCCGCTAGCTCGCTCGGTGTCGCCCCCATTTACCGAATGGGTCAGCGCCCGGGTTTGTCCGTTGCGGTCCAGGAAGGAATTTCGGGTGTTGCGAGCACTATAAATATTCCATGTGCACACCCAGTGACAACGGAACAGAGGATAGTACGGAGGAAGCCTGTTAGTCCGGTTCCTAGCTCGTCCAGGTCCATCCGGACCACGAGCGAGAGAGGCCCCCTCTCTCTTACATCAGCATCTGTTCCGCGATGTTGTTGTCTGTTCATTTGATAGTCGGATCATACATCCACTCCTCCTGTTTGGGACGCTCCATCGCATAGACAGTCCGACGCGGCTGTTCTATTGGCTTCCTCATCATCACGATAGCACACATGACCACACCTTGGCTTTGTGACCACAGATTCCGGAGGACGTTCATATATGATATAAGGCAGGAAGGAACGTTCCGGGATCTTCTGCTTCGCCGTCCAGGATTCCACGTCAACCAGGTCACTACATCTGCTTGCCAAGGACACGAGGCCTTTCCAGTTGGGACGTTCGCATATTATATAAATGCAGGAATGAATGTCCCTGGCGTTTCCAGCGGCTATTTACGTAAGAACGAGGATCCACAGGTCTCTTTGACGATCAAGAACAGAGTAATGTTTCCGTGATGTCTTCCAAGTGTGCTTCTGTCGTCACAATCAAATGAAGAGCTAGCGGCAAGAGTGCTCATGCAGATACGTCAATTGCCTAAGAGGTCCCAAGTAGAATCGACGGCTTTGGCGTCCGCTAGCTCGCTCAGTGTAGCAACCATTCAGCGAATGGCTCGGCACCCGGGTTAGTCCGTTGCGGTCCGGGAGGAGGTTTGGGTGATGCAAGCACTATAAATACACGTGCACACTCAGCGACGATGGATACGAGGATGGTACGGAGGAAGCCTATTAGTCCGTTTCCTAGCTCGTCCAGCTCTGCATGGGCTGCGAGCGAGAGAGGTCCCTCTCTCGTACAACAACATCTGGGTACAGATGTTGTCGTACAGAATGTTCCTCAGTCGGGGCATACGTCCACTGCTCGGGATGCTCCGTGATAGACAGTCCGGAGAGACTGCTTTATTGGCTTCCTCATCCTCTTGGCAGTGCACACAACCGCACCTTGGCTACGTGACCAGTGATATCCAGACAATCTCGCCGACCAGGAATTCACGGTGACCAGGTCACACCATCTGGTAGCTTAGGATACGAAGCCTTCATACTTTGGACGTGCGCATTATAAAGTATGCAGGAGTCAACGTCTTAGGAGCTTCCAGTGGCTAAATATTGTAAGACCGCAGCTCCACAGGCCTCCGTTACAGACGTGCTACAGCAGTTAGCACAAATTGTCACAGCATCCCAGCAACCGACAGAAACTCTGTCGGATCAGGAATTATCCGTAGTAGCTGGGTCGGTACGTTCCACTGCAGGTGCAGACATGGACGACCAAGTATTACAAGTGGTCAGACTGGATGGCGAAAGGGATACGGAATAGTTGAATTTTTCCCTTTCAGAACAACATAATTGCCGTGGAGTTCATCCGGCTTTAATTTTCTGACGTTGTTCCTCCGGACCAAAATGCTGCGTTGCCGAATAAAAGACTGATAGCGCCACTGGTCACAGTTTTCTTTAATCAGTTCAGGCACATCGTCCCTCAGTTTCCGTCTCAGTCCAGAAATGTCTCAGAGACATTTGAATTTTTATATGACACTATATATAACTTGCTATTAATAGAGCAAGTCCGGTCTCATATCGGCAAGTGCTCTTCATCTGCCTTTCATCAATTCATGGAATAATTTGAAACAGCAGGACACGGCATTCTGAGAGTTCCTCTGCGTCTAGACGACCAGAAGTCCTAGAGTTGTCTATACATTCGTCTATGTCTATTCCAACCATGTTGGAAACGTTAATATCGTCTAATACAGCTAGCTTAGACACATTATCGTATGCAGATCACCTTATCAGAGCATTATCATTACTCCTCAAGGGAAAAGAATGCCAGGCTGTATATCCTCCTATAAATTCTTTCAAGGGCCTCACGTAGAACTCCGCCCTTTAGTGGCAATATGGAGTTGGTTAGACGTGACGCGGCCCTGGTTACATTCACACGTGTGGATAGTAAGGTGAAAAACTCTTTCGGAGTCGCTCCGGTCTCCGGAGAGTTTCTCTTCGACGGCAAGCTTTCCGCAATATATTATCAGATAACTAAGAAAGCTTAATCTCTCTGCTATTCAGATCCACTTCCTATAGTCGGATTCAGTAGAGAAAGTAGGACAGGCACTTCTGGGGCGAATACGCCTGAAGGAAGTTCCTATAGAGGTTTCTATGCATCCTCTAGGTCTTACTCTAGAGACCGTCAGGGTAGCGACTCAGGTAGGGGCCGTAATTCTGACCGAGACATCCGGTCAGACGCCCCTAGGTCGACTGGGTGAGGTGCGGGCCGTGGAAGACATGGTTTCTCCTTCCGCTCGCCTCGCAGGACCAGGAGGTATTGGTCTTATCCTCTATCGTGTACAGTGAGTGGAAGACTGTCAAGTTTCTCAAACTTTTGGGAGTAGTTTACGGACGTCCCTTGGTTTTCGAAGGGTGATTTCGGTAGAACTATATTGTCCTTCAAACGTAACTTGCGTTACTTGAAATCCAAGATGGACTCAGTTTCCGTCAAGTACGCAGGAAAGAGGCTTGTTTCCACTAGAAGTCCAGTCTCTTTTGGTGGGCTCGCAATAGATATCGTAGAAATCTAGGAATTTCCATGTTTCTACAACCATCCTTTCTGGTTCCAAACCAGACAGCTCGTCCTGGCCACACATAATCTGAGCTGGATAACAAGCTGATTGTGGCTCCAAATATTTATATGGAGTCTATCCGATCGGTCAGAGCGAGTATTCGAGTGTACTACTATGCTACATGCATAGATTTCTAGTTGCATACTTTCACGTCATGGTGCATCAGGCGTTTTGAAAGTATCTTTGCTTCTTGATCATAGGAATTTTGTATCAGCACCGAGCAATCTGTTTCTGTATGAATCTAGCCCCTGGGCTTTCACTCGAATATCGAACTCGGTAATGATGCATTTCCGAGCTCATTCGTCTGCGGTATCGTCGGCCTACCGGGACGACATTCTTCAGAGGTATGGCAATGAGTTAACGCTTCAGAACGATGTGCAGATTCTGCTTCTATTGATCCGACGTCTCGGTTTTATAATAAACGAGGAGAAGTCTATCTGGTTTTGGTCCAAGTCATTTACCCACCGGGGGATGAGCTTCAAGACGCATTACATTCTTGTTCGTCTGCCGTTAACCAGAGCGAAATTAATCAGTTGATAATTCCCTGTTGTCTTTAACAGACAAGGTCTCAGCGAGAGATCTCATGAGATTGATACGCTTATGCGGTATTGCCGCGATTTTATTCCGATGGGGCGGTTACACTTTGGTCCTCTTCAATTTCTTTTATTTCAGAATTAGAGGGTGAGGATTCTTTCGCTCGATACGGACATCTTCATGTCAAATCAAGTGAATAAGAGTTTCAGACTTGGGCAAGTTTTCAGTGCTTAACTCAGGTAGTTCCACTGCAATTGCTGGATCCGAGTTTTACAGTTTTGACGGATGCCACTCAAACACGTTGGGTCGTTTCATTGAGCCCAACGGATTGTGCCAGGGTCTTTTGATTCTGTAGTTCCTTATCAAGCCCTCAAACATCAAGGATGATGTCATTTTGGCTTGCGCTACGTTATTGGATAACGTTATTCAGAATGCTCATATGCTAATTCTTTCCGACAACTCGATGGTATTAGCGTATTTTCGGAATTATAGAAGCACTAATTCCATCCTGTTATTCATGTTACTGGAATGAATCTTTCGGTTGTTACTAGAACATCAAGTTCTCTTATCGGTCGGTCATTTTCCGGGTCGTCTGAACGTATTAGTGGACTCCCTTCACGGAGGGGCCGTTTGTTGCCGCCAGAATGGGCTTTCAACAAACAAGTATTCAATCAGATTGCTACCAAGGAGAGCGGTCTATGATCGACTTATTCGCGACGCATCTCAACAATCAGTTGCAGACGTATGTGTCAATGTTTGGATCTTCGAGCGTTTGCAGTAAACGCTCTATCGATCTTGTGAGACGGAATATAAGATATGCATATCTTCCAGCGCCATTGATTCAGCAGATATTGCTCTAGTGTAATTTTTTCAATGCAAATTCTGTTGGTAGCTTCTCAAGCTCCACAAAGACTGTGGACAAATTTACTTAGACGTCTGTTGTGGGACATGCCGTGGTAGCTTCCACCACATTTCTGTCCATTCTATGGCCAGATGGATTCAATTTACTATCAGTACTGCTTATGATAATATCTTCAATCAGCAGTCTGTGCTTTAGTTTTAAGCTCATGAAGTAAGAGTTCTTCTACATCATGGGCTTAAGCTAATAATGTTGCTATTACAGATCTAATCAGGGCTGCATATTGGTCTTAGCCCTTCATTTTCACGATTTGTATCTGAGAATATTGAGTCCTTTTCTGCAGATCTACATTGTTTAGGTTCGTTATTTTTTACACGAAATGTCGTATACTAAACAGTGGCAACTATGTGTGTATAGGCTTTCGGTTCTGGCAGTGACTCTGTCCTGCTGCCCTCTTTCTCTGGAGTATTTGATCCAGGGAAGGGGGGGGGGGGGGGCGTTTGTTCCCTTAGGTCACCTGCTTTATAGTGTAAAGCAAGGGAATACCTCCCTTGGAGTCAGTAATTCCGAGTCAGTTCCGAGATGATTTTTAAGGAAAAGCCTATGTTTACTCATCGGTGTAATTTTTAAGTATTGATTGGTGTGAAACATTTGTTTATATCACGTGATTAATTGGTTGTTAATATACAATCCTTGAATACTTTTAAATGAGTATATAGAGTCTCATTTATCTAGACTCCCGTATTTATTGGCTTTCCCTAAAAAATATTAGTATAAAGAGTTATACTGGATGTTTATAGAGATCATTGATGTTATTGTGCTCAATTACAGAATAGTGTTGTGTCTTTCTTTTTTGATACAATTAAGAAAGATATATGTAAACCTATCTCTCCTTTTCTCCTTACGGGAATAGGTCTCTTACGGGTAATTGAGTCTATTGGATTTTCCTTATGTCCTAGGCCCTCCAACCTTTTTACTATTCAGCTAAGTCTGGATCATTGGTACAGTATAAAAATGTTAAAAAATTTATAGTAATTTATATATTTTTTATACTTACCAATGACCCAGATGGGGATGGCCCTCCCATGAGTTGGGAACTCATACCTCCCAGCTGAGTATATAACGCTTACCAGGCACTGGTTGTAAGAATGACTTTTGGTGGTAATTTCGAGACCTCCTTGATACTGTGCATGCGCAGTGGAGTAAAGGTATGGAGGACCATATAGGACATGTAATTTTCGGTTTTAGATGCAAATTTTGGGGATTGGGGGGTAAAATTTGTGTTTGGACCTAGATATTTTAGAGTTAGCACCAGCTAAGTCTGGGTCATTTGTAAGTATAAAAAATATATAAATTACTATAAATTTTTTAACTTTTTTGTGTTTTGATGTCTTTTTAACGGTTATTATCTCCTTAATTCCCCTTTGGGTACTCCTAAAACTAATACATATTCATCCAAAAATTAAGGACGACTGTTATTAACAAATTACTTGAGTATGGTTAGTATGAAAAGAAAGAAATTTTATAAGAAAAATTTAATTTATACTCAAATTAAAAAATTACTGATAACTCAAAAAATATCCAAGCTTTACAAACCACTTTGGCCTCACTACTTACTGCTTCCTCACTACTTCCAGTTTACTTTTTTAATCTATTATATCTTGTTTGACAGAGCTCACTGAGCCCTTGTCAAATGGATAATTATAGAATGAATACCAAATTACCAAATACAACCATTTCTGGTTTGTTGAATATCTCTATTGATTTAATATTTCCTCTTGCATGATCACTACTTAGTTAGTTATTCTACAGTTATGTTTATTATTATCTTAATAGATTCCAGCTATGTCCAAAAGATTTATCACACCTTATGAAGATGGACCTGATAAGGATTTCCTAAAGACTTTAGAAAAAGCTTTCTGCAATGAAGAAGCTTCAAACACAGAACATATTAATAGGAAATCTAGTAGTAAACCAAAGAAACGAAAAAGTAGGAATAAAAGTTTCAGTGAAGAAGTTGACAAATCTTCCTCCAGCAGAAGACAGAGGAATATTTCTACGTGTTCTGATGTTAGTGTTCGATCAGAAGAGGATGACCTTGACATATTTTCTAAAGATCTAGTACAAACACCACCTCAAGACAGCTTTCTAAAGGTGACATAATTGTAAACAACTCTTAACCCTTCACTATCGTAATGACAAAAAAACAGCCCGAGCTATTCACAAAAATCACCAATTAATTTTCATTATTTTTTCATTTTTTTGTCTCAAAAACATAGGTTATGACACCTCTTTGGAACAAGCTCTTCGACCTCGTTCCAATGAGGGGTCATAATCTATGTTTTAAAGACAAAAAATGAAAAAAATTACTTATTCAAGAATTTTTTTTTGCAAGTGTTGTCTGCTTTTCATGTTAGGTAAAGGGTTAACAACAAGCATTTTTTCACAGTGCTTACCATTGCAGAAAAAACTCCGTTATTTGAATAGCCATTTTGCCAGTGAAAGCTATTCAATTAAAAGGAGTATTCAATAAGCAGGAATTTCATCACTTCCATGTATTCTGGAGATAAACCGAGCATTTATTCCTTTTTCCCGTGGAAACACCAGGAAATGAGGCATGGCTTGTTTACTGTAGTAAACAAACTCTGTTTTATTTAAGGTCCTGTCAATCCTCATTTTTTGCTCAAATCGGATGCTGAATCGAATCTTGCAAAAGATTTGAATCCAAATTGGATCCAAATTGAATCCATTTCTGCAGCTAATAACCTGTCAAGAAGCTCTATGGGAAATTTTCTGTGCTGTATATCCAAACTACATCGATCAGCAAAGAAACAAATGGACATCAGATCCATCTAGTGTTGAAACTACTTCTGAATTTTGGAGTCGCCGTCCGAAAATCGAATTGAAGTCGATTAATGGGCAGCACTGTATCATTATAATACTATAACTTTTCTATAGACCTAGTATAAAGATACCCGCTGATAGACTCTATGATCTTCTGCATGAAACACTTAACGGCATCAATAAAACTTTGTCTCAAAATAGGTTTACCTTGACGTAGTTTCACTGAATGAATTTAACGAAAACAAATTTTGAAATCGGCCATTAAACTGATTAGTAATGTTTCAAATGGCATGGCATCCCGACTTCAGCCATAACTTCTTGCTGTGCTATTATGCTCACTTGACAACAGAAACAACCATAGACTAAGCACTACGGATGGTGCATGATACATCCGAAGCTCTCTGTCGCTGATGTGAACTTTTTTAAGCCATTTTTGAAAATAATTTTTTTATGAGTATTGCCGTTTATGTATTTGCTAATGGGAGGGGTGGGCGGTACGTGCTTGTGAAATTGAAATTTAGTTCAGTTAGGAAGATTTTAGAAGTGTAGCGTGGACGAAAATTCTGATTTCAAAAGTTTCCATTCCTTTGATTTCCTCACCGGGCTTTGAACCTGATATTTTGCTGTGATGTTGACAGATCAAAGAAATCCCAACACATTGATCATGAGTGCAGCACGAGGCCTACAGTGAACTGTGCATGCAGAGTCATCTCGTAGAATAGCTGACACTCTTGTTTTGAAGACAAACGTAAAACCAATGCAGTGTAGTTACATTGTTTCAATATTTTAGGTTATCTGTCTTAACACACCCCCTGCCTAAAAAACGTATTGATTAGTTATTTCAACACAAGATCCATCAAATTATTTCGGCATTTTGCTCTATCACTGGGGAAGGGAAAGAATCCAAGATGAAATGGATATATAAATTTTTTGATTGCGTGGTTTAAGGAGGAAAATTAGTACTATGACATATAGTTTATAACATCAGGTTCAAAGTGATAAGGTTCAAAGGCAGAGCTGATTGAGGGGTATTCAGCATTGTCCGTTGCAATTTCATCCAACATCAGCACAATTGAAAAGTGGCGATAAACACCCCTCCTTAGCCTGTAAATGGGGAGTAACTCAATTGACTTTTACAGCTCTTCACTTGAAACATGCTATATGCAGTCAAATGCAAATTGTATTTTTAGCACACCTGATAAAGCTCAAGGGGAGCTTTACAGATCCCTTTTCATTCATCGTCCATCCATCCATCATCTGGCGTTAACGTTACATTATTGACTTCTCCGAAACTACTCAACCAAATTGAACCAAATCTGGTGTGCATGTTCTTTATCATATGTCAATTCACCTGCATTCAAATAAAATTGCCACACTCTCAGGGGGCACCACAAAGGGGCATAACTCTGATAGTACCCATCTGTTTGAAATTATTTTTTTTTTAAATCTTCTCCAGAACCCTCAATTAGAATCTCTTGATATTTGGTATACAACGTCTCTACGGGGTCAAATTCAAGTCCCTGGGTTAATATTTGGGCTCCCAATGGGATCTCGGATTTTAACTTTGCAATATGAAGAAACTTCTTTAAAAATCTTCTTCAGCTCCACAAGTCAGAATGCTTTCATATTTGGTATACATCTCTAGGAGGGTCAGATTCAAGGATGTTCAAATCAGGTCCCTGGGTTAATATTTGGGCTCTATTAGGAAATTTCTTTTAAAATCCTCTTCTTCATATCAGTCAGAATGCTTTCATATTTGGTATACAACATCTCTGGGTGGGGTGGGGCTGATTCATGCTTGTTCAACTCAGGCCCCTAGGTTAATATTTGGGCTCTCGATTGATTGAAGCGCAGAGTTCAACTTAGTGAATGAGGGAATTTCTTTAAAAATCTTGTTCTTCAGATCCACCTGTCAGAATGCTTTCATATTTAGTATACAACATCTCTAGGGTGGGTTGGGGGTGTGTCAGATTCAAATTTGTTCAATTCGAGTTCCTGGGTTACTATTTGGTCTTCCTATGCAAGCCTAAATTTTAAGTTCGTGCAAGGAGGGATTTCTTTAAAAATCTTCTCCCAAACCATCAATTAGAATCTTTTGATATTGGTATACAACATCTCTAGAGGAGTCAGATTCAAGTTTGTTCAAATCGAGTCCATGGGTTATTATTTCGGCTCCCTATGGGATATAAGGAGATTTCTTTAAAAATCTTTTTCTTCATATCCACCAGTCAGAATTCTTTCATATTTTGTATATAACATCTCTAGGGGTATCAGATTCATGTTTGTTGAATTTGAATCCCTGGCTTAATATTTGGGTTCTCTATGGGGGAGGGGTGGTGCAGGGAGGGGGAGGTTAGGCTCAAGGTTGTTCAAATCTATTCCTTAGTGTTTTACCATAAAATTTGCCTTTTAAACTGCAGTGACATAACAGCCCTTGGAAGGCTGGCAGTGCTTGTCGACAGCTGATGGAATTGGAAGCAGTCAGTTATATATTATAATACTCATCTGACATGTTGTGATTGCCGACTTCATGGGTGAAATACATCCGAACAGTGATGTTGCAGTTTCCCCTCGATAATTGGGAGGATTCAAAAAGTTGAATCCATGATAACGAATTCATATTGAATCTAATTCCATGAAATATTTGAATCTGAATAGAATCTTGAAGCTTTGCAGGGCCCTAGTTTTACTAGTCAAATAGGACCAGGTAACCAATGCCTGGAGTGGAAGTCCTTTAACCCTTTACCCAACGAATCGGCCTCATCCACCCGCGTAATATACAAATTCAGCAGTTAAAAAAATATTATTTTTCAAAAAATTTCACCAAAACCATATCATGTGACCCCTCGTTGGAACGAGCTCGTCAAGCTCGTTCCAACAATGGGTGACATGATATGGTTTTGTTGGAATTTTTTGAAAAATTTGAAAAAATGATATTTAAAATAAAAAATTTTAATATCATTTGCGTTGGGTAAAGGGCTAAAGTGCGGTAAACATTGGTATAAACAATTGGCTGAATTTGACTTTATATCCATGTTGTGGTCATAAATAGCCATTGTGCAAAAATATGTGACCTTCAACACCAAAAAATAAATCAGTTTATTCTATTATATCTCTTGTTTGATGGAGCACATGGAGCTCTGTCAAACAAGATCTAATAGATTAAATACCTGTACTGGATGCACTGAGGCCAAATAGATCTATCAGGCCCCACAAAGTAGATCCTTTGTTTCTCAGGGTGGTTTTTTATTTTATTTTTTATTTTTGTAATTATTTCTTTGCCTTCAAAAGTTCAAATTTTTGGTGTTCTTTATGTTTTAGGCCTCATAATATACAGAATAGCATGGGTGGTGGTGTATTTCGTCCCTTGAGCGCAAGAAGGCTTTGCAATGTTACTGCATTGCAAAGCCTTGTTGAACTCAAGGGACAAATTTATCAATTTTATTAACTTGGTTAAAATATCAGACATAAACCATTTAATTTTTATGTTTTTAGCTCAACTTGACAAAATCAAACTGAGCTATTGCCATCACTTTGTACGTCCACAATTTCCTTTGGCACACCTCACAGGTTGCATTTATGATCAGATTGCTTTGAAACTTGGTATGCTTGTTTGGGGTGACCTCTAGATGGGAGCTATCGATTTTCTTCAATTTCCCTCAAAAAATGTTGCCGCGGCCAACGTTCTTAGAACTTAGTTTAGTCAGACCTCAATAATTCTCTTTGGCACACCCTACAGGGTACATTTATGATTGGATTGCTTTGAAACCTGGCATGCTTGTTTGGGGTGACCTCTAGATGGGACCTATCAATTTTCTTCCATTTCGTCCGTCAAAAAATGTTGCCGCTGCCAACGATCTTTGAACTTAGTTTAGTCAAGCAACAATATATTCCTTTGGCATGCCCTACAGGACACATTTATGATCAGATGGGTTTGAAACTTTGTATGCTTGTTTGAGGTTACCTCTGGATGGGAGCCATTGGGTTTTCTTCGATTTCCGTCAAAAAATGTGCCCACTGGCAATGACCTTCGATGAACTTAGTAAAAACTTAGTGCAGTTAAGCATCAATATTTCCCTTTGACACACCCTGCAGGACACATTTATGATTGGATCACTTGCAAACTTGGTGAGCTTGTGTGGGGTGACATCTATATGAGAGCTGTCGATTTTCTTTCATTTCTGTCAAAAAATGTTCCCGCTGAACTTTGAACTAGTTTAGTCAGACCTCAATATTTCCCTTTAACACACCCTTCAGGGCACATTTATAATCAGATCACATTGAAACTTAGAATGTGTGTTCCGGGTGACCTCTAGATGTGAGCTATTGCTTTTTTTCATTTCCATAAAAAATTATTGTCGTTATCACCAACCTTTGAACTTACTGCATTTGTGCATCAACTTATCCCTTTTGCACTCTCTGCAGGGTATATTTATGAATTTCCATAAAAAAAACATTGCCACAAGCAATGACCTTCTACTTAGTGCATTTGTGCATTAACATCTTCCTTTGGCATGCCTCAGAGGACACATTCATTATCAGGTTGTTTTGAAACTTTGCATGCTTATGCAGGGTGACAAAGATAGGAGCTATTAATTTTCTTTTCATTTCCATCAAAAACTGTTGCTGTTAGCAACAGTCTTTGAATTTATTGCATTTGTGCATCAACATTCTTTGACATGGCCTACAGGCCACATTTATCATAGGATTGTTTTTGAACTTGGTGTGCTCATTAGGTAAGAACTTTGGATAAGAGCTATTGATTAGCATTCATTTCTGTGAAAAAAGTTGCCATTTACAATAACCTCTGATCATACTGCATTTGTGTATCAGCATTCTTCCTTTAGCCAGCCTTACAGTTTACATTTAAAAATGCATGGATAACTCTGACGTTGTGCACACACAATGCTGTTATGTTGAAATTTCATCAAATAACATTGATACCAATGATCTTCAATTTTGCCATTTCATTTATAACTTACCAAGTTCAAGTTTGTCAAGTTGAGCTACAGTGTCATTGACACGTTCATTTAAGTTTACATTGGTTATAAAAAGAGAGTCTGCTAGCCAAAAATAACCATACAAAAGGGCCTGAGAAGCAGATTTTAAACTTTTTTTTAAGCCTAAACAAATGAAATTAAGTGATTGGCAGGGTAATTTCACAACATATTACAAGGTATAGGGCCCTGCAAATTTCAAATGTTTTGTTTTTGTTCAGATGGAATCTTGAATTAAATTTTAACTGGTAGAGTGCTAAATTATTTTTTGTTGTCAAAATTTATTCACCTGTCTTTGCCATGTTATAATTTATGGGAGAGTGCCTATGGACACTCTCCCATAAATTTTAACAAGGCAATTCCCAGACAAGTATTTAAAATAATATCACTTCCAAGTTGCAGCATTTCCACAGAAAATGAAGCCTTTAGGATTTGGCAACCACATGTCAGAATAAAGCCCAAATATGGGCTTCCAGCACTATACCAGTTAAGAAGTGTATTGAATCGATTTAAGGCCATACAAAGTTGATTGTCTGTTTCTCAGGCCATTTTTTCCAAAACAGCATGCGGGCGGGCGGTTTTTTTTTGTTTTTTTTCCTTCCCGAGTGGTTGTTTGTGGTAATTCGACACCCACCCAAACGCAAAATTTCGCAAATATATTGGTTATTCACCGTAGGGGTGTTGGGTCATAAATGAAGTGGGGTTTGAATGTTTGTTATTTCAGTGAAACGTGAAAATTATGACACAGGACGAAACGCCTCATGGGTGAAACGTCTGGGGATAAAACGTTTCTGGGACAAATCAAATGTTGAAGTGCCGACTTTCACAGATTTATTTTACACCCCCCCCCCCCCCCCCCCCCCCCCCCCCCCCAAAAAAAATACTTTCACAACTTGCCTAATAAAATCGTGAATCGCAATTTTTCCCCATTATATTCAAATTTATCACAACCCATTTGAACGGGCAGTTCATCCATAAATCATATTTTTCAGAAATCTGAAAATGAAATACAAAACGAATGTTTGCGTGTTTTTATTGACCAGTTCAACTGCACATACCTGCCTATATGCGATTTATTTTCAACTATGACTGTTACTTTTATATCAAGCAACGGTTACTATTAGTTATCCAATTATCCTGCATCTCAAATGCATTTATTTAAATTAACTGGGAAACTCGTAACGGTTTCAAATAACAGTACACAAATTCCCAATGCCGGCCATTTACAAGACAAATGTTAATAAAAATGCCAGGAGACTGTGTTCCATTCAACATAGCACCTGACTTTGCAGACTTTCTGAGGGTTGATGCGAATCAAACGTGGTGCGAATCGACCATTCCCCTTTGTGACTGTTTGTTGTCCGACTGAAAGACACCTTCCTTCTTGCTGTCATTATGACTTACCTTTTATAGAATAAAACACTTTCTTTCGTGAATATTGCTAAAACCCACCCACTTTATTAAAGTATGATGTAGAAAAAGCTTGAAGTGTGTTAATTTAAAATTTGCGAACACATCGATATCGATTTACCGAAATGAGCGCAATATCTCATATTTTTTTTAAAGATTTTTTGGTGTCATAAAAAAGTTGCATGCGCACCAAAAATGACCATGCACGTGGGCCTGAGAAACAGAGGTTCTTTTTTTTATGGCCTAAAGCCTGATTGTTGAATCACATGTCTTTGAAACGTCGAGATGTAACCTCATAATCATATGTAGTTGCTGATAATTCAGCTTGCGAGTCTGAAGATTGAATGTAAGCATGAGTGGTCTAGAAACATATCACAGCACCATGTTCCACAGTTACCACCAAACCAAACGTCCATTTTTCCGAAAACAAGATTGTAACATGATAATGAATGCAAACGAGTAAGATTTTTTAGCCGAGTATTGGTAACTCAAAATGAGAGGATTAAGAGGCGCTCATGTTTTCCACAAATCATCTACCATTTCTCAGTTTGTTTTTCGATACTACAGTGGAGCCAACTTAATAGGATATCTCTTAATTGTATATTCCTGTTAATTGAATATAATTTTCCAACACAAAACCATTTACCATACCTCCAGTACAAATTTGACCTGTTAATTGAATATAGGTTATAGAGTAAACTCCTGTTAATTGAATAAAAAATTTTGTAACCTGTCGAGAAATTACCCTGACTCTCCCCAGTTTTCCTTTGTTTATAAACCTATTTGGCCTCAGTACATCCAGTACAGGCATTTAATCCATTATATCTTGTTTGACAGAGTTCATACAGCTCTGTCAAACAAGATATAATAGAATAAATGCCAAGTTTATCTCTAGAATACAGGAAAGAGACACATTCCCTGTTAACCCTTTACCTAACGTAATGGCCAAAACCGGCCAGCGCTGTTCTCAAAAATCGCCAATTAATTTTCATTATTTTTTTTCATTTTTTGTCTCAAAAACATAGGTTATGACCCTCGTTGGAATGAGCTCGTCGAGCTCGTTCCAACGAGGGGTCATAACCTATGTTTTTGAGACAAAAAATGAAAAAAATTAGTTATTCAAGAATTTTTTTTGCAAGTGTCGTCTGCTTTTCAGGTTAGGTAAAGGGTTAATTGAATACTCCTGTTAATTGAATAATTTTCATTGGCAAAGTGGCTGTTCAGTTAACAGGGTTCCACTGTATTCATGCACAATTTGTAGTATATATATATGTTGCGAAATTATGGATGTGCAAGTCGAAGAACATGTGCCTAGATGCTACTTGCAACACTGAAAAAGTCACCAACATTTCGAGTGTTCACACAAAGACGTTACAAAGTTCTGACTTTACAGCCGTCTCAAATATCAAACATAGCATGTAGACAAACATACTTATACTAGTGCAATCATGAGTGTGTGGTGTAGAGATGATATGTTATTGTATGGTGTGAGAACGAGGTGGCCCAGTGGGTACGGCTTTGGACTTCAAACCAAAATGTCCACAGTTCGATCCCCACAAGGGGTAACTGCATTGGGTCCATGCGCAAGCCACTTGATCCCAATTGCCCACCTGTACTAAGGCAAACTGCACATCGATGGTGCACTTGTCTTCAACCAATGCTAACCCTGCTTGTGTGGAGTTAGTCTTTGAGGAGTTTGACAGTTGCTCACTGCTGCTGGTGGTTGTCTTCAGGTACTCTGGCTTCCTCAACCCATAAAACTGAAATGAGGTGACCCTGGCTGTTGAAATTCTCATCGAGCTTGTTCAAATGAGGGGTCATAACCTATGTTTTTGAAACAAAAAATTTAAAAAAGTAGTTATTCAAGAATTTTTTTTGCAAGTGTTGTCTGCTTTTCATGTTGGGTAAAGGGTTAAACCCAACCAAATATATACACCCATTATAACTGAATTACCATGAAAACTCTATAACCAAGTTGTCTATTTCTAGGAATGCAGTCCTGCTTTAAGTGAAAAAGTCAAATCAGGTATTACTGACATTGCTCATTCATTAAGCCTCATCAACACTGAGATAGATAAAAGTAAGAAAGTTGAAACACCTGAAAACAGAAACAGGATCTGGACACATGAACAAAGTACATCTCTGGAGGTACATCCTGAAACTAGAGAGAAGAGTTTTAGAGACATAATGGAAGAAGAGGATAAGTTAGAGAAAAGCTTAGCCAGGTACTCCCTGTCCACAGATATCAATGTTCCAATAAGAGTAAAATCCTTGTCCTCTGATTGGATGAGAGCTGGCGTAGTTTCTTTTATGTTTACAGCTCCAGTAGCAAATGTTACCATCTGACGTCACCAAATGGAACATTTGAAATGACGTCACCCATATCATAATTGCTTCATCAACGGAGTGACTACCAAGCCGCTTGATTGTTCTGGATTTTTCACACTTGCAGCAGATGGTGTTCCGGATGAAGTGTTGCTTAAATTACAAACTGATTTATGATTTGAACTATGATGGAATGAGTTTATCTGGTTTATTGATTATTTTTTCACTGCTGTCTTGGGGTACACAAGAGGTATATTTACTAAACTTGTGATCATTTAAAGTTACCTTGAACAAGGCAACATTTAATGATCACAAGTTCAGTAAATAAACCTCTCGTGTTTCACGGTGTAGGTTTTGAGCTGTGGGTGGGGTCGTATTGGAACATATATGTTATTATGATAAATTGACGGTAACATGGTCTTAGGTTTGTGGCTTGGAGCGTATGTTCAGCCTCGATGCTTCGCGTCTCGTTTGAACATTAGCCCCGAGCCGCAAACCTCAGACCATATTACCGTCAATTCATCACAATAACTTTTGTTACTTATTTTCTGCTTATACAAGATTTATAATACAGTTGGTGTCAGTTGATTACATACTAGCAGAAGAAATAAATTTATTAAATGCATATATTTAAGACCTGATACTTTATATACTTATTACATATATTTAAGTACAAATTTAATTGAAAAGTAGATCCATGTTAACTGAATAAAAAATATTGTAATATACTGGATCAGTTTTTAAGTATAAAAATTTATGCAGCACAAACATGTCACAATGATAAATACAGTGGGGCCCACTCAAATGGATAACTCTTAACTGAATAACCCTGTTAATTGTATATAATTTCCCAACACAAAACCATTTACCATACCTCCAGTACAAATTTGACTTGTTAATTGAATATAGGTTATAGAGTAGCCTCCTGTTAATTGAATAAAAAATCTTGTAACCTGTTGAGAAATTACACTGACTTTCCCCAGTTTTCCTTTGTTTATAGACCTATTTGGCCTCAGTAAATCCAGTGCAGGTATTTAATCTATTATATCTTGTTTGACAGAGCTCATGGAGCTCTGTCAAACAAGATATAATAGAATAAACATTAAATTTATCTCTAGAATGCAGGAAAGTGACACAATCCCTGTTAATTGAATACTCCTGTTAAATGAATAATTTTCATTGGCAAAGTGGTTATTCAATTAACAGGGTTCCACTGTATTTCACAACACTGAACAACATTACCAGATTTAAAAAATTTATACAGTACTTGGGTACATGTAAAATGAGATTAACCAAAATAAGGTAATATTTTTAAATAAATCAGATTTTACCTTTGATACGATTACTGGAAGAGATAGGGCCACCCTCACAGATTCAGGCAATTTATTAAAAGATTTGTAACTGTACGAATGTCCTCCATATTATAGCATATGTACAGACATATCACAATGATAAATATTTTACGGCACTGAACAACATTACCAGATGTTAAAAACTTATACAGTACTGGAGTACATGTAAAATTAGATTAACCAAATCAGAGCAATTTTTTAAAATAGATAAGATTTTAACTTTGATACGATTACTGGAAGAGATAGGCCCTTCCTCACAGATTCAGGCAACTTATTTAAAGCTTTGTAACTGTACGAATGTTCTCCATATGAGGTTTGGCAATATGAGGTACAGTATGGTCACTGTGGCGTGGTTGTAATCCATGCATGGGTGGTGATGTCCATGCATACGTTTACCAGGCAATAAAAAACATCAGCAAAATGTTAATTAATGAAGCACCGGGTTGTACCCGATGTTTCATTAATTAAATTTTTGTTTATTATTCCTGTAATTAGTGTTTGGAATATAATAATATTGCATCCGTGGAAATATTGCCCACCCATGGAAAGAGACCAGTCCACGGCGGCTGTACTGTATATATAAAAAAAAATGTTGGTGTCCTATACAAGTGGTGTTAGGTAAAGGTTAATATAAAAAAGTGCATTGTGCCTTGAACCACTGTAGTAATCTCTAGTTTTTACTTGCTGAGACACTGTTATGGCTTCCAGAATTTCTGCTCCAGTTCTGATCATATGTTGTTTTTCAGTTCAAAGACACCACAGAAAATATCAGGCAAGTTTTCATGGAAAGATGTCAGGAAGCAGCAAAATAAAGTCACACCTAATAAAGCTACAGAGCCACTGTTGGAGACAGTGACTGAGTTGAAGAACCTTAGTCCTGACAAAAATATAAAAGAACATGAGAGTTCTTGCCCTTGGTGAGTTTTCCACAGGAATCATTACGTGTACAGTACCCATATGAGACTGGTCAATTAATACCCCAGTTATTGATGCTAAATTTAGATTAGTGTTGTCTATTTATAGTGGAACTATTCATGAGTGGGCGTGTACAATTAATTACCTATCTTCATTGACAACAGAGCAACAATAACAAGAACATTCGCTTTGATATATTTTATTTCATTCAAGTGTTTCAACTTTTAACAAGCGATAAACTATAGAAACATAATACACTGCACATAGACATTAACATAAATAAGTTTGTTTTTTGCACACTGATATTTACATAAATGAGTTGTCGTTTTTTAATCTTTTAACTTCATTTGGTTTCTTATAACTAACATTACAGTACGTTTATTGTGGATTGAAACAAATACGCCGCCGCGGTGTGTTCTCCACCGTGGAGTTCCAGTGGACCGCAGTGTTTGATCAGTGGAAGACAGTTTTCAAAACACTGTGACCCACCGTGGTCACGAGCGTTAACGATTAGTTTAATTGCTTTTGCATGTCAGTTTCTCTGCTGATTAATAAATACTGTCTTGTGACGTCAACTGGCAAGACAACTGCGTTTGTTACTGGTAGAAGATAATTTATGTTAAATTAGAATTTGGAAGAGGTAGACGGCGACTATTGCTGTGGTTTGAAATTGTAAATTGGGAATAGAACAGTCAGTTCCATTTGGTTTAGTACAAAGTCCTCGTCACTTTCGAAACTAAACTGTTGTGTTTGCACGATCAGTTTGATGGAAGAAATAAATAAACCAGACTTGATAAAAACAACTAATATTTGCGAAGTTCCCAAGTTCACATTTTGTTTACAGCTGTAGGCCAACCGTGTTTTTCTTGGGTGGGAAGTGGGGGCGAAAAAGTCTCCTGCGCCAGAAAGCGCCCACAGCGCACGGCTAATGATCGAAGTGATACCCGTTTACGACATTGAGTCAACTCGACCAGCCCATCCTCTTTCCTGTCTTACTCTTGTCGGGCTACGCAATTAAAGATTCTTATAAAAAGGATATAGTAAAAAGAAAATAGTGTTTTTGAATGGATACCAAAAAGAATCACATTTGTGACTGAAACTAATGATTATTTCACAGGGGGGGAGGGGGGGGGGGGGGTGGTGGACGGGAGATATTTGCATACCGAAACAAATATCCTTCATCCAATTCTGAAGGGGTTTGTACATACTTTTATACTCTTTGCATTTGAAGATTTTTCAACGTTCCTCTACATTGTTGTTATTTGTATTATCAGTTGAAATAGCTAAGCCTGTGTGTATGTAAAAATACGTGGGTGAATATAAGGGAGATACCGAATTAAAATATCCCTGAATGTGCCATTCTAAGAGAGAGTACACTTCAGCGGGAAAGAGATAGAGAGAGACAGTTATACGTGATGGGGGGAGGGGGGGGGGGGGGGGAGAAAGTAAGAAAAAGTGAAAAAAAATAAGTACACGAAAGTATACGCAAGTGCATGTGGGCGTATGTCTGCATATTACTCTCTCTCTCTCTCTCTCTCTCTCTCTCTCTCTCTCTCTCTCTGTGGGGGGGGGGGGGTGGGGGGGGCTGGTGTGCATCCGCAAGGGTGTGTGTGTGTTGGTGTACGTGCATGTGTTTTGGTTTTTCGGGTTTGGGTTTTTGTTTTTTGGGGGATTTTTTTGTTTTATTATGAACTACTGTAAACAAAGACCTACCTCTGATGAAAATGTGTCTCAAAAGCCTGCACAGGCTAGATTTCATATAAACATTTTGTAAATACTCTATGTATATTATGTATGTGTATTGAAATGTGACACTTAAATAAAATATTCTACTACTACCACTACATTTGTGACTGAAACTAATGATTATTTCACAGGGGGGGAGGGGGGGGGGGGTGGGTGGTGGACGGGAGATATTTGCATACCGAAACAAATATCCTTCATCCAATTCTGAAGGGGTTTGTACATACTTTTATACTCTTTGCATTTGAAGATTTTTCAACGTTCCTCTACATTGTTGTTATTTGTATTATCAGTTGAAATAGCTAAGCCTGTGTGTATGTAAAAATACGTGGGTGAATATAAGGGAGATACCGAATTAAAATATCCCTGAATGTGCCATTCTAAGAGAGAGTACACTTCAGCGGGAAAGAGATAGAGAGAGACAGTTATACGTGATGGGGGGAGGGGGGGGGGGAGAAAGTAAGAAAAAGTGAAAAAAAATAAGTACACGAAAGTATACGCAAGTGCATGTGGGCGTATGTCTGCATATTACTCTCTCTCTCTCTCTCTCTCTCTCTCTCTCTGTGGGGGGGTGGGGGGGCTGGTGTGCATCCGCAAGGGTGTGTGTGTGTTGGTGTACGTGCATGTGTTTTGGTTTTTCGGGTTTGGGTTTTTGTTTTTTGGGGGATTTTTTTGTTTTATTATGAACTACTGTAAACAAAGACCTACCTCTGATGAAAATGTGTCTCAAAAGCCTGCACAGGCTAGATTTCATATAAACATTTTGTAAATACTCTATGTATATTATGTATGTGTATTGAAATGTGACACTTAAATAAAATATTCTACTACTACCACTACATTTGTGACTGAAACTAATGATTATTTCACAGGGGGGGAGGGGGGGGGGGGTGGGTGGTGGACGGGAGATATTTGCATACCGAAACAAATATCCTTCATCCAATTCTGAAGGGGTTTGTACATACTTTTATACTCTTTGCATTTGAAGATTTTTCAACGTTCCTCTACATTGTTGTTATTTGTATTATCAGTTGAAATAGCTAAGCCTGTGTGTATGTAAAAATACGTGGGTGAATATAAGGGAGATACCGAATTAAAATATCCCTGAATGTGCCATTCTAAGAGAGAGTACACTTCAGCGGGAAAGAGATAGAGAGAGACAGTTATACGTGATGGGGGGAGGGGGGGGGGGAGAAAGTAAGAAAAAGTGAAAAAAAATAAGTACACGAAAGTATACGCAAGTGCATGTGGGCGTATGTCTGCATATTACTCTCTCTCTCTCTCTCTCTCTCTCTCTCTCTGTGGGGGGGTGGGGGGGCTGGTGTGCATCCGCAAGGGTGTGTGTGTGTTGGTGTACGTGCATGTGTTTTGGTTTTTCGGGTTTGGGTTTTTGTTTTTTGGGGGATTTTTTTGTTTTATTATGAACTACTGTAAACAAAGACCTACCTCTGATGAAAATGTGTCTCAAAAGCCTGCACAGGCTAGATTTCATATAAACATTTTGTAAATACTCTATGTATATTATGTATGTGTATTGAAATGTGACACTTAAATAAAATATTCTACTACTACCACTACATTAAAGTAGACGGGATTGAAGTGATTAATTAAATATAGTAGATTAAACTACCACTTGCACAAGGTGTGAAATAACATTTGAGTGGCTCGACAAAGCACAGAGCTGTCCTTCAAACCAACATCTGTTTTAACACTTCTGCACATGACAAGCTTGAGAAAAAATAAGAGACAAATCAACATTTTCAATTACTTTTTATTAGGGCCCCGCCGTGAGGCGGACGCCCTATAGTGATCGCTCTGTCTGTGCGTCCGTCCGGGCTGTAATCTTTCTCTCTTAATAGATAAGGTTTTGATATTTGGCATGTGGGTATATTATCTCAAGACAATGTGACGCGTACCAAGGTTGCGATGCTTTGACCTTGAACTTTGACCTCAAGGTCAAATTATTCCGTTTTTGGGGTTCTTTTCTGACAAGTCCGTGTCCGGGCTGTAACTTTTTTCCCTTAATAGATAGGGTTTTGATATTTGGTATGTGGGTAGATTATCTCAAGACGATGTGTCGCGTACCAAGGTTGCCATGCTTTGACCTTGAACGTTGACCTCAAGGTCAAATTATTCAGAATTCGGGGTTCTTTTCTGACAAGTTCGTGTCCGGGCTGTAACTTTTTTCCCTTAATAGATGGGGTTTTGATATTTGGGATGTGGGTAGATTATCTCAAGACGATGTGTCGCGTACCACGGTTGCCATGCTTTGACCTTGAACTTTGACCTCAAGGTCAAATTATTCCAAATTCGGGGTTCTTTTCTGACAAGTTAGTGTCCAGGCTGTAACTTTTTTCCCTTAATAGATAGTGTTTTGATATATGGTATGTGGATAGATTATCTCAAGACGACGTGTCGCGTACCAAGGTTGCCATTCTTTGACCTTGAAGTTTGACCTCAAGGTCAAATTATTCAGATTTTTTTTCTGACAAGTTCGTGTCCGGGCTGTAACTTTTTTCCCTTAATCGATAGGGTTTTGATATTTGGTATGTGGGTAGATTGTCTCAAGACGACGTGTCGCGTTCCAAGGTTGCCATGCTTTGACCTTGAACTTTGACCTCAAGGGCAAATTATTCCATTTTCGGGGTTATATTTTTATACTGTACCAATGACCCAGACATAGCTGGTGCTAACTCTTAAAATATAGGGCCAAACACAAATTTTGCCCCCCAATCCCCAAAATTTGCATCTAAAACTAAAGAAAACATGTCCTGAAAGGCCCTCCACACTTCGCCCCTACTGCGCATGTGCAGTGTCAAGGACGTTCCGAAATTGGCGCCATTTATCATTCTAAGTTTGGCCCTTCATCAGTTAACATCTGACTGATCTTTGTGCTTTTAAATCTCAGTTTAAATGATGCCAGACACATAAATATTAGTGAAATGGTGATTCTAAGGAGGATAGAAAAGGAGGAGAGGAAAAGAATGTGTGACAGAATATTATCAGGGCTGTAACTTAAAATTTTTTAATGAAATTATGTTAAGTTACCTATTTTCAAGGCAGCAGTCATTTTGTTGTCATTCTGATTATTTAGTTACACTGTTTTTTCAAGTGTTTTTCCTCTCTCCCTGTCCTTTAAGTTCCCCCTTGCTATTCTCCCATGCTTTTGGCATAGTTTATGTAATTATTATTACTAAAATTTCTTGGGAGTTTTAGCTGAATAACAGAATGAATTCTGTTCTTTCCCCATGTTTACGTCTTCACCTACGGGTGGTTAGGCGTTGTGTTCTGCATCTACCATCTGATGTTCTGCAGTTTCTTCCCTGGAAGTCTCTGTTTTGCATCAGATGGTGTATTTTTGGTAACTGATTTCGGGCCTGGGTGCCTGGAGTCTTATTTTAGTGTTTTTACACTCATTGTTTACATTTACAACAGCCCTCTGTGTGAGGGGGGGATTTCCAAATAATAATATCTTTATGTTATTTTAATCATAACTAGATACATTATTATTGTTCGTAAGTGTTGAATAAATTGTTTAAAATATTTTTAAAATTTTTTTCCACACTTAGGCTTGGGATCCATTGGGGCTCAACGTTACTTTTCAGAAACTTGGGCTGTTCTGAAAAAATATTTTTTCAAAATATTTTGATTTCAATTTTTTCTATATTAATGGATCATATTATTATTATGTATTTTGCCAGGGGTTAGTGCGAGTACCAGGACTTGTTTTCTTTTCACATTGAAAGGATATTGATCAATTGTTTTAAGAGGAAGTCTTCCTCTGACCTTATTATCATTCTATATGTGGTCAGTGTACTCGCATTAACTCCTGTTCTGTATCGTATGATTTCGATGACAATATGGGAAGCGTATGTCACGGTATGTTGTTGGGGATTTGGACACTCCGGTCCTTTCCCCGCAGGGTCACTCTACTTTATCAATTTCTATTTCAGACGATCAAGATTAGGGTGATGTATCTGTGATGTCTTCCAACAGTGTGCCTCCGTCGTCACAATTAATGAAGGGCTAGCGGAAAAGTGCTCATGTAATACGCCAATTGCCTAAGAGGACCCTAGTAGGTTCGACGGCCTTTGACGTCCGCTAGCTCGCCCGGTGTAGCGTCCATTCACCGAATGGTTCGGCAGCCGGGTTCGTCCGTTGCGGTCTAGAAGGAATTTTGGGGTGATGCGAGCACTATAAAATTTACTTAATGCACACCCAGTGACGGCGGATCGGAGGGAGAACGGAGGAACCCTTTTAGTCCGGTTCATAGCTCGTTCCGGCCCATCCGGACGGCAAGCGAGAGAGGCCCCTCTCTCGTTCAACAACATCTGGCCCCCGATGTTGTGGTACAAATGTGTCGCTAGCGGAGCATACGTCCGTCGCTCGGGACGCTCCGTTGTATAGGCAGTCCGCTGAGACTGCTAAGGCTTCCTCTTCTCGTCAGCGCACACGACCGCACCTTGGCTGCGTGACCGCCGATATATTACCAGCTTCGCCGATCAAGGATTCTTCGGCGACCAGGTCACACCATCCGGCAGCCAGGGATTCGAGACCGATGGACTCCGGACGTTCGCATAGGAAGTATGCGGGAGCCATCTGATGCGGAGCTGCCCTCGGCGAAGCAGCGATAGACTGCGCCTCCGCAGGTCTCGACGCCGGACATTCTTGTGCACATAGCACAGCTTATCGCAGCATCCCAGCAGCCGACAGAAACGGTGTCGGATCGAGAATTATCCGATAGCGCTGGGTCGGTAGCCGGGGACTCGAGGCCTGCAGACTCCGGACGTTCGCATAGGAAGTGTGCGGGAGTCAACGTACACGGAGCTTCCAGCGGCAATGCATCGTAAGTCCGCTACTGCACAGGCCTCGGGAACGGACGTGCTTTCCTTAATAGCACAGTTTATCGCAGCATCCCAGCATCAACTGAATCTGTCGCATATATTTTATCCGACGATGCTGGGTCGGGACGCTCTGCGGAAGCGGGTACGGACGTCCGAAAGTTTCATCCGGTCCGACGGGATACCGAAAGGGATTCGGAGGATTTCAAGCTTTCCCTTTCGGAACAAAATATGCTGCGATGCCGGATAAGAAACCGATAGCGTCGGTGGACTTAGAAATTTTTGGTTCGGTTCAGGGACATCGTCCCTCAGTTCCGACATAGTCCAATAATGTCACACAAACTTTCGAATTATTGAACGACGCTATATATATTATTATTTTATGCTTGCTATCCAAGTATTTCTGGTTTCTTGTTCGAAGAATTATGGAGATGTCTTTCAAAAGTGTGCCTCTGTCGTCATAGTTAATGAAGAGTTAGCGGCAATAAGTGCTCATGGAATATGTCTATCGCTTACGGAGTGACATTCGCTAGCTCACCCGGTGTAGCGTACATTCATCGAATGGTTCGGCTGCCGGGTTCGTCCGTTGCGGTCTAGGAAGGAGATTTGGGTGATGCGAGCACTTTAATTACTTTAGTACTCACCCAGTGACGGCAGATTGAGGACAGATCGGAGGAAGCCAACAACATAGGGGACCGCATGTTGTGGTTCAGATATTTTACATTCGGAGCATATGTCCGTTGCTCGGGACGCTCCGTTATATTGACAGTCCGAGAGACTGTCTTTAATGCTTCCTCATCCTCACAGCAGGGCACACGAACGCACATTGGCTACGTGACCTCGAGTATCCGATCAGTTTCGGCATTCAGTGATTCCACAGCGAATAGGTCGCGCCATCCGGTAGCCAAGGGACACGAGGCCTATACACTCCGTTCGCTCGCATATTGGAAGTATGCACGGGGTAACGATCTCGGAGCTTCCTGCGGCAATGCATCGTAAGACCGCTGCTCCTCAGGCCTCAGTGACGGACGTGCTATCCGAGTTAGCACAGTTGTTTCGCAGCATCCCAGCAATTGACAGTTTCTCGGTCGAATCAGGAATTATCCTACGGCGCTGGGTCGGTGCGGTCCGCGGTTGCATCAAGCTACGGACGACCGAACGCTTTATAGGGTCCGACAGGATGGCGAAAGGGATTCGAAAGATTTCGAGTTTTCCCTTTAGTAGTATCGGAAGATGCCTTTCATATCTTCTGGCATTTCTTCCAGTGATTATTTTTCGGACTTCATTGCTGCGATCTTGGATAAGAGACTTATAGCGTCATTGGACTCGGATTTTTCGATCGGTACAGGGACTTTGTCCCTGACTTACCGACACAGTCCAATATTGTCATTACAACATGTGTTTTATTTTTAGACGCTATATATTTATATATATATACAAGCCTGCTACTAAGCATGATAGTTTAGTTTCTTGTCCGCGTGGCTCATTTCTGCCATTTTATCTTTTTTACATATAGTTTATTTTGGCAGAGCAGGGCATACCGAGAGTTCATACGCGTCTAGACGGTGTGATTAAAGACTGCATATATATTCTTTTTCGCCGTTTATGTCTTTTCCAATTTCAATGTTGGGAACGACATTATGTATAGTAGACTTAACTTAGACGCTTTATTATACGTAATCCGCCTTACTGAGGCGTTATCATTACGTCTTCAAGAAAAGATTTACGGGATATTATTCTCAATGTAATTTCTTTTGAGGGCAGTAGTTTGTTCACGTATAACTCCGCCCTTCAGTGGCTGATTGGAGTTGGTTAGACGTGATGCAGCCCTAGCTACATCCACGCGTGGATAGTAGGTTAAGAACTCTCTCAGAGTCGCTTCGTTCTCGGAGGAGCTTCTCTTCGACGGCAACTTTCCGGCAATCCATGAATTGCTTGATTTATACATTCTCTTGTCTATCTAGTGTTACAAGAGATTCAGACTGGGGCAAACATTCGGTGGTTGACTCAGAGAGTGCCGCCGCAGTTGCCGGACCCGAGTGTGGCTGTTATGACGGTTGCCAGTCAAACAGATTGGGATATATACTGATCCCTACGGATTCGAAGTGCCAGGGTCTTTGGGTTCCGCAGTCTTTTAGCTATCAGTTTAACTTCCGCGGAATAATGTTTTTTAGGCTTGCTTTATGTCATTGCATGAACATTATTCAGAAACGCATGCCCAAATTCCTGTCCTTTAATTCGACAGTAGTGGCGTATCTCCGGAACCAGGGAGGCACTCTTTCGTTTCCGTTATTCAATTTAATGGAAAGAATCCGTCTGTTGGTTATAGTACACCAAGTTCAGTTTTGGTCCGTCATATTCTGGGTCGTCTGATTGTTTTATCGCACTCCCGTTCTCTTACGGGTCGCTTGTTGCTGTCAGAATGGACTCTCAACAAACAAGTATTCAATCAGATTTGCTATCTATGGGAGCGCCCAATGATGATTTATTTATGACACAGCTTGCTAATAAATTGCAGACGTATGTGTTGGCTTGTCCGGATCTCTGAGCTAATACTGTTAACGCTCTATTGATCTATAGGACGGAATGATAGGATACGCGTATCCTCCGGCGCTGTTGTTTTAGCAGGTATTGCTAAGATAAACAACCACAATACATTTCTGTTGATAGCATCTCTATCTTCACAGAGATCATGAGTAATTTACTCTCTTGTCTACTGTGGATCTTAACGTGAAATCTTCCTCTATGTGAGGATCTTTTTTCACTGGGTAAATCGTGTCATCTTTATCACAACCAGCAAGGTCGCAACCTTCATATATTCCGTTGTGTGGTCCGTATTGCATTGTAAGCACTGTACTGGACGAGCTTTGGACGTGATTTCTTACTATAGGAGATCCTCTTCTTCGCTATTCTATGTGACTAAAGTGGAGGCTCTTCCGTCATGGTGTAGGGATCATTATGTTCATATGGTTGATCCCTCCATACTACTCATTGCTATTTTTTAGTATACTTGTTTCACAAGATCTACTGCAGCCTGTTGTTATTTAGGTTATAGGTTTATGTTACCTCATACCTATGCACTCTACGATAGTTTACAATTGAGTCTTTTGTCTCTTTATCTAAGTCAGTTAGTAACTTTTTGATAAATAGACTTAGAATCTTTAGATTAAATTCCTATACGGATTTTAACTTCGGTTCTTATTTAGCTAAGTAATCATTTGAGCCTCTGGAAACAGTAGTTTTCAAATTCTGACCTTTTAGACAGTAATTCTGTTGGTTTCTCTTTTACTGTAGAGTCAGTGAGTTTCATGCACTATCGATGGATGATTTTCACTTTCATAGTTTCGGAATCAATACTTCCGTTACTATTTAGGTTGGATTGTTGCATAAGAGTTAGGCTCCTATTATCCGGAACCTATTATTTTAAGGTCCTTCCGTCTTCGTATGGGCATAGGCCTTTACTCTTTCCGGGTACAGTTTATGTATTTATAAACAGATATCTGTTTATTACAAGGGCGTAAGCTTCTTCTGTCTTTGATGTCTAGTAGAAGGACGTTACACTCCATTTTATTGTTAATGGATTCTATTAACTAGCCTACTGCTTATGGTATATCATTGGCTTAGCAGTTGTGCTTAAGATTTCGGCTCATGAAGTAAGAGTTCTTCTACTTCTTGGGCTTACATTAATAGTGTTGCTATTATAGATTTTTGAAGGCTGCTCATTGCGCTCAGCCATCCATTCATGAATTTTATCTCAGAAATATCGAGTCCATTCTGGAGGCCTCTATTGTTAGGTCTATTATCTACTGCTCAGAATGTCATTCACTTAACAGTTGCTACTATAGCTAGGTAGGCTGTCTGTTTCGGCAGTGTCTCCGTTCGGCTGCCCTCTTCGCTCTGGGCTATTTGACCCAGGGCAAGAAAAAGGGGGGGGGGGGGGGAGGGTGTTCCCTTGGGTCACCTGTTTTTACTATGAAAACAAGGGGATACCTCCTCCGGAGTTAGTAATTCGGAGTTAGTAATTCTGAGCTGTTATTGGGATGGTTGTTAGTGAGAAGTTTAAGTTTATAAAATTCATTCAAGTCTTAGTTTTTAAAGTATAGCTTTTGAATATTGCATATGTCAACGGACATGATTATGCAATTCTCACACACTTTTAGGAGTATAAGAGTCTCTATTCTCTAGACTTACTTTATTATTGGCTTACTTTAAAAATTATTAGTATAAGGATTATTGGATATTAATAGAGTACATGGATGTATGAAGCTCAATTTTTGGAAGGTGTTGTATCTTTCTAATTTATCATAAATAAGAAAGATACATATAAGACCTATTACTTCTTTTCCCTACAGGGGATGACTCTATTTTATTTTATTGAGCGTATTCCATTTTGCTCTATGTCCTTGGCCCTCCAGCCTTTTTACTATTCAGCTATGTCTGGGTCATTGGTACAGTATAAAAATGTTAAAAAATTTATAGTAATTTATATATTTTTTATACTTACCAATGACCCAGACGGGGATGGCCCTCCCAGGAGTTGGGAACTCTTGCCTCCCCGCTGAGTACATAGCGCTTACCAGGCACTGGTTATTAGAATGATAAATGGCGCCAATTTCGGAACGTCCTTGACACTGCGCATGCGTAGTAGGGGCGAAGTGTGGAGGGCCTTTCAGGACATGTTTTCTTTAGTTTTAGATGCAAATTTTGGGGATTGGGGGGCAAAATTTGTGTTTGGCCCTATATTTTAAGAGTTAGCACCAGCTATGTCTGGGTCATTGGTAAGTATAAAAAATATATAAATTACTATAAATTTTTTAACTTTCTGACAAGTTCGTGTCCGGGCTGTAACTTTTTTCCCTTAATAGATAGGGTTTTGATATTTGGTATGTGGATAGATTATCTCAAGACGACGTGTCGCATACCAAGGTTGCCATGCTTTGACCTTGAAGTTTGACCTCAAGGTCAAATTATTCATAATTTTTTTTTTTTTTCTGACAAGTTCGTGTCCGGGAAGGGATTTTAATCAGATTTTACCTATTGCTTGAAATATTTTAGTATTACGGTTCACATCAGTTTATACCTAACATCGGTTAGTTGCTGCAGGGCCCGCAGAGATGGATTCCATCTCCGTGATATCTAGTTAATTCAGCAATCATAATTATAACCATATGTAAATAAAATCAATAGGAAATAATAGTTTTATTATTTTTCAATAATGACATGCCGATCGACAATCCAGACCACCACACATCATATCCCAAGCTCAAACATGCCCCAAAATTTTGTATTATAATTTTATGGTTTTGTCCCCCCCCACACGTGTCTTGAAACCCCAAAAATTAAATAAGTCATTCAGACAGGAGATTTTAGTTCCTCTATCGGAGATTTTCTGGCGCAGCCCGCACATCAAAAATTTCTGTGTCTTGGCATGTAAGATTCAGTCATCCGTACCACTCCTAAATGGTGAAGTAAATAGACCCCCCCTCCCTCCCCATCCCCGAAATGAGGCAATTGGACCCCAGACTCCCATAAACCCACACGCACAAATAGGCCTATGTCATTGATTGCTTGCCCCCCTCCCCCCCATCTTTGCCCATTTTCCTTGCTAGTGCATGCAGGCGCTTCAGTATACGGATTCCGAAGCATCTTGGGCTGAAACATCCCAGGGCCACCACAAGCATTCCTTTTTCGTTAATGTAGTTTATTTATGTTAATTCCACTCTCAACATGTACATTTTAACATTCCACTCTGAACTTAACTTTTAAAATCGTAAATCGGGGGCGCGGTGGCATTGCAGTAACCGGTTCTTGTCAGATCACTGAAGTTAAGCAATGTCGAGCCCGGTTAATCATCAGATGGGTGACCGTCTGAGCAATCAATTCAGACTCCCGCATTGTGTCCTTGGGCAAGGCACTTAACCCCGATTGGCAACATGGGGGCACAATGACGCCGTGTGCTAAGGCGTACTGCACGTCGATGGTACGCAAGTCTTCAACCAATCTAACCCTGCCTGTGCTGCAGTGTGGAGTTACGATGTTGGGGAGCTGGCAGCTGCTCGTCGTTGCTTGGTGGTTCTCTCCGGGTACTTTGGCTTCCTCCACCCAAGTCACGGTCATGATTAGCCATTGTGCATAAGTATATGACCTTAAACACCAATAAATAAATAAATAAATAAATAAAATCGTAAATCGGATTCCCTCCTCCCTCCCCCCCCCCCCCCCCCCAACCCACAATTCATTCAAAATTCAGTACCGGTAACATGATTCTTCTCTGTCAATAGCTAAAGTTAGGTAAAAGACCATCGGGGAAATATCCAGATATTGTGCTGGTCAAGTTATAATTTTTTCAACTCACATCCATGTTTTCAGTACGGTATAATATTTATTTTTTCGTAATTCCTTGAGTTCTGAATCGATTTTGATGAACAACATTTGGAATCGCAGTAGCTTTTAATAACTTTTTCAAATATTGAACTATCTTTTTAATATTTCAAGTAAAAGTAATTTTTCACTGACTGTGAAAAAAATTTGACCTAATTAAGAGCCGGTGACTGAGAGATCAAAAGATAAACCGACGTCAGCCAAACATCCCATCACACAGTTTGACATATTCATGCAAGATTAAAAACACGATTCAAACTCCATATTTTGATCGTTTTTTCTGCCATATTAATACTTTTTATTATCAAAAAACATGTATGGAGCATACGTATTCAATTTATACTTAAGTGCAATACCTAACAATCACTAAACAACAATGAACTGAAAATTACCGCACTTGCAAAAAACACAAGTTAATTATAGACAAACTGAAGTCACGTGGTGGGGTTTTGAGACCCCACCTCCTAGTGTAATTAGTGGGGTCTCAATTTCTGTGTTCATATGGGCAGCGTACACGACATGTAGTTTCCAGATATTTTTAAAACTTGTTTTATCACACAAAAATTAAAATATTTATGTGGTGGTTTACAAAGGAAATTTCATTCTCTGACCTCATCAAGTGCTGTAATTTATGGAAACAGCCTAGTATAAGCTACCAGCTTGTTGCTGAATCCATTTCCATTAATGTTTTGTGCTCGCTGATACATGTATCATTACCATACTCGATTTGTGTAACTTTTTTTTAAACTTTGAAAATAAATATTGTTTGAACTAAAATAAATTTTAAAATGCTGCTGTGTGTTATTTTGCCCTGTTTCCACACATTATGTGTACGTTTACTTAACCCTTTACCAAATGTAATGGCCAAAATTGACCAGTGCTATTCTCAAAATTCACCATTCAATTTTCATTGCTGCTTTTTCATTTTTTGTCACAAAAATGTAGCTTATGATCCCTGATTGGAATGAGCTCATTGTTTATCATTCCAGTGAGGGGTCATAAGCTATGTTTTCATGCAAAAAAATGAAAAAATCAGTTATTCAAGAATTTTGGCTGCAAGTGTCATCTGCTTTTCGTGTTAGGTAAAGTGTTAAGATAAAACGATTATTACTTGATTATTACTTGGTCCAAATAACATTTAAAAAATGAGTTATTTCAACTTATTTGTATTTGCACCAGCTTTCAGGAAGTTAATCCTTTTAAAGTGGTAGGCCTTTTTTCCATCTCAGGAACATTGTTGTACATAATTTCATTAAGTAGAATCGCTGCTTAGTGGATGTGGGGGTACAGCAGTTAATATTTTCAATGTGCAGCTCCAAGACTTCACGTTAAAATTGTTAATTGTCTTGCCCCAAATAATGAATATGGACTCAATTGCTGCCATTGAACTGATTTGGAAGATACCTCTGGTGTTTCAAAGATTCAATTATTGTCACAGACATTTCTTGTATCACTGTGTGACAAATGGGTTGCTGTGAAGAGAGTATGTTTTAGGCTATAGTTTCCAGAATAACTTAGAATAATAATAGTTGAGATTAATTTGTAAAAGGCTGGATGGTTTGGACAGTTTATCGGCAAGAGGGTTGAAGCATATATTAACTAATAGCGCTGCAAGCACGTTTATGTTAATTTTAAATTCCGAAGAATGTTTAAAGGCATTTTTCAGACTTTTTTTTTAATCTTTCTTCTTCAGGAGTCCTGTTACAAAAGTTACACAATCATTCCGAGATTTGATGAAAGAAGAGTCAAAACATTCTGACAGCCGAAAAATTCCATCACCACCTTCGATGCAACCATTGCCATTATCGAAAGTAGTCTCTCCATCAAATACTAGCTTGAGGTAAGGTTAAGTCAGTCAAGAATAAAATTTGAGTTTTTTCTGCTTTATAATTATAACAAGGAATTAATTGAAAATAGAAAGTTTTCATTTTTGAAACTCACTTTTAAAAAAATTTCTACAATCCGGTATAAGTATTTCCATTAGATCCTTTGAGCCTGGACCCTATGTAACATGTAACCAGCTAACCCTGTTCATTTTTACATCCTTGGTCAGTGTATTTGCAAGCAATGTGTGATATGGCAGCTACCAATTTTTATTACCGGAACTTGTGACTCACACTGCACATTGCACAGGGTTAGTCACACTTTCTGGTTATAAAAATTTTTCATTTTTAACTGAGTAACTCACCCTGCGCACTGTACAGCCTCAGTGTAACTCTCATCCATATCAACTCTTTACTCAAAGTAATGGCCAAAACCAATCAGTACTCTTCTCAAAAAGGATTCAAACTCAGCTTAAGACCCCCCTCATTGTTAGCTCCCCTGACTGAAAGTTAGGGTGAGCTTTTCTTATCACTCTTCGTCCGTCGTCCGTCTGTCGTCCTGCATGAAGGTGGTGTTTGAGCCTCTTTCTCCTAAACCACTGGCCACATTTTAATTAAATTTCATGTAAGTAGTGGTTATATAGGGGCATTTGGGGTTTTCTTCAAATTGGATTTCTGCTCATGTTGTGGAGTGGGGTGGGGCCAAAATGCACAAAATTTTTAAAAATCTTCTCATGAACCAGCCATAGCAGAGACTTGATATTTGGTATGCAGCTTCCATTTGAGGTGTAGACTCAAGTTTGATGGGCAATATTTACCTTTGTTCTGAGAGGGGCAAGAATTTTTGCTCCGCCCAAAATTTCTATTTTCTGAACCCAGAGGCCAATTTGAACTAAATTTAATATGAGGTATTAGTGGGTTATAAGTACTTGATTATGCCAAAAAATTTTCCTGCAGACCCGTGTGAACTGCAGGTGCTAAAAATAGAAAAAATTAAAACACCCATATCTCCAAAACTGCACAGCACAGAGAATTTTTATTTGGTGTGAAGCTTCCTTAGGACCAACAGAAAGGATTGGTAAAAAAAAATTGCCATCGATTTTATCATAGGGTACAGTTTCGGGATTTTGAAAAAGTGCTGAGTCAGCACTTTTTAACACTGTAGGCAATGGGAAGAACATTAAAAAATCTTCTTCTCCAGATCCAGCAAGCAGAATCTTTTGATATTTGATATGCAACATTGTGGGGTGGATCTGATTCAAGTTTGTTCAAATCAGCCCCCTGGCTTTATATTTGGGCTCAGTATAGGAGCCCAAATTTGAACTTAGTGCATTTCAGGCAAATTTCTTTGAAAATCTTCTTCTCAAGATCCAGCAGGCAGAATCTTTTGATATTGGGTAAGCACCATGCTTGGGGGGTGGGGGGGGGGGGGGAGATTCAATTTTGTTCAAGCCAAGTCCCTGGGTTCATATTTGAGCTCACTGTAGGAGCCTGAATTATAACTTAGTTCATAATGAGGAATTTTCTTTAAAAATCTTCTTCAGATCCAGCAGTCGGAATGTTTTGATATTTGGTATGCAGCATCCTTAGGGGGGGGGGGGGGGGGGGGGGGAGATTCAAGTTTGTTCAAGCCATGTCCCTAGGTCCATATTTGGGCTCACTGTGGGAGCTTGAATTGTAACTTAGTTCGAAATGAGGAATTTTCTTAAAAAATCTTCTTCAGATCCAGCAGTCGGAATGTTTTGATATGTGGTATGTAGCATCCTTGGGGGAGGGAGAGGGGGGGGGGGGGGAGATTCAAGTTTGTTAAAGCCAAGTCCCTGGGTCCATATTTGGGCTCCCTGTGGGAGCTCGAATTATAACTTAGTCAATATGAGGAATTTTTCTTTAAAAATCTTCTTCAGATTCAGCAGTCAGTATGTTTTGATATTTGGCATGCAGCAACCTTAGGGGGCTGAGATTCAAGTTTGTTCAAGCCAAGTACCTTGGTTCATATTTGGGCTCACTATGGGAGTGCCGAATGACAACTTAGTTCAAAATGAGGAATTTTCTTTAAAAATCTTCTTCAGATCCAGCAGATGAATGCTTTTGATATTTTTTATGCAGCATCCTTGGGGGGGTAAGATTCAAGTTTGTTAAAGCCAAGTCCCTGGGTTCATATATGGGCTTTTCTTAGGAGGAGCAGATGCAACTTGTTGAAATCAATTCTCTGGGTTGATATTTAGGCTACCATGTCAGGTGAGCGCCCTCAGGCCCCCTGGGGCCTCTTGTTTTTAGCTCATCTTGACAAAGTCAAGCTGAGCTAATCTCATCGCTCTCCGTCTGCCGTCTGTCGTCCGTCAGCACCATGTTTTGGTCTTCTCCCCCAAAGCCACTGGGCCTTTTCAAGTGAAAGTTTGTGTGAGTGATGGTCCCAAAGAGGCCTTTCATTTTTGTTAAACTCAGCATGCCCAGCCCCATAGGGAGGGAGTGGGGGAAAATGCTCCAAAATATTTTTTAAATCTTCTTCTCAAGAACCAGTGTATACAATGACTTGATATTTGCTATGGAGCTTTCATATGAGGTGTAGAATCAAGTTTGTTCAAACAAAGTTCATGAAGTAATATTTGTCTTTGTAATAGGAGGGGTAAGATTTTTGGTGCCGCCCAAAATTTCTATTTTCTGAACCGATGGTCCGGTATGAACCAAATTTGGTTTGTGGTATTATTAGGTCATAAGTACTTGACCCATGCAAAAAAAGAAAATTCCCACATCCCCATGGGAACCCTGGGAGCTAAAAATAGAAATATTTTCAAATGCCCATATTTCCCAAACCACACGGAACAGCAGAATGGCTCAGTTGGTAGAGGTGCGGGCTGCAAGCCGAGAGGTCCTCGGTTCGAATCCCACCTGCGGCAACCGCATTGTGTTCTTGGGCAAGACACTTCACCCCCATTGCCCACGTGGGGGCACGGTGACGCTCTGTACTAAGGCGTACTGCACGTCGATGGTGCACCTGTCTTCAACCATGTTATTTGGTATGAAGTATCCTTAGGACCAGTAGAATTGAATGGTAAAAAAAATTGCCATCGAGTATGTTAGGGTGTTCTGTAATGGGCATCGAAAAAAATGCTGAATCAGCATATTTTGCAAAAAATTTTTAAAAATCTTTTCTCCAGAACCAATCATCAGAATCTTTTGATATTTGGTATACAGCATTCATAGGGGGGTCAGATAAAAGTTTGTTGACATAAAGCTCATTGGTTCATATTTGGGCTCTCTACAGGAGCCTGAAGTTTTAACCCAGAGAAATATGGGGGAATATTCTTTAAAAATCTTCTTCTTCAGAACCACCAGTCAGAATCTTTTTGATGTTTGGTATACATCATTGTTATGAGGGTCAGATTCAAGATTGTTCAAACCAAGTCCCTAGATAATATGAGGGGAATTTCTTCAAAAATCTTCTTCAGATCCACCGGTCGAATACTTTCACATTTGGTATACAACATCTCTAGGGGGGGGGTCAGATTCAAGTTTGTTCAAATCGGATCCATAGGTTAATATTTGGGCTCGCTATGGTAGCCCAAATTTGAACTTAGTGCAATTCGAAGAAATTTCTTTACAATTTCTCTTCAGATCCAACAGTCAGAATGCTTTCATATTCGGTACACAACATCTCTAGGGAAGTCAGATTCAACTGTGTTTCAAATCAAGAGCCCTGTGTTAATATTTGGGCTCTCTGTGAGAGCCGGAATTGGCCATTTTGCTGAAGAATTAAAAATTTTGTATTCAGTACCCTTGGGGGCGGCAGGTGGGCTCAGTTGGTAGAGGTGCGGGGCTGCAAGCCGAGAGGTCCTCGGTTCGAATCCCACCTGCGGCAACCGCATTGTGTTCTTGGGCAAGACACTTCACCCCCATTGCCCACATGGGGGGGGCACGGTGACGCTCTGTACTAAGGCGTACTGCACGTCGATGGTTGCACCCGGTCTTCAACCAATGCTAACCCTGCTTGTGTGGAGTTGGTATGTTGGGGAGCTGACAGTTGCTTGCTGTTGCTCGGTGGGTTCTCTCCGGGTACTCCGGCTTCCTCTACCTGTAAAACTGTCACGGTCATGGTTTGCCATTGTGCAGAAATATGTGACCTTAAACACCAATAAATAAATAAATTCAGTACCCTCTAGAGGTGTGTAACTAAGATTAATCCACATAGGTTGTATCAAGGGGATTCTCAGGGGGAGCTCTACAATTTACTTTATGATCAAGTGAAGAAAAGGCATGATGCTCAGATTATTTTTGTCACTCCTGAGCGACTCAAGGATTGACAGTGTAGCCTATGGAGATGGCTTGCTTCATGTAGACTCATTCTTGGGACTCTGTTTAAATTGTGTTCTGTTCAAGATGAGCGCTTCAGGCCCCATGGGGCCTCTTGTTTTTTATTGAAATCCAAAAATGAAAACATATTCTATTTTCAATTAATAGCTTGTTTTATGTTTTGTCTGTATGGATCATTGTTGTATAAGGGTTTTGTCCTCACACTCATCATTGGGGAGAACCTACACGCATTCTTCAATAAATTGTCACCGAAATATTGATTATTCATTTCGGACTTCCAGAGTAATATAGCAGTCTTCCAGTTATTTAATTGTTTAACACGTAAGGCTAAAAAATATAAATTTCGATTCTCAGTCAATTCCTCACTGAAATTGAATCCCCTCATTGGATGTTTGTATTGCCTTGCAGTGTCTTCCATAAGTACAAAACTGGGAAACTTGAAACTGGGTTAAAATACAGTTTGTTTCAGGGAATATTCTTTCATAGTGATTGTCATCAATACTGCCACTTCAAACTCAGAGTCTAGGCTTTAATATTTGCAAGGAGTGAACTCTATCTGAAGAGCACAACGTTTGATGCAAAAGTTTGATTTTTTAAATTAAATGAGTTTATTTGTATAATTTTACACTTTCTACATTTTCTATGTGTAAAAAGACAGTGGGAAGACTCAGTATATGAAAGAAAAGTGATAAATGCATTGTGTCCTTGGACAAGGCACTTAATCATTGATTGCCCTCATGGTGGCCTGGTGGAGCTGTCTACTGAGGCATATGGTACATAAAGGGTATACTTGCCTTGAACCAATACTAACCCTGCTTGTGCAGAGTTAGTTTGTTGGGGAGTCTGACAGTTGCTCGCCACTGCTTGGTGGTTTCCTCAGTGTTCTTTTGCTTCCTCCACCTGTAAAACTGTCTGACACAAGGTGACCCTGCTGTCAAAAATCATTCAACTTCAGTAAATTTGTAAGAATAAAAATTAAAAATATAATCCTCACCGAGGAATCAATTTATTTTGTGTGGCCTAAAGGCCTATTTCTGACCTTGTTACAATTTTTGCTACCTTAGAACAGATATTCCAATGTGAAGTCTTTGGATAGACTAGCATGACATATTCTAAGTACACTTACAGTTGTTTCTAGACAAGTCTTGGATGCCCATATTGGCACACCTGTATAGTCACAGGACGACTTAACTCTTAAAAGCCTATATCTGACTTTACGACCTCAGAACATGTGCCCTTAACTTGCTATCATGAGGATGTCTTGCTAACTGTAGACAAATTATCTAGGCTGTGGTTTCTAGTCAAGTCTTTGTTGGCTTAATGGGCAGACAAGACTTGACTAGAAATCACTGTTAAGCCACAGGCTGTGGCTACGTGTGAATTTTCTTGCCCTCAAGGGTTAAACTGTCACAGTGCTTACGAAAATGTATGAAAAAACAAAGGGTTAATGGGGTTTAACTCTTAACCTACTGAGTATTGTTTAGAATTTCTCATATTATTTAGTCACGGGAACTTGCCGTGGCATGATGTGATAAAAATTTTATAGAGTCTGGCACCAAGAAATTTCTGTTAAGAGGTTTACTCACTCTTATTTGTTGGGGTATATATTTGTATACTATAAACCAATGGCCCAGACTAGCTGGCTGCTGCAAACTCAAAGTTATCAAGGGCCAAATTTTTGGACCCCCAATCCCCAAAATTTGCTTGCAAAACCGAAAATTAAAAGTCCTATCTGGCCCTCCATACCTTTAATCTCCACGCATGTGCAGCCGTCAGGAAGTGACCGGAATTGGCGCAAACATCATTCTTTGTTTGGCCCTAAAGTCAGCAACAACGAACTGACATCTGTGCTTTAAAATCTCCTTTTTTGAGGATGCCATACACAAATACACAAATCAGTGCAAGAATTGGTGGATCCAAGGCTGTTATTGGATGTTGGAAGTGTTCAACGGAGGTTTTTGACGTTCAGGGCTGTAACTTTATAATAATTATAAAATTATTTTATGTTTCCCAATTTCGGGACATACGCCTGACGTCATCATTTTTGATAATGATTATTCCACTGTTAAGTATTCCTTCCCTGTCCTTCCATGAATCCTTCCTGTTAACTCTTAAGCTTTTTGGCTATTTTTTTTTTAATTTTTTATTAAATTTCTTGGGAGTTTAACATGTATTACAGAATATTTATTCTGTCTTTCCCCAGGGTTACGACCTCACCCTAGGGGTGTTAGGTCGTTTAGTCTTGCATCTTCTATCTGATGCATCGTTTTTTCTTCGTATGAAGATCTAGATTTGCATCTGGTAGCATTTAAATTGGTTTCTGACGTTGGGATATAGTCGTCACACGTTTTTTTTTTGTCCGTCCGTCCGTCCGTCCGTCCATACGTCCGTCCGTCTGTCCGTTTACATTTCGTTTCCGGATGATAACTTCCCTTGAAATAGTTTGATTGTAACCAAACTTGATATGTGGCTTAAACATATAAAAATACAGGTCAAGTTCGAATCCGGGTTCATCCTGATTAATATTACCAGAGTTATGCCCCTTTTTAATTTAGAAAATCTTATGATTTTTGGTTTCCGGATGGTAACTTCCCTCAAGATAGTTTGATTGTAACCAAACTTGATATGTGGTGCAAACATATCAAAATACGGGTCAAGTTCGAAAATGGGTTTGTCCTGATTAATTTTACCAGAGTTATGCCCCTTTTCAACTTAGAAAATCTTATGATGACCACACTTTTTTCGGGGGGATCAGCTGCCCTGTGGATGTGGCAGCCCTCTAGTTTGTGTGGCTGATGTCGTGTTTCCATTTTTTTCTCTGACGTTGTTTACTTTGACAACGTCCTCATAATAAAATAGGTAGTATTTTATATTCTATTACTGTAGAATTACTGTAGGATACATGGATTATTATTCCGGTAGTGTCGCTCAATAAATTTGGATTTTGTTCACAGTTAGGCTCTATCGGGATGCCCTTGGGCTCTTAATGTTCCCTTTGGGAACTTAGGCATTTTTTAAAAAAAAAATTTCTAAAAAATATTTTGAAATTAATTTTTATTGATTCATGTATCTTAATTATATATTTTGTTGTGGAGTTTGGATGACTGATATGGACTTTAGTCGCACTCCTTGTCATTCTTGTGTTCACTGGGATGACTAATGTTGGAGACAGGTGTCACTGTACGTTGTTGGTGGTGAGGTTCTGAGGCCAGGCGTCTCACCACGTTATAATTCATTTTTTCAGTTTCTATTTCAGAGGAACATGAACATGGTGATGATATTGTGACACCCATCCAAGTGTGCTAGCGTCGTCGCACTCCATTCAGCAAATAGAGCTAGCTGCAGTGCTCATGATATGCAAGGGATAAGGCCTTAATTTCTTGCAAGCAGCTAGCTAGACCGGTGAAGCGGTTACTCCGTCCATGGGAGCTGTGACACTGGGTAAGTCCGTTGCGGTCGAAGGAAGTGTATATGTGGGGCCAAATGTTGTTATGAGAAACTTGCACAAGCCGGAGCATACGTCCACCCACCGCACGGGACGCGCTGTCTTTTAGGCAGCCGGTCTCGGCTTCAGTCATGGCTTCCTCCGCTACATTTCACAAGCCGAAATGAAGTTTTCTGGTTGGAAACTTGCACAAGACAGAGCATACATCCACCCACCACTCGGGACGCTCCGTCTAGTCTGCAGCCAGGGTCGGCTCAAGTCATGGCTTCCTCCACTACGTTATTAAAGCACACACGACCGCAGGCTAGCTACTTGACTTCAGATAACCAGTCAGCTGCGCGAAGACGGAGCCTTTCTTCGCCCTTGAAGTCAGACCATCCGATAGCTAGCGATCCGAAGCATCGAACAATGGGACGCTCGGAGAAGAGATCTATCTCCGGATCTTCGTCCCAGGAGCAGCAAGCGGTGGGAAAAACAGAAGACCGCTGCTTGTCAAGCCTCGGGAACGGACTTGCTGTCGCATTTGTGAAGCTATTAGCAACATCCCAGCTAATGTAAGATCAGCCTCTCGCAGACTCCAGTGTTGAGCTGTCGGGCGGTGCTGGGTTCGGTCCGGTCAGTTGTGCATGTAGTTGAAGCCAGAAGTTTTCTAAGCGGGATACTCTACAAGATCTGGGGACAGATCGAGAGTGCAGAGCATTTTTCGTCCCATTAACAGTCGGGTTGACTGTTTTGTGTTGTAAGAAACTTCAATGAGGAGGAGCATCCATCCTATGTGACGAGTCGGGATGCTTCTTCCGCACTTCAGCCGGGGCCAGCTGTAGTTACAGCTTCCTCTTCTTCCATGGATATGCACGATAAGGGATAGATGCCTAAAAGTTTCTAATGGAAAGCGCGGCGAGGTCTGGAGCAGACTGCAAGCTGGAAAACCTTCTCCTTTCCATCACCAGTCAGGGTCGACTGTTTTTGGCACGAGAAACTTTAGAGTTGGGATGCCCGTTCACGCTTGCGGTTCAGGACGCTTCTCCCACACTGCAGCCGGATTCGATGGCAGCTATGGCATCTTCCCTTGCTTCATTAATGAAGCGCGTTGACCACAGAATAGCTATCTGACTTCGCAAGTTCGGGTTGATAGCTAGTCGTTTGAGACTAGTACTACCATTTAACAGACTCCGATGGTGAGCTGTCAGTTGGTGCTGCATTGGTCCAGTCATCCATTTAGTCGGATGGAGTTAACCATATTTGCGGATGGAACATTTGGATGGTGAGAGGGATATGGAGTGTGAGTCTCCATCTCTCACAGAAGGGCACTTTAGGACTATGAAAAGTCTTAAGCTCTTAAGAATATTATTCCATCTGAATAAGTCTGCGTTTAGATGTTCAGGTCGGGGATGAAAATATGTCCCTACCTGCATCATTTAATATATCCTCGGAAATAATGGAATGTGCTATTTCATTGAAAAGAGCAAATCTGGGTGAAATGCCCTAAGCGGATCACCTTACCAGAGCTAGGGTGCAACGTCTCAATGGAAAGAAATATGAGGACGTGGTTCCTCGCTAAGAGTTCTTTCCAGAGCAGTCCTGTATGCCACGTACAACTCCACACGGATAATAAATTTGAAGTTGGTAAGATGTGATACTGCCCTTGCGTCGTCATCACTTATAGATGACAAGGTGAAAAGCTCTCTCTGAGTCACACCGGTTACCGGAAATATACTATTTGACGACAAGCTTGCGTTGATATATGTGCACGCTACAAGAAGCTTCAGTGCTCTGCTATTGAAGTTGCTGTCTCATCAACACACTTCACCAGACCTGGGTAAGCAAGGCCGTTCTGCTTCTAAGAAAGCATCATGAGAATGTCTCGCGGGGGTACAATAACCCTCTTATATTTACTCTGGAATTCGTCATTATAGCGACTCGGGAAAGGGGTATAGGTTTGATCAAGGCTATGGATCAGACACCCCTAGGCCGACAATTAATGGAAGGTTATCATCTTCACGAGAAACCTGGCGTTAGTCACAGAAGTTCCTTTCAAAGAGAGTCACTTCTAGTGGAGGTACAGGCTCTCGTATTGAAGGGAACAATTGAGGTCGACGAGACGAGCTTCTTTGTGGGGAGGACGTAGTTTCTCCTCCCGTAAGCATCGTAAGTCGTACAGTTGATGGACATGGCCTCTATTGCTTGCCAGCTTACGGAGGATTATCAACTTCACAAGAAACTGGACGTTAATCACGGAAGTTCCTTTCAAAGAGAGTCGCTTCTAGTGGAGGTAAAGGTTCTCTTATTGGGGCTGTGGTCTCTTTGGGAATTCAGGGCTGTTTATTTTGCGGCTCTTCATTCCCTATCTTGCACAATGATAACTGTAAGTCTCCATTAAGTGAGCCTTCAAGGTCGCAATTGTCTTCACATACAGGAAGACCTGTAGCTGCTTCAGCTAGGCTGAGTTAGTTGTCCTATCGGACATGATACCGTTTGTTAGAGGAGGTTATTCTCTTCAAACCGGTATGGTTTGGTGAGTTATTATGTAAATATGGTGTATTTGTTCATCACGTCCTTCTCCACCCTTAATGACATTATGGAGTTGTTCAGATGTGAGGGAGCCTTGCGGTTCCTATACTATTTGATGACTAACACAAGAACGATTCAAGTAATGTGGGTGAGGGGGATTCGATATGAATCTGAATCCCCCCTCCCCACCGCCAATGTGTTAAGAGGCGATTACCAGGCAAGATGTAGTTTTCTTCCCGTAAGCCTCATATGCATTTAAGTATATACATGCATTTCATGACTTCTCAATTGGCAGCTGGGTTGTGTTCTATGGTGACCTCATTGGCACATCCACTTTTTAGTTGGTTGGTTTCCTGTGGTTGTTCGTCTATATGTCATATACAAGCATATGATTCATCAATAAATTGCTAGTCTTTGGGTACCTGTAGTAAGGCTGTCTAGTCAGTTAACTGGTATTCAGATGATTACATGTGGGATTCTATGCTTACATGCATAATAAATGACTTATTAGGCAGACGCATTATTGAATGTTATGAACCTTAGAAACAATGAATTATTTCGCGGGCGGTCCGTGGCGAGTCTGTTAATCATAGCTCGTTCCATTTCTAAATACAGGTTTCTATTAATTTCGGTACCCATTCGAATATAACTTGTCTTTACAGTCTCGTATATTCACACGTTTCTGGGAGCATAGATATCAGATAGAACATGTCTGGGAGTGTTATTTATTGGAATTTATTGTACACCTGAATGGGGTCGCCTGTGGGTTACCCCGGAAGTGTGTTTACTCTCCAGAGATCGTCCATTGTGATTCTGTTGGACATGTGTATGTTATATATTATATCACCCGTTTTCAACCTGTCTACGTATGCCGACTCCGGTATACGTTACAAGCGGGCGATGTTAATTACCGGGATCACCGCGATAGCCTTAGCTTCTGAAGTGGTGTTAAGCACCAATTTATTTATAATAATTAATACCTGGGTGCCTGTTCGACGAATATATATTGTTATTTGGTACTGCTTTTACTGATTCCAGAGCATTTCCCTCTGTGTTTTTGAAGAATATTCCTTCAGAAAGGAGGGGGGGGGGGATTTTTTACCTCTCCTCTGGCTTGATAAGTGTGTAACTATGAGTGAAGCTGTTTTGTCTGTAGATTATATCCTGGATACAGCTTGTGTATTATTGTATATGGTGTATGTTTGTAGGGGATAACCTCTCATTCTCAAATACGCCATCCTAATTTTTGGGGCTTAGTCTGGACTAGCCTTAAAAATTGGGAACTCGTTACATCCACTTAGCATAATCTTCATGCTAAGAATACGGAATTACTTGAATTTGGATCCTTATTGATGATATGTCTTTTCTGTTATTGTATAGAGAGACATACATGTAATTCCTTTAAAATTTATTTTCCTTTCACTTTAGAACTATGTTGGTCTACTAATTAGTCCTAGTCCCACCGCCTTTTTACGATTCAGCTAGTCTAGGCCATTAGTTAATAGTATAAAAATATGATAAATTTGAAGTAATTTGTATATTTTTTATACTTACCAATGGCCCAGACGGGTATGGCCCTCCCATGAGTATCCATTACTTTTAGAAATCTTGCTAAAAAAATAAATAAATAAAATATTGGCAATGTTGCGTGAACATATGCAGTTTTATCTAACTGAACTGATTGATAAAAATTAGGTTGGAAAAAATTGGCTTAAAATAAATTCAAAACACCCCCCCCCCCCCCACCCACACACACACACACACAATCCCCCCCCCCCCCACCCCTCCATAAACATACCATAAATTAAAGTCAGAAAAATGAGGCGGGGGAACACCCACCCCCAATTTGAAAATATTTTTTTTGATTTCCTGCCCTCAGTACAAGATCCCCCTCCCCCCCCACCCACCCCCTTCACTGGCTTGGTCCCCCAGGATTTCAAACCATGGCTCCACCACTGGAAAGTAACATTATGTGCTTTATCAAGATGCAGAAATTTACAAAAAAGATACATTTTAGCAAAAATCAATATTTCATTATTTTTTGAGGAGACACTAAGCTTTTACGATTGTTTTGGGGGATAATATGCAGTTGTTGTTCTTATTTCAGTAATTAGACATCACTGCAAGAAATACCAAAATCTGCTCCATTTTTTATGATTCCCACTTCAAATGCCAGTGAAATACAAGAAACACAACACAATTCATATTTCTTGTGATTTTGTTAACTTTTGTTGAATTAAATCATGGAATATGAATCACTTTTGTTGGTTACTCACTCCGAATGCCAGTGACCTCGACCCATGACAATCTCGTCCCAAAGTGACCTCGACCCGATTTGGTGACTTCGACCCACTTTTGGTGATCTCGACCCAGAGTGACTTCGACCCACTTTTAGTGATCTCGACCCATTATTTTTCTCGTTCAGAACTGCGGTAACGGCCAGGGGGGGGGGGGGGGGGGGGGGGGGGGCGAGGGGGGGGGGGGATCTCGACCCACTTTGAATATTATAATTACAGGCTAATGTTACAAACAATTTTTATGTACAAAATATTATTTGTTAAAAAATCCAGTTATGATTTTGTTATTTTAAATATTATTTTGTTCTTACGTTTGTAGCGTGTTCCTGTGACTAGATATGGTAAAGTCGGGAGTGATTAGATATATATATGGTAATGTCGGGAGTTTGGACGAAATATAACCTGAATTATCTTTGAAGAAAATCAAGGCTTTAATCACGTTGATACATGCTATATTCATAAATATAGATGGTTACAAACGTGCCACTCTGCAAATATTTTTAATTTTTTTTTACAGAAATATAGTTTGTAATGTCAATGTTTTACATTGTAGGTCCGTTTAACAATTGTTTTGTGTTCACCTCACCATGAATGTAACTGTTCCATACCTCGAAGAGCTTACTTTGTATTTGTCTATATTGCTTTCTTTGGAGCTTTTGCAGTTTCCTTTCCGATAACAATGTGGTGTTCAATGACACCAGAAGACTTTCTGCGTGAAGAGTATTCACGAGAGTATACAATGGTGCATTGCAACCTGATCGACCATTCAGTCTATTGTGCACGCCACCCCTCAGTGTCATTGTTAGTTCTTACACTTTGGTTGAAAACACTCCAGTTCTGTGGAGGCCAAACTCTGCTGTTGATCCAATTTCTTTCAACATATCCCACAAACTGCTGAAACTTGAGTTACACTTGCTTTCTAACTCTCTGAACATTGGTTCAATTTTTTCCTGTGCTAGGAAACACAGAGCCATGATTTTACGTAAGTACTTATTAATCGACCTACTGTCCTTATATTCACAGGACAAACCTATCTCCTGAATATTTCTCCACAGGGCCTGGGTGAAATGAAAAGCACATCCACGTATTTCTGCACCAGGATACACATTTCGGAATGCATTTCACATAGCTGCTTCAAAGTCAATGACGAGCTCTTTGACTACAAATTCACCACATAAAGTCTTTATACTGTCCAGAACTGCTACATAGTACCGCACTTCTGAACGAGAAAAATAGTGGGTCGAGATCACTAAAAGTGGGTCGAAGTCACTCTGGGTCGAGATCACCAAAAGTGGGTCGAAGTCACCAAATCGGGTCGAGGTCACTTTGGGACGAAATCGTCATGGGTTGAGGTCACTGGACACCCTCACTCCAATATTTTCACCAATATCTCTCCTAATTTCGACTGTAGAGGTTCGTTTTTTACCTAATTATTTTTTTTTTTCTCTGTTTTCAGTTTTTCTCTCGCACAACTGAATTATCTGCAGCCCAGTCAAATGTGAGGCAATTTGTTTGAAATACTTTTTTCTATTCTCCAAGTTCCACTCGGCTTATTTATAATAGTTTATACAGTAAACTGAAAACTCGAGACTCAGGTTTGCAAAACAAAACATGGGGTCTCAAAATCATGAGAATTTGTGTCCCAATCGTGAGGTCAGGAGATGACATCAAAAATCGGGAGCCTCCCGCCAAAATTGTGAAACTTAACATGTCTGATTCCGATCACTTCCTGATGGCTGTGCATGCGTGGAAAGTAAAAGTATGGAGGGACAGAAAGACTTTTAATTTTCGGTTTTGAAAGCAAATTTTGGGGATTGGGGGGTTCAAAATTTGTGTTTGGCCCTTGAAAAATTTGAGTTTGCACCAGCCAGCTAATCTGGGTCATTGGTAAGTATAAAAAATATACAAATTACTTTAAATTTATCATTTTTTAAGATACCTTTACCAGGTAAAGGGTATTTTTGTACTGAGCTGGAAAGTCTGCATGCTATGGAAAATCTGCTTGCAGCAGACAAATAGTTAACTACTTTCAACAGCCAGGGTCATGTCATGTTGGACAGCTTTATGTGGTGGCAAATAAAAATGTTGGCAAGTAACCGTCAGACTTTTGTTTAATTCATTAACAAGTCGCATTCAGAGACTGAGCTCCATTCTCATTGATTGAATTCATGTGCATGAGTTCTTTCAAATGAGGGGGTCAAAAGCTATCTTTCTAGGGGGTACGATGACTCACTGGAAGAGCTTTGGATTTTAAACCAAAAGGTCAATTGTTTAATCCTGACCTGCACCTTCTGCATTATGTCTTTTGGCAAGACACTTAATCCTGATTCCCCTCGTGGGGGTCATGGTGACACTGTGGACTAAAATGTACTGCATGTGGATGGTTCAGTTACATTCACCGCTGCTACCTCTACTTGGAGAATTAGGACAGTTGCTAGCCACTGCTCAGTGCAAGCCTGGAAATAAGCAATCTGTCCTTTGCAGAATGAGGTCCCCAGAGGATGAATCTGATGATATAGAGGGCCAATTTTTCCTTTGGGTACCTCCTGTTTCGGCTTGAGACCTTGATTCAGATTGAGTTCACAGAGGGTAAATTTAGTGATGCAGGGTAGCATCACCAAATTCACACTCTGGGGACCTCATTCTGCATATGACAGTCTACTTATTTCCAGGCATGGCTCAGTGGTCTTCTCTGTGTACTCTGGTTCCTTCACCTGTCAAAATTGTCTAACACTATATGACCCTGGCTACAGAAAATATCATTAAACCCCAATAACCAAACAAGCTATCTTTCCAAGACAAAAAAAATATTTGAAAGGCAGTTATTTAGAATAAGGCTGCCCGCATAATATACAAATTGAGCATTTTCAACAAAACTATATCGTGTGACTGCTCATTGGAACAAACTCAACAAAATATTGGAAGGTAACCATTCTTCACCTTTTTCCGATTTGATCTTATTTCAGTTGGGGTCTTCCATCTCGTACTACACCTCGCCAAAGAAAATCTAGTCAAACATTAGAGTCAGATGACATGCCTTCTGCTCCTGCATCTGTTGAGAATCCATGGCAGCGCTTACAAAAAACTTCAGCTGCTGAATGTTCTATGAGCTTTACTGACATTATGAAAGATGAAATTCAGATGAGAGAGTCACTTCACAAGGCTTCAATTAAACCATTGGGTCTCATCCAGGTATATCTACTCATTTATATAAATTTACTTCGAAATCAACATGTGATTCCAAAGAAGTGGCACAGTGCTTGCTTGCCATGATAAACAAGTGTGTCATTCTTCTGGTAAGGTAGCATTCCTGGCACCAGTGTCTGGGTTCAAGGATCAGAGCATTCATCCAACTTGTTATTAAAATGACTTCAGCTAACTAATTATTAAAACACTGAAATTTCACTTTCTATAAATTTTCATGAAAATGGTCTTCAAGACCATATTTTTATACTGTACCAATGACCCAGACATAGCTGGTGCTAACTCTTAAAATATAGGGCCAAACACAAATTTTGCCCCCCAATCCCCAAAATTTGCATCTAAAACTAAAGAAAACATGTCCTGAAAGGCCCTCCACACTTCGCCCCTACTGCGCATGCGCAGTGTCAAGGACGTTCCGAAATTGGCGCCATTTATCATTCTAAGTTTGGCCCTTCATCAGTTAACATCTGACTGATCTTTGTGCTTTTAAATCTCAGTTTAAATGATGCCAGACACATAAATATTAGTGAAATGGTGATTCTAAGGAGGATAGAAAAGGAGGAGAGGAAAAGAATGTGTGACAGAATATTATCAGGGCTGTAACTTAAAATTTTTTAATGAAATTATGTTAAGTTACCTATTTTCAAGGCAGCAGCCATTTTGTTGTCATTCTGATTATTTAGTTACACTGTTTTTTCAAGTGTTTTTCCTCTCTCCCTGTCCTTTAAGTTCCCCCTTGCTATTCTCCCATGCTTTGGCATAGTTTCTGTAATTATTATTACTAAAATTTCTTGGGAGTTTTAGCTGAATAACAGAATGAATTCTGTTCTTTCCCCATGTTTACGTCTTCACCTACGGGTGGTTAGGCGTTGTGTTCTGCATCTACCATCTGATGTTCTGCAGTTTCTTCCCTGGAAGTCTCTGTTTTGCATCAGATGGTGTATTTTTGGTAACTGATTTCGGGCCTGGGTGCCTGGAGTCTTATTTTAGTGTTTTTACACTCATTGTTTACATTTACAACAGCCCTCTGTGTGAGGGGGGGATTTCTAAATAATAATATCTTTATGTTATTTTAATCATAACTAGATACATTATTATTGTTCGTAAGTGTTGAATAAATTGTTTAAAATATTTTTAAAATTTTTGTCCACACTTAGGCTTGGGATCCATTGGGGCTCAACGTTACTTTTCAGAAACTTGGGCTGTTCTGAAAAAATATTTTTTCAAAATATTTTGATTTCAATTATTTTTTCTATATTAATGGATCATATTATTATTATGTATTTTGATTGCCAGGGGTTAGTGCGAGTACCAGGACTTGTTTTCTTTTCACATTGAAAGGATATTGATCAATTGTTTTAAGAGGAAGTCTTCCTCTGACCTTATTATCATTCTATATGTGGTCAGTGTACTCGCATTAACTCCTGTTCTGTATCGTATGATTTCGATGACAATATGGGAAGCGTATGTCACGGTATGTTGTTGGGGATTTGGACACTCCGGTCCTTTCCCCGCAGGGTCACTCTACTTTATCAATTTCTATTTCAGACAATCAAGATTAGGGTGATGTATCTGTGATGTCTTCCAACAGTGTGCCTCCGTCGTCACAATTAATGAAGGGCTAGCGGAAAAGTGCTCATGTAATACGCCAATTGCCTAAGAGGACCCTAGTAGGTTCGACGGCCTTTGACGTCCGCTAGCTCGCCCGGTGTAGCGTCCATTCACCGAATGGTTCGGCAGCCGGGTTCGTCCGTTGCGGTCTAGAAGGAATTTTGGGGTGATGCGAGCACTATAAAATTAACTTAATGCACACCCAGTGACGGCGGATCGGAGGGAGAACGGAGGAAGCCTTTTAGTCCGGTTCATAGCTCGTTCCGGTCCATCCGGACGGCAAGCGAGAGAGGCCCCTCTCTCGTTCAACAACATCTGGCCCCAGATGTTGTGGTACAAATGTGTCGTTAGCGGAGCATACGTCCGTCGCTCGGGACGCTCCGTTGTATAGGCAGTCCGCTGAGACTGCTAAGGCTTCCTCTTCTCGTCAGCGCACACGACCGCACCTTGGCTGCGTGACCGCCGATATATTACCAGCTTCGCCGATCAAGGATTCTTCGGCGATCAGGTCACACCATCCGGCAGCCAGGGATTCGAGACCGATGGACTCCGGACGTTCGCATAGGAAAAGTATGCGGGAGCCATCTGATGCGGAGCTGCCCTCGGCGAAGCAGCGATAGACTGCGCCTCCGCAGGTCTCGACGCCGGACATTCTTGTGCACATAGCACAGCTTATCGCAGCATCCCAGCAGCCGACAGAAACGGTGTCGGATCGAGAATTATCCGACAGCGCTGGGTCGGTAGCCGGGGACTCGAGGCCTGCAGACTCCGGACGTTCGCATAGGAAGTGTGCGGGAGTCAACGTACACGGAGCTTCGAGCGGCAATGCATCGTAAGTCCGCTACTGCACAGGCCTCGGGAACGGATGTGCTTTCCTTAATAGCACAGTTTATCGCAGCATCCCAGCATCAACTGAATCTGTCGCATATATTTTATCCGACGATGCTGGGTCGGGACGCTCCGCGGAAGCGGGTACGGACGTCCGAAAGTTTCATCCGGTCCGACGGGATACCGAAAGGGATTCGGTGGATTTCAAGCTTTCCCTTTCGGAACAACATATGCTGCGATGCCGGATAAGAAACTGATAGCGTCGGTGGACTTAGAAATTTTTTTTGGTTCGGTTCAGGGACATCGTCCCTCAGTTCCGACATAGTCCAATAATGTCACACAAACTTTCGAATTATTGAACGACGCTATATATATTATTATTTTATGCTTGCTATCCAAGCATTTCTGGTTTCTTGTTCGAAGAGTTATGGAGATGTCTTTCAAAAGTGTGCCTCTGTCGTCATAGTTAATGAGGAGTTAGCGGCAATAAGTGCTCATGGAATATGTCTATCGCTTACGGAGTGACATTCGCTAGCTCACCCGGTGTAGCGTACATTCATCGAATGGTTCGGCTGCCGGGTTCGTCCGTTGCGGTCTAGGAAGGAGATTTGGGTGATGCGAGCACTTTAATTTCTTTAGTACTCACCCAGTGACGGCAGATTGAGGACAGATCGGAGGAAGCCAACAACATAGGGGACCGCATGTTGTGGTTCAGATATTTTACATTCGGAGCATATGTCCGTTGCTCGGGACGCTCCGTTATATTGACAGTCCGAGAGACTGTCTTTAATGCTTCCTCATCCTCACAGCAGGGCACACGACCGCACATTGGCTACGTGACCTCGAGTATCTGATCAGTTTCGGCATTCAGTGATTCCACAGCGAATAGGTCGCGCCATCCGGTAGCCAAGGGACACGAGGCCTATACACTCCGTTCGCTCGCATATTGGAAGTATGCACGGGGTAACGATCTCTGAGCTTCCTGCGGCAATGCATCGTAAGACCGCTGCTCCTCAGGCCTCAGTGACGGACGTGCTATCCGAGTTAGCACAGTTGTTTCGCAGCATCCCAGCAATTGACGGTTTCTCGGTCGAATCAGGAATTATCCGACGGCGCTGGGTCGGTGCGGTCCGCGGTTGCATCAAGCTACGGACGACCGAACGCTTTATAGGGTCCGACAGGATGGCGAAAGGGATTCGAAACATTTCGAGTTTTCCCTTTAGTAGTATCGGAAGATGCCTTTCATATCTTCTGGCATTTCTTCCAGTGATTATTTTTCGGACTTCATTGCTGCGATCTTGGATAAGAGACTTATAGCGTCATTGGACTCGGATTTTTCGATCGGTACAGGGACTTTGTCCCTGACTTACCGAAGCAGTCCAATATTGTCATTACAACATGTGTTTTATTTTTCGACGCTATATATTTATATATATATACAAGCCTGCTACTAAGCATGATAGTTTAGTTTCTTGTCCGCGTGGCTCATTTCTGCCATTTTATCTTTTTTACATATAGTTTATTTTGGCAGAGCAGGGCATACCGAGAGTTCATATGCGTCTAGACGGTGTGATTAAAGACTGCATATATTCTTTTTCGCCGTTTATGTCTTTTCCAATTTCAATGTTGGGAACGACATTATGTATAGTAGACTTAACTTAGACGCTTTATTATACGTAATCCGCCTTACTGAGGCGTTATCATTACGGCTTCAAGAAAAGATTTACGGGATATTATTCTCAATGTAATTTCTTTTGAGGGCAGTAGTTTGTTCACGTATAACTCCGCCCTTCAGTGGCTGATTGGAGTTGGTTAGACGTGATGCAGCCCTAGCTACATCCACGCGTGGATAGTAGGTTAAGAACTCTCTCAGAGTCGCTTCGTTCTCGGAGGAGCTTCTCTTCGACGGCAACTTTCCGGCAATCCATGAATTGCTTGATTTATACATTCTCTTGTCTATCTAGTGTTACAAGAGATTCAGACTGGGGCAAACATTCGGTGGTTGACTCAGAGAGTGCCGCCGCAGTTGCCGGACCCGAGTGTGGCTGTTATGACGGTTGCCAGTCAAACAAATTGGGATATATACTGATCCCTACAGATTCGAAGTGCCAGGGTCTTTGGGTTCCGCAGTCTTTTAGCTATCAGTTTAACTTCCGCGGAATAATGTTTTTTAGGCTTGCTTTATGTCATTGCATGAACATTATTCAGAAACGCATGCCCAAATTCCTGTCCTTTAATTCGACAGTAGTGGCGTATCTCCGGAACCAGGGAGGCACTCTTTCGTTTCCGTTATTCAATTTAATGGGAAGAATCCGTCTGTTGGTTATAGTACACCAAGTTCAGTTTTGATCCGTCATATTCTGGGTCGTCTGATTGTTTTATCGCACTCCCGTTCTCTTACGGGTCGCTTGTTGCTGTCAGAATGGACTCTCAACAAACAAGTATTCAATCAGATTTGCTATCTATGGGAGCGCCCAATGATGTTTTATTTATGACACAGCTTGCTAATCATTTGCAGACGTATGTGTTGGCTTGTCCAGATCTCTGAGCTAATACTGTTAACGCTCTATTGATCTATAGGACGGAATGATAGGATACGCGTATCCTCCGGCGCTGTTGTTTTAGCAGGTATTGCTAAGATAAACAACCACAATACATTTCTGTTGATAGCATCTCTATCTTCACAGAGATCATGAGTAATTTACTCTCTTGTCTACTGTGGATCTTAACGTGAAATCTTCCTCTATGTGAGGATCTTTTTTCACTGGGTAAATCGTGTCATCTTTATCACAACCAGCAAGGTCGCAACCTTCATGTATTCCGTTGTGTGGTCCGTATTGCATTGTAAGCACTGTACTGGACGAGCTTTGGACGCGATTTCTTACTATAGGAGATCCTCTTCTTCGCTATTCTATGCGACTAAAGTGGAGGCTCTTCCGTCGTGGTGTAGGGATCATTATGTTCATATGGTTGATCCCTCCATACTACTCATTGCTATTTTTTAGTATACTTGTTTCACAAGATCTACTGCAGCCTGTTGTTATTTAGGTTATAGGTTTATGTTACCTCATACCTATGCACTCTACGATAGTTTACAATTGAGTCTTTTGTCTCTTTATCTAAGTCAGTTAGTAACTTTTTGATAAATAGACTTAGAATCTTTAGATTAAATTCCTATACGGATTTTAACTTCAGGTTCTTATTTAGCTAAGTAATCATTTGAGCCTCTGGAAACAGTAGTTTTCAAATTCTGACCTTTTAGACAGTAATTCTGTTGATTTCTCTTTTACTGTAGAGTCAGTGAGTTTCATGCACTATCGATGGATGATTTTCACTTTCATAGTTTCGGAATCAATACTTCCGTTACTATTTAGGTTGGATTGTTGCATAAGAGTTAGGCTCCTATTATCCGGAACCTATTATTTTAAGGTCCTTCCGTCTTCGTATGGGCATAGGCCTTTACTCTTTCCGGGTACAGTTTATGTATTTATAAACAGATATCTGTTTATTACAAGGGCGTAAGCTTCTTCTGTCTTTGATGTCTAGTAGAAGGACGTTACGCTCCATTTTATTGTTAATGGATTCTATTAACTAGCGTACTGCTTATGGTATATCATTGGCTTAGCAGTTGTGCTTAAGATTTCGGCTCATGAAGTAAGAGTTCTTCTACTTCTTGGGCTTACATTAATAGTGTTGCTATTATAGATTTTTGAAGGCTGCTCATTGCGCTCAGCCATCCATTCATGAATTTTATCTCAGAAATATCGAGTCCATTTCTGGAGGCCTCTATTGTTAGGTCTATTATCTACTGCTCAGAATGTCATTCACTTAACAGTTGCTACTATAGCTAGGTAGGCTGTCTGTTTCGGCAGTGTCTCCGTTCGGCTGCCCTCTTCGCTCTGGGCTATTTGACCCAGGGCAAGAAAAAGGGGGGGGGGGGGGAGGGTGTTCCCTTGGGTCACCTGTTTTTACTATGAAAACAAGGGGATACCTCCTCCGGAGTTAGTAATTCTGAGCTGTTATTGGGATGGTTGTTTAGTGAGAAATTTAAGTTATAAAATTCATTCAAGTCTTAGTTTTTAAAGTATAGCTTTTGAATATTGCATATGTCAACGGACATGATTATGCAATTCTCACACACTTTTAGGAGTATAAGAGTCTCTATTCTCTAGACTTACTTTATTATTGGCTTACTTTAAAAATTATTAGTATAAGGATTATTGGATATTAATAGAGTACATGGATGTATGAAGCTCAATTTTTGGAAGGTGTTGTATCTTTCTAATTTATCATAAATAAGAAAGATACATGTAAGGCCTATTACTTCTTTTCCCTACAGGGGATGACTCTATTTTATTTTATTGAGCGTATTCCATTTTGCTCTATGTCCTTGGCCCTCCAGCCTTTTTACTATTCAGCTATGTCTGGGTCATTGGTACAGTATAAAAATGTTAAAAAATTTATAGTAATTTATATATTTTTTATACTTACCAATGACCCAGACGGGGATGGCCCTCCCAGGAGTTGGGAACTCTTGCCTCCCCGCTGAGTACATAGCGCTTACCAGGCACTGGTTATTAGAATGATAAATGGCGCCAATTTCGGAACGTCCTTGACACTGCGCATGCGCAGTAGGGGCGAAGTGTGGAGGGCCTTTCAGGACATGTTTTCTTTAGTTTTAGATGCAAATTTTGGGGATTGGGGGGCAAAATTTGTGTTTGGCCCTATATTTTAAGAGTTAGCACCAGCTATGTCTGGGTCATTGGTAAGTATAAAAAATATATAAATTACTATAAATTTTTTAACTTTCATGTAAATTTGTAGAAATAAAATATCGACCAAGTTCCTACTTAACTATATGTCATCACATTTTCTGATGAGACATTATTTTCATAAACTTATGGGTAGAGCTGAAATGGTTAACCGATAAATCAATTAACCATTTATCAATGTCTTGATCGATCAGAAAAGTAATTGATCGATCAACTGTTACTTTTGAGCTACTGTTTTATATGGGTTAACAAAGGAACAAACTTGCTCCAGAACAGGCAAATATTGTCACACTGACTAATGAATTATATGAGACAGAGTAAATCATGCAAGTTACATTCTGACATCATTATTCACTTGCATGATCATTAGCTGAAAAAGTTCATTCTTAACCCTTTACCTAACGTAATGGCCAAAACCGGCCAGCACTATTCTAAAAAATCTCCAATTTTCATTATTTTTTTCATTTTTTATCTCAAAACCATAGGTTATGACCCCTCGTTGGAACGAGCTCGTTCCAACGAGGGGTCATAGCCTATGTTTTTGAGACAAAAAATGAAAAAAATTAGTTATTCAAGAATTATTTTTGGAAGTGTCGTCTGCTTTTCAGGTTAGGTAAAGGGTTAACCCTTTACCCAATGTGGAAGGCAGATAATACTTACAAAATAAATTCTTGAATTTCTAAAAATTTTCAATTTTTATCTCTAAAACATAGCTTATGACCCATCATTGAAATGAGCTAATGAGCTTGTTCCAATGAGGGGTCATAAGCAAGGTTTTTGAGACAAAAATTGAGAACATAATAAAATTTGAAAGGAGCTTTTTGTATATAGTACTGACCGGTTTTGTCTGTTACACTGGGTAAAGGGTTAATGCCTGTGGGCACTGTCCCATAATTTGTAACCAGGCCAATCCTAACAGACTAAATAATATCACTTCAAAGATAATATGAAGCACACAGTTGCAGAAGGCTTTAAGTTGCAGTATCTGCATTTAAGAATGGAGCCCAAATATGAGCTTCCAGCTCTTTACCAGTTAAAAATACAAAAATAATAATTTTGGAGTCTACTTCCATGAATTTATGCAAATGATATGCAAGTAATATAAAGGAGTTAACCCAGAACTGCATACTTTTGTAACGTGTGTTTTAATTCCATGCATACCGCTGACAGTTACTAGTACTTGCATAACAGCAGATTTCTTCTAAATCATTAGATTTACATCAGTTTTTTCTGTTGGCTAAAACAGAGTTCAGAATTCTTCTTTTCACATAGAAGACACACTCCAGTTGAACCTCTGTTCATACTTTTAATTTACTCAAAACGTATGCAGAAATTTCGCTTTTCTTCTGTAACCCTGAATTCAACTATTCAGAGGAACCCATCCCATGCTGTCGAAAAATAAATGCCCCTTTGTTTTATCTTTAGTAAAGTCATATTTCAATTGTTATCTTAATAGAAAGTCTTATTTCTGCTGAAAATTTATCAATTTCTATAAATTATAGGTACAAAAGCAGTGAGTCAGATGAAAGAGTAATGCTTTCAACATTATCCTAAACTACAGAGTTCAAAATTTTCTGATGAGCATGACGCACACACACCTCGTGCATTCATACCATAAAAATGCTATAACAGTTGCATCTTAATCCAAGAAATGGTCTCGAGAATATTCTGGAGGTGAATGTCACTGACTACCAGCTCAAAAATTAGTTTATAAGGCCTAAAAAAATTAAAAATATGTTTTTCATGCCCTCCAGCATGGTTCTTTTGGAGACCTCATGCTCTCTTTTTATAACCAATGCAAAGTTAAAAAAAATTAAAATTAAATGGTTTATATCTGATATTTTACCCAAGTTAATAAAACTGATAAATTTATCCCTGGAGTCCAAGAAGGCTTTGCAGTGGTTTAGCATTGCAAAGCCTTCTTGCACTCAAGGGAGGTGATACACCACCACCCATGCTGTTCTGTAAATTATGAGGCCTAAAACATAAACCAAGAACATGAACTTTTGATGGCAAAGGAATAATTACAAAAATAAAATAAAAAACTGACTGCCCACATACGATTTTACAAAAAATAGCCTGAGAAACAGAGGATCTACTTTGTGGGGCCTAATGTAAGAAGTCTAGTAGTGTAATGGCAAGCCAGCCTTTTTCTCGTTCGAATAATGATTGGAGCATGAAACACAGCAACAGATCAAAACTTCATAAATACACTTGCAGAAATAAGACTGAAACGAGAATTATTTATTTATTGGTCACATATTTCTGCACAACGGCTAATCATGACCTCGACAGTTTTATGGGTGGAGGGAGCCTGAATACCCAGAGAGAACCACCAAGCAATGGTGAGCAACTGTCAACTCCCCAACATTCGAACTCCACACAAGCAGAATTAGCATTGGTCGAAGACAGATGCACCATTGATGTGCAGTATGCCTTAGTACACAACTCCACGTGCCACCATGTGGGCAATGGGTATGAAGTGTCTTGCCTAAGGACACAATACGGTTGCCACAGATGGGATTCAAACTGAGGACCTCTCGGCTTGCAGTCTGCACCTCTACCTACTGAGCCACCATGCCCCGACTGAACTGAGAAAAACATACAAAAATAGTACCACAGACATTCAGTGTTCTCAGATTTTTGTTTCCTGCAAGTGATATTTTAAGTGACATTGGGATGAAAAATGGACAGAGAATTTTAACTGGATTGCAACCCAGTGTTGTTCTGATCAAAATTTGCTGTCCACAGTTGTTATTACAGCACTATTGTGTCTGGAATTTGATGATTTTCTTGGAGTGTGCGGTGACTCAGTGGTAGACTGTTGGACTTCTATGATAGACGTCCCGAGTTCAATCCCCGTCCAGGATGACCCACGTTGTGTCCTTGTGCAAGGGACTTTATCCTGGTTACCTACATGGGGGCACGATGATGCCATATACTAAGGCGTACTGCATGTCGATGGTGCACATGTCTTCAACCGCAGTAACCCTGCTTGAGCGGAGCTTGAACAGAGTTAGAATGTTGAGGAGCTGACAGTTGCTCGTCGATGCTCGGTGGTTCTCTCTGGGTACTACGGCTTCCTCACCCGTAAAACTGTCACGGTCACGATTAGCCATTGTGCATAAGTATGTGACCTTAAACACCAATAAATAAATAGATATGATGATTTTCTTTGAGGCCATGACCCTGGACTCCCTATTCTGTTACCTATCAAGCTTTACTTGGACAATTCATGTGACTTTCGCATTCAATACATTATCTTTTGGTTTCCTAACATTGAAAACTTTTGTTTGCCTATGATGCTGGTACGCATAATATGTAAGCTTTTGTTTTCAGAGAAACTGAACATTTCACCGAACAACTCTCACATTTTTGAGTTAATAAAAAGAGAATAAGGCCAAAAAAAGTTAAAAATCTGTTTCTCAGGCCTTCCCACATGGTCCTTTTGGCTGCTGCATGCTCTCTTTTTATAACCAATACAAACTTAAACAAATAAAAATTAAATGGCTTATGTCTGATATTTTACCGAAGTTTATAAAATTGATACATTTGTTCCTTGAGTGCAAAGAACAAAATACACAACCACCTATGCTATTCTGTAGATTATGAGGCCTAACAGATAAAACAAACAAACCAAGAACATGAACATTTTAATGGCAAAGAAATAATTACAAAAATAAAAAATCAAATAAAAAAACACTCGCTTACATGCAATTTTCCAGAAAATGGACTGAGAAACCAATGATCTACTTTGTGGGGCCTATTTGTGGTTAATTATTTGGAATTGGAATGCAGTGTTGGGGTCAACCAGCCTTGTTGAATAGCCAGGTCAGGTGCTGTGTTCAAACATCCATTGAGCAATTCTGAAATTAGGTTCCTCTTATAATTGCAGTTGGAAGAACGTGCTATTCAAGAGCTTTTGAAACACTATAAAGCTGATACATGTGTAGATGAGAGGATAACTGTGGAGAGAGTTCACCAAGCCATGGCAGCACCATTGTGGAATGTTGAGAAGTCGCACAGTAAATGATTTTACTGCATTTAACTCAGGGAATATGCATACTGCTAATTTTTACAAATGTGAAAAATGCCGCAATAAGTTTTTTTGCTAACTACATTGTCAAAGGAAATATGGCAGAAGAGCTGTTGAAAATGAGTTTTGGACACACTTTTTTCCCTACCAAGTGATGAAGGCTTTTTTGCTCACCTTGACAAAGTCAAGCTGAGCTAATCTAATCGCTCTCCATCCATCGTCTGTTATCCACTGTCCATCAACACCATATTTTGGTCTTCTCTTCCAAAACCACTGGGCCAATTCAAGTGAAAGTTTTTGTGAGTGATGTTCCTGAAGGGGCATTGCATTTTTGTTCAACTCAACATGCGCAGCCCTATAGGGAGGGGTGGGGGGAAAATGCTCCAAAATACTTTTAAAATCTTCTTCTCATGAACCAGGGGTTAAAGTGACTTGATATTTGTTATGGAGCTTTCTTTTGAGGTGTAGAATCAAGTTTATTCAAACAAATTTTGTGAAGCAATATTTGACTTTGTAATGAGAGGGGTAAGATTTTTGGCCCCGCCCAAAATTTCTATTTTCTGAATGGATGATCCGATTTGAACCTAATTTGGTATGTGGTATTATTGGGTCATAAGTACTTAACTCGTGCAAAAAAACACACACAACAGTGAGCTGTTTTTTGGTATGAAGCATCCTAAGGACCAGTTGAATTGAATGATAAAAAAAAAATGCCATCGGTTAATGTTAGTGTGTTCTGTAGAGGGCATCGAAAAAATGCTGAGTCAGCACATTTGCATAAATTTTAAAAAATCTTTTCTCCAGAACCAATGGTCAGAATCTTGATATTTGGCATACAGCATCCACAGGGGGGTCAGATACAAGTTTGTTAAAATGAAGCCCATTGGTTCATATTTGTGCTCAATACAGGAGCCCAAATTTGTAACTAAGGGCAATATGGGGAATATTCTTTAAAAATCTTCAGAACCATCAGTCAGAATCTTTTAATGTTTGGTATACAGCATTGTTATGAGAGTCAGATTCAAGATTGTTCCAACCAAGTCCCCAGGTTAATATTTGGGCTTTCTATGGAAGATTGGATCTGGTTGCCAAAGGGTTTATCAGAAAGTGGAATGACAGCACTTTTAAGAATATCCAAACTCGACCTAGATGCTTTAACCCCTCAGTGCTATTCATAAAACATCTCCATTCAAATTTAACTCTTAACTTGCAGAGTATTTTCAAAATATTTTTCATCAAATCTAGTTACGGCTGCTTCACAGCAGCCTTGTCTAGATTGGATAAAAAATTTGTCCATATTTAACTTGAGAAATCATTGGTTAAAAAGTCCATTCAATTTGCAGGGGGAAATTTGCTTATTGTGCCCAAATTATACTTATTTCATTCGCAAGAGAAATCCTGTCCTGTGCAGTAAAAATTCTATCTTGAATATAGATTATATCTTGTGTTGCACTTAGGTCTGAGTGCAAAAATATTGTACTGCATAGATCTACCTGGTCACTTCCAAGTTAACCCCTTAACTAACGAATCGACCACATCCGTCTGCATAATATGCAAATTCAGCAGTTGAAAAAATATTAATTTTAAGAAAATTAAAACAAAACTATATCATGTGACCCTTCATTGGAATGAGCTCATCGAGCTTGTTTCAATGAGGGGTCACATGATATGGTTTTGTTGAAATATTTTGAAAATTTTGAAAAGATATTTAAAATCATAAATTTGATATCATCTGCATTCGGAAAAGGGTTAAATCTCTACCAACGAAAGCAGTCAGATTTTTCTAGCATCCTATCCTAAAATCACTTTAACATTTTCTCTTCTTTTAGTTTTTCAAACTTTTCTTCCATACAACATTGCTTAACTGGTAGAATGCTAAATTTTTTCTCAACATCAAAATTTGTTCACGTATCTTTGCCTTGTTACTATTTATGGTAGGCACTCTTCCATAAATTGCAGCAAGACAAATCAATGCAGATGAGATAATTTCACTTCAAAGATAACATGAAGACATGCACAGAATATGAAACATTTATGCTGAGGTGACTGCTGTTCAGACAAACGCCCAAATATGGGCTTCCAGCACTCTACCAGTTAATAACCCAAATGAGAATTTTCACTCTCTTGAGGGTTAATAAGCTACGGTTTGGAACAAAGGTATTAACTTTCAAACTTGGGGAAAAAAATTATTGGTTCTGAAATTTTCCGTGGTTTATGTAAAGGGTTAATAGCCACTCTATTCCATGACAAGTGCCAGTAATTAAACCTGGTAAGGGTTTGAGTCTGCCATGCCCTGCCCTACTCTGGTTGTTCTGCATACAAATAAAACAGAAACTCATTCTGCCCTGCCCTGCATATTCCCTGCTCTGCCCCACCCTGCCCTGCAAGCATATACCCTACCCAGCATACAGTAAAATTGAAATTCATACTAAGTAGGTTTTCTGCTATATTTCCTTGTATTCAGTGAGAGTATGAATGTTTGTCATGAGTCTATCAAAAGCCTTTTTAATGTTTAAAATGTAATATAATTTCAAACAGAATTAATTTATTGCACATTTTTCAGTTTTTATTCAATCAGGAAGGTCGGACACAATTTCTGTTCAATGTGTTCTTCCTGATTACAAATGTTGCAACATTTAGCTATCAAAATAAATCTACAGTCAGGATAACCAGTGCACTCGTATGGATTATAGTCAAGCCTGAATATAAGCAACCTGTCATTTGCAAAATGGGGTCCCCAGAGGGTGAATTTGTTGATGCTATCCCATACATTGGTCCAGTTTATCCTCTAGGAACATCTTTCTGTTTTGGCTTGAGACCATGATTTAGACTGAGGCTCACAGAGGGTAAATTTTGTGATGCTACCCTGCTTTGCAAGGTAGAATCACCAAATTCACCCTCTGGGAACCTCATTTTGCAGATGACAGTCTGCTTATTTTCAAGCTTGATTATAGTTAAATTATAGCTCACAATTTTCTTAGAAAAATCTTTAAAGTGCACTACTTGTAATATCAGATAGTGGCTCTAACTTTCTTCACACTGACGTCAAAATATTAAAATTACAGCTTGCAAATTTTTCTCATTGAGCATCAACCAATCATCAGCTGCACAGGTGTTTGCATCTCCCTGAAATATAGCCAAGATGAGGCGATAATTGCAACTAATTTGTATCTGAATTGCTGCAACACAGCCGCATTATTGTTACTGAGGATTCTTCTCTATTCATCAGGATATTGCCCATAGGAGCAAGAAATTGTCTATGATACATCAGTTCTTATTTCAGCGTAGTTGTAATACATATATGTTTAGGTTACCCAATGGGTTACCTGATTCGAGTACAAGAGAACAAACGATAAAGTTACCAAAGCTCAGACCAGGTTAACAATAAATGGGTTATGTAAAATTTTAAAAACGGCAGGCCTGTTGAAGTGATTAAATCCATAGTTGCATTATGGGAGAATTGTGCTGCTTGAAATTAAGTTGACATAAGTGTAGAGGGGTTAAATAAACTGTTAAGAAGAAGAACTTTCCCATCTTAACCCTTTATCTAGCATAACAAACTTAATGGTATGAACTGCCCACAAAAATTGCCATTCAAATTTTAATATTTTTTTCAATTTTTGACCCCAAAACATAGCTTATGATTCCACCATTGCAACAAGCTCATTGAGCTCATTCCGATGAGGTGGTCATAAGGTATGCTTTTGAGACAAACAATGAAAATGTTTAGGCAAACACAAATTTTTTTCACACAAGTTTTTGGCTATTTTTGTTAGGTTAAGGGTTAGCAATCGTTACCTAGCTGCCAAAGTACTTACACTGTTTTGGGGTGTGGGATGACATGTTTGTTATTTTTTTTGTTGAATTTGTTTGTTATTTACTTCCTACACCTAATCAAACTTGTATATTTGTTAATCCTCGAAGTTCAAGATATTGAGATTTGGCTCAACAGTAGGTTTTTGGGGTCGAGTCAAAAAACTGCATCTCTTATCTGACTTTTGTTTTGCTGATGATCTGGTGACTGAATCTTGGTATACCAGATTTAAGGCGAAATATGCAGCTGTCAGAATTACTGGTAGGCTTTTGAGGGTTAAAATTGAAAAAAAGAAAATAAAAAGTAGTTTAGACTAAGGCCAGTTTTAGGCTATATTAATATTTCTAGTAACTGGGTGCATTTCTAAAATGTTTCAAGAAAACATCCAAATCTTTCAGTTTGAAGAACATGATATCATCATTACTAAAAATCTTATTAGGCCTAAAAAAGTTAAAAATCTGTTTCTCAGGCCCTTTCGCATGGTCCTTTTGGCTGCCCCGTGCTCTCTTTTTATAACAAATGTAAACATTAAATATAAAAATTAAATGGTTTATGTCTGTTATTTTATCCAAGATATTTTATCCAAGTTTATAAAATTAATAAATTTGTCCCTTGAGTGCGACAAGGCTTTGCAATGCTATAGCATTGCAAAGCCTTCTTGCACTCAAGGGAAGTAATACACTGCCACCCATGTTATTCTGTAGATTATGAGGCTTAATACATAAAACAAACCAACATGAACTTTTGATGGCAAAGAAATAATTACAAAAATAAAAATGAAATAAAAAACTGCCCGCCCACATTCAATTTTACAAATATGGCCTCAGAAACAGACGATCTACTTTGTGGGGTTTTACTAATACTTTTTATGTGATAAATACTATAAGGAAATGTAACATTCTTAATTTGAACCCACATATTCATCATGGTGTCAACCATGCTTTTTTCGCCAGGAGTTTAAGTTTCCTGACTGTCCTTGTGTACCTATGCTTTTTGGTTAGTCATTCAAACAAGCAATTTTCAGTCATTCAAATTGGCAACCACAATCAGCAGTGCTGTGTTAAAAACCTTAGTTGACTCCCATGGCTTTTACCACATGATTGCCAGTTGCAGGGGCTAATTTCATGGGCTGATCTAACTCCCACATCACCAAGCCAGCAGCCATCTGTGACAGTTTTATACCAAGCTCTCGGGCCATCAATCAATCTGAAATGAATCTGACACTTTTATGGCCTGGAACCACTCTAGACCGTAAATAGTTCATCACCTATGTTTAGATTCACTTGTGTGGAAAATTTTAGTTGGTCTGAAAACCAACCCACGCCAATACACCAAATTTGCACCCTTGTTGTACTGATAATATGCTGTTGTGTGACATTGTTGTTACAGGTTCTGCTAATGTTTTATTACAGGCCTGGGTGTGGTGGCCCAGTGGTGGACTGTTGGACTTCTATGCTAGATGTCCTGTCCGGGAAGACCCGCATTGTGTCCTTGGGTAAGGCACTTTATCCTGGTTGCCTACATGGGGGCACGATGATGCTGTGTACTAAGGCGTACTGCATGTCGATGGTACACATGTCCTCAACTGCTGTAACCCTGCTTGAGCGGGCTTGGACAGAGTTAGAATATTGAGCTGACCGTTGTTCGTCGAAATTCGGTGTTCTCTCTGGTTACTCCAGCTTCCTCCACCCGTAAAAATGTCACGATCACGATTAGCCATTGTGCATAAGTATGTGACCTTAAACACCAATAAATAAATAAATAAATTAAATAAATAAATATTACAGGCTTGTTCTATGAATTCCCCATCTAAAGCAACACTAAACCATGCAGAAAATAAAAATCCTTTCTGCACACATGTGCAGAATGGAAATCGTTGACGTACGATTATTAAATAGAAGAGAAATTTCACTGAAATTTTCTACAAATCGTGCACCACACTTACAGTTTGAAACTCTAGTGATAGCTAAAAATCATCCCCTGAGTTCCAATGTGCTCTACGTGCCAGTACACATTGGAACTCAGGGGTCGAAATGGTAACACGGGTGCCCCTCGCAAATTTGGTTGGCGATAAAATGTGTTCTTTGTGTTGCTAGTTGACAAATGAATGGATGCGTGTCCTTCTAAAAATTGTTTTTTTATAGATGGGAAGGAGTGTACTAAACATAGAACGACATGCATTTGAATGATTTAATTGACATGGCACTTGTGCCATCGCACAAGGATAAAACTGCAGCCTCTCGTTTCATCCTTCCACACTGGCACTCGTGCCATATCGATTAACACATTCACATGCATGTGACATTCTGTGTATTTCCTTTGTGCAAGACCACAATTTAGGCATGTAGGCTTGAGTTGATTGGTTTCCTATGGACCCTTGGGTTCAAGGAATGTCTTGAATTTGTCTATGGGCCATTCAGGGCCTTGAAACCTTGGAAAATGGGCCAGGAGGCCTTGTAAAGCCTTAAGTATTCACAAAATTGATACTCTGACAAAGCATGTTATCAAAGCTATAAATTTTATATGCCATAGTTTGTGATGGCATAGTCCTAAGACCCTCTGGTCATTAACCCCTTCTCCCACACCACTTGAAGGGAAGTGGGAGATGGGAGGTAATGATGGGAAGGACCTAGTTAGGACTAGTGAAGGTCAGGAGCCTTGAAAACCCTTGAATTTGATTATTTAGGGCTTTGAAAGATGTTGAAAATCTCGAGAAATGGCCATGAATACCCTTGAATTTTAAGTTCTTGCATGCAGGAACCCTGGGTTAGCAATCATCCTCACTCTCGGACTGATGCGAAATGGGAGAATGGTGATTGCATACCTAGTAACTCTTTGATAAATTTAATTTAAAATCAGCGTTTACACAATAAATCTATTAGAAACACATAGTCCCTTTTAACCCCTTGTTTGGGGAGGGGGGAAATTTTTCAGACTTTAAATAACATCATGAGTTGATTGGCTCAGCCGTAATTTCTAGACAAGGCGTGGCTGTCTCAAAATGTAGTCCAAACTTTACTAGAAATCAATGCCAAAGTAATTCAGTTATTGTCCACAGGACCTCTTCTTGATAGTATTTTAACCCTTAGGGGCCTAATTCCGACTTTACTAAAACAGAACAGGTGCCCCAATAAGCAGTATCTGGGTTAACTCCCAAATTACATTCTAAGTGCCCTGGAAATTGTTTTTAGACAAATCTTGGCTGCCTATATAGGCAGCCAAGACTTGCCTAAAAACAACTACAAAGCCATAGGATGTAGACTGTCAAAAGTGTATTGAAGCTGTTTAAAAATCTTAAGGGTTAACCCTTTTCTTCAACCGGTTCTCGTCAGATCACCAAAGTTCAGCAATGTCGAGCCCGGTTAGTCCTCACATGGGTGACCGTCTGAGCGATCGATTCGGACTCCCGCGCTGTGTCCTTGGGCAAGGCACTTAACCCCCATTGTTCACATGGAGGCACTTTGACGCCGTGTACTAAGGCACACTGCACGTCGATGGTGCGCATGTCTTCAACCAATCTAACCTTGCCTGTGCTGCAGTGCGGAGTTATGTTGTTAGGGAGCTGGCAGCTGCTCGTCGTTGCTCAGTGGTTCTCTCCGGGTACTCCGGCTTCCTCCACCATAAAACTGTCATGGTCATGATTAGCCATTGTACATAAGTATGTGACCTTAAACACCAATAAATAAATACTAACCCTTTTCTCAAGGAACATGATACCCAAATTTGTTATTATCCCCTGCCAAAACAAAGTTTGAGGGGGATATAGAAATGGGATCCAACTGTCCGTCTGCCTGTCCCTGATTTGTAGGAGCGTCCGTCCATTGGTCGGTTCATAACAACTTTGGACCTTCATATCTCAGTCAGTGGATGTTGGATTCAAATGATCTTTGGTATGCTGATAGACCACCATGGAGGAAAGGATATTCAGAAGTAACAGGTTTTATCCATTTTCTTTTCTTGAGTTATTGGGTTTTTTCCACATTTTTCAACTTAGAAACCCTTCAACTTAGAAACCCTTGGTGGGGGATACCGGATGTGTTGCACCTTGTTTTAATTATTTTTCACCTCATTTTTCACCTCATTTTTCACAAAATTTCAACAAAACCATATCATGTGACCCCTCATTGGAATGAGCATTGATGAGATTGTTACATTGGGGAGGGGGAACCACATGATATGGTTTTGCTGAACTTTTTAAATAATTTTTTAGCACAACTTTGACAGAGTCAGATTTGAGGTTTTGTCATGGCCCGTCGTCTGTCTGGAAGTCTGTCCGTCCGTCAACAATTCAATACTGCTCGGGCTGGAGGCCATATTTATGAACTGATCTTTACGAAACTTCTTGGGTACCTGTGTTGCACGAGAACGAGTGTTTTTTGGTTCGGTCCTAAATTCAAGATGGCCACCAACAGCCATTTTGTACCAAAATTAGTGCAATCAGTTTTTTGTACAGAACTTCTGTATGAAAGTTCTGATTTGAATAAATTTTTGTATGAATGTTTAGTAATGTGGAATACATCACATATAATATGGGTTTTTTCTCATGCAGAAATTATGCAAATTAGATGAACTTTGATTTATTCAGTGCTACTTATACACAGTAAGTACACATGTCAATACAGCTTGGGCTAGGGGCTGTATTTATGAACTGATCTTCACGAAACTTCTTGGGTACTTCTTTTATCACCTCGGGACGAGAACGAGTGTTTTTGAGTGTGGTCCAAATTTAAGATGGCTGCAGATGGTCATTTTGTACCAAAATTAGGTACAATCAGTTTTTTGTACAGAACTTCTATATGAAGATTCTGATTTGAATAAATTTTTGAATGCTTGTTTAGTAACATAGAATACATCACATATAATATGGGATTTTTTCTCGTACAGAAATTATGCAAATTAGATGAACTTTGATTTATTCAGTGCTACTTATATACAGTATCTGCACATGTCAATACAGACTCAGGCTAGAGGCTGTATTTATGAACTGATCTTCACGAAACTTCTTGGTTACCTTTGTTGTCACCTTGGGACAAAAACTAATGTTTTTGGGTGTAGACCAAAATTCAAGATGGCTGCTGGCAGCCATTTTATATCGAAATAAGGTGCGATCAGTTTTTTGTACAGAACTTCTATATGAAGGTTCTGATTTGAATAAATTTTTGTATGAATACTTAGTAGATTACATCACGTATAATACAGGTTTTTTCTTGTGCATAAACTATGCAAATTTCTTTACCTTTACATTTGTTACAGGCTATGGTCAGTATTTATGTACAGATCTTTACAATACTTTACATGTACCTTTGTTATCAGGTCGTTACCTAGATGTGTGTCATTGCTGTGTCACATACTACACATGTACATGTCTTACACAAGCTGAGCTACAGTGTCATTGACACTTTCATTTTCCATCTACTCAATCTGTAAATTAAGCAGGAAGATGCAGGGGATTCTTTATTTATTTATTGTTATTTATTGGTGTGTAAGGTCACATACTTATGCACAATGGCTAATCGTGACCGTGACAGTTTTACGGGTGGAGGAAGCCGGAGTACCCGGAGAGAACCACCGAGCAACGACGAGCAGCTGTCAGCTCCCCAACATCGTAACTCTGAACTCTGCACCGCAGCACAGGCAGGGTTAGATTGGTTGAAGACATGCACACCATCGACGTGCAGTACGCCTCAGTACACAGCGTCATCGTGCCCCCATGTAGGCAATCGGGGTAAAGTGTCTTGCCAAAGGACACAACGCGGTTGCCGCAGGTGGGATTCAAACCGAGGACCTCCCGGCTTGCAGCCTGCACCTCTTCCAACAGAGCCACCGCGCCCCCAGGGGATTCTTTATGTAAAGGGTTAAATTTGCTCACATGATGTCTCGAAGTTTATCACCTTTGTCAAACTCTTTGTTTACTTTTACAGTTAACTGGTAGAGTTCCGACCCAAGGTGACCCTGGCTGTCAAAAGTGCCGTTAAAGCCCAGTAAATAAATAAATAACTGGTAAAGTACTGAATTATTTTTCAAAGGTGATTTATAACATGACTAATTTTTTAAAGATTGTATTTTTCCAGCAAGGGGAATGTTGGTTTAGCAAAATTTTGTTCATGAATAATTCATTTGTTACAATTTATTGGAGAGTGCCTTTTGGCACTCTCCAATAAATTGTAGCAAAACAATTTTATATAAATATTTTTATTCTGAGCAAATATCAAGCTAATGCATAGAGTATAACGCCACTATAGTGGCTTTCAGCACTTTTCAATAGAGTTATGATAGATGCTTCTAGCACTCAACAAGTTAAATACGTTTTCTATAAGAACCTAAAACCAGTTCCTATCTCTATGTTATATGTATTTTAGTTTTGCTGCAAGTTGCAACATTATTCAGACTTTTTCTCAATTTTTCATCATTTACAATTGATAAAATTTGGTGCTAAGGCCTAAAAAAATTAAAAATCTGTTTCTCAGGCCCTCCCGCATGGTCCTTTTTGGCCGCCGCATGCTCTCTTCTTATAACCAATTTAAACTTAAAAAAAACAAAAATTAAATGGTTTATGTCTGATATTTTACCCAAGTTAAAAAATTTGATGAATTTGTCCCTTGAGTGCAAGATGGCTTTGCAATGCTTTAGCATTGCAAAGCCTTCTTGCACTCAAGGGATGAAATAAACCACCACTTGTGCTATTCTGTAGATTATGAGGCCTAAAACTTGAACCAAGAACATGCACTTATGATGGCAAAGAAGTAATTACTGAAATAAAAAATAAAATAAAAAACCACTCGCCCACATGCAATTTTACAAATAATGGCCTAACTGGTATCTTTTAAGGTTTAGTAAGGCAATTCACACTCTTCAACCTTAAAGACATTTGTTATAAACTTCAGCTGTGTGCAGCTGTGTACTGCTGCTTTCATATCTGATACCTATCTGAAAGTCACTGTTAGAAGTTAGAACCCTGGGAAGTGAAGCAGTGCTTGTTCACTGTGATCAACAAGCTCTGTTTTACTGGTAAAATAGGACCTGGTAACCAATGCTTGGGGTGTAAGTCCTCTAGTATGGGCAACATGGGTATAAACAATTGGCTTGACTTGATTTATATCCAAGTTGCGGGCACAATTAGCCATCATGCAGAAATATGTGACTTTAAATAAATAAATAAATACGATCATCCCACCAATTGTATCGTTTATTTTCAAATTTCATCAGTGTTTTTTTTTAACTATGTTTTCTTTTTTTATTTCTTCTGTAATATGTACTTATTCACCTGCTAAATATGCACCGAAAAAATAAAGTGGGAATGCCAGAAAATAACAGTTAACCGTCTACTCGAAATAACGAAATATCAGCCAGCAGGTTTTTTTCAGAAATCAGCTGGGAATTTAATTAGTGAGCTCTGTTGAACATTAGTTCAAATTTGTTAAATTCTTTGATGTGTTATAGAAAAAATTTGTTGCTCGAATTTTGGATATTTCGACATCAATGTGCAGAGGGTTATCTGACTTTGCTGTCTCCCTTTCTATTGCCTTTTGAAAGTTTCTCCACTTGCCGATTTAGCCTTTCAAATCAGGGTGTAGCAAATTTTTGTCTGAAAGAAAATTTGGCATTCAATAATAAGACTAACGGTATATAATGGACGACAAATGGTAAGGAGGGTCAGAAATGATATAATCCCACAATCCTATGGAGATGTAGGATTAAATGCTACTTTCCTTTTCGACAAATACTGAACAGATTTGTCTGTTACTGTAAATAATGTTCCACAGTCCTATACACCTTAAGATACCAGGGTTAGAAGGGTTAACCTTTAGAGGCCTAATTTTGACCTTGGATCACTTTTTACTGCAACAGAACAGGTGCCCGAACAAACAATCTCTGGGTGAACTCAGTAGTTACTTTCATAGAACCTTAACAGTTATTTCAAAGCAAGTCTTGGCTGCCAATCTAGGCAGCCAAGACTTGCCGAGAAACAACTGCTCAGCCACAAAACATAGGCAGTGAAAGTGGAGCAAAAATGTATGAAAATATCTAGTCCCTTTGGGGTTAAACAGATATACCATGTTTTTAACACTTTGCTTAACATGGCAACCAAGGTAGGTGAGGCAGTGCTTGTTTACTGTGGTAAACAAGCCCTATTTTGTCGGTAAAATAGGACCTGGTAACCAGTGCATGGGGTGGAAGTCCTCTAAAATGATTAACATTGGTATAAACGATATGGATACACTTGACTTTATATCCATGTCATGATAAGCCATTGTGCAGAATAATGTGTCTTTAAACACCAATAAATGAATAAATAACAAGATCAGTAGATGGCACTTAAGTTTTTTGAATGACAAAACATTTGTATCAAAATATAGCCTTTTCGCTGGAGCAAGCTTGTTCCAAATGAGTCATAAGTTATGTTTTTGAGGCAATAATTTGAAAAATAATAAAATTTGAATGCCATTTTTTTGTGAATATTTTCTGACCGGATATGACTGGCAGGTTAGATAAAATGTTAATCAAGACAGTTAAATTTAGTTTGTATGATCATCTATCAAAATTTTAACTATCAGGTTTTCCAAGCGCACTTTTGAAATCTTGTGAGGTTCAGCATGAAGTGACTGGAACCCTTTTTACAGTTAAAATAGCGAAGTGCACTCAGGTTCCTGAATTCTTTGAAAATGCTTCAATTTTGCATTTCTGCTTTCATTGAAAAACACTTTGCTTTTTTGTGTTACTTGAGATTTTGTCATCATTGAGGTTTATTTCCAAAATAACAATATGCCAGGGCAGCAGAAACACTAGAGGCAAATGTTAGTACAGTTAGCTGCTAACCATGCCCATAGATATTCTTGTTGCAAGAGATATCTGTTATGTTTTTTTCTCCAATGATTCCTTGAGTTAAATTTAGATGAATTTTTCATCACATTTAGTCATGGCTGCTTTAAAGCAGTCATGACTAGATTTGATAAAAAATATCCTGAAAATACTTGGCAGGTTAAAAGTTAAAGTGTGCAACACAAGTATAAATCATTGAGTAAATTTTGACTTTGTACCTGTCTTATTTATGGTCACGATGTAGCCATAGTTGCTGAAAGTGATCAGAAACACAAATAAATAAATTAACCATTGTGAATAGGTGGGGCTTAGTATGTCAGACAAAACAAAAACCTGCAATGGATAACTGCTTTTTGCTTGTGAATCATACAATGGAACCTTGTTAATTGAATAGCCACTTTTCCAATGAAAATTATTCAATTAACATGGAGTAGTATTCAGTTAACAGGGATTATGTCACTTTCCTGTATTCTAGAGATAAACTTAACATTTATTCTGTTACATCTGGTTTGACAGAGCTCCGTGAGATCTGTCAAACAAAATAGAATAGATTAAATGCCTGTATTGGGTGCACTGAGGCCAAGTAGGTCTATAAACAAAGGAAAACTGTGGAGAGTTAGGGTAATTTCTCAACAGGTTACGAGATTTTTTTATTCAATAACAGGAGTTTACTCTATAACCTATATTCAATTAACAGGTCAAATTTGTACTGGAGGTACGGTAAATGGTTTTGTGTTTGGAAATTATATTCAGTTAACAGGGTTATTCTGTTAAGAGATATCCAATTAAGTGGACTCCACTGTATTACCATATGTGTATCTTGTGTGTTCTGATATGAGAAGACAAACCAAGTTAAATGCCCATTTGACAGTCTTAACTCTCCTGTCCTTAACTGATTCCAGTGATCCAAGCTTTTTAAGCCTTTACCCAATGCACACGATATCAAAATTTATTATTTTTAATGTTATTTTTTTTCAAATGATTTCAACAAAACCATATCATGTGACCCCCTCATTTGAACGAGCCTGATGAGCTCCTTCCAATAAAGGTTCATTTGATATGGTTTTCTAGAAATGTTTTGAAATATTTTTTTTAAACTACTCAATTTGTAAATTACGCAGACAGATGCATCCAATTCATTAGATAAAGGATAAACATCTTCCTTGATAATACCCAGCCTTTACATCAGTTCTTTGAAAGCTCCCATAATGAGCTTTCCAAAAACTGATGTAAGGCACTTATATTACTGATAAATGGATTTGGGATAAGTGTTTTTTTGAGAAAGGCCTAAAATTTTACCATACTCTGAGGATACTGGTTTATTGAATCAGTTTAAGTTTTCATCTGCAGCTTCTTGGTGACAGTATCTTTGGATATAAATTGTCTTGAATAGGTTTGCAAATCGGCCTCACCAGATCATTTTATTTAGACTTATATTCCTTTGTTTCTTTTTGCATCAAACTTGACACTTGCCATTTAGTTTCAAAGAAAGCCATTCATTGAATAATTTTCAGATTTCATAAATAGCTTTCTGATTATAATATCTGATTTTGGGACTGAGCCTACTTGGTCATTTATATTTTGTTATCACGTTTGTGTTTTTTTTCCCCATCCATTTATCTTCATGTTATTTACAAAGAAAGCCTTTTACCAGTTTAAATCAGATTTTACCTGGCTTTCTGATGATGAAATTTTTCTTAATAATGTTTTCACATTGTCTGTAATCATCGTGGTTTTTTTGGGGTTTTTTTGCTTTTGGATTGGGTTGACAGGGGATTGGCCATCCAATGATGTTTATTTTTTTAAATATTTTTTGCTGCCAAGTTGGCATTTAAATTATATTTTCCCATTCATTTGTTATTATATTATGGTCATGGATGTGAAAAGTGACGGTGAATCCTAAATAGGAACCATTAACCAAGACCTGGTGTGGAAGTCCTGTAACACATTACATGCTGCTGACGAATATTCCTGTCCTGTGCAGGATTTCTTTTATCACTGACATAAGTATAATTTGAGCACATTTAATCAAATTTCCCGCCTATAAATTTAATGGATTTTTTTCTCCAATGATTCCTTGAGTTAAATTTACATGAATTTTTCATCAAATCTAGTCATGGCTGCCTTACAGCAGCCATGACTAGATTTGCTGAAAAATATCCTGAAAATCCTCAGCAGATTAAAAGTTAAACTGTGCAACATGAGAATAAATTATTGACTAAATTTGACTTCATACCTGTTTTATGGTCCTGATTCAGCCATATATTCTGAAAGTGATCCAAGACACAAATAAATAAATTAATCATTGTGAATGTTCAATTTTTCCAGGAGATTGTACAACAATAATAATTGATAAAAAACTATCTAATTATTAAAATTGATCCACTTCGAAAATGCATAACTAAATTGAGCATATACTGCATTATTTATTTTTTTATTTTTTTATTTATTTATTTATTTATTTATTTATTTATTTATTTATTTATTTATTTATTGGGGCTTAACAACACTTTTGACAGCCGGGATCACCTCGTGTTCAACAGTTTTACTGGTGGAAGAAGCGGAGAATCCAGAGAGAATCACGAACAATGGTGAGTAACTGGCAGGCTCCCCAATGAACTAACTTCACACAAGCAGAGTTAGCATTGTTTGAAGACAAGTGCACCATCAGCATGCAGTATATCCCCAGCACCACCGTACCACCACATGGACAGTGAGGAGTAAGCGCCTTGCCCAAGGACACCGTGCAGTTACCCCTTGCAGGGATCACACTGTTAACCTTTTGGCTCCAAGTCCAATGCTGTAACCACTGAACCACTGCGCTCCCAAAACATAAATAAATAAATGAACCATTGTGAATGTACAGTTACCACAGGAGATTGTACAACATTAATAATTGATGGAAAACATTTTCTAATTACTAAAATTGATCCAGCTCAAAAATGTAAAACTAAAGCCCCGTACAGACGAGCAATTTTAATTTGTCGAAGAAAATGTGGCAAATAAAATTTGTCAAATTTTTTGCTTCTCGTGTGTATGCATTTGCACATTTTATTTGCTGATGGTGCTGCTTTGTTCTTGGACCAAGGAATCCCGTCAGACCCCCCCCCCCCCCCCCAACCACCCACCCCTCCCCTGCACATTCTTGGACCAAGGAATCCCGTCAGACCCCCCCCCCCCCCAACCACCCACCCCTCCCCCTACTCTCCGATAGAGATCTGCGCCCATGATGTGAAGGGAGAGATTTTAATTCTATAAAGTTCACTTTTTATATTCCATTGACTCTACTTACTTTACAACTCTTCCAAGAGTAAGTTGTTTTGTAGCTGCTTTGATTTTTTCTTCCTTATTTTCAATCACTTTCTTTGTTTGTTCCCCCATAAATTCTGTCCATTTTCTCCTGATGTCACCCTTTACTGGCTTATTAATACTGACGTCCAGTGGTTGAAGCTTGGACGTGCAACCCCCGGGAATAATTGCTGGCAAAACGTTGCTCTTACGTAGATCCTTTTTGACGTCATCCGTTAAATGTCCACGAAAACTGTCCATAACTAGAAGACACCTCTCTTTTTTAGTGTATTTAACAAGCACTTCCTTAATCCACTGCTGCATCAACAATTCGTCCATCCACCCTTTTTGTTGCACACAAACTAACCAGTCCTTTGGAATATCCAATTTTAGCTGATGTTTTCCTTTGAAAATTACCATAGGGGGTAACACAACACCACTGCTACTAACTGCTAATACAAGTGTGAGGTGTCTTTTTTCTGACCCAGTTGTTCGTAAACGCACTGATTTTTCAACAATTTTGTTGACCGTTTTATTTGGTAGCAAGTCAAAGTAAACAAGGGTCTCATCCATATTCACAATGAATTCATCTTCGAAATCATCCTCAGCACGTTTGTCTTTAATAAATTGTAAGAAGTTTTTTGTCTTTTCTTCCAAATCTTTAGGAAGTTTCTGAGCTAAAGATGTTTTTGCTCTCAAGGTTAAACTGTGTCTCTTCATAAACCTGACTGCCCAACCGTAACTGGCTTGAAAGTCCTTTGGAATATTTACATCCTCCTTTTTGACCAGTTCTCTCGCGTATGAACACATTGCCTCGATAGAAACTGGTAATTGTAAGTCCCTTTGTACCAACACCCATTCCGTGATTTTGTCATCAATATTCACACCATAAGTTATGGGGCGTCCACTTTTAGGTAAATGTCCTTGTTTCTTTCTTTCTTCAGAAAAATCAGTTTTCCCCCATCTGCATAAAGTTGACGGTGGTATTTTTAATTTCTTTGCCGCTGGTCGAATACCAATTTCCCTTGCCAATTCAACAGCCTTTTTCTTCTCTTTTAAAGTGAAGGTTTTGTATTTTCCCCTGAGGGTGTCTGACATGGGCTCGATATCAGGATTGCATGGTGTGGTTTTCTGTTCTTTCTTGACAGGACTTGTAGCTTCTTCAACCTCGTCAATTTTTCTTTTGGCCAGTCTACCAACAGGACGCTTGGTTACTGCCTTTTGCGGGCTTAATTTAACTTTGGGCCTCGCTTCCTCTGCTGACTTAAATCTTACTATGAATTTATCAATGGTTGCAAGTGACTGTCGACTGAAGCGTCGTGTCAGGCTTTTAAACAGTTTGGGATGGGCAGAAAAAAAATAACAAAACAAACAGTAAAACAAACAATTCACTTGGATCCTTTATTAAATGTGAGCTCTTTTTGTCTTGACTTGTTTTTACTTTCAAAACAATATCACTGTTCTAGTGTTTCTTACATGTTCCTGTCATTAACACTTGTTGATTTCATGTCGGCGGCACGATTGAATTGAGAGTCTGTCAGATGTTTCCATTCATCAGTCGGAACTGTAATCACCTAGTATAATGAACTTTTTATTAAGCTACAAGTAATTAGCTCGTTGTTTGCCAATAATACAATGGATAAAACCTACCGGCTTTACAGTGTAATTTTAGTCTGTGAGATACATTTTGACAAGTTTGCTGAACAAAATGTTTAACTCAGTTTGGCTCATTTTTCACCAGTGTTGTTTTTACTTATGTCAATCAAACTGTTGAGGGGGCACTCTCGTATTATCTCTCGAGATTATTCAGTGCCAAGAAAATCTGTGTTGTGAATAACTTGTTTTGAGCAATGAATGAGAAGATTAATGTTTTATTGTATCTTCCACACAGAATTAATCTTTTCTCACTAATGAATACTGGGAGCGAGATTGTGATTACCGGTAGGCCTATTAAAGATTGTTTTCACTTTAAAATAAGTTGGACCTGGATTTATTTCTCCCGTGTGCACCGTGGTATGATACACTTTCGTTTTCGACGTATTTTCCCATTTCCTAAATATTGAAACACTTTGATTTTGATGAATTTTTCTATTTTCAAAATATTGGAACACTTCAAAAATTAATTATTTTAGACTGTTCCAATTCATCGAGTAAATACGGTATACAGCATTGTCAGACCATCACATTTTTTGAAAATCGCGTTACTATTCACTAAAGTCTTCTCTAACTTTGAATTATTATAGCGTGGTGGATGATGCAATACTTGTTTATGTATTTCTATGCATGCGCAGTTTCTCCATGTGCAGAAATATGGCACATTTCTTTGTTCAGTATCTGAGACTTCCAGATATTGAACAGAGAAATGTGTTCAAAGAAAATGTGACAAATTTTCTCGTACACACGACCAAATTTTATTTGCCACATTTTCTTTGACAAATTAAATTTGATCATCTGTACGGGGCTTAATTTTATACTGCACTTGATGTACAAAAGTTTCATCTGGACAGATGAGTGCAAAAGGATGTTCTTTTCACCTAATAGATATGCACTTGCACTCAGTTATATTTCTTACATAATGTATTATTTTGGAACAGGAAGCCTTTTATTGAGTTGATGTCAGTGATGTCTTTAGATTTTCTTTCTGATATTTATATCCAAACCCAGTAAAGTGCTAATATTTTCTTGTTTATATAGAGTTTATACACATAAAATAAGTGTATATTTTGAATAAATTTTTGGTTGTTGATACTAAATGATTTCCTTCTTTTATCTAAATGTCTACGATGAAATTCCTCGAGGGAAGTGAATGAATAGTTTATCACCACTCTTGTAAACATCTTCTATTTCACCAGTATAGTTGAATCCAGTGTGTTCAAGGCCTTCAACGTGAACAGAATTATATGTGGTTTGTTAAACATTCCTTTAGCCTAACATTAAGTTATGATATTGCCATAGAAGCTGACAGTGATCTTAAATGCCAGCAAACAAAGAAACTTGGGATAGAATAGGGGGATTAGGCATTATCAAACTTTTTTAGGATTACAAACAGGCAGTCATTAGGATTATACATGACAGTTACCCCTTTGCACTCTAAATGGTAAAGTTTTCAGCAGCAATTATTTCCCATAATGCAGTTTGATATTTAACCAAATATACCTTGTTTGACAGAGCTCACTGAGCTCTGTCAAACAAGGTATAATTGGTTAAATTCATGGTTGAACAAGAAAAGAACAGAGTGCTAAGGGTAAAGAGTTTTTACTATTTTTTTTGTTCATGTTATTTATTGGTGTTTAAGGTCACCTACTTATGCACAATGGCTGATCGTGACCGTGACAGTTTTACGGGTGGAGGAAGCTGGAGTACCCGGAACCACCGAGCATCAATGAACAACTGTCAGCTCCTCAACATTCTAACTCTGTTCAAGCTCCGCTAAAGCAGGGTCACTGCGGTTGAAGATATGTGCACATCGACGTTCAGTACGCCTTAGTACATGGTGTCATCGTGCCCCCATGTTGGCAACTGGGATAAAGTGCCTTGCCCAAGGACACAACACGGGTCGTCCCAACGGGGATCGAACTCGGGACCTCCAGCATAGAAGTCCAACATTCTACCACAGCCACCACGCTCCCTTTGTTCATGTAAACGATTGCGTAAACTTAACTTTTTATTTGTCTTGCTGTCATGATATAGCCTGACCTTAAACACCAAAATATAAGAAAAATAATATGGGCAAAGAATATTTCTCTCAGGCTCAAGTTGTAATATTTCATGGCCTGAAGAAGGGCCAGTCAAAAAGTAGGGTCTTAAATTCTGGGGTGTGGTCTGACACCCCCCAACATCTCCCGATTATGGGTTTCGTCGGGTAGAGGTTGGGTAAGAAATTTTGAAATAACCCAAGTTGGGCAGACATCCTTGATTGCACGACGAAAATATACACACGCTTTGAAGTATTTTGTTGCGCAAAATCGCTTGCTTGCCCGATAAAAATATACACAGATCAGAAAGTGCAATAAATGCCCGACTCAGTATATCGGTAGAATTCCACATCCAGGGAGAGAGCCACTAATAATAAATTATTTTATGACCATGACCTGTTGAAAGCACCCAGATGTTTAGACGCCTCCACCTAGCTGATGTGTAATTGTTATATGTTTAAAATACAGTATTTTATCAATGGAAAGTATATTTGTAGCATATACTTCATTGATAAAACCAGTTAGGTATGTTCCACATAACTGGACGATATGACTGAGTTGTCGGGTACTGACGTCCTAACCCGCCCCACTCCACCCACAAACCCCCCCCCCCCCCCCCCCCGAAAAAAAAATAGTTACGGCCCTGCATTGAACACCAATAAACATTAGCCCTGGCTTTGGCAATACCGCGGTAAATACCCCAAAGTGCAGAATCTGAGCTGGGAGATTTTGTATTCGCCCTTCAGAAAAATAACTTTACACTCCTTCATATTGTTCCAAAATACGCCGATAAACTAACTTATTTTGGGACAATACATAGATTACCTTGATACTCTTTTATAAGGGGCTTCACGGACGTTTCATTGCACATAAGATTACTGACAGTGAGAAGTATCAGGACCGACAATTTGTTTTCAAAAGAAAATTTCCAGATGAGTATGTGATTGTGTAGATTATTTTAAAAATAATTTAGCGAAATAATTGATTTTGCCCATTTATATGGACTAGGAGGAAAAGTTTGAAAATATTAATGGAGTGGCATCAGGTGCCCCCCCCCCCCCCCTCCCCCATCATAATCTTTAGTTGGGAAATATACATGTCGTGAAATTAGTATTAAAGTATAGAAAAGTGTTTATATTTGAGTTTCTACTACGAATTACTGTAAGGTACTAGTATTATTGTATGACTACCACAGATTGTTTCTTGACGCTGTAGATTGCCCATCAATTCTGACTCTCCGTAAAATGCAGGCGCGAAGCCTGGGGCGTGTGCGAATGCACCTCCCCACAAACCTGTGAGTTCTACTTAAGGGACTATATTTCATTTGTTATTTTGAAATTTTGATAAAATGGAGTGAACCCTCTTACCCTGATACATACACCGCACCTTCTGTGGCCCAGCTTAACCCTTTACCTAACATGAAAAGCAGACGACACTTGCAAAAAGATTCTTGAATAACAATTTTTTTTTCATTTTTTGTCTCAAAAACATAGGTTATGACCCCTCATTGGAACGAGCTCGTTCCAACGAGGGGTCATAACCTTTGTTTTTGAGATAAAAAAAATAATGAAAATTAATTGTCAATTTTTTAGAATAGCGCTGGCCGGTTTTGGCCATTATGTTAGGTAAAGGGTTAACTCCGTTTAATTTCTGTCATAATCACTAACAAAATTACATATATAGGTATAATATATACCTGCAAAATAAAATATGCCAATCAACTTTATCAATCTCTATTTTGTATGTACTTTTTCACATACAACAGTGCCAAAGTACTTATATTTTGTATTCTAAATTCCAGAAACTTTCCCTGGACCCAGATGATATCACAGAGCTTACATTGATACTTATTTTTCACAGTTTTCTCCATTGGGGCGAACCATCGTTGCCCCGGCTAAGCCGGTGATTGTTGATCGCTAATTAGCGCCCCACGGACAAACTTTCTGACTACGCGTCTGAAGCAAGAGTGTCAGCTTTTCCAAATCCACACCTTACCTGTTTTGAAACGAAGCTCATTTGACGCCTCTGACATGTGTGGACGATTTTCGAATCTACTACTTCACAAACACGATATAAAATCTCTGGTACATTTGAATTGAACATTCCGGACAAACATTCCCAAATAACTTTTTGGTTTACAGCTTAAGTGGCGTATTCAATTTTTAGCTGAACTTTGGCAAAGCCAAATTTGAGGTATTGCCATGGCCCGGCGTCCATCTGTCTGTCCGTCGCGCCATGCACATGGCTCGGGCTATAGGCCGTAGTTATGAACCGATCTTTACAAAACTTCTTGGGTACCTTTGTTATCACTGTGAGATGAGAACGAGTGTTTTTGGGTCCAGTCCAAAATTCAAGACGGCCTCTGGCAGCCATTTTGTACAAAATTAGGTGCAATCAGATTTTTGCGCAGAACTTCCATATGAAAGCTCTGATTTGAATAATATTTTGTATGAATGTTTAGTACCATGGGATACATCACATATAATACGGGAGGGGGGGGGGGGGGGGGGGGTTGTGCATAAATTATGCAAATTAGACAAACTTTGATTTATTTAGTGTTACTTTCAGCACTGTTAGTGCAAATGCCAATACGGCTCGGGCTAGAGGCCGTATTTATGGACCAATCTTTACAAAACTTCTTGGGTACCTTTGTTATCACTGTGAGACGAGAACGAGTGTTTTTGGGTCTGGTCTGAAATTCAAGATGGCCACTGGCAGCCATTTTGTACAAAATTAGGTGCAATCAGATTTTTGTGCAGAACTTCCATATGAAAGCGCTGATTTGAATAATTTTTTATGTGAATGTTTAGTACCATGGGATACATCACATATAATACGTTTTTTTTTCTCGTTCATAATTTATGCCAATTAGACTAACTTTGATCTATTTAATGTTACTTTCAGCACTGTAACTGCAAATGCCAATATGGCTCGGGCTAGAGGCCGTACTTATGAACCGATCTTTACGAAACTTCTTGGATACCTTTGTTATCACCGTGGGATGAGAACGAGTGTTTTTGGGTGCAGTCCAAAATTCAAGATGGCCACCAGCAGCCATTTTGTACCAAAATTAGTGCAATCAGTTTTTTGTACAGAACTTCTGTATGAAAGTTCTGATTTGAATAAATTTCTGTATGAATGTTTAGTAACATGGAATACATCACATATAATACAGGTTTTTTTCTCGAGCAGAAATTATGCAAATTAGATGAACTTTGATTTATTCAGTGCTACTTATACACAGTAAGTGCATGTGTCAATACGGCTGTGGCTAGAGGCTGTATTTATGAACCGATCTTCACAAAACTTCTTGGGTACCTTTGTTATCACCTTGGGATAAGAACAAGTGTTTCTAGGTGTGGTCTAAAATTCAAAATGGCTGCCAGTGGCCATTTTGTACCGAAATTAGGTTCAATCAGTTTTTTGTACACAACTTCTACACGGCTCAGGCTAGAGGCCATATTTATGAACCGATCTTTACAAAACTTCTTGGGTACCTTTGTCATCACAGTGGGACGAGAACGAGTGTTTTCGGGTGAGGTCCAAAATTCAAGATGGCCACCAGCAGCCATTTTGTACCAAAATTAGTGCAAGCAGTTTTTTGTACAGAACTTCTGTATGAAAGTTCTGATTTGAATACATTTTTGTAGGAATGTTTAGTAACATGGTATACATCACATATAATACAGGTTTTTTCCTCGTGCAGACATTATGCAAATTAGATGAACTTTGATTTGTTCAGTGCTACTTACACACAGTAAGTGCACATGTCAATACAGCTCGGGCTAGAGTCTGTATTTATGAACTGATCTTCATGAAACTTCTTGGGGTACCTTTGTTATCACCTTTTGACAGGAACGAGTGTTTTGGGGTGTCTTTGTTATCACTGTGCTATGAGAACAAATATTTTTGGGTTCAGTCAGGCCCACTTTGGGGCTCAACGATTTCTATTTTAGCATCTAACTGTCAACCCACCTTTACAATACTTTACCTATATATTTGTTACAGACTACGGTCAGCATTTATGTACAGACCGTCACAATACTTTACATGTACCTTTGTTATCAGGTCATTACCTAGATGTTTGTCATTGCTGTGTCACATACTATACACGTACATGTCTTAAACAAGTTGAGCTACAGTGTCATTGACACTTTCATTTTATATATCTACAGGGATGCTACTGAGGGTATAGTGGGAGGGAAGTCCCATTTTGGGGCGGAGAGTAACGAAATAGGGAATATTATGTAAGTTAGTTTTATTTATTATTAATGACAGGGTTCCACTCAAATGAAAAGTCCTTGAATTTCGGTGCTTGAAATTGCGTCTTTCGCCTTGAAAAGTACTTGATTTTCCATCACTCCCCTTGAAAAGTACGTAAATTCAGTTTACTTATAACCTCAGAGAAGATATGTCTTATGATAACCCTCCCCACATTCATGTGATGTCACACAATCTGTCAGGAATCACATTTATTTTGATCTCTATATTGTCTCTTGAGTGCAACGAAGCATCATCTGGAATGCTTCAGCATTGCAGATGGCTCCGGTTACGGGTCGTTTCGTACCTTTTCCCTTTCGTGCCGGGTCGTTTCGTACTGAGTCGTTTCGTACCGAAAAAGGAACGAAACGACTCGGGTAATTTTCACTTCTATTTTTCTAAATTTTTATCGAAAGTTTTAGACATAGTTTTTAACTTAAAAAAATCAATATAACTTATAGATTTTTAAAGAACATTATGCCTAAAATGGCAATTTCAGTGAAAATTTATTTCGTTATTAAATACTTCGAATATCTCTTTTTTGTCAAGTTATCCCGTTTTTCCTCACTCTTCTCTATTGGCAGTCCACTACCGGTCTGGCGAATTAAATACTTCCAATATCCCCTTTTTGTCGTAGCTGTCATTTAGGTCCGCTCGCTACTTCCCTCTAAAAATGAGTCGTTTCGCCCCCTTTTCATGTGAGTCGTTTCGTACCTTTTTATTTTGGTGAGTCGTTTCGTACCCAAAAGGATACGAAACGACCCAGTACGAAAAGGTAAATGTACGAAATGACCCGGGGGACGAAAGGGAAAAGGAACGAAACGACCCGTCACCATGGCTCCTTGTTGAACTCAAGGAACGATAAAAACTGAGTCAAAAAAGAAAGTATAATAGTGAAAAAATAGGAAAAGGGTGAAATATAATAGTTCTAATGTTGCATGTTTGTGGACAAGAAGTCGTGCAAAGAGTTTATAATGACATGTTGTTGTTGTCCACCCAAAAGTATACAATTTTGCTACGAATTTCAAAATAGCACGTGCTAGCTGAGAATGGCAAATTGAATGGGTGTGACCGACGATTTTCTTTTGAGTTATGTTGTGCTGGAGAGTCTGGGTTATTGAGAAAACACGCTAGTTTTTGTCTTCCGACATTTTAAGAAATGCCAAGGTTAACCGAAAATCAGAGGTTGCGTGCCATTGGTATGCATGAGGCTGGGATACCTCCAGATGAGCTCGCTGCTGAGTTCGGAGTCACTGTGGCCACTATTTACCGCCTCATTGGAATGTATAGAACCACTGGATCTTCTGTCGACCGACCACGTTTAGGTCGACCAAGAGTAACAAACCCTGCACAAGACCGACACATCAGGACGTCTCACTTGCGGGATCGCTTCCTTCCGGCGACGAGGACAGCAGCAACTACTCCTGGTAGAACTGACAATAGAATCAGTGCACAAACTGTCCACAACAGACTCAATGAACACGACATCCGAAGTAGAGTCCATACCACTGACCAATCCTTACCTAACGCCATCGTACCGTCAGAATTGAATGAGTATGTCAGCGTGTTCGCTGACTCAGCAGCGTTGGAGCACAGTTCTTTTCGGTGATGAATCACGATTTTGTCTACAGCGCGCTGATGGTAGGTCGAGAGTGTATCGCCGACGAGGAAAACGGTTTTCCGATCCTTCCGAGCGTATATGCGACCGTTTCGGTGGGGGTAGTGTAATGGTTTGGGCAGGAATTTCCTTGTACCATCGAACGCAGTTGATCTTCATCGATGGTAATCTGAATGGACAGCGATATTGGGACGAAATTCTTAACGCTGTTGTCCCGTTGTTCAACGCTAACGTCGGATTGAAGTTATTCCAGCAAAACAATGCCCGATATCACGTGGCGCGTATCTGTCGTGACTTTCTTGAAAAGCAGAGCATCGAACTTCCTCCCGGGCCCCCACTTTCGCCAGATTTGTCGTAAAACGAGCATCTTTGGGATCAACTGGACCGTTGGATACGACTTCGTGATCTTCAGACGTTAGGAGATTTACGTAATGTTCGAAGGCAGGAGTGGAACGGTTCGAAGGCAGGAGTGGAACGCAATACCACAGGGTGACATCCAGAGACTTATCAGGTTCATGCGCCGTCGATGTCTTACCATCCAAGAGGCAAACGGTGGACATACACGCTATTGACTGCATGTGTGAACTTTTCATTTCACCCCATGTCTGAATTGCGACGTCCTGACGTGACGCTAGCAACAGTAAGAATATGAAATTATGCAAATTCACACAGCAAGACTCGAAATATGAATTTACAATTATTTGTTTGGGATTAAAGTCGATAATGCTAAAAAATTGCTCCTCACAGTTTATTATACTTTCTTTTTTGACTCGGTATATATCTTGCTATTTGGGTTTTCCAGAGATCAGGTCCTCTCGACTGAATTTATTTGTGTTGCTATGGTGTTGTAAGTTCATAGCAAAATTATAACAATCCTTGAAAATCGTGGTCAAAGTCCTTGAAAAGTGCTTAAATAGTGCTTATATTTGATGTTCTGATATCAGTGCATGGGAACCCTGAAGAAAAATTGTCACTCGTATCGAGGGAGCATCTTTCCAACACAACGTTGCGGTGTCAGTGATGATCCCGTACTTCCTAGTTCCAACTGTAGTCATTTTTACCCTACAACACAAAGTTTACTCTCTACGTTACAAGACACATCCTTAAATACCAAATATTTCCTCCCAGCTCCGCGCTGACTGAAGTGACCATAAAACAAAGTTTACCCACTACTTTACAAAGCACAAAAAATCTCCCAGTTTCACGCTGAAAGTTTCCATCCCCCCACAGTCAAATGAATCTCCCACTTTCTTTCTTGGAGCTTACACCTAGTTTTCATTTCTGCATTGATGACTGACATACACCGTCTTTGACACACTGTTATCCCACAGACCCGTCATACAGCACAACTTTAACCCCATCCCCATGTCATTTTCGCCGAGCAAATCAACGGAGCTACTTGACGCATAATCACCCTACATCCACGACAACTGCAGTCCTACCCGAGGATAACCTCGAGAAGTGGAGCAATACGTGTTGGCTATGGTAAACAAGCTCTACATCACAAATTTAGAACTACTTAAAAATTCTTTCTGCTCAAACCAAATGGTTGTAGCGTCCTCAGTTCATAAATCCGTTTAATTTCAATGCAAAGGTGCTGTTTTGTGGCATTAGGTCCATCCGGGTTGACCTCGGTATCTGTACAATGCGGTGGCGCAGGTCGATGATTGGATTTGAGTGATTTTTGAAGTGTGTGGCTGCTGGGGTGTCGCGGTTGTGTTGTATATCAGCCATATATTCTTTGTTACGGGTTTTAAAGTTTCGTTTGGTTTCACCATACTGTTTTTTTGCATTCGCCTTTGCAAAAATACATTGCTGCACTGATTACGGACATCGTTCTTTAGACCAACCCTACAAAAAAATTAATCATGGTTTGTCATTATTAACTTCTGGATAAAAAGTACTGGGCCAATACACTGGCTACTGACTTGACAATAACATTCGCCAGGCCACTTGCACTCATAATTGCATTCGCTAGCCTGGCCACATTCGCCAGTGCAGTCTCCAATGCATTCGCCAATGCATTTGTCAACAAATTGTGTAATCGCCAATGCATTCGCCAGTGCATTCGCCAATCGGTTAGTATATAATGACCGCAGACAGAATGCTCAATTGCCTCTGACGAAGTTCATGCGTGCAGGAACGAACCCGGTTGGGTATTATATCAGGGATAAGAAAACCAACAGGTCCTCTCGGACTCTTTAGTCAGTTACCTATTGATATTACGCTCTGCATTACTGATAAAATAGGGCCCGGTAACCAAAGCCTGGGCTGGATGTCTCTAAACTGGGCAACATAGGTTTAAATGATTTGCTAAACATAACCTTATTCTTGTGTTGCAGTCGTGATATAGCCACAGATACAAAATTGAGCTTAAACACCAATACATAAATAAATTCGCCCACCCACACCAGACACCAACTCACACAATCCTTCTGCCCAATAGAGAACTCGACCTCCAGCCCATTGTACACACTCAATGAAGAAAAATCTGGCGGCACCACTGCTACTTTCAGATACGTCATTTGCGTTATGTTTAGGGTTAATCCTATACTTAACATGAAAAAGCAGACGGCGCATGCAAACCAAACTATTTTTTTAATTTTTTGCGTCAAAAACATAGCTTATGATCCCTCACTGGAACGAGCACAACGAGCTCGTTCCAATGAGGGGGTCATTAGCTATGTTTCTCACGCAAAAATTGAAAAAGATAATGAAAATTGAACGGCATTTTTTGTGAATGGTGCTGGTCGGTTTTGGCTAGTGCGTTGATTAAAGGGTTAAACAGCAATAAATAAATAATCTCTCTCAAAAATGTACTTCATCTTAACTTATATCAGTAGATATATTTTGATAAACATGTTCGGTTGAAGAAGTCTACTTTATTTGATGGGTGATATTCCATTTTCACTTTGTCAGAATATGTAATATGCGACTGTAAATCTAAACAAACACTCAGTAATTGGATCGTTCAAACAAGCAAAATGTGGTTATTCGCCAAAGTACAAATAAACAGCACCAACAACGGGACGTGTAGGCATTCCTCGTGTTATTCTTTTAATATTATGTTTATCCATTAATGAGTTTCTAACCACTTCCAAATGTTTGAAATTTACAATAAATGTTAGATCACAAGACTGATCACCCATCATGACCTTCAAGTTCACCGAGGACACCATCAGAAGAAAATGATTTAATTGTGATTGAAAAACAAGACGGACCACACACACATTTGTTGCATATTCAAGTGTTCTCGTGCATTGTGCACTGTGCAGCGAGACCACCATCGTTGTTTAAAAATCAACAGTGTTATAACTCTTCTGGACCCCAGTTCGAACGTATGTCTCGCCATCTTATCAATGCGCTATCTGTTTGGCACTGTTCTTGCGCATGAAGGAGCCAATGGCTTTAAATATTTAAAGCTGATCAATAATAATGAACTGAAAGATAATTTATTTACATGCATAATACATAGAGGAATATATGGTACATTTACTTATAAAAAATAATATATTCATGATATAATTTCATCTATTAATTTTATATACTGCACTGCTTGGAAATCAGCGAGAACGTTTCTTTTTTTTCAAATTTCCCATTTGCATTACGGAAGTTCGAATACACACACACACACAGAGAGAGAGAGAGAGAGAGAGAGGGGGGGAGAGAGAGAGAGAGAGTTTACTAAAGCGCTTACACCACCCGGAGAGCAACGAACCCAAAAAACAGAATGCTAGTTAACCAAGGATATATGAGGCCAGTATAGAACACACGGAATACTCAATTTTCCATTTATTCTTTATATAATTTTATAATTTCATCTATTAATTCTATACTACTCAACGTTTGCTAAGCACCACATATTTGACACATCATTGTGAAATTTGCTTGTGACATATTTGCGACATATTTGCGATATATTTGGTGGATATGATAGAGGAATGTATTGAGATGGTCCCCAGTGTTTACATTAGCTCTCTTGACAGGTAGACTTTTCGTGACAGTCATGGAAAGCATGTACCCCTTGATTTTCATGATGTTTTCGTGTACTGTCTTACATGTACGTAACATGTGTAGGGTATTCAGTCTTCATTTTAACACAAACCCTTGTGATTTAATGATTGAATATGGTGAATGCAAATGTAAGAAGACATTTGTCTGAAGAAGAAATGTGGAGGGCTGTGGGATTGTGGAGCAAGGGGCTACGCATCGTCAGGCTGGTGAAGCCCTTGGTGTGCACCATACGCTGATCACCAGGGCCTCATAAAGATTTCAGCAGTATGGTACACCAGTAAGACGGCATAGTGGTGGCAGAGACAGGCCAACATCTGCAGCTGAAGACCGGTTTTTGATCATTCAGGCCCGTAGGAACCGCTTTGCAACAGCAAGCCAGTTTCACAGTGACCTTCAGAATACATCGGGGGTAAATGTTTCGACGCAGACTATCCGGGCAAGGTTGGACGAAGGTGGTCTCCGAACGAGAAGACCATGTATTCGCATTCCGCTGTCCCAGAACCACTGCCAGACACGATATGAATGGGCCATGGACCATGTTGGATGTACCAGAGAAGATTGGTGACCTGTCCTTTTCACAGATGAGTGAAGGTACTGCCTAGACTACACAGATAGGCGTTCTAGGGTATGGAGAAGTCCATGAGAGTGATTCCATGCAGTCAACATTGCTGGACATGATCGCTATGGTGGAGGGTCAATAATAGTCTGGGGCGACATCAGCTGGGATGGACCCACAGAGCTCTGTGTCCTTGACCGTGGTACATTGACTGCACAGCGGTATAATGATGAGATCCTGGTTGCCCACGTCAGATTGTGAGCAGGTACAGTGGGTGATAATGCCCGTCCTCATGTTGCCTATGCTGTACTGACATGGGGAGGGGATCGAGCGCATGGACTGGCCAGCAACATCACCTGACGTCAATCCAATCGAACATGTCTGGAATGAGTTGCAGCTTGCAATTTCAGCCCGTCCAGTCAAGCCAAGAAGTGTTCAGGAGCTTGGTGCCATGATGGTCCAAGAATGGAACAATATCCCACAAAGGAGCATCAGGAACCTGATTGAGAGCACGAGAAGGCGTTGTCAGTTCGCTCCGCTAACTTTTTGGCAATTTGAAACATTTCCTCTTTTAACAATAATATCCATTTCCCATGGTTATCGTATTCAAAAGCTAAAAAATAATGTCAAACATAAACAAAATCTTAATTTCTGTACTTAAATCATTAAAGATATAATTAAATAAAAAATATATACATTCATAACAATATTTCAACTAAAACGTAAAACAGGTAATTGGATATACTTGGTGCTTAGCAAACTTTGAGTAGTATATACACTGCCGGTGCCCGAGTGGTGTGCGTGGTATAGTATAGTTTCGCTGGGCGGTGAATGCCGAAAGAAAATCTCTCTCTCGGCGTGGGTTCGAACCCTCGTTTTGCACGCGTGAAATCTAAAAAAAAGAGACGTTCTCGCTGATTTCCATGTAGTGCAGTATTTAGAATTAAAAAATAATACAAACAAATGCTTGATGTAGCTCTCATAACTGTTTCTCATTCACACAGAGGATGAGAAACATTATATGCCTCTACATGTGCAGTCTCATTCGGGATAATATGAGTTAAACTATGCTGAAAGCTCTCTTGAAAAGATAGGTTTTAACCCTTTACCTAACATGAAAAGCAGACGACACTTGCAAACAAAATTCTGGAATAACTAATTTTTTTCATTTTTTGTCTCAAAAACATTGATTATGACCCCTCATTGGAACGAGCTCAACGAGCTCGTTCCAAAGAGGGGTCATAACCTATATTTTTGAGACAAAAAAAATGAAAATATAATGAAAATTATTTGGCGATTTTTGAGAATAGCGCTGGCCGGTTTTGGCCGTTACGTTGGGTAAAGAGTTAAGTTTGGTTTAGAATTTTTGAAATGTCTTGCAAGATTTTACATCTTCTTGCGGGGAATTGCAGAGAGAAGGCCCTGCACGGCTAAATGATCTATCGGCAAACTTAATAATTATGTCTGCAGAAAGGTACATTGTATTGACGTTTGTTACTAGACCTAGTGGCACAAAAGCTTGGGGAATATTCACTCAATTCTGCTAATTAAGAGGTGCTAGGTTATTCAAATTTGTAGATCAATGACGATATCTTAAATTCAATTCGTTCTGATCTGTGGGTTTAACCCCGTGAAAGAAGTATTGGCGAAAACGTGCGCTATCCTCCCACTACCCCAACTGATTATCTTTTCAAAAGTTGAATTTCACGCGCTTGATAATTTGGTAATAGTAACTTCGAGGCCACAATTTTTTGTAAAGGGACTTGCCCATTTTTGTTTTATAACGATACATTTCCCCTTTTGTAATAGCAATCGCCAGGTTTGATTTTAAAAAGGTCGGCCCTGTCTTTGATCTTCGAAACTAATAATTGTCAGCGATTCTCCGAGTTCATTGCAACGCCTGCGATGGAGTTACGTCCCTTCGACCACAATCAAAGGTCAGTTTTGAATGCATTCACAGGCTGAATTCCTGCTTGATCAAAATCGAAGCCGGTTTTGAACACAAATACAAATCAGTATTCCTGTGACAAAAGCGTGATAACCAGTGTCATTTCCTCTTTGAAACTCCCAAACTGTCAGTAATATCCTTGGGGTACTTTTCAAGCACGATGTTCTGCAGGGTGAACATTGCTAATAGGGCCCTATTTTAGAGAATGTGTCTGCTGAAAACTTCGCGAAATATCAAGAGAATGGAACATAATACTAAACAGCTGCCGTCTGTATACTGATAAATCTTCAAAATTTCTATGTAAATTTGCTAAATACCATAGGTGGGTCGCTGAAGGGGGGGGGGGGGGGGCATCAGTGGGCTACCCCCCCCCCCCCCCCCCTTATCGGGGAAACTGCCTTTTTATTGTGTGCAGGTCGGGGAATATCCAAGCCGTCGGGAAGTACAAGCCACCCCTCCCCCTCCCCCTCCCCTCCGGTCGGAGAAATTCTTGCGCCACCACTGAAAGACCAAAAATGCAGTCTTCCATTGACTTAATTACTTCAGGAAAGTGTGTTGAAGGAATCGGAGGCTACTTTAGAGTTACTTCCCTTAGGCCAGAGGCACGCGTAAGCTTCCAGGCTGAAGAAATCTGCAGATACATGACGACAATGTTTTTTTCGCATTTCAACGTCATTGTATTTACGTATTAACATATATCTGCCCCCCCCCCCCCCCCCCCCCCCCTCCCGGCTAATTTTTCGTGGAAAACTCGGAGAATATAGCTATAAGATTTAATATTTATCGCCCCGAACATGATGGACATCTGACTGGTGACGTGGATTGCTTTTCTGATGGTGGGACATCACAAAATGTCCAACAGATATTAGCGACGCGTAGTAGATTTCGCGGCTTTTTATCTGTGCCTGTGACCGTTTCTAACAAATATTTAATGATTTTTGAATCACAGTTCACTGGATTTTCCAACTGGGATCAATATTTCGACCCTCGAGTGCAACAAGGCGCTACCTTCAGTGCAAAAGCATTGCAGATGCCGCCTTGTTGCACTCGGGAGACGAGTTCCAACTCTATAACCCAAAACGGCATGTATTTCGAACAAGTGATGAACTACTTCAGTAGTTGGAAAATTCTCACTCAATGGTAGAGGGGTGGGGTGCAAATGATTTTTCAAAAGTTAGATGTTCGGGGTGGAATATATCCGGACATTCCGAGGGGTGCACATCCCCGAACCAAGACCTTCTAGGACGTCTTTGGGTGTGGATCTTGCCTCCGGCTCCCCATGTATCCTCGGCGGTGCTCATAACGCAACGGGGTCTTAATGAGGGATTTCGTCACAGCCCCTTTTATCTCACTGACAAAATCAAGGTCCAAATTTACAGAACTTGCTAAATGACTAGAGAACAACGCTTGCAAAATATTTTCCTTGATAACAGAATTTAAAAGTAAAATGATTTCATCTATTTTTCTGTAGGTCGTTTACTAAACGGCGATCGCTTTGGGAGAACGTGGGTGAATCCAGGTGTGGGCGCACCCGGCGTGCGCCTCTCCTATTTTAGTAACTCGCATTGTTTTTACATGCACCGATACCAGCTAGACCCCAACTTGCCGCCACGCGCGTCGGGTGATGCTTCGCCTCGTGACCAATGCATGCTTGAAATGTGGCGCGTCTCAAACTAAAAATCCCAGAGATAATATGGTAAAATGAGGTCCACAGAGGGTGAATTTAGTGATGCTACCCTGCACAGCAGGATGGCATCACTAAATTTACCCTCTGTAAACCTCAGTCTGAATAAGGTCATCAAAACTAAACAGAAAGAGGTACCCAGAGGATAAATTGGCCCACTGTATGGGATAGCATCATCAAATTCACCCTCTGGGGACCTCATTCTGCAAATGTCAGACTGCTTATTTTCAGGCCTGCACAGCGTTTCCAAGGGGTGTATCGCGCAGGTCGGGCTTTATGAGCGTTCGTCAAAAGTGACACCGAATTATGTCTTTAATTTCTTTTCATTTTTTGTGAAGCACTTCTTTGACATCAGACAAAATAATTGGCGTGGATAGAAATCAAGACAATCAGAACAGTATTCTAAATTCTGTGTGTCATACGTCCGATCGATCTCTCAAGCCACCAGTCAAATTATGTAAGTAATTCGACGGTGTTATGGGCTAGAACAATTTTAGCCCTTAAATAGTCCACAGTCTATATTTTAGATTCAATCGCCTGAAATATTTCAGCTGGTCGGAAAAGCAAACTTGCCAGACGATTGTTCAAATCTAAAAGTACCATAAAGCTTCATTTTCTTTGAATCAGCGTGGGAAATGTTTCTCAAGTGTTGATTTGACCAAATCCTTCATGACAATACAATACTGTAAGACATGTCGTCGCCCGAGTGCTAGAATGTCCTATGTCCCCTATGGGACATAGGACATTCTAGCACCTAGGTGACGATGTTTGAAAACTAAGTACTAATGATTGAAGACTCACCACGGCTGTAATTTTATGTTAACGGCACATAGTTTCCACCAATTATAATATGAAATTTAGGCAAACCTAAAAGCGATCGAAAGTGATGCATTAGACCTAAAGTGCTGTAGGCCTACATTGACTGGTAAAGAATAGGGGACCAACCAAATTAAGAAATAAAATTGTAGGCCCAATATACTTTTTTTCTTTTGAAAAACTGCGCCTGAAGCAGACCACAGTGGCTCTTCCCAATATTTGTAAACAGCAGACGACGTGTTTTGTCTGTTTCGAGATAACTATTTTTTATCTGCGTTTTGATTGGAAGATATTATTTTCCAGTGCTCTGATTGAAAGATAATTTTATCATTGCTTTGATTGGAAGATATAGTTATGGCGTCGTTGTTTTCCGGAATTTATCCGAGGAGTTACGGAAATTGCTGCGTTCATTTTTATTTTTTTCTCAAATAGCGTGTAGCATTTATTGTTACTATTACCAACTGTTAGTAGCCACATAAATGTACTGCAAAAATGTAGTATCGTTCTTCGATAAATAAACCATTTCTTCAATTGCGAATGCCAATTTCCGCCATGCGCAAACACGTCAGCGTCCTTGTGTACCACTTCCGTTGAAAAATTTTGAAGTTGATGCCTTTGAGATTATCTTGGCTTTGAGTTCATACAAACAGTACATACGTGTTGCATAATAGCTTGCGATCGCTTGCCTGCGGGGTCGCTTTCGCTCGCTATTAATATCTTGAAGTTTTCAAGGATGAATGAATGAATGAATGAAAACAATATATCACAGGTACAAACTAACCCTTTACCCAACGTAACGGCCAAAACCGGCCAGCGCTATTCTCAAAAATCGCCAATTAATTTTCAAAATATTTTCATTTTTTGTCTCAAAAACATAGGTTATGACCCCTCGTTGGAACGAGCTCGTCGTGCTCGTTCCAACGAGGGGTCATAACCTATGTTTTTGAGACAAAAAATGAAAAAATTTAGTTATTCAAGAATTTTTTTGCAAGTGTCGTCTGCTTTTCATGTTAGGTAAAGGGTGAGTCTGGACAGCTGAACTACCTCTTCTCACACTATACGACGAATCTCCGCTTACGACTCTGAATTTTAGTTGGAGATGAATTTTCTGTACACCTCTCTTCATTCTTCTCTTCATCGCCTAATGCTTCGTTATTGCCATCATTAATTCCTTATCATACAAAACTCTACTTCAAACCACTCCAACATGCCTGGTAACGCCAATTTTCCTTATAGCGTTCGACGAATAATGTCAACATTTCGATGTAAACAAACCTAGTAACGCCAAACTGTGTCCCTCGGCAAGGTACTTCGTCCCGATTGCACTAAGCCGCACTGCATGTCGATGGTGCACTTGTCTTAGTTAGTATTTTGGAGAGTCTGACAGTTTCTCGTTGTTGCTCGATAGTTCTCTCCGGGTACTCCGGCTTCCTTCACACGTAAAACTGTCAGACACGAAGTGACCCTAACTGGCCGTTGAAAGTTAAATAAACATATCGACCAAGATCGGCATAATATCAACCGAGGTTGAAGCCACATCGGCCGAGTGTGATAATGAACAGTTCTAGGAAAGAAAATCGTATCTAATAAATAATATGAGTAAAAAAGAAACTCATGGCGCCCACATTGACATTGTAGTTGGACTTCTGTCAGTGCATGGTTTGACCGTGTGTGACACGGTTTGAACACACTCTGGGGTTGGAAGGTGCGGCGGCACATTGATAATGTTGAAATCTCAGAAACCTTCAATTGACATCCTTGGTAAGTCGACTGTCCATTTGGACAAGTTCTGAAAGATGTAACACCATTCATATTGGCCTGCTATGAATATCCAATGATCGATTCGACCACTGTAACTCGCCGCAAGATGTGGTCTAGTAGAATAGGACAAATAGTGGCGTCAACACCTAAATTGAGCTCTTTGCCATCAACCGACTCTACATTCGACGAGAATATCAAGCGGCCCATTTACAAGTATGCATTTGGAGGCACGCACTTGATGAGGTACCCCCAGAACTTGATACCAGACTAACATTACTCACACTCGTTCAGCGAATTGGCTGCCCAACATTTCAGTGGCCGATCGCGCGTGACGGTTTTACAGTAGGCCTTCATACAGGGAGATTTTGTCCTGTGGGTGTACACCCATCAATACGTCTACTTATTTGTTTAGCAGAACCTTGCGAATCCGTGACACTTCATCTGAATTGCCCGCATGAGGGAACGGTGAGGCTGTGTACTAAGGCGCATACTTAACTACAACCGTTACTAACTCTGCTTGTGCCGAGTTAGTAAGTTCACGAATCCGACAGTTGTTCGCCGCAACGTTGCGCTGCGGTTCTCTCCGGGTACTCCGGCTTCCTCCACCCATGAAACTCCTCGACACAATGTGACCCTGGTTGTTGAAAATGTCGTTCAGCTCCAGTGAACAAACCAACCTTGAGAACCCAATAAGCAAATTTGCATATTGGCCCTCCAAGTTGCATTGTATACGGGCCCGCAACTATATTTTTGCCAGGGACCGGGGATGTAGGACCAGGGGGCACGTGCCCACCCCACACCCGCAAACTTTTCCAGAGAGAGAGAGAGAGAGAGAGAGAGAGAGAGAGAGAGAGAGAGAGAGTCTTTGAAAGGAGTTAAGGAAAGTTAGGTCCCTTTAATTTCCGAAACCTGTCAGTAAATTTAACATTTAACCCTTTACTTAACATGAAAAGCAGACGACACTTGCAAACAAGATTCTTGAATAACTAATTGTTTTCATTTTTTGTCTCAAAAACATAGGTTATGACCCCCCTTTGGAACGAGCTCGTTCCAAAGAGGGGTCATAATCTATGTTTTTTTGACAAAAAATGAAAAAATAATAAAAATTAATTGCCGATTTTTGTGAATAGCACTGGCCGGTTGTGGCCGTTACGTTGGGTAAAGGGTTAAGGTGTAGGAATTTCGAGATGTCAGAAAATTTGTATCATTGATTTGCGCATCATTTCACAAACGCAAGGCAGTTCCCCGACGAGTTGTATAACAATACAGAAGACTTTTTACAACTTTTTGGCAATCATTTTTAACGTTGCACTATTATTCTCTGTTGAAACCCATTTAAAAATAATAAAACGGAATCCTCTTTTCTAGATGAGTCGAAGAGTCGTAAGGGGAGTCAGTGTACAACCCGCATATGTGAAAAAAATCCCGCTAAATCCTCGTGTTCGAGTAGTTTTCACATATGCAGTAAAAACGTTTTTATAAAAGCAGTTTCATTTTTTATTACATTTGCAGTAAAAAAGTTTTCACAAATGCGGTTACACTTTTTTCAACTTTTTTTTACATTTGGTTCATTTTTTTTTACATATGTGGGATTTTATTACATATGCGGTTGATTTTCGTTCACATTTGCAGTTTTTACATATGCAGGATTTTTTCACATATGCGGGTTGTACATCACTCGTTCTCGCAATTATCCGATGGACTCATTTGCTGGATTAGATTCGAGTCGTTCGAACAATAACTGTCCAAGTCACGATTGATAAAATTGGAGTCGTTAGATCAAGCAAATTATATTCGACTAGTAGTTGTAGTGGAAGCTAAGTATGATAGTGATTATCGTATAGTGGTATACGAATTGAAAGCCATTGTCAAGGTGATAGATGAATTTTCGATTTTGTTGTTTAACCCTTTACCCAACGCAACGGCCAAAACCGGCTATTCGCCAATTAATTTGTATTATTTTTTCATTTTTTTGTCTCAAAAACATAGGTTATGATCCCTCTATGGAACAAGCTCGTCGAGCTCGTTCCAATGAGGGGTCATATCCTATGTTTTTGAGACAAAAAATTAAAAAAATGAGTTATTCATGAATTTTGTTTGCAAGTGTCGTCTGCTTTTCATGTCGGGTAAAGGGTTAAAAGTGTATTTTTCTTTTATAATTTTCTCGTTCGGGCCGAAGGTATAAGAATGTGCGATTATATGATGAACTCCAAAAACCGTTTTGTCACTTAAACAGACCAGCGATAAGCCATGCGCTGTTAATTAAGCATGGCATTTTATGTCCATTACCGCGTTTCTGTTTAGCGCCAAAATGAGATGTGCGGTAAGAGATTAACGTAGTGGATGCCATTGCCCTCCTGCAGTCATTATTTGTGTACTTATGTCCAGTTAATGGATAATTGCTGTAAAAACAGTACATCCCACAGATTCTGAACACACACACATATTACGTATCTGGTCTGTCACCGAATGTCAAGATACACCAAAAATCGAAACTTTCAAAGGAACTTAAAAGCGATTATTAAATTAAGATTGACCTAAGCGGCCAAGTTCAAGAGAAGCAATTAAAGTAGGAATTAATGTCCTTACGATTGCCGTAAGAGTCGTGGGTCTTCTCGAAAATTCCATTCCAGTCTGAAGGCGTGTAAGACTGTGGGTCGTAGGAGCTGAGGAGGTCCCATGCTGTTGGTTAGAGGAGGTGCCGCATCGGTGCGAAAGTATAGGCACGTTGTAATGTGTGGGGAGCCACAGAGCTCATATTTAGAATAGGAACAGTCAAGTCGGTGGCCATATCGGAGTGTAGGATCAGAAATAGGAAGTTGAGCTCAGGGAGCTATTGGTATTTAGGAAGACGGCATACCTGTTGTAGAGGACAGGCCATACGTAGGCAGAGTAGGCTTTCCCTGTATGAACATTATTCTCAGATAAATAGAGTGGAGCGTTTAACCCCATTGGTGGCGAGTGCTTGAGTGAAAAGCGTCCAGTAAAGTGACAATAAGCTGCTGGCCGTGCAGTGGTAGAGTGACATTCCATCACATCTTAGAGGAAGGCGATATAGTAAAATGACAATACGTTAGTGGCCGGGCGACGGCAGTGAAAGGTTGAAGTAACTGGAGGCTATAAAGAGCCTGTAATCGCCCCCTGGCAAAACTACATATAAAAATGTGATTTCCCGTAGGTTTTCCATGGTAACTATAAGCTGCAATTGTGGCCATTTTGCAACATTACATCAACATTACATGGGGATCATTGGTAGAAGATATCGCGGACTTCGATCATATGAATGTTCAAAACATTTGACTTTGTAGTTTCAGAGGAGAAGAGTTTTCAAAATTGACCAATCAGATTCAAAGAATGCTTCTGGCGGCCAAGTTTTTCATCCAACAGAAATAAAATGAGTAACAGTTATAGAGAACCTCTTATAGAGAACCTCTTATAGACCATGCCTACCAAGTTTGGTTCATATTGGCTCAGTAGTTCCAGAGAAGAAGATCAAAATGTGATTTCCTATAGGGTTTCTATAGTAACTATAAGCCGCAATTGCAGCCATAATTGCAATCCGGTGAAGATTAAATTAGGATTATTGGTAGAGGGTTTTCCAGTCATCAGTCAGATTAAGTTTCAAAACATTTGACCTTGTAGTTTCAAAGAAGATTTCTTGAAAATCCACACACTTATGAATTCTGTTTCAGTAAAAAAAAATCAGTAAAAGAAGGTTAAATATTTTGAAAATTACAATTTTATCAGACAGTATTCTCTTTCAAAATAGCTTTGGATAGGTAAAGGGTAACAGGAAACACAACATTTTATTCAAATAATGTGTCATATCTTAAATATCATAATTGACTGGTCAGCTCTATATGATGTGAAAACAAAATAAACAAACTTCCATGCTTCCCAAAAACCTATCATCAATCAGTATTTCTGATAAGTAACTGGAGAGTAATACATGTATTAACATAATCACAGCTGCACTTGTTTACAAACACAATATTTTGGGTTTTGTTTCCCAGTTCTCAGTGGAGAAAACTGGAACCAACCCTTACCAGATTCTCAAAAAAAACAAGTATTTTGATAATAGTATCGATCTTCGTGCAGTCAGGAGAGGGTTAAGCATTAGAATATAGCACCTGGCGGCCACATTTTCCCATCCTCTCATAGACCATTCCTGTCAAGTTTTGGTTCACATCGGCTCAGTAGTTCCAGAGAAGAAGAAGAAAATGTGATTTCCCATAGGGTTTCTGTGGTAACTATAAGCCGCAACTATGGACAGGTTTGCAATCCAATCAACATTAAGTGAGGATCATTGATTGAAGGGGGTCCCAGTTATTAACCATGTGAAGATTCAAAGCATTTGGCCTTGTGGTTTCAGAGGGGAAGATTTTTTTTCAAAATCCATCAATCAGAATCAGAGAATGTCTCTGGTGGCCATATTTTCCAACCAACGGGAGCAAAAAGAGGATCGTTTGTAGAGGGCCACCGATAGACCATTCCTGCGATGTTTGGTTCACGCCGGCTCAGTAGTTCCAGAGAAGAAGATCAAAATGAGATTTCCCATAGGGTTTCTATAGTAATTATAAGCCGCAATTGCAGCCAGGGATGCAATCCGATCAGCATTAAATGAGGATCGTTGGTAGAGAGTGTCCCAGTCATCAACCATGCAAAGTTTCAAAACATTTGGCCCTGTGGTGTCAGAGGAGAAGATTTTTCAAAATCCACCATTCAAAATCAAAAAATGCTTCTGGCATCATGTTTTTCGGTGCACGGTAACAAAAATGACGAGCATTTGTAGAAGACCTCCCATAGACTGTCCAGCCAGGTTTGGTTCACGTTAGCTCAGTAGTTCTGGAGAAGAAGTTGAAAATGTGATTTCCCATAGGGTTTCTATAGTAACTATAAACCACAATTGCGGCCGTGTTTGTAACCCGATTAACATTAAATGAGGATCGCTGGTAGAGGGGGCCTCAGTAATCATGTATTTGAAGTTTCAAAACATTTGGCCTTGCGGTTTCAGAGGAGCACATTTTTGAAAATCCACCAACCAAAATCAAAGAATGCCTCTGGAAGCCATGTTTTTTCAACCGACGGGACCAAAATGAGGATCGTTTGTAGAAGACCTCCCATAGACCATTCCTGCCAAGTTTGGTTCACACCGGCTCAGCGGTTACAGAGAGGAAGATGAAAATGTGAAAAGTTTACGGGCGACGGACGACGGACGACGGCGGACTCCAAGTGATGTAAAAAGGTCACATCGCCTTTTAGGCCAGGTGAGCTAAAAAAGGCGACCAAAGACCAAACGTCAGCGACAAGGAAGGGAAACTAGCGACAACAGAGAATACGGGCCCACAAGTGACTCAAAAACTGTGTGGGTGGGTATGATTGACGTTTTGTTTTTCTGATTCATTTGATTTCTCTGAAACCGCAAGGCCAAATGTTTTGAAACTTCAAACTCTAGTCCTTACAAGGATGTTAAGCAAGCTTTTGTTTTTCTTATAGGCGATGACAGGTCGAAGATTCAAAGGTTCATTTAATTTAGCATTAGTTAAATTGAATTCATCTTTTAACATTTTTGCTATTTCGATATTCATTCTGTTGTATGTTAAAGTGAAAGGAATGATGGACCTCCTTTCGCATTCTCCCTCTGATATGTTTATACCAAATGGCCAGAGGGTTTGAAGCGTATTGATCCAAAAAGCTTCAAGTTTTCTTTTCTAAATTCATCCGTTTCTTCTAATGTGTCTTTAATTTGTGGTTGTTCAATAGGATGGATTTCGAAATCGTCCAAAGAATGGCCAGGAAGGTTAAAATGTTGTGCTACTGGGGCATCAGCATTATGTTTTATATCCTGTTTGTGTCTAGTAGCACGATCTCGGAAAGCATTTTGACTTTGAGCAACATACTGCTTCCGACAGCGCTTACACGGGATAAGGTAAATAATATTTGGTGAATCACAATGGAGTGGTTTACGGATCTGATAATGATTTTTCGTTTGTTCGGAGGAAAATTCCTCTTTCTGATCAGGCATAAATGTATGCAATCTACAACGAGGCTTTTTGCAATTAAATTCTGCAACGGTCTGTTGTGTTCAGTTTTCAGTGGTTCGAAATCAGTAGTTTCAGCTGGACTTTCGAGTTTTTTCAGAGGTTGAGATTTCAGGCTACGTAAAAAGCACAGTGAGTATCTCCTCGATCTGAGGGCGCCAAATAGAGTAGAACAAGCCTCATTGAAATTTACCTTATCACTTGAATTGCGGTGGAAACGAATGAGCCGTGATTCGATGATACCTTTAAATGTATGTTGAAGATGAAATGATTTTGTGTGCAACAATTGATGTGAATCAGTAGGTTGAAAATATACTTAATCTAAATGACCGGACGCCTGAAATTGCTTGCCTTTATACACGGTCACATCGAGAAAATCAACAGAACATTCACTGATAGTATATTTTAATTTGATGTTTGGATCATGATTGTTCAAAATTTCTAAAAATTCATCAAAATTTTCTTTTGAATGTTCCCAAATAATAAAAAAATGTCATCTAAATATCTGAGATATATGAGAGGATGCTTTGCACATTTGCTTAAGGCATTTTCCTCCCATTCCGCTACATAAATGCTTTCAAAATTAGGACTGAATCTTTTGCCCATATGACAACCCATTATTTGTAGAAAATATTCTCCATTGAATTGAAAGTCATTACCTTTTAAGCTCAGTTCTAAAATATCCAAATTTGTTCATCTAGGCGTTTGGCATCCGGATATTTTTCAAATGCATTTTAACCGATTTAACATCCTGGTTAATGGAGGTAGCAGTAAGATATCCAATAGTGGCTATCCAACCTCCTCGTGCTATACATGTATTATTCCATACTTAAGATGTATTTGTTCTATAGATTCTGTTTAAACTGTAATTCAAACAATTTTGTATATTCTCAATGAAAAGTCTAGTGCGAAATAAAGTTCATTAGTAGTGGTATATGGAGAGTTCCAGTGCACTTCAATCGTGTTGCGCCAGAAACTTAGGTGCGCCAGAAAAGTTGAGTTATCTTTGGAAAACCCCAAATTTTTTGGGAAAAAAACAAATTTTTCTGGTAAAAAAGTTGATTTTTTCCAAAAATAACTCAATTTTTCCCCCAAACCCTGGGTTTTTCCTGGAAAATGTTTAAATTCGAGCATTCTGGCGCACTTTCGACGCAATTCATCGAAAATGTCTAAAAGTCTAAAAAATTTCCGGTTTGACAAACGCGCTTTTTTGATAAATTTAACACTGATTTTCCCATTGGGGTGAATTTTTACGACATGCCCGGAATGGGATTTTGCATGATTGTGACCAGCTACAGATTAGCACTGAGATTTCCAGTGGGAAAAATTCAGAAAAAACAGTGCTTTTTAAAATTATTTAGTTGGAAAAATACGCGATCGAACGTCGGTTCCCATGGTAAAAGACAATGGTTCGATCGAGGTGAATGCAAAAATTAAGCCAGAAAAAAGAGAATTGAGCCAGTTAAAAACTCGATCCGGGATGCGGATTTCCCATGGGAAGAGACGACAGTTTGATCGAGGTGAATTTCTAGATCGAGCTGGTAAACTTGACCATTCGAGATCGAGCACGCGAGTCTGATTGAAAACAAACAAACAAAATGTATGTATTATATTATTATTATTACGAGTTGTGGGATGAGTGATGAACAAAAAATTGACCGTTTAAAAAAAATAATATATATATAAAACATTAAAAAAAAGTAAAGATTACAAAAAAATAACTGTTTTTCATTAAAGAAAAAAAAATAATAATAAATAAATAAAAGAGAATCGAAGTGAAGGGACCAGCAGGTTCGTGAATTAATACGGAGTAAGGAGAATATTCAAGTGCAGGATAGGGCCAGGTGATTGGGAGAGATGGTGTTGAGACGAGAGATGACCAAGTTGTTCAGACCCGTCACCGAGGTTGAGGAACGAGCCAGGAAAAAGATCATCGAGGAATTTCACATCGGAGAGATATGAAGAAAAAATAATATCATAAAAAATCTTAAAAAAAATATATATATTTTGTTATTTAAAGAACGTTTAGGTTTTTATTTATATATTATATAAGAAATAAAGAAAAAGAAACTTATAATATTAATAATTTAAAAAATATATATTTAATTAAATCAAATCAAATAAAAATTGTTTTTTTTTAAAAATATGACTCGATAAGTAATTAAAAATGTGAACATATCCAAAGGACAGAAAGCTAAACTTCACAGAACGTTGAGTAATCGAGGCGAGACCGTTTTAGATTTAAATTCAGTTATGAAGATTTTTGAGTGGTGGTCGCAATTGGATCACCTGGACTAAAACTCAAATCAAAAGGATGGAGAAAGCGATTCGTAATCGAATGGGAATGATGGTTAGACTGAGTCCCGCTCAATTGAGATATAATCTGAGAATGAAAGGCGGTTTCTTACCACTATTGGTGGGACTTGCCACCAAAGCATTACCCATTCTCGCGAAGATGGTGTTGCCAGCTCTGGGCCTGGCAGCTCTCTTGGGACTCGCTAGTTGATGAGTCGACAAATTAATGGGTAGAGAATTGTTTTTGAAGAAGAGGAGAAATGTACTGTTTTTGAAGAAGGTAGGAGCCGTGTGTCGCATAGACGTCGAAGGTAAAGGATTGTATCTAGGACCTGTGAGAAAGGGTAGTGGCGATGCTTTCCACAGAGACGGTCTCTATCTGAAGACCAGAGAGAATGTAGAACTGATCGGTGAAGGTTTGTTGTTCGGTCAGAATTCGCTGTTTAAGAATGTACCCCTTTTGGGTATGTTATTATAAAGAAATAACAATTAAAAAAAAATGAAACAAAAGGAGAGAAAACATATTCCAACAGATGTGTCAACAAAACATTTGTTTTATGAAAATCTTTTAGCTTTTTCTAAACATTTACACGAGTATCTATTAGAAAGAATTCAATTGGAACAAATCGCACACGACGCATGTTTAAACAGGTACAGAACGTTGTTTTCATTAATATTGTTATTCATATTCTTAAATCGAAGTTATTTCGAAAAATATCGAAATGATGAAGTGTTTGAACAAAAAAAAAATGTCTTACCAAGATTATCACATGATTATAGATATCCTAGATTGGTTGAAATATGAAGTGAAACTTGTAGAACGTTACAATTACGCGAAATATCATTACAGTATTTACTCCACAAAAAACGTAGTTAATGTATTCGTGATGGTGGTGATGAAAATATTGAAACATCCATTTGCGCATGTTTCGAATTTATTTGGAGATTACACTCATTCGCGTCAAATAGATCATGGATCAAATTTGCTAAAAGGTTAAAAATTATTACAGATTATTACCCATATCAATCTAACAATGACGACGACGGTGATGATGATAAAAAAAATAATGGTTTTATCGAAATTTGAAAAGCATAAAAAAAATCCTTCTTTCGAAAAAAACAATGTCATCTCTTTCTTATAATAATAAAAGGGATCGTAATAGATGATGACTAGCTTCGTTCATTCAATTGATGCATTTGATGTGATGAACAGAATGTGTTGTTATAAAAAAACGTAATATATAGAGAGAGATAGTAAAAAAAAATAAATAAGAATATATAATAATAATAATAGAAAAAAAAATAAGAATAAATTTTTTTTTTTATATAATAAGATTTATGAGTAAAACGAACGATTCCATGGAATCGAGAGCTTGGTTTCTTCGAAGGGCACTGTGCAGAGCTTACGCAATCTGTGTGAATGAACAACTTCCTCTCATCTTGCATGAAAGATGTCTCGGTTGTCAGGAGGAGAGAGAATTTAACCACATTAATCATTTGTGTCTTATGATGGAATGGGAAGACATTGTTACTATGTATTTCATGTGAGCATTTGAATACGTCCGATGCAATGATGTGATCGAATGTTGGAATCAATTTGTGTTTTGAGTCAGAGAACCCAAGCCCACTAAATCGGAAGAGTTGAAGTTAGTGCATTGATGTCTCACCACCGAAGACAGGGGACGTATTTTGAATTTCTTGTTGGAAAAGGGGAGACAACTAAAAAAAATTTCCATTAAATAATAAGGGATGAAAATAAAATACATAAAAAAATAATAAATATAAATAAATAAATAAATAAAAAATGAAAATGGAAACTCGAAGTAAAAAAATCTATCCATCATTAGAGAAGTCGGACATCGAGGCCTCAGCACCTTTTCTACCACCATCACTGATAGAATGAGGAGAAAGTAACGACGTGGGACAGTGGTATTGAATCAAACAAATTAATAGAATTCAATCATATCTAATGCAAGAGAGAGATTCTCATTGTTCGCTCAATAAGAAATATTGGAGATTAGAGAAATTTGTGAATGATGTGGATTTGTCTCTCATCACGACCTCTGTGGGTTTGAATGTTGCTGGAATCAGTCTATTACCGGCCACTGTCGTTGCTCTTCCAGTCATGTTGGCCGTAGAAGGATTGGCTTTGACTGTCGGATTCGTTAGTATGATTGGAAATTTAATCACTAAGAAATTATCTGTAAAGGCCAGGAAGCACGAAAACATCAGCATTTTAGCCGATGCAAAGATCGACACTGTGTGAGATAAGATCTCCCTGGCGTTGAAAGATGGTAGGATTTCAGATGGCTAATTCCTTGACATATTGAATGAAAAACAAAAATACGAAGTCATGAAAGTGAATATAAGAGTCAAGAGTCATCAGATCATCAAGGAAGAAATGAAGGATTCTCTCGTGAAAAAAAGGTAGGGAAGAAGCGAGACGATTGTTTTGTAAATTGTTAGATCACAAAAGATTCTGGAAGCAATCGATTGAAAAAAAACATATATATAAAAAAAAAAAAAAAAAAAATTATATATATAAATTTAAAAAAAAAAAAATATGAAAAAATAAATAATTAAATATATATGAAAAACAACAAATGTATTGCTTCAAATGCAAGAGAGTTACCGATATGGTTAATGTTAAAGAAGTATTGACAAAAAATAAAAGTCCCATACTACATGGAACATGTAAAGTGTGCAGTTCGACCAAGATGCAATTTGTCAAATGCTGTGCCAGCCTGACGAATAAATTGATTAATAATCTACCCTTCGAAATGCATATGCCAGGACATCAATTCACAGAACCGGGCACAGAATTAAATAAGAGATTGAATCAAGATCTGACCCCTAAATCTTGGAGCAAACCCATCAATAGGGTGGATTCGGATGCTTACACTCACGATCTGTGCTATGCTAAACATCCCGACATCGAGACTCATAAACGAATCTGTGATAATAGCATGTTGACAAAACTGAGAAAAAAATGAATCCCACTAGGAGAGAGAGACTCGAACATTCGCTGGTCGGGAATTTGATCGGTATGAAACATTGATTCAGATGGGGTGATAAGAAAAAGTATCCAGAAAAAATTATTAATGAATGCATTGGCGAACGAACTACACAAGCCCATCACACATAAATTTTGAAGGAGAAGGTTTGTGAAGGGTCTGGATCAGATCGGGTCGGCTGATCTGGTCGACATGAAATCCGTTTTGAGACAGAACGAGGGCGTTAAATACATACTGATGGTCACCAATGTGTTTTCGAAATATGGATGGATGAGACCTCTGAAGAATAAATTGGGAGCTTGCGTGGCTGAGGCTCTGAAGAGCATATTTGCATCGTCTTCTCAAAAAACTGGATAAATTGTGGGTGGACAAGGGGAAGGAATTTTACAACAGTCAAGTTCATCCACTGGTCGACCTCTATTCTGTCGACAATGAAGGGAAAGCTAACGTGATCAAACGCTGGAATAGAACCATGAAGGAAAAAATGTACAAGTATTTCACGGCCAATAAGACCAAGAAATATATCGACGTTCTAGATGAACTGGTCAAATAATACAACAATCAAGATGACACCCACGGAAGCTAGCTATCCTCAAAACGAAAAATGCATCTTCACGAAATCTCTATCCCGAAAGAATTAAGATCAGGAAGGTGTCTAGACCACCAAAAATTTCCAGTGGGCGTTCGAGTTAGAATCACTTCTTATAAGTCACTCTTCGTGAAAGGTTACACTCCTCGATGGATTGAGGAAATCTTTAAGATTGTTAGAATATTTTAAACAGAACCAGTGACTTACAAAATAGAAGCATTAGAAGATGACAGCAGAGAAATCATTGGAACATTTTACAAACAAGAATTGCAGAAGACGGCATTTTGAAAACCATCCCTTCACTTTTTTTTTTTACACATATATAGTAAGGGAAAAAATATAAATAAAATAATAATTTAAAAAAACAAAACAATTTATAATAAAAAAAGCAAACAAATTAACACAAAAAACAAAAAAATATGACGAATATATTAGATATAACCGAAGGTCTATTGAGAGACGAAAGCATTCAAGAATACGAAGTTCATGAGTACGAACCTGTGACTGGAACCAGTTTGAACAATGCCGGTGAGATAAGAATCAACGTTGAGACTCAAGATCTGTTCGTCCATCCCAGCGAAAGTTACATAGTGATACAGGAATGTCTCACCAAGGAAGACAGAAACAATTACGCCGACAATGACAAAGTCACTCTAGCCAATAATGGCATGATGCATCTGTTCAGTAATATAAAATACATGCTCGCAGGACAAGAGATAGAATCTGTGTTTCATCCCAGACAAGCCACAACGATCTACAGAGTCTTGACTATCCGGACGATTTTTTCAAAATCTAAAGGACTCAGTCAATTGTGGGTGAAAGACACCATCGCCGACATGAGTGAAGCTAATACCGGTGCCGCCACGAGATTCGACTACATCATCAAGACGTCGAGATACAGAGGAACGTTTTCATTCAGGATACCTCTGAAACACATTTGGATTCACAGAAGATTATGATAAGATTCTCTACGGATTCAAACACAATCTGATGTTGATTCGAAAAGGAAACGACAAAGCCATCATGAGACCCACTGCAGCTGATGCGGGTAAGATACATCTGAACAAGATATCTTGGTTCGTTCCACACGTGCTGCCTTCAGTCGCAGCGAAAGTACGTCTCTACTAGATCATAGAATCGAAGAGTAAATTACTGGTGGGATTTAGAATGAGACAGTGCGACATGGCTAGCATTCCATCGTCAACCAATCACTTTGATTGGAGACTGACGGTGAAATCTGCTTCAGAAAGGCCATGATTCATCGTAGTGGCATTTCAGACTGATAGGGATGGGTCTCAAAAGAGAAATATCCTTCCCTGTTCGATCTTTGTCACTTGAGAAACATGCAGGTATTTCTAAACGCCACGAGATAACCAGCCATCGATTATAATGCCTCTTTTGATAAGAACGATTTCTGCAGACTTTTTGGCGATGGCGCCAATTTCAGAAAGAAATATCATCAACTGGACAAATTGACGAGTAATCCTAATGGACAAATTGACGAGTAATCCTAACATCACTCCCACCGAATACAAATCGATGTATCCTCTGTTCGTATTTGGCATTAGTAAACAGAGCGAGTGACCAGCGAGTGACTCAAGAGTAGCATCTTAGACATTCAGATCAAGATGCAATTCGATAGGAATGTGCTGCAGAGAACCGAGGCTTTTGCCCTAGTCCTGTTGGATAGAGAGTTAGAAATCGAATCGGATGGACAAAAAATGACTATCGTTCGATGAAAAAAATAATAATAATTAAAAAAAAAAATTAAAATACCCCCCAAAAAAGTAATGAATAAAATAATTAAATAAAAAAATAAAAATATAATTGGATTTTTTGAGAAATTGAATATTCAATCTCTTAAAATCCAATTCTATTTTTTGTTGATTTTGAGTTGTCTCCCCTACATCACAAAAGTGATTATTTCAATATTTTTTTTTTCACTGTTTGTTCAGAGGATCGAGTTCGATCAACAGAGAGACCACAGAAGTGACGGCTTTGGGATTATTGGTTTTCATCTTGAAATTGATCCTATCCCCCATCTGCACCTTGAGAGGCATATCGAAGATGCTGGTGTTCGAGTGTTCATCCTTCATCTTTTCGAATCTGTACCTCTTATCGGTTTCCACAACGTTCGCCACAAGATTGACGACCACTCTATTGCTCGAGTCCGTAGAAGTCAGATGCATTCGAATAATCTCACCACCCACTGGCATGGGATATCCTATCAGACCGTGCAGTGGTCTGTTACCTCCGTTTCCGAAGGACCATTCAGCTTTTTCCGCTTCTAACGTACCGCTCTCCTCAGCCCAAATGGTGATCAATTGTCTGGCATATTTTATCTTTTCCACAATGGACATCAGAGTGCAGGCATCCGACATGTGCGTGTGATCTGATAGATTCGTGAGAGCGTGTACTCCCATGTCCAGTTTGCCTTCCATGATATCACCCTTTCTTCAGACCGTATTTTCGTCCAAGTACTGTCTGCGGACCACGCTGGAAGTGAATTCCGGTTCGTCGTCAATACCGAATAGACTGTACCCGTCCATGTCAATGCCGGCCTTCATGGTTCCTCCGGATTTTTTGTTGAGATACAATTCGTCAACTTGAGATTCCAGATAGGATTGAGAATCCTGTATGGCACCGCCGAGTCTTTGTCTGTATCGTCAATCTGGGACAGATTCAATATCTTGTTGAATCCCGCATGCAGATCCGATTTCATTTCTAGCTCGTCGACGTTATTCTTTCTCAGTTCCAAGTCTACGTATTGTTTGGCCACCGCATCGTCAGGATTTGCGGGAACGGGCACATTAATTATCTTGTTAGAATTCACATTCAATTCGGACTGCATCACTGTAACAATGTAGCGATCTCTCAGATGTTTACTGAATCTCGCATGAGCGTCGTCTGCATATCTTTTATTGGTGACATCGGTCGAATCTCTAGGATCTGCTACATTCCCCACTCATTTAGATTTCAAGTCGTGATCATCCATCATGTCTTTATTCACATAATTATCTCTCATCAACTGCCGGAAATTTTCATCTCCTCTATCGATGTATTTTTTAGTCGCAGCATCTGACAGATTGATCGGTTCAGGAAGATTGTAGATTTTCTTGTTGTTTAAATTTAAAGGTTCTTCTCAAGGTTTGTATCTCCGTATGTATCATTCGTCCAAGTTGGCAATGCCACCACCACCAACAACTTCAACTGTTCTTCTTTTCTTTCTAGAGGAACCTTCATTATCGTCAGCACGACCAAATTAATCGACTGTCATGTTTGTTTTCTTTTGTTATTATTATTTAATTTTTTTGGTTTTTATTTTAATTATAACTTTATTTTTTTTTATATTCTTTATTTATATATCTATGTATATTAATTTTTTTTCTTCTCCTTTAATGTAAATCGTTGAGAATATCCTGAAAGTGATCTCCTTCTGACCATCTCTTGAGAACGTAGAGGCACAGGTGACCACAAAACACTCGATCCGGTGCTTGCACTCATTTGGTATTGCAAATAACTGGCGTTAAATAGTTCCTTATTTCTATCAGTGGTGAGATTCCATAGCTATTAAAATAATAATTTATTATTCCAATTCGAAAACTAGGCAACCCAATGCGTACCCTCACCTCTGATATCGTGCAGATTTAAAATTCCACATTCAGAATCAGAATCTTTTTTTCTCGGTAAGGCATCCCTAGAAAACACACCTCGAAAATGTTTGATTTTTAAATCTTTCACTGCTTTCAACAGATCAATGTTGGATAGGGGTTCGTTGGGTAAGACGACACCTTCTACAGATATGTGTTTTATTTTCTTCTTATTCATAAATATGTTTTTTTTATTTATTGTTTTTTCTTATTCTTTTTTTTAATTTATAACTCACAAGTTTTTTTTAAACTTACAACATTTCGATGTCCTCAGTCATACTGCATTCATCCTGCATTCATCCTCTCGTTTTTGTTGTTGAAATATCGCAGAATAATGTCTGAGTGCGAAAGTGTGTATTTTATCCTCACATATAATTCTCTTATCATCGTCAGCCATCAATGCAATCTTATGGATTTCTTTGCTGTACATCTCATGCTTTTCGGTTTGAATTGCAGGCATCTTTTTATACACCATTGAACCATCGAAAAGACACTCTTTATACTCATCGAAAGTGATGTTTTTATTCGTCACACACGCTTGAACACCTTTACATCTCTTTATCTCTTCGCCGTCGAGGAGATAAGCATACAATTTTGGTCTCAAACCCACGAATTCGGCGAACTGTCTTCCACCACTCTCGTCTTTGAATTAACCCAACACCTTTTTATTAACACCTGTTGGAATCTTAGATGGGTGATCGTCGGGGTAATTAATCGTGTCAAACGATTTGTTCACATCTGGTGCTATGTCCTCATAGACATCTTTAGTCTCTATCTCATAAGCCAGAATGTCCATGTTGGTGAACAATAGTTTGGCTTTTGAATCGAATTTGGATTTGACATAATCATAGTGAAACTTATACATTAACTGCTTGCTGATGTCTAAGATGATCACTCCGAGATAACAGGGTTTGTCAAACTTCAGATGTGTCTTTTGCATGTGTACAGCCACTAGATTTTCGTCAAATATGATTCTCTGTTTATAATTGGGTTTCACGATTAATTTTCTAGACCTCTCTTCAGACGTGACGAGTTGAACGTCGGTTCTATTCCTAATGTTTTCCACAGATTTCCCGTACACACAATGGTGCATTAGTTTGAAGAAATCTTTTTAGAAGTCACTCTCAGCCTGCATTCTTAAATTCGTGTTGAGATCGATGTATTTTTTCATCGAAGGCTCCTCGTCAAATCGAATGATTCGATGCCCGTTGATTAATGTCATCCTGTGATCGATGTAACATTTCAGATTTTTGCAATAGACCATGTACTTGCATTTGTGATTTAAATTGGGAATGAGTTTTTTGACATTGTTCACTTTCATTCATTCGGGAGCCAGCGGATAATCATTGTGTAGATAATGTGTAACATTTCCGGATAGTCCAAATCGACCTCTAGAATAGAAGGATAATGTCTCCATTTTGGTTTTTCTTCCAACGTTTCAACCCATTTGAAATTTCCGATTGGTAAAGGATGACTCATGGCCCAACCATACAAATTATTAGCATCCCAATACCGTATGTATTTATTCGATTTTTCTGAATCAAAATCTTTTTTCATGTGAGAATTATTAGCATAAGCATATCTGGTGGAAATCATAGAGACACCACCCTTCAGAGCCTTTTCAAACATAAGCAACATGTCGACGTCCGTTAATAATTCATGTCAGACTTCGGTCGTCTTCAAGAGAGCATCCCAGGCAAGTCCAGGTGCCGTTAAATACCAAGCTGGATCTAGTTCATAATGTCAACTACACACTCGTCGAAAATTTTCAAACACATCTGCCAGGAGAAGCACATCAGTTTTCAAATAGAGTTCATGATAATCTCTCATGGATTTCATGTTGAATAATCTCCACACTTTTTGCGCATGTTCGTAATCATCATCGGAAATGTGAGACTGGTATAATTTTGAATAAAAATCTTCTTTAGGAGGTAGATTGATGTCATCGAATTTTTCGATATCACTCGTGTAATTATAAGGGTAGACACCTTTCCTCAACATGACATCCACCAATTGTCGTCGATCATCAAAATATTTACTCGTGATTTTAAATTTCTCCCTATTCAAACTGTCGACTAATTTTTCCAGACTGGCCGACATGAATTCATAAGTGTCGATGAAACTTATCTCTTTATGGATGAAACTCGTTGTTTCCTCACTCGATCCATCATTCAACTTTTTAATGACTATCTTTTTATCGACAACCTTCCATTTAGTGAAGGTAATGTATTTTTCGTCGCTTTGCACAATGCAGCTCAACTCCCTCTCACTGACAACCATATTTTTCATGAACAGGTGACAGTCGTAGCCCGAGAGATTGTAAAAATCACCGGATAGAATTGAGCATCTTCAAATCTTAAATTACATTTGTTGTGAGCAGTGCCATGAAACAGACCTGTGTAGTGATCGTGATCTCTAACTTTTTTCATTATTATTAGACTCATCATTTTTTTTATTATTTTCAGACTCCCCATCGAATGGTTGTCTACAGATGCGACATTCGGTGGTTTCATTGTATTCTCGCTGTTGCTCTGGCATGATGATCATGTCTTTGGATTTTAAAAATTTGTCATATAATTCTTGAATTTTTTATTCTAACTCTTCCACGAATTTTTTAGCCATGTTGTCGTCATCTGAACATTTAGTGCAGACGAATGGACCTGACGATTCTCGATCGTCGAAAGAACATTTCACATAATAACAATAGACTGAAGGTACATGCTTCCGATGTTTTTTGGCATAACTCTTATGCTGGCAAGAATTCATTTTGTGGAGAAACATTCGAAATCGGCATAGACGACGAATGGCGGCTCTAATCCTCTTTTGTAGTTGTAAAAGTTCATTTAAGTGTTAGGTTTAGGCATTTCGATGCAACGCTTGGCTTTTCATTGCAATATTCCTGATGACGCATCAACTATTCTTGACAACGGAACGAATTCATGCAGTTGAGACAGAAAAATTTCTCACCATTATGTTTAGTAATCTGCTACAACAGCAATGGACTCATATTTTTAATCCAGCAATAATGTTGATTGTCTCACTGTCAGAAAGTAATAACAAATTAACAATCTTTTCTATCTCTTTGTGCGAAGTCAGTGTGAGAGGATAGACTATTTGTTTTTCATTGTCGCATCCCAAGACATTCACGGCCACGGTGGAATTTAGCTTTTCGAAACGTTCGATGTCTTTCAACCACGCCGGGAAAGACACTCCCGTCCAATCGAGATTTTTACAAGTCTCTGCGTACTTGGAAACTCTCTGTGACCGTTTTCTACAGGATATAAGGCCGATGTGATTGCCCACTTGAAACACTCGCTATCATCTTTATTTTTCACGTTAATCATGGCATTTTTATTAGATACAAATTTAGGCAATTTTATGTAGGAAGACGTTCTCAACGGATTGTGTCTGTCCACATGAATCTTGAGATTCAATACCTTCTGGAACATCCAACCACTTCCCTTGAGATGATAATGAGCCATAGATTCCAACATCTTGTCTTTCATCACTTTGTAAACGTCAGATACTTCATTGTCTCTAAACACAGTCTCGTTTTTAGATTGGAAATAGGCATCTTCCACCATGCTCTCACCCGTGTTCACGTTGACCATTTTCATCAGTCAATACAAAATCATTTTCATTTTTGGACCCTTTTCTAGATGTTCTCGAAATACATCCAACACTCCACACTTTGCCTGTTCCATGAACGATTCGGGTCGATATTTGCGAGACCGGGAATCACGTCGAAAGTTTTAAAATATCCTTTAATGGAGACATCTCATTCTATCGGTGTAAACGATTTCTCTAACGCTTTGAATATGATTCCCTCTATCATATCGAGTCCTTGTTTTCTTCAGTGCTCTCACGACTTCTTCCATCATTTTTTTTCCTAACGAATCGTCACCTCGAACCGCATCGCTTTTCATTTTTGTTTTTCATTCTCTTTCGAAACCTGCCGGTCCACTTTTCATTTAACAGTCTTCTTCTTAGTTTCCACAGTCATTTGTCGATGTTGTTTCATCACTGCTGCATTCTCATTTTTTTCACAAATCAAGTTTTTGTCGCTGTTGTAGATCTTTCGTCCACTCCCTTTCCATCGAGTAAACGATCAATGCATTCCTTTTATTCATCTGTTTAACACCTTTCAAATTCAATGACTGACGTACTTTCACTTGTAATTTCACCAGTGGTAGATCATAGGTCTCCTTACACACGACTCCAATCAATTGTCATTTGGTTCTGTAACAGTTGTAATTTTTAATTCCTAGATTTCTACAGTACTTTTTCAACTCGGCTACGTTAGACAAATATAACTTTTCCACATTAGACGTTGTTGTTTATGAAATTTTTTTTATGTTAAAACTTCCTATTTAATATATATGTTATTTGAGGGGGTTTTGTTTAAAAAAAAATTTTGCTAATTTTTTAAACTTCTTATTTTAATATATATATATATATTTTTTTTTTAATGAAAAACACCAATTTTTTTTTAGTGAAATTCAATTTTTTTTAAAACAAAACACCAAATTTTTTTAAGTGAAATTCAATTTTGTTAACACAAAAAAAACATTTAACACACAAAAAATAAATTAAGATGATTTAGGTACATCGCATCCGAACTAATCATTTATACCTTCACCTAAAAAAACCCCAACATTTGATGTCTGAGTCTCATCAGTAAAAACGCAAAACAAAAAAAAAATAATTGTACACCGTAGAAAACCAGTACTGCATCACTTTTCTCAATTCATTCCAATCAATGGTGAATAGAGTTACATGCATGAGAAACACACACTCAGTCTAGATTTGAAAATATTAAAATATCTACTTTGCATTTCACTTCATTCAGTAATGAATGTAGACGACAAACGTGGTTATATTTTATAGTACACAGTACATCAAAGTAAGGAAAAACAACCGGTTGTTTTATAAAAAAAATTGAACAGTCGTCTAAGTTGTGAAAGCAATCATGCTCCATTAATATTTCAATCGAGTGAGTGCACATTCCTCGAGATAAAAAGAAATGAAATGCACTTTTAATGTTTTTTTTTTTTGAGTCGTGATTTAAACATCTATCTTATAATGGACTTCATAATCTCAAATCCGCGACTAAAATATTTGTTTTGAACTTATTCTGTCCAGATTGATATACAAAGCGGAATACCAGATTCACTTTATCAAAAGTTCGTCTTTCTCCAGAGATCAAATTAAATTCACGAATCAGTTGTTCAGAAATATTTGGATATATGTTAGTTCCACAGAACAATGATAAATCGTCCGGATTAAAATTTTCTATCTCATCGGATAGAATCATCAACAAAGCGTCTTGATATTTGTACATTAAATCGAGAGCAATTTCGTTCTGTTTTAGAGGTAAGATACTTTTTTCATATTCCTGTATTAACCCACTAGTCTCCACGTCTGTTAATTCAATAGAGTCGTGAGATTCTAACTTATAAATTTTAGTATCAAACTTTGAATACCTTTCGACCCTTTTCAATTTTAATGCAGATTTTTTAGGTGTGGAGGATTTCATGAACTATTATTGTTTTTGTCATAGTTTTGTTGAAATTTTTTTTATAAAAAATATTAAATTTTATGTTTTTTTTTTAAAATGATAATTATTATTAATTGTAAAAATATTTTTTTTATTTTTGTTTCTTCTTATATATATATATGTAAAAAAAATAAAATAACTTTTACAGTTTTTTTTTCTTTAATGACAAAAACAAGCATGTAATGGAGAGGAAGGGGAAAAAAATGACTTTGTAATCTCCTTGAATAATCCTTCAAAAATAATACATCACATGCCTGGTTTTATAAAAAAAGGAAGATGTTTTTCGGCTCTGGTCGTGACCCTACCCCACAACGAGGATTGAAAATATAATATTCGTACTCTACTCGTCGATACCTTTAATTTGATAGGTCACACGACTACCTTCTTGAAACTTTTGATGTTTTTTTTATTCTAGTCGTGACCCCACCCCCACGACGAGGATTGAAAATATAATTTTCGTAATCTACGGTCGAGTTTACCGGCTCGATCTACGAATTCACCTCGATCGAACCGTTGTCTTTTTCTGTGGGAATCGACGTTCGATCGCATATTTTTCTAGCTGGAAATTTAAAAAAAACACTGTGTTTTCAGAATTTTTCCCAATGGAAATCTCAGTGCTAATCTGTAGCCGGTCACAATCGTGCAAAATCCCATTCCGTGCATGTCGAAAAAATTCACCCCAATGGGAAAATCAGTGTTAAATTTATCAAAAAAGCGGGTTTGTCAAACCAGGATCATTTTTTAGACATTTTCGACGAATTCCGTCGAAAGTGCGCCAGAAATGCTCGAATTTAAACATTTTCCAGAAAAAAACAAGGTTTTCGGGGAAAAATTGAGTTATTTTTGGAAAAAATAAAGTTTTTACCAGAAAAATTTGGGTTTTTCCAAAAGAATTTGTTTTTTCCAAAAATTTTTGGGTTTTTCCAAAAATAACTCAACTTTTCTGGCGCACCTAAGTTTCTAGCGCAACACGACTGAAGTGCGCTGGAACTCTCCATATACCACTACTTTCATTCATTCATTCATTCATTCATTCATTCATTCATTCATTCATTCATTCATTCATATTATTGGACAAAAAGAGGATTCTGGGGGCTTCTGAGTCCATTTCGGTGGGTTTTTGATGGTTTGGGGTATTTCTCTTGCATATTTTGGTGCTTAGATGTACTCCTATTTATTCGAACTCACCCTCAGAACATACCCCCGTCTTATTGGACGGTCACATAACAACCACGTGCCACTATAGAAACCAAGATGGCGGCCTCCAGTATACGGAAACGCGTGTCACCCTAACGACCCACGCTGCCCATGCGCACTGACACCACGTATCACTATGTGGATGACGTCACATAACGACCGTTTACGCGGGCTACCATGACAACGAAATACGTGTAGCTGAGTCACGTAACTAGGGCGTCCATCTGGGGGGTCCACCCAATAGGGGCCGTTTCATCTCTCCCCTAACTAGTAAAATGCATTTTTCTCAATGTTTCGTTTTTAGCTTATTTGCTTTACAAGGATTGGCGAGTAAGTTATGCAACTTATATTAACGCCTCTCCTTGGCCCAATGGCGCAGGTATGTGGGGTAACCTTCCTAGTGGAAACTTCGTCGTGGCCTCGCTCTTCTCGAATACTACGAAGGGATCTTTAGCCTGCATGGAGTGTGTCTCTGCCCTCACAGAGGGCAGCCATTTTACGTTCCCATCCTATAGGACGGTACGCCGTGACAGCATCAACCCACAATTGATGCTGACAGAGAGTGATCAGGCACCGAAGTGAACTTTCCCCGACCGAAGATCGATCCCAGGGCCTCTGGCAAGAGAGGCCAGCGCACTTATCCACCCGGCCACCACTCTCTTTCTTAATGTAGAGGTGCGTGTGTTCCCAGTGTAGCGTCGTGTATTGCATTCCCACAACATCAAAGCAAGTTGACCACCACTGATATACGACAGTGTGTGGTGCCTTGTCTGATAGTCCCTTTCAAGTTTAAAATGCATCCTTCGTCCCTGATCTCTCTTAAGCGACCCTTCAAGGTAACGAACTGTGAACTTAACGATCACAATGCATGTTATATCGCCAAGTCGTTGCGGGATACATCTCATTTTTTTACCCTAGAGCTGACAGAGTTAAATAGCATGACACTTCGATATTGAGCACATCAAGTGCGGATGTTTTTCACGTTAAGTGAGAGTACAATTTAAATCCATAGATCACCGAGTGCTGTCATGAAAACATGTTTCGTCATTTACTACGATCAGCGTAACATAGTAAATCTAAATATACACGGTTCTGGGCTGAAAAACTTCAAGTTTTCCCACGACAAATATCACTGACTGCAAAGTTCATGTTAAGTACATTACAATTTACAACATCGTCTTTGCTGATAGCTGGAAATCGTTGTATCCGGGTTGTAGCGTACAGTTCCAATTTGTATAATTATAACCCTGTCCCATTAGCAATTTCCCTGTTCTTCTTCGTTCCGTCGATGTACACTTACCAAATTATTTACAGGTGAAGACGAGAAGTGTAGATACAGAGGCAGATTCCCTTGGTGGGTAGGGGGCTGGGGGAATCCACTACACCACTTTTGGGTTCATGAAAATGTGCTTGAAATTGGTCCACTGAGTTTTTGTACGAATTTCGTTTTTTAAGGTAAGTTTTCGCTGTATCCTCATTTCACCAGTGTTAGCTGTTTTGTTCGTAAAAGGGGTATCTGTGCTTTTGGTGTACTAAAATGCTAGTTATAGTACGGTGTTTGTTGTGCTTGGCAATTGAAAACTTTCACCATGATCCACCTAGGACGAAATCCAGGGACGCCGGTAGAACGGGGGCAAAGGGGGCAGCTGCCCTCCCAGCATTCGGACCAAGGGGGCAGACAATGCCCTTCCCAGGTTCGTCACTCAATTTTTTTCAATGCTTTATTCTCAAGGTGGAGCTAAAATACAACCCAAATCCCTTTTGGGAGCTTCCAAAATTCATTGGGAGAGTTCGGGATACACCTCGTTTCAAACTCCCCTAACTCAGTCTTTCGGCTTCCGAGACATGCATACTTCGGCCTGTCATGGCGGGACTGCTAATGCGAGTAAATGCTCTTTTTCCGAGGGTCTGGAACCCCCCCCCCCCCCACCCCTCCCGAAGTGCTTTTGGTGCCCCTGTCAGAATCTGATTACTTTTGGCCTATGGGGTATTCCTGATTGACAAAGGCGATATAAAATCTAATTCAAGCAGTTGCATCTTCACTGAACATAGCAATCTGATGTTCCAAGAAGTGCTGAATTTAGAAATTCACGTGAACAAATACATCTCCTTACAAGAGGATTTCCAATTCAACATAAAAACTAAAGATTCGAAGTCTGTTTTGAAGTAGACATCGGCCTACATGAGGCGGAACTAAAACAACTCACTACTTGCGGTAATGCAGAAGATACGGTCTCTGTGCCCGTGTTAGTCCACGGTTGGCCCTTAGTGATACTATCCAACGAACGCATTATACCAAAGGAAATTGGTATAGGCAGTGCGCAATGTAGACTGGGCGGTATTGCGAGGTAATGCTGGTTGTCTGGCATGGTATTAAAGAATGTAGGGTTTGTACCTCCGTTGATCTATTGTTATGCATTTGTACTAATAACCCATCGAATGCATGGTGCAATCGGGGGTGCTATGGGTAGTGCAGAATGCTAGGTCGTGCAGTGCTTTGGGGGTAGGCCGTGCTTGGTTGTTTGGTACGGTAGTATATGGCGAACGGTCTGTACCATATTGGTCTATTGTTAGTTCTTAATTATACTATGTACATGAGGCGTTATGCTGTCCGACGCTTGTTACGGGTAGTACGTAATATAGAGTCATGCAGTTTGGTGGCTCATGCTTGTTTGTTTAGTGCGATAGCATAAGACAAATAATCTGATCTGGGCTCCTGTTGCCCCTTAATATTATTAATTCAGCTGAGGCGTTATATTGTCCTACAGTTGGTGGGGGCAGTATGTGGGGGCGCGGTGGAACTGCGGTAACCGGTTCTCGTCAGATCACCGAAGTTAAGCAACGCCGTGTCCGGTTAGTCCTTGGAAAGGTGACGGTCTGAGCGATCGATTCGGATTACCACGTTGTTTCCTTGGGCAAAGCACTTAACCCCGATTGTCCACATGGGGGCACGATGGCGCCGTGTACTAAGGCATACTGCACGTAGATGGTACGCATGTCTTCAAACAACCTAACCCTGCCTGTGCTGCCGTGCGGAGGTATGATGTTGGGGAGCTGGCAGCTGCTTGTCGTTGCTCGGTGGTTCTCTCCGGGTATTCCGGCTCCCTCGACCCATAAAACTGTCACGGTCATGATTAGTATTTGACCTTAAACACCAATAAATAAATAAATAAATAAATAAATAAATAAATAAATAAATAAATAAATAAATAAATAAATAAATAAATAAATAGGGGCAGTACGTAATCAAGTCATACAGTGTTGGGAAGGCATGCATGGTTGCCTGGTACGTTAGTATAGGATGAACTGTCTGACCCCCTTAATCTAGTGTTTTAATCTAGTGTTAGTTCTTTGTTATACTATTTACCTAAAGCGTTAAGCTGTCCCAAAGTTGGTATAGGTAGTACGTGAAGCTATGTCATGCAGAGTTTTGCTTGGTTGTCTGGTACGATAGTATATAGCCTGTACCCATGGGTATAGACGATTGACTAAATTTGATTTTATCTCCACGCTGCAGTCACGATTAGCCATTGTGCATAAATATGTGACCTTAAACACCAATAAATTACATTAATTAAATTAGTATAGACTGTACCCCCGTTGATCCACTAGTATCCCTTGTAGAAAAGTCTGTGGTTTCAGATAAACCCTTTTTCCGAGATGAGGATATGAGTCGTAAGAGTAGTCACTCATTGGAGTAATTGTTCGGTACAGTGGCGCCCACTTAATTGTATATCTCTTAATTGAATAACCCTGTTAATTGAATATAATTTCCAAATGCCAAACCATTTACCATACTTTCAGTACAAATCTGACCTGTTAATTGAATATGGGTTATAGAGAAAACTCCTGTTAATTGAAAAAAAAGATCCTGTACAATGTCGAGAAAATATCTTGACACTCACCAAATACCCAATATTTAGGGACCTATTTCACATAAGTGCATCTAATATAGGCATTTATTCTATTATATCTTGTTTGACAGAGCTCCTGGAGCTCTGTCAAACAAGATATAATAGAATCAATGCTCAATTTATCTATAAAATACAGGAAAGTGCCCAGAACCCTTTTAACTGAATACTCCTGTTAATTGAATAATTTTCACTGGCAAAGTGGCTATTCAATTAACAGCTAGGTTCCGCTGTATTTTATTTGCTCGACAAGATTCGAGTCGGCCGAGCAACGCATTTTCCGGTAACTAGTCGATACACGTTTGGACTTAAGAACCTTACAGGTCTTCGTTATACACGGGGTAGATAAATCTATGTAGGTAGCTAGGGGAGTCAGAATAGGATCAGTAATGTGTAGAAACGCTCCAGGAATAGGTAGAGAAAAACGAGGATTCTAGAAGAATCCGAACTGGATAAATAATGTCCCTGACAGTCCCCAAGCCACCACTATCGTCAGTTACCAAGTCCCAATCAGTTCATGTCAAATAAGGAACTGGGAATAAGTAACGATTGTCACATCCGTTGTGTTGCTTGATAATCATTCAGCGGTGAAGAAACTCCAGATACCCACATTTCAGTAATGCTTTCCGAACTTAAGGAGTGAGGGAACGGACCGCGTCGCCCGTCGGTCATAGAACGGGCGCTCAACGCGCAGCGTTGGTCGATTGGTCGACGTGGGAGACATCGTTGGTGGAAAGCCCGAGAAAGAGAGAGAGAGAGAGAGAGAGAGAGAGAGAGAGAGAGAGAGAGAGAGTACTCCCTCTCGTATAGTAAGATGGCCGGGGTCCCAAACCCGGTTTAGATCGGCTTGCAAGACGAGTGAGTGCTCGCTATGTTGGATATTCATGAAAATCGTGCCATCCCAGGTCTTTAAATTGTATGGGAACGGGGTCCCCACTTAGGCAGAGGTTTCACCAGTAAAGCGCCACTGTCACATGTGTCAAGGATGTAGCCAGGGAGGGTCATAGAGGTCGTACGCCCCCATAAATCCCCAAAGGTCCACGGCCGATATTCTCCTCAGCAATCTAATACATGGCTATATACAAGTTGATTCACTTTCACTCAGCATGAAATCTTTGATCACTGCTGATATCGATCTCGGGGCCTTCAAACATTGAAAAAAAAAGTCCGGGGCAGGCGTCCCGGACCCCCTCCAATGGGGGGGGGGGGGGAATCAACCTTTCCCATAATCTCCCCCAACTTGACCTTCGGCCAAGGCTTGGCTCCGGCCAAGATTTCAGTCCTTTTTGTTGCCAGACATTCACATCCCTGAGTTATACTGTGGACGATCGACCTAAAAATGTTGGCTACACATCTGTCTGTACCATTTGCAAGCAGAAAAGAAGCTTCAAACAAAAAAGGAAAACATACCTACTTGCACTGAGCCATTAGTGCAAAAAAGTCACAACCATTCAACACTTAATGTTCGATGCCCACCCGCGTGCACTTTGATTTTCTGCACAGTGATTTTCAATAAAGTGTTGTTGAAATCGGAAGAAGTCTCTCATAGACAATTCAGTCGTTTATGGGTTTTGATTCCCCGTCTGGCTTTATTACAAACTCATTTATTTATTCATTGGTGTTTAAGATCACATACTTATGCACAATGGCTAATCGTGACCGTGACAGTTTTACGGGTGGAGGAAGCCGGAGTACCCGAAGAGAACCACCGAGCATCGACGAGCAACTATCACCTCCTCAACATTCTAACTCTGTTCAAGCTCCGCTCAAGCAGGGTTACAGCGGTTGGAGACATGTGCACCATCGACGTGCAGTGCGCCTTAGTACACGACGTCATTGTGCCCCATGTAGGCAACCGGGCTTGCCCAAGGACACAACGTGGGTAGTTCCGAACGGAGATTGAACTCGGGACCACGAGCATAGAAGCCCAACACTCTACCACTGAGCCACCGCTATCCCACTCACAATGCATGGGTGAAGTGGAAAAGACAAGCTTTCTACTTTTCAAATCAAGCCCCCACAAAGGCTCCCACGTAGGCCCTATCATTTATCAGACAAAAACTGTTGTTGAATTCGAGATATTTTTGTCCTGGACATATCGGAACTCAAGTCAGTTCATAAGAGAAACACTTCATATCAAAAATAAAGTCAACTGACGTCGTTAAGGAAGGTGGCAAAGAAACGCAAAATGGATTTTTTTGTATATGGTTGCAGTCTAAAATCAGTTGGGTTAAAAACCTACCCAAATCCAGCTAATTTGGGTTTATTTTAAACCAAACTAATTTTAGAGTGTACGATGCCAAAAATAAGTTTAGGCCGATATATATATATATCGTCGGCAATTTGACGAAGTTATATATATATATATATATATATATATATATATATATATATATATATATATATATATATATATATATATATATTAGTAACTGTTACTCGGGGACGTAGAAAGCATTTCGAATTTGGTGGAGGGGGTGGGGGGGGTGGAGGTAACAGAACACCCCCCCACACTGATATATATTAGTGGTGGCTCATGTGACTTAGTGCATGGCATGATAGCAATACAATACACAAAACTATATTTGGGACTCATACACCTCTACATTTAGAAAAATGAACATTTCTGGCTCTTTATTTAACAAATTTGTTAATTTTTTCTCGCTTTTAAAGGCCGTTGAAGAGACAAATCAACGAGAGAATATTCGGTCACATCTTAAGAGTAAAGAGTGTGTGCACACCTTTTTATCTAATTCCCAGTAAAAATGCATTCACCAGTTGGTAAAGATAACGTATTCCGAATCTCTCTCTCTCTCTCCACCCCCACCGCCACCCCCCTCTCTCGCTCAGCTACTTCTGGAAATATATCTCTGTCACCACGGCCGATTCGAACCCTCTCTGTCTGTTTCTACGTCTCTGTTTATCTCATTAACCCACGGATCTGTCCCTTCTGATCCCCCTCTCTCCCCCTCCCTCCCTCCCTCTCGCGAGAGAGTTCTTCCACCTGTAAACAGCAAAAGAATAAATATTATCTCTGAACTCATGAACAGGAGAGGGAGAGAGAAAGGGATAGAGAGAGAGAGAGAGAGAGAGAGAGAGAGAGAGAGAGAGAGAGAGATGGGAGGGAGAGAGCGATTCCAAGAGAAATGTTGCAGAGCGTAGAGTTATTTGTTTTCTATATGTAGCCGTGTCTGTCTTCTATATTAATTTTGTTATCTCAACAGTTCCGATACGAGGTGACCCTGGCTGTTGAAAGTATCGTTAAACACCAATAAAACAAACAAACATTATCTCAACAGTGATCTACCGGAACGGTGTACAATATGAGAAATCTATAAATATTCGAAGATGAAGGCGAATCATTTTTTTTCATTTCCAATTTTTCCGTCTAAATCACACCATATGCCTCATCATTGATACGAGCTCGAGGGCTCCTCTCAATGAAGGATCTTAAGCTAAAGCTATTCTTTGAAAAACACTGGAATTCGAAGATCCATTTTTGTTCTTAACGTTTTGGGGAATTATCCCTTTGTCGGTCAAAATGGTTTATGGATAAAAATAGTATTTATAATTAAAGGTCTGTTCTGTCGGGAGAGAGGTGACGAAATGTTTTTTCAAAGTGGTACACTCCATTCAATGAGCTCACACACAGAACCTCGGGCTCCCGTGATGTCGCTGCCTTCTTTTGACAATTCAGACGATTTTGATTAGCCTTTTGTGACCAATAACTATGGGAGCCTATAATTAGAGCATGTCGTCTTTTTCGGGAGACGAAGTATCCACAGGAAAGTTCAATATACACCAAATTACATAGAGGTACAGAGTTTGAAATAAACATGATGATCGCAGTGTGTATGCACGATATGTAGTTAATTACAGGCTTTTGAGCTATCGTTTTTGGCTTCCTTTCTACTGGGATACTTTATGGAGCATATTGTAAGTAGAGAATTTACCCCCCTCCGTCCTCCCGTACGAGACAGACTGGAAGCATGCGCAACAATATAACAATACTTTGTTTTGGAGAATCGTGGTATGATTTGGGGAAGAAGTATTCCAGGATAGAAACATATTCACAATGTGATTCTTGACCCTACAATGCAGGACGAGATGACACAGGAAGTGAAGAATTCAGCAAAGTAATAACCCTAGTCTGAGGAAAAAAAACAACAGTTTCAGCGAATGGACCTCGGATTTAACACGGGGGAGGTGGGGGGGGGGGGGGGGGGGGGGGGCTTTAGCTGAAACATCGATGGGTCTCATCGTGTTCTTTTATGAGGGTTATATAATCTGTCAGATATGACTCCAATATGTGTGTCTTCATGACGGGCTTTACTCCCTGTAAGCCCATTTTAGAAACTTAATTTATAGAGGAATTGCTTAACAAATACTAAATAAGGCTGGGGTGGGAGTAGGGGTGGGGTTATGGTGGAGGTTATCGAACAATAACGAAAATTAAGCCCCACTCTCAATATCCATCAAACCCAGAATGGAGTAACATTTATTCGTTTCTTACCGCGAGTCCAGAAAACCATGTTGGCCTACTAACAGAGGGTAACTAAGTAATAGTTTAAAAAAGATCAACGCAAATTTCTTTCAAGGTTTAACCCTTTACCCAACGCAGACAATATCAAAATTTATTATTTTAAATAGCATTTTTTTTATTTTTCAAAATATTTAAACAAAACAATATTATGTGACCCCTCGTTGGAACGAACTCGACGAGCTCGTTCCAAAGAGGGGTCACATAATATGTTTTTTTTTTAAATTTTTGAAAAATAATATTTTTTCAGCTGATGAATTTGCATATTACGCGGGCGGATGTGGCCGATTCGTTGGGTAAATGATTAACCAAGCCTTCCATCTGGGTATTTCAACAACAGTCACAACAACCACAAAATATATACAGGTACTTAGAGCTAAGGGGTTTCAATATTCGGGCACTTTTATAAGAAAAAATAGAGTTTTGTCTTTGTTTTCGGTTTTTGTCAGGTAATGGACTATTTTCCTAAACCAGGTGTGGATATTTATAAAATGTCCTGCCGTTTATAAGTGACTGCGAGTATTTGGGGGTAAGCTGACTACGAGTATTTGGGGGGGGGGGGGGGGGGGGGGTAAATATGAACATTACGGGAGGCGGCATCTACCGAAACCACACAAATAAACTGACTGTGAAGGAGAAGCGAATCCTTAACCAAATGAAACTTATATCGGGAGAAACGGTTTCAATAAGCTTTTCGTGGGGAAACCCTTTTGGGAAATGATGGACGTACCAAGTATAACAGGGACGCCGGAGACTAATTCGAAGGGGGTGGGGGCTAAAAAAATGCTGGTTTGGAGAGTCCAAGCTCCCACGATGGTTTGCCCCGCGGTAAGAAAATTGTGATAAATTATACCAAAAACACTCAATTTCCTTGCATTTCAGTATGATTTTAACCCTTTACCTAACGTAACGGTCAAAACCGGCCAGCGCTATTCTCAAAAATCGACAATTAATTTTCATTATTTTTTTCATTATTTATCTCAAAAACATAGGTTATGACCCCTCGTTGGAACGAGCTCGTCGAGCTCGTTCCAACGAGGGGTCATAACCTATGTTTTTGAAACAAAAAATGAAAAAAATTAGTTATTCAAGAATTATTTTTGCAAGTGTCGTCTGCTTTTCAGGTTAGGTAAAGGGTTAACACAGAAAAACAGCGTCCTCGTGGGCAGAAAATTTCAAAATCTAGATCGACAAACAAAATTGGGCACCTGGCGATTAAGCATGTCAAACGAAATCATACAAAGCCGAAAAATAATTCAAGTTTGCCATAATTTGTTACTTTATTTCAAGGATTACCCAAAACAAGTGTTGTTAATTGGCGAAAGAGATTGTACAGATCGCTTCTAAGGAGCATACTCGGCGAAAAATGTGTGTGTGTGTGGGGGGTGGGGGGTGGGGGGCTGAAGCTCCCTTGCCCCCCCCCCCCCCCCCGTCTCCACGGCGTCCTTGTATAAAATACGGCACGGAAGTGGTACCTCTAAACGAAATGGCTTTAAAGAGCTTGGAAATCCTGCAGAGTGATGCAGGTCGATGGATAACTGGGTCATGAAATACCGCCGCACTAGAAGCAATCAGGGGTGAGCTTGAGTGGATGAGGATCAAGGACATGATAGACTTAATGGAACCCATGTTATCATAACTATATGGTAAATCTCCCCGACAGCCGATGGTGTAACCTGATGTTCGAGAATATTTGGAATTCAAATACAAAGACAGGGTGGATGGTTCAACTGAGGGAGTTAACAGGGAACTACTCAATGGAGATTTCGGACTTAGAAATATATAGGGACAACCCAGGATAAACAAAATCGTCAGAGAAAGCGTCATGGAAGATGGTACCCCTAATTGGCGAGAAGGTGTCAAATCAAAGAGGTCTTTGGGTGGCCTACATGATAAAGGGAAACCAGGTTTTGAAAAGTGCCTTGAGGGCACCTTTGAGGACTCAGTTGTCCAAGCTGGGGTCGCAGTCCCTGGAGCTTTGGGAAAATTAGGAAAACAGCGAAAAGGAGAGCCAGTTGTGTAATTTAGGCGTGGTGGAGACCCTGGAATACTTTTTACTATAATTCCAGTTTTGTGGGGAGGTGTATTCGCACCCACCACATCCCTCCCCAGCCATGTGCCTGTTACTGGTACAAACAAATGCAAACAATTGCAAATACAACGCTTGCAAAGATGTAAGTACTTTTCAGTAGGAATTTCGTATCCCCCACCCCCACGCGTCTTCCAGAATTCGCGAGAAGTGAATCTGTGGTAAACAAGTTTTTTCTTTTACTGGTTAATAGCCTATTAATAAGAGCCGGTTACCAACGCCTGCGTGCGAGTCCGAAAGTCGGCAACCTGAGTATAAACAATATTACTGGCTAGACTTGAGACTCTATATTTTTGTTGCAGTCAGGGTATAGTCGAAAATACTGCAGGCGTGTAGCCATGATTATATAATAAGGGGTGCCCAAGCCCAGAGTATTTTTAAGCAATTTCTACTGGGCGACATAGATCTCTAATAGGCATCCACCCATTACATTATGGTTTCTCAAAAATGGTAAGTTCTCAACTGATTCAAAATTGGTCATGCATTTCAGTCGAAATACAAAATTTAATATTACCAATATTTTTAAAAAGAAATGATACTGATAGTTGCATAAATGTTATTACGAATAACAAAATGAAATCACACACTCTTACATGTACAAAAACATCACCCATGTTTGAGTCTGAATTTAAAAATTCAACAACCAGTGTACTACACTGGTTGTTGAATTTTTAAATTCAAACTCAAACATGGGTGATGTGAGTGTAGTCGTGTACTGCTTGTGTACATATGAAAAATTAAATGCCAAAAAACAGTCGCCCAGTACCTTGAAAACTACTGTTACTGGGAGACAAATATTCATCACTGGGCGACATTTTGTCGCCCAGTGATAATGTTAAAAAATACTCTGCGGCCAAGCCAGTTTGGGGAGAAGGGCAAATATGATATTTGAAAAGCCGTTGTGTGTGGTTTCTCTCTCTCCCCCTCTCCGTCCTAACTAGGACACTCCGGTCGTTATGCCTCCTCCCTCTTCCCTTGGGAAGAGGGCAGAGGATTAACGATCGGAGGGTCCTAGTTAGGACTAGGCTCCCACACCCCCTCCCCGGGAATATTTGGCAAAATTCAATGCTTTAAGCGCGAATCTGAGACATTTGTGGCGTGTGTTGCCCTTGAAATGAGCATTGGGCCAATGTTTTTTTATGGGAGGGGAGGGGTGCAAAAGTTTTAGGAGGGTCAAGGCCATTCCAGTGCGGTAAATGACCTTAGACACTAATACATGAACACATAAATCACTCAGAACATTTCCGTACACAACTGTACCAAACTATTCTTACATCAGTTTGCTATCTTCAGACCAGGAAAGATTTTTGTCTAGACTGGTGAATCACTCTCGTCGTGGTTATGCTCGCTACATCTGATTTATTTGATGCCCACTTGCAGAACTCTTCCGAACCGTCTTAAAAACAAATATTTATATACCAAACGAATAGAAACAGACTAAACATTGTTTCTTGACATGTGACATGTTTATGTTTATTGATGTAAAACTAAGGTGGACATGGCTCGGTTTCGAAACAGTACGGTATAGTGTTTTGAAAGCAGGTGTGACATTTGGTCTGCTCTCGCCCTCCAGAGTTCAAATGGGGCTATCTGTGTGGGAAATTTTCCTCGTTTGAACTCTTCTGATATTTCTTGTTGGGGAAAAGTCTGAACTGAACTCGATAAATTCCATTTACAAGCAAAGGCGGTGGGTCGGCGGTGGGCTGGCGGCGGGACGGCATTTGGCCAATGAATTCCACCCTCGATTCGTCAACTTATTCTACTATCAACCATTTTCCAATACGAAGGCAAAACCTCGGTTTGAAAGTGGTTGAAGGAGACGAAATATACCGAGCCATATCATTTCGTGCAAACTAAATTACATATACGCGGGACTGTTTTGTTACATTTTCTTCCACCCGCCGAACCCAGTCAAGTCCAATGGCGTATTCATACGTGCAACCCCCCCCCCCCCCCTCACTTTCATTAACCTTCTGCCGTCTCTGATTACAATAGAGTTGGGCGGTTTTCCGGTTAGGTTCCGGTTTCTGTAGCAAACCAGAAAACTGGACTAGTGGATACCATGGACTCTCGCCGCGTAGTCTATCCGGCAAAGGGGCGAATACGTCGAGTTCTCATTGTCACATCTTCTTCCATCGAACGAGTCAATAAGAGAGGAAATATGACAATGACAACTTAACATAGATGATATGAGCTTTAGGGAGCGCAGTGGCTCAGTGGTAGACTGTTGGACTTCTATGCTAGAGGTTCCAAGTTCGATCCCCGCCCGGGGCAAGGCACTTTATCCCGGTTGCCTACATGGGGGCACGATGACGCCGTGTACTAAGGCGTACAGTACGTCAATGGTGCACATGTCTTCAACCGCTGTAACCCTGTTTGAGCGGAGCTTGAACAGAGTTAGAATGTTGAAGAGCTGACAGTTGCTCGTCGATGCTCGGTGGTTCTCTCCGTCTTCCTCCACCCGTAAACCTGTCACGGTCACGATTAGCCATTGAACATAAGTATGTGACCTTAAACACCAATAAATAAATAAATAAATAAATGAATAAATAATGATATGAGCTTTGTCATTTCATCCCCTGAGTTCCAATGTGTTCTATGTGCCGCTTGGCACATAGAACACATTGGAACTCGGGAGACGATTTGTAGACGTGATTTATGTATTTTCTGGCTCAATAGGCTCAGCACGTGACCCCTTAGAACCCATAATAACCCCTAAGAATGATTAAAGGGATGTTAGACTAACCCAATGGAGATGCTCACGAACAGGGCTTTTTGTGGTAAATGATATCGTCCAAATTATTGTTTGTCCATTAGAGTATCCTCCTCTCACACTAGTGTTAGGCTGCGATCTCCAAGTGAGTCAGTTCCCAACTGTTGTCGATCAATGTTGATGTCTTGTGCATTCAAGTTGGCCCTTTTCAATTGCCGTCCTTCTCTTTCACTCGTCCTCTCGTTCTACTTTCTTCATTTATTTCCGTGTTTAAACAATATCCAACCAACCCACCCGTTCTATTTGTCTAACTGAAATTGTGTAATCTTACAGACTTGGGAGACGGTACTCATAAGCGTCCAGCTTTCTTCTGAATCCCCTACTACAAGTTAGTTTGATATGTTATGTGTTAATTGTATTCACTGAAAGTTATGTATAAAACTTTCAATCTGTTTACACTTGTTTGCATGTATACAGTTAAATTGTCTTTTTTCAATAAATATTGTTTAAACTAAATTATTGTGGGTTTTTTCCAAGTTAAGGAGTCTGGAGTGCCGTTTGGTAAAAATGTTCTTAACATATAGTAACACTGAACCGAAATCGGAGTTTTTTTCCTAAAACCGAACCGAAACCGAATCTGAAAAATCAAAACCTCCCAACTCTAGATTACAACCAAGAAACGTGTATTGAAAGCTGAAAAGTTTCTGCCTGGTGTTTTGTCGACTAGAATGCAAAGGGTTGACATACCATCTTGCTTGGCAAGCAAGACATTCGTTTTTGTGCAATGAACATATATTTGATACTGGGTTCTGGAGGAGAGTACCTAATCTACATCCAACCCAAAACTAACACATACACCACCCCTACATATACTCACACCCCGACATATACTCACACCACACACACATTTGTCCCTTACCCCATCTATTATATATACCACAGCGCTGTTTTTCTTCTCTTGTCTCCGACAGAGTCATCAGTGACATGGCTTGGTACTGACTGTTTTTAGACGCTTTCTAAAAAAACGTTGTGATGAAAAAGGTTGTTTTGTCAATAACTTTTTATTTTGGCAAATAAAATTAACGTGTTTATTTATCATTCCATATTTATACATATTTACAGCATGGTTCCCTATTCTACTATATATAAAAAGCCTGTGACATAAATTTTAGCTTTACACACCAACCGTGGGATTTCAGTAGTTAAAATTTACACCTACAGTGGAATTACATGCAAGTTGACCTTTGGTGACCTCGTCTTGAATGCAAACTTGTCTAAATTTATCACTCATCGCCTCGTGAAGTGTGAAATGGAACCGGCAATTATTTATTACGTTTTTAAATACGTTTACCCCATAAGATACCACAAATTAACAAACATACGTTGTTTCATGTTAATAAAGCATCCATAACTGGAAATAGTATGTTATTTTGTTATTAAAATGAAAAAAGGCACTGTAATTTGCACGTTTCGTTTTCTATTTCGTTTCGGCGATATAATTGCCAGCGGAAGTACCGTCCACCGATGCTCATGTAAACAAAAACAGAATCGCACGTGTGAATATTGATTTATTTAACATTTAAATTCTTATTAATCTGACGATCATGGTATAAATAAAATATATCCAATGTAGTTTGGTGTACAAATGTTCACCACTCGTGGTGAACATTTGGTACACCAAGCTACAATGGGCATATTCTATATTTACCTGTTTATTGGGGTTACGACATATAATTTCTCAAGAGTCAGAGCAATGTCGTGTCGGGCAGTTTTCTGGGTGGTAGAGCCCAGAGTCCCCGGAGAGAAGCACCGCACTGCGACGAGTAATCGATGGAATCTCCAAACATACTAATCCGGCACATGCGGGGTTAGCATTAGTTGAGGGCATAAGTACCATCGACACGCTATACGCCTCAGTACACTACACCACCGTGCTCTCACTTGGGTAAATGGGATTAAAGGTATCATCTCATAGTCATATTTAGCCTTTGACCTGTGCAGTTATGCGATTTCGTTTAAAAATGGACATATTCAGTAGAGGAGGCGAAACGTTTCTTAAAGTGAGGGTGGTGGTTCAGCCACGTAGCCAGGTATCTATAAGATGGGGCACAGGGTTGTTATGTGAAGGGGTCAAAGCATTTTTATACCGCAGACATATTCCCAAGATCGAAATCTTCAGTTTGGGAAAGGTATGGAGATGGTTCCCCTCTTGCGTTGGTACGACGGGGGTTATGTTTCAAAATGTTACCTGTAGGAGACGCAGGCCTGGACTTACCCCAAAGACATTTTTGAAAAATAAATCCCAAATTGCGCTTTTAGGAGATATTTTGAGGTGGAAGGGTTCAATTTCCACCAAGCGCCGTATGCCATCTATAATTTCATTAGTTGACGTCCCAAGCAGATCGTAAAATTCAGAATTTTTAGAGTGTCTGTGGGGATGCTATGCCACTGTCGGGACCAAACAAAAGTTCTTTCAGTGGGACATTCTAGCACGCAGACGCCAAATACACGATCCATAATAAGAGGATTAGATATGGGGAGTGGGTTATCCCCAGAAAAAGATTTTGAAAAGGAGCTATCAATGGAGCCTTCTGGCCGCTTTTGGTGTGACCATCCATTTTATTCTTGAGGTCGGCATTTTTTTTAACCCTTTACCTAACGCGGAAGGCAGAAAACACTTACAAAGGAAATTCTTGAATAACTTTTTTTTTCATTTTGTACGTCAAAAAGAAAACTTATGACCCCTCACTAGAACGAGCTCAATGAGCTCGTTCCAGTTAGGGGTCATAAGCTATCTTTTTGAGACAAACAAAAATGAAAAAAATAATGAAAGTTGAATAGTGATTTTTTTGTGAATAACACTGACCAGTTTTGGCCGTTACGTTGGGTAAAGGGGCAAGGAACCGATTTTTCAAATTGCAGCGGTCATTATTTTACGGTTTGGTTTATCACACTGACAGACTTAAAAGCGCTTTCAGCTTAGGAAATATATTAATTATCCAATTTACGAAGGCTAACATGTTTAATACTAACTAAACTATGTTATGAATGGTTGTTATCGATTAACCCATTAATTGTTTACCGACAGCATCTTGACATTTCCTGGCACACCGTTATCTTAACATTACGAACTTGTTAATGGTGCAAGATACAGCAAATTTATCTACTTATCTGCCCGTTCTCATCGCGTCTATCCTTCCCTACAACATGTTGACCTGTAGCTGCCAAATTGATAAGAACCTAGGGTCGGCATGCAGGGCAATTGTGGGTGCCGTTTCTTTAACGGATGGCGAGATATATTGCAGGCGTTCATTATACGAATTAACAAGCGAACTAAGGGACGGATTAATGACACCAGTTACTATTCTGTCGCTAAATTCACACACCGGCTCCTGGTGTGTGGTGTTTTTTTTCGCGCCCAGTAAAATACTGAAGGTGTAGTTTTGAGAACGCGGCTGTCATTGTCAGAAAGGTAAGTAATACTCATCGCCCAAGTCATCTGTGACCTATTGACCCAAACTCCCAACCCACAAGTCAAATTCTGTAAGGATTTGAACGCTGTTATGGACCGGAACCAGTCTAGCCCTTAAATAGTCCATCGCCCATGTTTAGATTCAATCGTCTGAAATATTTCAGTTGGACGGAAAAGCGAACCCAGGGTTCGCTTTTCCGACCAATTGAAATATTCCAGCCTACTGAATCTTGAAAATGCCATACACATTCATTTTCTTTGAATCAACGAAAGAAATGTTCTCAGTTGAGACTTTAGTTGACTGTATCTTTATTCCTTAATAACTTTACCAATATTATGATTGAATACTCATCACAGCTGTAGTGTTATGATTATGCCGCATAGTTCCACCAATGTGTTAGCATCTTGATGTTTTCATGGCGAATTAAATACTTAATGGTTGGAATATCTACAACTGTAGTACGAAATAATATCTCGTTCTTGGAGTGCAACGCGATTTCATTTGCAATGCGAAGCCACCCAAGACACGATCTGCATATACTTGTGAGTAAAGGGACATCACATTAAATTAATGATAGTCTGTGCGCAAACTCCATAAAAAGTGGGTAAACAAGCAGCCCATAACAGGACTCTCCACAGCTGTCGTTGTATGATTACGCCGCAAAGTACCACCAATTGTGTTAACCTCTTGATGTTTTCAAGGCGAATTACATACTTATGGTTGGAATATATACAATTGTAGCACGAAAGGATATCTCGTTCCTGGAGAGCAACGCGGTTCCATTTGCAATGCTAAAGCACCCAGACGATCTGCGTTTATGTGTGGATGAAGGAACATACATTAAATCAACGGAAGTCTGCGTGCAGACTCCACAAAAAGTGGGTAAACAAGCAGCCCACGACACGGTCAGATTTCTTAATAAATTGGAAGGTGGTCCGAGAGCTTGTTGTAGACCTGCAAATGCAAGACTGATCAGAACACTTTGGCATCTATGTGTCTTAATTTTCACCTACATCCTGGTTCTTTTGCCTTTTCAGGGTTAGTAACCAACTTGAAATACCCGACAGAATAATGGACCGAGTTTTCAAGTGACGTCACTTAAATACCGCTCATGTACTGGGTATATCCTTGTCCATGCGTTTTATTGATTGAACAAAAGTCCGGGTGTGAGTCAGTTTCCAACCAAGCTGGAGGTATTCCTGGATTTGAACAACCCGTCAGTGTGCTGCAACGCCTCGCCAGTACGCGGCTCGGTGCCACTCATCGCACACTGTCGGGTTGTTCAAATCAGTGAATACCTCCAGCTAGGCTGGCAACTATTACATACACTACGAACATACAGTTCTCACGTCGTCGAACTAGTACAGTACCAGTTGAAATAAGCTGTAAGGTAACCACAATAAAACATCTGTTACATATCTTCTTTGCTGGTAATTCCAAGTCATGACGTCATTTTGGTCTCTGGGAGAGCTTCCCAAGAATTGATGCTAAAGCTTTGAATTATTGGCAGGGGAAAATGGAGGAAAATATGGTTGCGGTATTCCCACAATTCATTTCAGTTTTATGCATGAAAACACACTTTTTTTTCTCTCCGACAACAATTTTCCGATGAGCAGTTTTATTTAGTGTCTCTTTTGGTGAATCTGGCTTTTGACATCCTTGTTAAAGAAATGAGGCATTGGGTGGGATTTGTCTATTTTAAAAAATATACAAGGATGAAAGTTATCATAAATCTTATATTTCAACTGAATACACTTGTGGATTTGGAAAGTGTGGAGGTTAGCGTTTTTAAGCATTTTAAAAGTAATTGATCTCTTCATCCATAAGAACGCGCAAAAACATTAATCTGGCATGTGACGGACACTTGTTGCGAAACAGTAATATTCAACATGGTTATCTTTGGAACCTCGGAGGATTCATTTCTATAAATGGTCAAGTTAAGTTTAAAATCGCGAGCATCACTCTTTTTAAACTGCCAACGGAACACACACTATTTTTGCTGGTACACCTTCAGAACCAGGTGTGGCTCCATGGGGATGGCCAGTGAAGGGATACCCCTGTTGGGGAAAGTGCCTTCATTATTGTGGGTTTGTCGGGGGAAACCTCATATCCTCTCGTTGATGAACACAAGCCCCATTGTCGGGGATATCCTGTTGCCATCACTACTCACAACGGTATTTGAATGCCTAGACTCTGGCATGAGGACACTCAGGGACGTGGCTAGAGGTTTCCCATCTGGGGGGGGGGGGGGGGGGGGTATTGAATTTCCAATTGGGGAGGACCGGGAGGGGAACGAACCACCATCTCGGTCCCTCCTCCTATTTGGAAATTGAAAACCGAGAAAGATTTTGAAAATGAAGCCATGAAGGGGGGCATATAACTTATTCTAGTAACTGAAATGCCAACACATTTATGATAGAATTATCAGGTTATTATTATTTGGTATTATTCTGGGAATTGAATATGTGCTAAACAAACGCACACTGTCCTAACATTAAATCAGATCTTATGCAGGAATGATCAATTTTCATCATTTTGTAATTGTGAATGATGGAATTAACTCAGGAGAACGATTTTACATGATGTGATTTTCTTGAAGTGCATTTCGAGAATTTTTTTTTATTACGATAAGTATTTATTTATTTATTGGTGTTTAAGGTCACATACTTATGCACAATGGCTAATCGTGACCGTGACAGTTTTACGGGTGAAGGAAGCCGGAGTACCCGGAGAGAACCACCGAGCAACGACGAGCAGCTGTCAGCTCTCCAACATCGTAACTCTGAACTCTGCACCGCAGCACAGGCAGGGTTAGATTGGTTGAAGACATACGCACCATCGACGTGCAGTACGCCTCAGTACACAGCGTCGTCGTGCCCCCATGTAGGCAATCGGGGTGAAGTGTCTTGCCCAAGGACACAACGCGGTTGCCGCAGGTGGGATTCGAACCGAGGACCTCTCGGCTTGCAACCTGCACCTCTACCAACTGAGCCACCGCGCCCCTATTACGATAAGTAAACGCACTATAGATATCTCGCACCGATTGACATCATGCATACTTATGAAGCTCGATAATACATACACTGTAGTTGTAAATAGTAATAGTTAGAATTTTTGCCGATTTGAAACCGAGTTGGGATTTTGGGAAGTAAAGGAGACATCAGCATCGCCAAAGAAGCTCTAAAATCCAGATAGATGTAATTTCCAACTACTCATGACTTGCCTTCCGAATTTTCAACTATAGGAAATTTTGGCCAGGATTGGGGGGGGGGGGGGGGTTACACCCCCACTCCCCCATGTCGCCACGTCCCTGGGGACACTTTGGGAGCCCACAAACTTATAGAGGAGTGTGTGTGGAACTAGAATATAAACGCAGAGGCTCAAAAGGTACCCTTGTAATAGAATGGCCACCGAAGGTCATTAATTTGATCACTGTCTGATTTTCCATTGATGCTTTGTATACATAAAATGTTTTTTGTACGTTTTACCTCCGTAAACACTGGTATGGCCAAAACTTCCATCCCACCAACATTCACGCTTCTGATTACAGACTCTGTGTAAGATGGGTTTATTCATTTGTAAATTATACGGTCACATCTTGCTGTACTTGCACACAGGTGACTCACTGTTTTCAAAAAGCCAATGTCGCTTTGCATAAACAAATAATTGACATACACTATCATTGTAAACAGTTGATTTTTTCATCTTTTCTAATCTTATCTAATTACCTTAACGCTATGAGTCACCATTCTTTGGAAATTTTTTTTCTCCCGTCATCCGTCCTAATCCGCGGATCTACCTCAAACAGCTTTTTCTTGTTCATCAAAACCTTGCAAGTCTTTTGAAGGCACAAAGTTATCACCATTTTAGAAGTGACGTGTTGTCTTCTATTGGTGGCGTGTTCAAAACATGTCAAGTACAAACAAATTTTTTGTTTCAACAAAATCTTGCGAGCCTTTTGAAGATGCATTTTTATCACCTTTCAGACGTAGCATGTTGCTTTTGGTGGTAGAAAGTTTATGAAATATCACGAAAACAAGATTCTAGTTTAAGCTTTCTTAACCCCGATTTACTAAAAGGCGTCGCACTACACTATTAAAAAGGTAAGGGATTTGGGGGAATGATTTATTTTCTCACAGCACGGAAAGCATGCATGGTGTCAGTAAATGAAAAACATATTCTATGCTAACCAATGAAAACATAACATTGCACTATTTTGGAACGAGGTCAGGTCTTGACCCTTTACTTAACACGAAAAGCGGACGATACTTGCAAACAAAATTCTTAAAGCACTAATTTATTTTTGATTTTTTGCATCAAAAACATAGCTTATGACCCCTCATGAGAACGAGCTATGTTTCTGTGACAAAACATGAAAACGTAATAAAAATTGAATTGTGAATTTTGTGAGTAGCCTTGGCCGGTTTGGGCCGTTACGTTTGGTAAAGGGTTAAGGTGAAGTTGAACGGGATGGGGGCAGGATGTGATTCATCTCTTATAAATCCGCCTGTCGGAAAAATTCTGTTGGAGAGGAAGGTATCCTCATACATATTGGAATTTCATAAGCATAGACAGGTCTCGTGTCTGTATTGAAACTGGCTGTCAAACTCAAGAAACAAAACAGACTTATTACATTCAGCATTCATTCAGCAGTTTAAAATGTACCATTATTTATTTATTTATTTATTTATTTATTTATTTATTTATTTATTTATTTATTTATTTATTAGGTTTTAACGAAATTTTGCTAGCTAGGGTCACCTCGGGCCTTTATTTATTAGGTTTTAACGACATTTTCGCCAGCCAGGGTCATCCCGTATCGGACAGTTTTACGGGTGAAGCCGTGAAGGTGGCGTGGGTAATCGGGATTAACCCTTTACCTAACGTAACGGCCAAAACCGGCCAGCGCTATTCTCAAAAATTGCCAATTAATTTTCATTATTTTTTCATTTTTTGTCTCAAAAACATAGGTTATGACGCCTCGTTGGAACGAGCTCGTCGAGCTCGTTCCAACGAGGGGTCATAACCTATGTTTTTGAGACAAAAAATGAAAAAAATTAAGTATTCAAGAATTTTTTTTGCAAGTGTCGTCTGCTTTTCACGTTAGGTAAATGGTTAAGTACCTTGCCAAGGACACAACGCAGTTACCCCTGGCGGGGGTTGAACCGTTGACCTTTCGGTTTCAAGTCTAATACCATAACAACACCGCGCTCAACAACGTACCGGGGTCTTGTGGCCCCCAAAATGTACTTAATTCCCCACCCATCCTGAAACTCACAGCTGTAACATAATACTAACATTCGGCATGGCATTCAAACCATTCCATTTATGAGAACAAACCTATATCATTCTTCATTTCTGGGGCGCGGTGGCGCGGTGGCGTTGCGGTATCCAGTTCTCGTGAGGTCATCGAAATTAAGCAACGTCGAGCCCGGTTAGTCCTTGGATGGTTGTCCGTCTGAGCGATCGATTCGGACTCCCGCGTTGTGTCCTTGATCAAGGCACTTAACTTCGATTCTATTGTTCATATGGGGGCACGATGGCGCCGTGCACTAAGGCGTACTGCACGTCGATGGTGCGCATGTCTTCAACCAATCTAACCCTTCCTGTGCTGCAGTGTCGAGTTACGATGTTGGGGAGCTGGCAGCTGCTCGTCGTTGCTCGGTGTTTCTCTCCTGGTACTCCGGCTTCTTCACCCGTGAAACTGTCACCGACACGATGTGACCTCGGCTGTTAAAGTGTCGTTAAACCTTAATAAATAAATAAATAAATAAATAAATAAATAAATAAATAAATAAATAAATAAATAAATAAGTTCCTTCATTTTAAAATAGTCTTCCCAAACTTCAAAACATACCTGAATCACAACAGATATCGTGGACCCTTTTACTTTGCAATTATACTTCACGGCATGCGCAAATATTACACTGTCGTAATGTTCCAACTATATCACCAAGGCATGCCTTCAATGAATGCGTGCCTTGATGATGTAGTTGGCACATTAGTCAGTCGGGATTTTATAGTTTTCAAACTCAAAACTTCTTGGAAATTTACTAGTGATTAAATAAAATAAGCATGTTGTTGTCGTGGTGTAACTTCCTATTTAATTAACCCCCTCTGCCCGGTGCTCCAAATTGGACATGCCTGATCCCCAACAGCCCGAATCGAGTACTACAGACCTCCATCTCAATAACACAGGTCCAAGGTCCATGTATCAAATTTAGCCATTTAAGAAATACATAATTAACCCTTTGAACTCTAGTGGTATCTTCCATGTCAGATCAATGGCAACAATTAGAGGAGTCAATATTCATTATTTGGGGTAGACCAATCAATATTTTCAACGTGCAGCCTCTGGGCTGCACGTTGAAAATATTGATTGGTCTACTCCACACATTTATTGAACAGCCATCCTATATAATGACGTTATGACGTATCATCTTCCTGGCCGGGTTCAAAGGGTTAACAGAGGTTGGGGCCAGAGATGCACTTGGTGTCGCACGGAATTCAAATTTATAAGACGCTATCAGATTTGTAGTCCAACCATCCTAGTTTCGTGATGCAGTTGTTCGTGGACATCAGCAAATAGGCCCGGAGGTCTAAAAAATCACACAAAAATGCGGTGGGCGACTCATGGAAAGGGATCAAAAACACTACTCTGCCCCAGAGATTCTTCGTGCATCAACGGTTGTACTACAAAACTGATGGGGTCTCATGAATTGCCCTTCCGTGTAACAGCAGGTGCATTTCTGGCCCATGTTATAGAGCAAGAGAGAATTGATATTCGTTAGACATGTACATAACCCAACTGGAAAATTATTGGGATTGGGGAGGGGTGGGGGGCATGAGCTACCTCATGACGAACGACTTTTTGGTCTATGGCGAACTCTATTTCATCCGCCCAACTGCGGACAGACTTTTAACAAAATAATTATTGGAGTTTAACGATACTTTCGACAGCCATGGTCACCTCGTGTCGGAGAGTTTTACGGGTGGAGGAAGTCGGAGTACCCGGTGAGAATCACCGAGCAACTGCCAGTAGTAGTAGTAACTCCACACAAGCAGGATTAGCATTCAATTTGGTTGAAGACAGGTGCACCAGCGACGTGCAGTACGCCTTAGTACACAGCATCACCGTGCCCCCATGTGGGATTAAGTGCCTTGCCCAAGGACACAACGCAGTTACCCTTGGCGGGAGTCAAACCGTGGACCTCTCAGTTTGAAGTTCAATGCCGTAACCACTGCATGAGTCACCGCGCTCCTGACATTTAAAAACTGCCTACCCTGTCGCAGGTTTACGGGGTTAAACTGATAGAGAAAAATTTATGTTCTTATCAGTGCTCAGCCGACAGCCAGTGACTGTCGTCTGAACCCCAGTTCGAACGTAAACCTTGCCACCTTATCAATGCTCTATCCGCTTGGGACTCTTAGGATTCCTGAAGGTGCCTGTGGCTTACAACGCCAAAGGGTGATCAACGATAATTCACTGAAAAGATCATTTATTTACATGTACGAAGAAATATAATATGAAACAAATTACTCACAAAATTATCCATAAGAATACACTAATTACGCGAATAACAGTTTATTCTTTATGGCCCTCGACGTCTCCCACAGCTAGCTGTGTCCGCTGGATCAACCCCACATCATCTTCATCCTCTCACGGTTTGTGACAAATCCAAAGTGTCTATTCACTTCTCGTTGCTTCCTCCTCGCAGGGTTAATTTCGCCGTCAGTCGGACTTAACTCATATAATGCTCTGCTTGTGTGACTCTGTCAGCGTTCTCACAGTTCAATCACAATTCAATCGGCGTCTACCACAGTTCACGATCACTTTGTGCCTTGCCTGGCTCGCACGGGGTTAAGTTATTCTTCGCCTTCAGATATATACTTAACAAAGCTTACATAAAAATATTCTGCAAAGTGTTCTCAACATCACCAATTCTCGCGCCGCCTAAAACTATCTTATCTCACGAGCAATTCCGGCGCTTACTTGAACTCTTAATACGGTTTCTAGACCTCAACGTTACAGCTTTTACTTCTTTGTCTCCTGTGCCTACGGTTCGAAACCGTTAACAAACTACAATCGGTTTCTTACAACCCTCACAGGGTTACGACAATACGCAGACTTCCAATCTCGGTGCCTATGACCCTCGACGGCAAAGGCTAAATTCGGACCTTCTCTGAGTGTCCTCAGGCCAACTGCCTATGTATGTCTTGCCGTCTAAAACAGGTAATGCCGTTTACCTAAATGCATATAGCTCCCTGAGCTCGTACTTCCTGTTCCTGGTCCTATTCTCATATATGGCCACCGACTTGGCCCGCGACTGCTCCTATTCTAAATATGAGCTCTGTGGCTCCCCCTACATCACAACGTGCTACTACTTTCGCACCGATGCGGCACTGTCTCTAACCTATAGCACGGGACCTCCCCATCTACTCGCAACGACCCACAGCCTTACACATCTTCCGACTGGAATTGGCTGGAATGAATTTTTCGAGAAATCCCCCGATTTTGATTTAGATAGCCAGAACATTTACTCTCAGTTAATCGCTTCTCTTGAACTTGGCCGCTTAGATCTATCTTAATTTAACGATCGCTTTAACGTTCCTTTGAAAGACTCGCATTTTGGTATCTTTTGACATTTCGGAGACAGGATAGATGCGTAATACGGGTGTGTGTCCAGAACATATGTGATGCACTGTATTCTACAATTAGATTTTAACTGGCTTTAATTACCCAGATAATTATTACAGAAGAAAATATTGTCTCTCTTACTATTGATCTGTTATCAGATAGCAGCATGTGGCGTTCAACACGTGCACCATAATGGACTTTAATTTCATGCCTAATTAGCATAGTTTGACAAATCTGTTTTCAAGGTCCGTCACATACCTATCTTCACGCTTTACATTTAACCCAGGCAGAAATATTATCGAAAATATTTACACTTTCTAACAAGAAAATCGCCACTTTAAGCTATCACCTTGACAACCCCCTACCAAGGAACATACTCTCAGTTGTTCCAAATAAACCAAGGGGATAGCATTGACGCGCATCAACTCTCACTCTTCTCTCTTAGAGCTAACTCACAGTCTTGCTTTACTTTTAAACCAATATACTCAGAATTTTCGCACACAGACATACGCATGCGCACACTGATGCGCACCACAAATAACTCCCAGTACTTTGCCTCGGTTCCCCTTTGGAACCTATGAGTCTAACCACAACCCATATAAACTCGTGAGCTCACTTCCACGGGCGCACAATTGGAGGTGGTCCGTTGGTACACATGCAGCCAACAGGTCCCCCTATACACTCACTCTCCCTCTCCACATCGCAAAATATGATACTACTCTATCATACACTAACCTGTATCTATATACACTAACGCAACACCTGAGTAAAAAAATATTAGCAAGGGGTATCTACCCTGACCCAAGCCAGCCGATGGATCCCTTGTTCCAACTCCTGTCATCTCACTAACTTGCCCCCATCCTTGGATAGGGTGTCCCTCCCGGCTCATGCCCGTCAGCGGGTTACCTGCCCTGTTAGGCACCAACTTTATATTCTCCCATTTATGGTGGGACCCTTAATATTCCCTAGAGAGCCCCTCTGTCCCCTCTACCGGAACCTATTCCTTGGGCGCGTCCCCCACCAAGGACCCCACTCATCTTCACGCCCAACACCTACATGCCCACAGGCGATGCCTGCCGTACCAGAGCTCGCTGCATCAGGTGCAACGCTCTGTAGATTAACTCCTGCCAATCTCTCCTCGGGTGCCCCACCCAAGTTCCTGGGCCCCTCCTACCTCTACATCTTTGCTGCCATTTTGTGGCTACTCCGGCCACCTCTTCTGGCCTCTCTTGGCCCAATATATCCCCCTCCGCTGTTCGCGTGGGTTCATTGTCCTTTATATTTTGGTACCTCCGCAAAAACCTTGCGTGGTGAACCACTCCACAGCCATCTAAGTCCACTCGATAATGACCGTTGCCCATTATTTTTGTTACAGCGTATGGCTCCTCCCACTGTAACCGTGGTCTACCTAACCGTGTCGGCCGGAGCACGGTCTCCTTTTGACCGACCCAAAAGTTCCTAACATTTGGTCTACTCCCGTGCCGACCCACATTATGCCCCCTCTCGTCCACATACATTGGCTGTTTCCGTTCAGCCACTCCCTTGACTTCCGTCGTCAAAGGGTTAACCTTTGGGGCCTCCAGTGTGCACTCTACCTGTGCCTCCTTACTCAGCTTCACTGGTCCCTCCAGTGATTTTACCGGCCGCTTTGCATCTGCGGCTTGGACTCGGGTGACCGCCCCCGATGCCCTTTTGGGTGCCATCCTCTCCGACCATGTCATGTCGGGTTCTAAACATGCCCCGGGTATGTTCCCAAGCAAGAGGTCATAGATGGGCACCTCAATACACATTGCCGCTACCCCACCGCTATAGAAAGGGGTATCCACCCTCACCCTCGCAAGGGGGAACCTCCTAATCGTCCCATCTATTAGCATGCACATGTGGTCGTGGCCCAATAGCTGGTCGTCCTTGACTAGTTGCCTACGCACTGCTACGCTACTGCATTCCGTGTCGCGAAGCATCTTCACTTCATGTTTACCCACATACCCCGGGTACACGGGCATTTCCCCCTGTCTTCTGAGGTTGTAACTTCCTCGCACATTCCACTAATGATAGGGAGGACCTCTCCACCCTCTAGCACGAGCTCCCCCTTCTCAACAGCACTGGACTACTTTCTGGCCCAACTGTCTGGCAGAACGCGGCCGTCTGCCCTTTGTCCCAGGTCGGACCGCCGCTACTTCCGTTTCTCCAATTCTTTGGTGAAGGGTCCCTCCTTCCATTCCTATGGGGTCCGGCATTTAGCTTTGTGGGAGGAGTTTTCTTCCGACAGTCCCTCGCGAGGTGCCCCTTCCGCCCACAAACAAAACAAGGCAAATCTTTAGGGCTCTGTGGCCCAGTATTACCACGGTTACCTGTCGGCTCTGGAGGGTTAATCCTAACTGGTGCCTTTGCAACCTGGTTCCCACAAATCTTCCCGGCCGGGACTGGGTTATACTACCTCCGTTGGCTTCCAAGTACTGTTCGGCTACCTTAGTCATTTCATCAACACTGTTTGGCCTCCTCTCCTTAACAAAGAGGGCCAACTCTGGGCGCAAGTTGAAATAAACTGTTCTCGGATGAGCAGATCTTTGAGGGACGGAAAATCTTCGTTGATTTCCGACAACTCAAGCCAGCAGTCAAAATACCTAGTGGACCGCGCCACAAATTGGAATACTCTTTCCCCTCTCCCGGGCTTACATTCTCTGAACTTAGCCCGGAATCCATCTTCGGTGAGCTGGTACCTCTTTAAAATAGCTTTCTTTAGCTCACCATAATCATTTGCCAAATCAGGAGGCATACTTGCATATACTTGCAAGGATTTTCCCGTTAACAACGGGCTTAAGTTTACTCCCCATGAATCCTCAGGCCACTGATGACACGATGCAAACCTTTCAAACCTTTGAAGGTATGCATCGATATCATCAGAACCCTCTGAGAATTTAGGGAGTTTTGGGAAAGGAGTCCTACCATGACCACACCCGTTCGTTTCTCCTTGCCTCCCGTTGGTTTCCTGAACTTGGGCCCTAGCTCTTATCAGTTCGAGCTCTCTCTCGTGTTCTCTTTCGGCCCTTTCCCGCTCGAATGCAGCCGCTCTGTCAGCTCTTTCTCTCTCAACCCGGATTTCTTTCTCTCGCTCTGCAGCTCTTAATGCTGCCTCCCGGTCAGCTCTTTTTCGCTCTCGTGCAGCATCTCTCTCTCCCCTTTCACGCTCTTATGCAGCTCTTTCTCGCTCTACATATATTTCTTTCTCTCGTCCAGCTGCCCGTAAGGCAGCCACCTCGCGCTTCAAATTCACCTGCCGTTCCAACTCGGCCGCGGCTTCTTCACGGGCCCTTTCCCTTTCAGCAACTGACTCTTTCACTACAACTTATTTTGACTTGTACTGTACGTTAGCTAAAGGGTTAACTCGGGGATCGTACCGTTTGTGTTTCCTTGGTTCGAACTCACCCTTTCCGCAGTTCACCTTTCCACATTTCCCATATTGCCACTCGGCCGCGGCTTCTTCACGGGCCCTTTCCCTTTCAGCAACTGAATCTTTCACTACTCGCTTTTGTTCGTACCTGACAAACTTCTACAGCTCACTGCCAGAAAAACCCAGGCGTTCCCCCGTCGACCGTGAAGCTAATAAACCAGAGTAACATCTCTATCATGGCTATTCTATTTATTTATTCATTGGGGTTTAACGATATTTTCGACAGCCAGAGTCACCTCGTGTCGGAATCACGGCTATTCACTTCTTGGTGGACCATTGCTGAACTAAACACAGCCTTGCAAATGAAGCCAGGAACATTGCAATTTCGTAAGGGAGGTTTTGAATCATTTTAAATTAAGACAAATACACGGGGGTTCCTTGACTCATGAAGTATAACAAGCTACCAGGTCAGTCGTCTAATTCTGTTCGGAATTCAACGATGTTATAGACTTGTTTTTTATCCGCTTTTGTCCTAATTTGCGCGTAAACGGCCGTTGACGTAATGTGATGTGCTTTCACTTACAAAGATATTCAGGTATCTTTCCTGTCCCAGTTATAGATATTCCAATCAGTAATTCACCTTGAAAATATCAAGATATTAACATAATTTGTGAAACTGGACGTCGCGTAATCACAAAACTCCGGCTGTGGTGAGTCTTTTCTGAATGTAATGTCATCAAAATATCGATCAAATCAAGTCTCGATTGAGCAACATTTCTAACCTTTGATTCACAGAAAATGAATGTTTATGACACTTGTCAGGTTAAATCGTCGGAATATAGTTGATTGGAAATACACTGATATATTCCAGACGAGTGAATCTGAACAGAGGCGATGACCTATTTAAGGTCTGGACTAATTTCAAATCATAATAGCGTCGAATTTCTTACAAAATTAGACTGGTGGCCTAGCTGCGTTAGACCAGCTGCGTCATCCTGCGTGAATTACTGTTAGGAAACCAGACTAATTTAACCACCACATGCAGAATAAGTCATTAAAGATGAAAAAATGAATGTTACTAAATATACACGAGACGCGTGATTACGGAAGCCCAGTGGGCCCAACATGTGTAGCGGGGGAATCGAGCATTGCAAATATTCGCAATGCATTGCGAATATTCGCTTTCAACATTGCGAATATTCGCAATACATTACAAATATTCGCATTTAACATTGCGAATATTCACATTCTACATTGCGAATATTCGCATTCAACTTTGCGAATATTCTCATTCAACATTGCGAATATTCGCAATGTTGAATGCGAATATTCGCAAAGCTGAATGCGAATATTCACAATGCTCCCACTACACATGCTGGTCCCAATGGGTTGAATGCGAAAATTTCAATGTTGAATGCGAATATTCGCAATGTTGAATGCGAATATTCGCAATGTGAATGCGAATATTCGCAATGTGAATGCGAATATTCGCAATGTGAATGCGAATATTCGTAATTCTCCCACTACATATCGATATCTTTATTAAAACCCTCATTTCACTGCACTTTTGACTGAACAATTACTTCCTGTTTAATACTCTTTAAACTTCAACGACACTCGAATAATTTCGAGTGCTGTATAATTTCTTGTCGTCAGTGCACTTCAGAAGGACTTAAATCCTTAGAAGTAAATATGCAGTTGACAGAATATAGTTATGTAATCACTTACAACGAGATTTAATTTGTATAGCTTTACTCCTAAAGTATAAGTGTTTTCAACACAGATGACCTTTAACATTGCATTATATTATAGTTGCATATCGCTTCTGAAAATCTGTTGCGTGCTTAACTTGAGAGATGTTAAATTGCCATGTGGTATATCGTTGCATTCATGTTAGCAGGAGCACGGGAAGCATATTTGAGTGGGCAAGACATACAGGAGAATGTCGTATTCCGCAAAGGGACCGGAAACATAACAAACCCGTTTGAAGAAAAGACTTGAAATGAAGTTCCATACGGCAGGGCACAAGCAAGATAAATAAAGTGGTGGTGTGGTGTGGTGTGGGGTGTGGTGTGGGTTGGGGTTGGGGTGGAGTGGACAGCTGTAGGGCCAGTATTTCCCTAACTCGGGGGCCATGATCCTGGTAGAGGGGCTACAGAGTCCCCGGACCCACCGGGCTGGTCATGGTTCGGCTGGGTGGGAGAAATTTTTATTTTAATCGGGAAAAAGTCGTAATATCCGCGACTTTACAGGCTTTGAGAGAGTCAAAATGAAACACAAATAATAATAATAATAATAATAATAATAATAATAATAATAATAATAATAATAATAATAATAATCAAAAACAGGTGTTGGCGACGAAACAATCCCGAAAATTTTAAGATTATTTGTTGGTACTGACGTTTTCAAACAGTGTACAGTAAAGGGGGTTACAGAAAAGATGTTATTCCATGAAACAAATGAAACAGAATCTCTGAACCTTGTCTTGCAAGGAAACTTCTTACCCCTCCCCACCAACGCATTCCTTTATTGGCAAAGAAGTTAGAAAAGGACTGGACATTAAGAGAAAGAAATGAGAGGATGAAGTCACCTCCTATCCTCCTACGACCAAATAATCACTGTGTATCTCAATCGTCGCGAGCCACAGCATTTTCGCACACGAAACAATCATACAACACTGTGACAGCAAAAGCGTCCCATTCCTCTATCTCGATTGCGTCTCGGTCGCGATTTACTTACTCCAGTGGGTCGAAATTTCATGAATAGAATATTGCAAAATCAGTAATGAATCACGAGAACAAGTGAAAACAGCATCTGAGATGCTTTCACGTTTCTTTTTCAACGAGTGAGATTCTACAGAACAGAGAAGAAAGCAGAGAATTTCGGTCGGATCGCGACATAGTCGCGATCCGGTCGGAATTTTCTCTCCGCTTTGGTAATCGCAGTACCGTATTGCATTCTGAACCTTAAATAAAACGTGTGATATATATATTCACGCAAAGCCAACATGACTCTTATTCTCGAGTAGTACCAACGTTTCTGAAAACGATATCTTCCGCCAAGATGTCGGGGAAGACTTTTCCTCACAATATAGTGAATTTAAATTATTTCCGACATCCCATTAGTGATTAGTCTACGCATACCTCATCATGAAATCAGAATGAGAAATGGGTCCCCCGCTTGGCCCCCATTATTCCTTTGTGAATGCCCGTATAGGTTGTCATGTAACACAACAGGCTCGGTGGTACAGAATAAAATGTCGGGGTTCAAAGTGGTGTTTGGTCAGATCAAATGGAAATTTATTTGTCGACTCCCCCCCCCCCCCCACCACCTCGCCCAAACTTTAGCTCACTTGTGTCTTATCAGGTCAAATGAGAATTTATTTAAGGGGGTATATAAACATTCATGCATTTCCTGAACGCTTTTGGGGACATGTATCCCCAGCACAGGAATACATTTTTTGTCTATGTTTACTCTGTTAGCGCTAGTGAAAAAGTGTTATCGGTAGAATAGTTTAAAACGACCCTCGTGCACACGCGCGTCTGTGTGTGTTGAAGGAAACAACCATGTTTTCGAAGAATTTGGAATGTTGATTTTCGATCCCCGGTCGGGAATTGAACCGTCGGCAATCAGGAGTGACCCCGCCCCCCCCCCCCCCCACGGCTACGTGGAAGTGTCAAACACTTTGGCTACAGTACTACGAAAGTGCTGTGTTGGCCTCAGGTGGTTAATCGAGGACGTCCTCGGTCGGTAAATCGCACGCTATAATATCCATCAAGAGTCTGCCCAGTCCAAATTTGAAAGTTTCCTTATAGGTCCACTGCTATACATAACAAATCCTAACACGTGGTTTGTATCCTCTCTGTGATGTAGCAGAACTAATAAAATGGTCCTTGAGACGTCGCACATGTAACGTTGTGAATGTGTGTCTAAACGCTAGAAACAAGTCACCAATAAAGAATATGGGGAGTGGGGGATATAAAGGGCTTTATTTAGTCCCGTTCTCTCTTAACCCTCTGAGTATTTTCAAGATATTTTTCATCAAATATAGTCATGGCTGCTGTGAAGCAGCCATGACTATATTTCATGGGAAAATCATTTAAATTTAACTCACGAAATCATTGGTGAAAAAATCCATTCAGTTTAGAGGGAGAAAATTTAATTAAATGTACCCAAATTTTACTTATTTCAGTGGCAAGCGGTACCTTGTTTTGGGCAAGAATATCCGCCCGTAACCAACAGGAAGTTAAAACTGAAGGTTTTATAAGTGAATGTTAGACCATCTATGCACCATTCCATCACTCCCGTTTCTGTACAGTCACCACCTCCTCAGTCAAATCAATGAAGCGCAATTATTATCAAAGGAATGGCGAAATATATTTTTACAGAGCAATGAAATCTGTTTTGTGTAATAATATATTACTTTTTTCGACAGCGGTTGAGAATGCATAAACACATGCCTTTGTACTTCTTTCAGTGTTGATCTATGAGACGCATAATTAGGCACAGTCAAGAAATAAATTTTCAAATAAAGATAAACATTTGGGCTTGAAGTTTATAAAAGTATTTCCTAATATCAATAAACTACAAGTGCCCCGAAAATAAATCTTTAAAGAAAAATAAACATCGTCGACCAAATGCAGTTGACTTCAAATACGTAGCGTTTCTGGACATCATTGACTCAAACTCATTGATTGTTTTTGTTTGAAGACATTTGTAAATATACGTTTGAACTGATTTTTCACTTTATGACATTTCGTCGTTTTAACATAGAAAATAGACACATCAATTATCTCCAGATGTAAATATACTGACAGGAGCAGTGGCAGAGTTAGACTCTTGTCAAAGGGGTGGGGTGGACGGCGATTAATAATTATTTTTTTTCAATTTTTGTCTTCAAAACATAGATTATGAATCCGCATTGGAACAAGCTCATCGGGCTTGTTCCAATGAGCGTTCATAAGCTATGGTTTTGATGTAAAAAATATATATTTTTTTATCGCTCTTCAAGAGAAAAAACGAAAGTCGTGAGTGTTATTGGAGTTTTGTGAAGAGATGAAATAAATTAAAAACTACACTCTGTTGGAGAACATGAAAATCGATTGCATAAAAATAGATGCAGTTGTTTTCTTCATGAACCCAGGCTGGGGCATCACCCCCCCCCCCCCCCCCGGGTGTGCCAGTGGATGCAGGTGGGATGGATTGGAAATTGGAAGTGAGTTCAGATTAGACTGAGCAAAAGGCATTGACCATCAACAAATGAGTTCCCGATGTTAATCACTGATCTGCACGTGGGGATGTATATATACATTTTTTTAACGATGGAAGAACGTGTCACCATAACAACACGTATATACTATTCCAGTCGATTCACGCTGCCGGGTACCAACGCTGTCTACTAAACTAAAAAACTTCGTTTGGGACCCAAAATACAACATTTGGCACCAGAATTTAGCACCAAAAATATACTTTCGGTAGGTGGCAAAGGTTTTCTGATTTATTATTTCAGCGCGTCATTTTCGATATAATCACAGTCTGACGACAGAGGCGAGACAGAATTCCCGCCAGTCAAGTAATCTACAGGCAAAAAGGTATAATCGCGGCTCTGTGTTATGAGCCTACTGAATTAACGAGATTATCCATTTAACCTGATTCTTATCAAAGCACTTCTTTGTAATTTAATCTTTTTTTTATATCTTACTTAACCCTTTACCCAACGTAACGACCAAAACCGGCCAGCGCTATTTACAAAAATCACCAATTAATTTTCATTATGTTTTTCATTTTTGTCTCCAAAACATAGGTTATGACCCCTCTTCGTTCAAATGAGGGGTCATAACCTATGTTTTGAAGACAAAAATTAAAAAAAATTAGTTATTCAAGAATTTTGTTTGCTAGTGTCGTCTGCTTTTTATGTAGGTAAAGGGTTAAACTCATTTATAATCCTTCTGAAAGATAATAAACTACTTGCTACTAGTTTATTTAAAGCGGATAAATAGCGAACAAATAATAACATAACAATAACATGGTTTTGGGGGGCATTATGGTTCATTAGCAGCCTTGCAGCAATGATGAACAGCCCGAGGGTTTATTAATAAGCCCAAGGGCTGTTCATCACTGCTGCAGGGCCGCTAATGAATCATGATGCCTGACAACAATCATGTTATTACTATTATTACCACTCCCTGTTCTAGCTAACCGCACGAGGGAATTGCTGGAAGAAATAATCACTAAAGTCGGTTCGATATTTCTGTTTCGATCGTGCGTTCGACTTCATTTCAGAAATACAAAGGGACTTCATCGAATGGGAGTAATTCATTAGACCATGGAATCTAAAAATAGCCGGGCCGTGGGCCGCTAATAGCTATTTATAACATTATCGCCCGCGGCTCGGCTCTGTCGAATGACGTCACTGAAATGATGGAGTTTTAACGGCCCTCCAAAATCATGTTAATCGACTAGTAACTTATAAATTGAGTGGTAATAATAACCATGAAATTGTGTTGTAAACGGTAATAATAGTCTTTTAGTTTTTATTATCTATATTTTCATCATTTTTGTGGTTTTTTTGTAACTATAATACTCAAAAACACAGGTAATACAAAATTAACATATCGTACTTTGAGTACAATACACTGCAAAAAATACAGGTTCCCTTTAGAACCAAAACTGGTTCTAATCTTGTCCCTGAGACGGAACCAGTTCTGTTTAAACAGTATTTATTTCAAATCAAATAAATTTACCAAGTTTAATACCATTCAATTTTAACAGAATATTACATGAACTGAAGTAGATTCAGCAGTAAACTTGGAGCTTATTCAATGCAGTCGCCAAACATTTTGAAACAAAGGAGATATGAACAGTTGGCATATCGAACCAGTTTTGGTTCTGAAGAGAACCAAAACTGGTTCGATATGCCAACTGTTCATATCTCCTTTGCTTAATAATGGTTTGAGACAACCTCGTATAAGCTCTAAACTTACGGCTGAAACTCCCTCAATTTATGTTTAATTCTGTTAATAGTTAATGTTAATCTTTATAAATTTATTTGATTTGAAATAAATACTGTTTAACTAGAACTGGTTCCATCTCAGGGACAAGATTAGAACCAGTTATGGTTCTAAAGAGAACCTATAGTTTTTGCAGTGTAAGGCGCCATCTGCAAAACATTGCAGATGGCGCCTTGTTGTACTCAATACTCAAGTTCGTTCCAAATTTTGGCACTGATCACTCCTCGCCCATGTAAATTCTCAGATGGCGCCTTGTTGTACTCAATACTCAAGTTCGTTCCAAATTTCGGCACTGATCACTCCCCGTCCGAGTAAATTCTCATTTGCACCCGACAAGGATCTCAACCCTTCCTTTTGAAGCCGTATCCTCTTCAGGCGCGACACCCTATTCATGGAAATTTGAGAGGATTAGTATTTGAAGAAACTGTATATTGACTCTTTGCCAAGCACGACTCGCAGACGGCACTTTTATAATAATTTTTTGAATGACCAAATGCTTTAATATTTTACCCACAAAACGTAGCTTATGGCCACCACATTGGAACGAGATCGACGAGGTTGTTCCGATAAGGGTTCATAAGCTATGCTTTGGAGGAAAATTTTGTAAAAAAATGAACAGCGAGTTCCGTGGATAGCCCTGGCCGGATATGGCCATTACGTGTGATAGAGGATTAACGATTCGTAGCTCTTCACACACATACTGAGCGTTCAAGTTTTTATTTGAAAGTAATTGCTTCCATCTGTAATATATAACTGGTAAAGAAGTGTTCTTTGTGGCAATACGTTTGATGTTTTTTTTTCAACATGACTGTCATAAAAAACAAACGGCGAACGGAGAAATTCAAGATGAATTTAAAAAACTCTCGACATTTTAATTACAGCTTCCTGCCAAATTTCCGGCTCTAAAATGTTCTTACACACGTGCCGCTTGATTTGGGTGAAAAATGTAAGTTTATAGTGGCAGTACTTTACACACAAGAGGCACCTAAGGACCTGCAAACCAATGGATGAGTGGCAAAAAATATTGTAACATTGGTGAGCCTGCTTGGATTGGATATCCTCTCCAAGGATCACTAAAAAAGTTTTCCCGATGTTGAACTTAGGAATTGAATGGTGGTTCGATAATTTCGCGATAAGTTTTTCCTGCGGCTGACAAGTCTTTCGACGCTTGTGGAGCCGGCTGAAGAAACGGAACTACCGTGTATACGCTTGCATGATAACTAGCATAGTAGGCGGGGACGTGACAGTCGTTACTCATCCCCAGTTCCTTTTTCGACATTCGTTATCAACCGATCTATCGGTTGATAACGAATGTCGAATAAGGAACTGGGAATAGGTAACGATTGTCACGTCTTTATTGTAGGCTCCATTATGTAAACGTTAGATTGTAAACTGACCAAAGTATTGACACTTTTGCAACTTGATGGAACTAGCTGCTGTGCATTAGTCTGAAAGCCATCCACTTGCCCCTAGGCCGGTGTACGTACATAACGAAACTAGGAAGTGGACCAATTGCTGTTGTGTAATCACAGCTTTACTGTAGAAAATGCCATCACCCTGAAGCATATGGAGAATCTCCGTGGCAACCTGGGCATCTGTACTGTTAATGGATCCACCTGTACAGGGATAGATGTAGAATAAACAATGTAATTACATGGCGTGAGACTCACCCCATTTCCGACCAATAAACTCGCGCGTATAAAACGGTAAAGTACGGCCATTCAATATAGCATTCCAGACGTAACACAAGGTTTACGCACGTGTATATCTACGCGCAACTTTACCCTGTTTGCGTCACCAATTCGCAACGTATATAAAAATATGGATTATGGTGGTAGCTTTCCGACAAAATTGAGAATAAAAACATTGTGGCGAAGGGCGGGGAAAGGCGACCAGCCATAGTAGGCCTAATGATGAATATGAAGACTATTTTTGGAGCGGATGATGTGTTAAACACGGCATTGTTTTAACGATGTAATTCGTTGCATTATAGGAAGCGCTGTTTGTTTCTAGATCCATTTCGACATCTTTTATATGTTTTTTTAGATCAAGCATTCCGTAAATCCCGTGTGTGTGTGTGTGTGTGTGTGTGTGTGTTTTCAAATGACACAATCATGTTTTAGAGGAATTTTGAATGTTGGTTTCTGATCTCCCGCCGGGATTCGAACCCTCGGCAACACCGCCTGGCAATCAGTAGTCCAGCGTCTAAACCACTACACCATTGCACACCGTCAAAAACGATGGCTGGAATCTAGCTTTTTAGATGAAGTCCTCATGATTACTTGGTTCATCTTCCTTTCGGCAGCAGCATGAAAGTGTGGAACGCGCTGGCTACAGTACGACGAAAGTGATGTGGATGGCCTCAGACGAAGACTGGTACGGGCTTGTGTGTGTTTTTTCAAATGACACAATCATGTTTTAGAGGAATTTGGAATGTTGGTTTCTGATCCCCCGCCGGGATTCGAACCCTCGTGTGTGTGTGTGTGTGTGTGTGTGTGTGTGTGTGTGTGTGTGTGTGTGTGTGTGTGTGTGTGTGTGTGTGTGTGTGTGTGTGTGTGTGTGTGTGTGTGTGTGTGTGTGTGTGTGTGTGTGTGTTGAGGTTAAAAAATCGCACTGGCACAGACATTTCATACTGAAACGTTTTTTTCTTTTAATATGCCGCCGAAAAATTGTTTTCATTTACTGAACCCAGATGGGTTTCAAACATGACAAAAAATTACACCAAATTTGATTTAAACTAAGTGATGAGCTTAGGAACTGGTTAAACTGACTGGCAATAATTGATGTTATTCATTGATGGGCTCTAATTTAGTCCTTACAAGGATGTTACGCAAGCTTTTGTTTTTCTTATAGGCGATGACAGGTCGAAGATTCAAAGGTTCATTTAATTTAGCATTGGTAAAATTGAATTCATCTTTTAATATTTTTGCTATTTCGATATTCATTCTGTTGTACGTTAAAGTGAAAGGAATGATGGACCTCCTTTCGCATTCGCCCTCTGATATGTTCATACCAAATGGCCAGAGGGTTTGAAGGGTATTGATCCAAAAAGCTTCACGTTTTTTTTTCTCTCTGTGTGTGTGTGTGTGTGTGTGTGTGTGTGTGTGTGTGTGTGTGTGTGTGTGCGTTTGTCTTACCAACTTGACGAGGTAACTAGAGGTAACTAGACAAAAGAGTTTGCGTGTTTCGCCTTACCGAGGTAAAAAAGACAAAAGAAACCCTTTACCTCGGTTGTTTTCCCAGAACTGTACCGGCAAAACGAGGTAGAAACCGTTAATCCACACAAAGGACAAACAATGGGGTACCTCGGTATGTAGGGTAGACAAGACCCTGTGTGTGTGTGTGTGTGTGTGTGTGTGTGTGTGTGTGTGTGTGTGTGTGTGTGTGTGTGTGTGTGTGTGTGTGTGTGTGTGTGTTTGAGGTTTAAAAAATCGCACTGGCACAGACATTTCCTACTGAAACGTTTTTTTCTTTTAATATGCCGCCGAAAAATTGTTTTCATTTACTGAACCCTGATGGGTTTCAAACATGACAAAAAATTACACAAAATTGATTTAAACTAAGTGATGAGCTTAGGAACTGGTTAAACTGACTGGCAATAATTGATGTTATTCATTAATGGGCTCTAATTTAGTCCTTACAAGGATGTTACGCAAGCTTTTGTTTTTCTTATAGGCGATGACAGGTCGAAGATTCAAAGGTTCATTTAATTTAGCATTGGTAAAATTGAATTCATCTTTTAACATTTTTGCTATTTCGATATTCATTCTGTTGTACGTTAAAGTGAAAGGAATGATGGACCTCCTTTCGCATTCGCCCTCTGATATGTTCATACCAAATGGCCAGAGGGTTTGAAGCGTATTGATCCAAAAAGCTTCACGTTTTTTTCTAAATTCATCCGTTTCTTCTAATGTGTCTTTAATTGGTGGTTGTTCAATAGGGTGGATTTCGAAATCGTCCAAAGAATGGCCAGGAAGGTTAAAATGTTGTGCTACTGGGGCATCAGCATTATGTTTTATATCCTGTTTGTGTCTAGTAGCACGTTCTCGAAAAGGATTTTGACTTTGACCAACATACTGTTTCCTACATCGCTTACAAGTGATAAGGTAAATAATGTTTGGTGAATCACAATGGAGGGGGTTACGGATCTGATAATGATTTTTGGTTTGTTCGGAGGAAAATTCCTCTTTCTGATCAGGCATAAAAGTATGCAGTCTACAACGAGGCTTTTTGCAATTAAATACCACGCCACTACCATTCTGCAACGGTCTGTTGTGTTCAATCTTCAGTGGTTCGAAATCGGTAGTTTCAGCTGGACTTTCGAGCTTTTTCAGGGTTTGGGATTTCAGGCTACGCAAGAGGCGCAGCGAGTACCCTCTCGATCTGAGGGCGCCAAATAGAGTAGAACAAGCCTCATTGAAATTTACCTTATCACTTGAATTGCGGTGGAAACGAATGAGTTGTGATTTGATGATACCTTTAAATGTATGTTGAGGATGAAATGATTTTGTGTGCAACAATTGATGTGAATCAGTTGGTTTAAAATACACTTTATAATCTAACTGACCGGACGCCTGAAATTGCTTGTCTTTATACACGGTCACATCGAGAAAATCAACAGAATTTTCACTGATAGTAGCTTTCAATTTAATATTTGGATCGTGATTGTTCAAAATTTCTAAAAATTCATCAAAATCTTCTTTTGAATGTTCCCAAATAATAAAAATGTCATCTAAATACCTGAGATATACGAGAGGGGTACCTCGGTATGTAGGGTAGACAAGACCCTGTGTGTGTGTGTGTGTGTGTGTGTGTGTGTGTGTGTGTGTGTGTGTGTGTGTGTGTGTGTGTGTGTGTGTGTGTGTGCGCGCGCGCACGCGTGTGTGTTGGGTATTGTACTGAACAATGATAGACCTGGAAACATGACACTATTGTCCAACTAAGCTACAACTGACGTGTGATTAGGCCTACCCGATGCATAAACCCCGGCAACCGGGGGGGGGGGGGGGGGGGTATGTGCTTTGCAATCAGCTGCAATATCATGATACTTTGCTATCATTGAATCTGGCATTGTATACTTTTCAGATTCAATTCTAGATTCAGTGAGTAGTAATGAAGATGAGTCCACATATAATTTTGTTTGATTTCTGAACTGAACATAAGATAGGTCACTTATTTTAGAAACTGGGATGTATTTGTGGCCTGGGGTAATTAGATGACATCAAATTTCGATCACTATATGGGGTCGCCATGTTAACTAGTCCAAACTTGACCCCACATGGCATTATATAATTTTTAGGGTTGCTCACCTTGTAGGACGAGCAACCCTAAAAGTATATAACGCCATGTGGGGTCAAGTTTGGACAACATGTTGACATGCGGATAGAAGACAATGCCTTTCGCTCAAGCGTTAAGAAAAATGAACGCCCTCAAGCAACAGTAATCTGATCTGGATTTGCACGCTTTAAAATTAATATTTGCCTGCCAAGCATTTTCTTCGGACAAGGGTTCATTATACGCCCCCTCCCCCCCCCCCCCCCCCCAATATTTTGGGTAACTTACGGCCCTGGGTTCAAGTCGAATTGGAACCTTGAACTGCTAAACACTTTTTGTGAAATGTACAAATCTCATCCAGGAAATTACATCTGGGCGGGACCAAAGACTTGGCAATAACCTTCCAAGAACAAAATTCGTTCATTTCCCTATAAACTATGTGGATTGGTTAGAAAGCTTCTGTTTTACTGCATTCGGCAGTAGTTTCTTTTACCACATATAATCGTATCAGGGCACATGCAGGAATGGTGAGAGGTGGTGTTGGGTGGGTGATGGCATTGATTGGAATAAGAGGTACTTTGCATAGCATCAGCCGCTCCTTAGTGAGGCAAATACTGATATATTTATTGGAGGTTGCTACTCCGTGACTCCATCCGGACCAGTGGTGTCAATATGGATAGTGACACAATATTCAGGCTCTACCAGTCAGCACAAGCTGTGTGTAACGTGGCAAGGACATTTGGCCAAATCGTCACTGTGGGTAAGTTCCAGGGATGCACAGGTAGTGAACACTCGATAACATTATTATTACACGTGGCGCACCCATTCTCCCCACAACGCATCGTTTTTAATGGCTTTAGGACTGTATATGCACCAATAGACAACAGTTAAATCACTTGAAAGATTAATACATGTTCAGACAATCAAACAATCAAAATTAGCTTAACCAAGTTCGCTGCCTACGTTTAACACCAAAGATGGAACCAGGGGTGAAATAGAAGTAATGTGCCACCCCCCCCCCCCCCCCCCCCACACACACACAAAAAACAAAACAAAAAGAAAACAAATTCAACGAGGTCCACTCATGGTAAATATTAGTCCCCAAGACCTGATTATGATTTTTGGTGTGTGACATCCATAGGGCTTACCACAACAAACAAATTATATGATGGTCTTTGGTCCTAGTTTGGACTCGATAAACAAGGACTAAGGTCCCCTTGTAATAGTGCTGAAACCAGCTGGGTTTTTTTTATTTTAGTCAACAAAATTTGCTCATTTAAATTTCAGGAAAAGAGCATTCGGACCACTTGCGGATTCACTCCTTGTCAAGGTGCTAGCTTATATTTACGATTTTGTAGTTTGAAAAGAGTATATAATTTTTATAATTTTCTCCTTCAGTCTAGAAGTCAAAGATAGGTATATTACGGACACCGAAAGACCGATTTGTCAGGTAAGCCATCTGTGTACATAAATCAGTGAAGGCAAATAAAACTGATAATTTGAATAGAGAGGAATCTCAATGGGAGTCTGTAATGCCAATTGGAGCTTATCTGGTCTGAAGCATCGATCTTGCCTTATAAGCTTCAAACATAAGACACTCGTTTAGCCGAGGGTAATCAGTCATCAAATTATATAGTTATTAGTGTCGATAATCTCCTAATTATAATAACGCACGTGGCACGCCTGGTGGCATCACTTTTTGACAGTGGACTGTCAGAAATGTCAAAGTATAGCAAACTTAAAAGAATTTAAAAGAGAATGTTAAATTAAGATAGATCTAAGCGGCTGAGTTCAAGAGAAGCAATTAAAATGAGAATTAATGTCTGGCTATCGAAATAAAAATCGGAGGATTTCTCTAAAAATCGATTCCAGTCTGAAGGCGTGTAAGACTATGGGCCGTAGACGAGGAGTTGGGATGTCCTATGCTATAGGTTAGAGGAGGTGCCTCATCGATGCGAAAGTATAGGCACGTTGTAATGTTAGTGGAGTAACAGAGCTCAGTTTAGAGTGGGAACAGTCGTGGGCAGAGTCGGTGGCCATATACGAGTGTAGGAGTAGAAATAGAAAGAACGAGCTCAGGGAGCTCAGAAAAATTGGCTTTGAGGTAGACGATATTACCAGCTGTAGGAGGCAAGCCATAATATGGAGGGGAGCGTTTAATCCCATTGGTGCGACTGCTTGAGTGAAAAGCGCCCAGTATAGTGACAATAAGCTAGTGGCCGTGCGACGGCAGTAGTAGAGTGACATTCCGTCACTTGTTAGAGGGGAGGCGATATAGTAAAGTGACAATACGTTAGTGGCCGTGCGACGTTAGTGGCCGTGCGACGGCAGTGAAAGAGCGAAGTGAAAAGGCGACCAAAGTCCAAACAATTAAGGAACTGGTCACGTCAGTCTCTAAAGCATGGCATTTCAAAACATTTCCTGATGAAGGTCCACAGGTCATCCATGGTCACCTCCCCCACCGGCTACACCTCTGGCCACTACTGTTTTACAAAACGCTGTTGTTTAATAGTGAAATATTTTGACGGTGAAGGGGAAAGGGGCGTGTTACAAGGGGCGCCGGAAGCACTTCACGACAGAGGGTCAGACACCGGGAAAAGGGCATTTACTCTGACTTACAGTCTCGGCATGAAATGCCGAAGGTCTAAAGTCCGAGATGTGTGAGTTTGAGAGGAGGCAGGACACCTCCTCCCAAATCCCCCCCCCCCCCCTTGAATTCTGAAAGTTCCCAGAACGGATTTGGGGTGTATTTTAGCTTTATACTTCAAGAATAAATCATGAAAAAAATGAGTAACGAACCTGAGAATGACATTGCCTGCCCCCTCTCGCCCCCGTGGTCCGAAGGCTGGGAGGGCAGCTACTCTCTCTGCCCCGTGCTTCCGGTGTCCCTGCGTGTTCCTGATCTTTCCACCTCTGAGGACGTCTCTGAATTCGACCAATTGTATTTTCGTATGACAAAACCTATGCGTTTGCCATAAAATAGCAGAGATCATGTCACTGGGTCTGTGTGAAGGTGTTAGTAACATCTCACTCTTACAATAATCTTGTCCAAAATAACCGTTTGTTTGCCAGAGTGTTTAGAAAGTGAATGAAAAACTCGATAATTAAATAAACTCTATGTACCTGTGGTGACTTCACAATTTCCTCAGATTGAGCATCGTTCATTTCCTATTTACTCACGGAGATGAAAAAATCCCCATCTGATTGCGAAGGGCGTTCTGTCAGCATTTCTAGCTATGAAAAGAATTTTATGGATCATGCTACATTACAAGTTTCTTGTCTGTGGTTGTTAGTTTATTTTCAGCGTGACCTGCTAACCCTTCAAATAGCGTTGAAAAAATGAAGGTCAGTAGACCGGTTCTCCCTGGGGTGAAGCAGTGCTTGTTGCAGTAAACAAGTTATTCTTTACCAGTATAGGATCTGGTAACCAGTACTTGGTGTGGGAGTTCTCTACAAAGTGAGCTGCACATAGGTATAAACGATTTTCTAAGCCTTACTTTATGCAGTAGGGATATTGCTATACATGCTAAGGTCCTATATAAGGGCACAGTTATATCTTGAGCGTACAAGCAATATTTATGTATTTCCTTTATATAAGAGACCGTAAATAAATAAATAAAAAAAAAATAAATAAATAAATAAATAAATAAATAAATAAATAAATAAATAAATAAATAAATAAATAAATAAATAAATAAATAAATAATGTGTTTTAACTTTATCAAAAAACAAATGAGACATGTTTTGACATCAGTGGCGTATAGGAACAACTTTTTCCGATGGTGAGACAAGACCATAAAGTTTCTGACAAAAAGTAGCAATGCAAAGCCGAGGACGGTATTGAAGGACGATGCACCCTTCTAAAGTTTGGGAAAAATTTCGAAGTGGGTGTCTAAAATTCGTAATGTCCTTGAGTCAGACTCTAAAAATTATTTTTCTGTCTTCCAGTAGTGGGAATGGACAAATATTTACGAAAAACAAATCTGACTGAACATAAAATTTCCGACAAAACATTTGGTGGGGCCGTCAGTCTCCCAACACAACCATGGGCGGACTGGGCCAAAAAACGTTGCCAGGAAACGTACCAAGGGGTCCCCGGACAAAATTTTGATTTTTTGAATCGAAAGAACGCTGCTTCCTTGCATCTGAGCGATCAATGACAGCCCACATACAGGGCATTTTCAGCAGCATTTTTTGGTATCATCTTTGTCGCTCATTTGGCAAAAACGGTTGCAGCAAAGGGGGTCCCGGATTCATCAGGCCGACCAAAGTTCGGCCCAATGGGAGAAACTTATGATATTTCGAACCAAAAGAACGCCGTTTCCTTGCATCTAACCAATCAATGGCAGACTAGACTGTTGGTATATCGGAATACCCTCTATGTGGATTGCCAATGGCAGTCAACATAGAGGGCATTTGGATAAACCGACAATCTGTGCAATCAGATCCATTTCGCCTTTTGGTGATTTTCACGAAAATTTATGTGCTAACAGGTGTTGGACCGCGTAAATTTTGTGGGGGCCCTGAGTGACTCCCAATGGGGGGTGGGGGCGGGGTGGGCACCTGGACATTTCCGGTAGACCATACGGCCAGTCCGCTTCTGAACTCAACTGAATGTACGGCCCTGGGAGGTTACATGGTTAAACGATATAATTTTCAATAGAAGCGAATTGAAAACAATTCTAACCACACCAATAGGCTTTAAATTATGAAAAAGTGTATCCAAAATATATATCACAAAAAGTACGCACCTATTTCTGTAAAAATAGGTATAATTTAGTACAAGCGAGAAATGGAAAAATGATATTTGGTAACATTTTTGATCGATTCTGTTCAGATTCGATCCAAAAAATGCTATCAAATTCCTATTTTCGACATCTCAGTTTGGGCTGCCCCCTTTTATACCCCGGCCTACCTGGCGATGGTATATAGTATTCCTTGTGTCCGTCAGTCCGTCAGTTCATCAGTCCGTTAGTCCATCAGTCCATCAGTCCGCCCGCCCCGAAGTTGTATCATACAGTACACGCACACCTTTCAAGACAGTCATCTGAAATTTTGCACAATACAGAACTACACTCAGTGCATTACCGTGGGAGAAGGTCGGATGACTCTGTATGTTTTTGTCACAGTTATTGCCCATTATCAACTTAGAAAATTTCGTGTGTTTTTTTTAATTGAGGGTACCTTCATGGTGTAAGTTAACCAGCCTCAGTTTCTAATGTAGAGAGTTGAAACTTTCGTGGCATATGGCTACACATACCTTGAAGATATGCAACATCTATAAAGTTTGCGGAAAAATATTTTTAACCCTTTACCTAACATGAAAAGCAGACGACACTCGTAAAAAAAATTCTTGAATAACTAATATTTTTCATTTTTTGTCTCAAAAACATAGGTTATGAACCCTTATTGGAACAAGCTCGACGAACTCGTTCCAATGAGGTGTCATAACCTATGTTGTTGAGACAAAAAATAAAAAAAATAATGAAAATGAATTGGCGATTTTTGAGAATATCGCTGGCCGATTTTGGACGTTACATTGGGTAAAGGGTTAACAAAATTATTGCCCTTTATCGACTTAGAAAATTTCCAGTGTTTTTTAATTGAGTGTACCTTCATGGTGTAATCAACTTCCACAGTTTGTAATGTACAGATTTTAAAGTTTAGGTTATGGTTGCACACACAATGAAAATGTGCAACATCTATAAAGTTTACGGAAAAAGTATTTTTTCACAATTTTTCACAAAATTATTGTCCTTTATCAACTTAAAAAATGTCCTCTGTTTTCTAATTGAGGGAACCTTCATGGCGTAATCTACTCCTTCCTCAGTTTCTAATATAGAGAGTTAAATTTTAGGACATGGTTACACATACCCTGTAGGTGTGCAACGTATAAAAAGTTTGTAGAAAAAAAAAACTTTTTCACAAAATTATCAAATCAAATCAAATCAAGTCGCTCTTACATTTGGTAAATTGGCAGTGGGTATCTCTTTGTGTTACCTTAAAGTGACACTTAATAGCTTTTATGATAATGCCCCAATAGTGTGTAATCTGTCACGGGTCCGTTGTCTTTCATCCTCCAGCCGTTACCCAGTAATAAATGTTTCATTTCTGTAATGCTATACATGGCATTGCAGGCGGGTGCATATGTCACACTCGGCGTTGCTCTAGTTATATAGGAACACACGATCCAAAATCACGACGTGGATCTGCAAGGGGTAATTTACCCTTTGAGGTCTTTAAAAACGTGTTTTAAAAAATTAATTACCGAAAATTGAAACAATTGACTACACATACTGTACTTCACAAGAAATCATCGTCAACGTCTCGTTTTCAAATCGCGTTTTCAAATCTCCCGAATACTGCGTAATCAAGAAAGGATGCTGATTATATTGCAAATGGAAGGAAAATCTCTCTCAATAGCAATGTATTTCCAGTTCCTTATTCGACATTCGTTATCAACCGATAAGATCGGTTGATAACGAATGTCGTATAAGGAACTGGGCATAAGTAACGGTTCTCGGGTCCGTAACATTGACGCCTCTCGAACCTCTGTCAGAGAGTCTCGATCTACACCAACCAATTAGCGAACATATATATCATGAATTACGACCACCGACAGACCTGTGTGTGTGGCATTGGTGGAGGAAGAACATATCTCCCGCAACCATCCTACTGAGATACATGCGTCCCGTGTGAGATTCCTTATTGACATTGATTTATCTTTAATGAACGGAAGCCCCTCGATATACTAACTGTGAGAGGAAGCGAATTCTGAATCAAATGACACTTTTAGGGAGAAACGGCTTCAATTTATTTATTTATTTATTGATGTTTTAAGGTCACATACTTATGCACAATGGCTAATCGTGACAGTTTTACTGGTGGAAGAAGCCGGAGTACCCGGAAAGAACCACCGAGCATCGACGAGCAACTGTCAGCTCCTCAACATTCTGACTCTGTTGAAGCTCCGCTCAAGCAGGGTTACAGTGGTTGAAGACATGTGCACCATCGACGTGTAGTACGCCTCAGTACACGGCGTCATCATGCCCCCACATATAGGCAACCGGGATAAAGTGCCTTGTTAAAGGACACAACGCGGGTCGTCCCGGACGGGGATCGAACTCGGGACCTCTAGCATAGAAGTCCAACAGTCTACCACTGAGCCACTGCACTCCAACGGCTTCAATAAGGTTTTCGTGGGGAAGACCATTTGGGAATTGATGGGTGCACCAAGTATAAGATATGGTACGGAAGAGATACCCCTGAACCAAACGGTTGTAAAGGGCTTGGAATCTCTGCAGAATGATGCAACCTGTTTTATAAGAGGGTCGAGTAACGCCACAACACTAGAGCCAATCAGGGGTGATGTGGATGAAGACCGAGGACGCAATAGACTAAATGAAACTCTGTTATGGTAACTATTAGGTAAATCACCCGACTGCCGATGGTGTAACCTAATGGTGCAGAATATTTGGAATTCAAATACAAAGACCGGGTGGACTGAGCACGTGAGATATCTGACTACCAGAGAAAGATTCATGGGGGATTGTAACCGAAACTGACGAGTGGTGGTCAAGGCAAGGAGGTTTGTGGGTGGCCTTTGTGATAAAGCCGGGATCACGGTCGCTGTGTTTATTCATTTATTGGGGTTTAATGACACTTTCAACAGCCAGGGTCACCTCGTGTCGGACAGTTTTACGGTGAGGGAAACCGGAGTACCCGCAGAGAACCACAGAGCAACGGCAAGCAACTGTCAAACTCCCCAGCGTACTAACTCCATACAAGCAGGGTTAGCATTGGTTGAAGACAAGTGCACCATCGACGTGCAATACACCTTAGTGCACAGCGTCTCCGTGCCCCCCACGTTGGCAGTTGAGATTAAGAGCCTTGCCCAAGACCACAACGCGCTTGCCGCAGGTGGGATTCGAACCATGGACCTCTAGGTTTTCAGCCTGCATCTCCCACGGTCGCTGTAGCTTAGGGAAAAATGCAAACGATTGTGAAAAGGAGTGCCAAATGGGTAATATAGTAGTGGGGACTTTGGAACACTTTCTATTAGAATGTCCAAAATACCAGACTAACAGAATAGAATTCACTGGTAGGTATAACTGGAAAGTGGGATGGGAGAATGGAGGATATGTGGGTACTGAGTGACAGAATGGAGATGGTTAGTATGCTTATCGGAGAGACTGGGAAGAATTGGGCACGGGATCTCACCAAACAGTTCGTTTTGGGGTGTTGGTGGGAGAGGGGAGAGAACAGGCGTGGAGATGAGGGTGGGTGGGTGAGGGGGGGGGGGGGGGCACTTCGTAGCGCAGAGTTAATCAAGGCTTCCTCACCTAGGAACCGCGACAAATCAACGGCCGGTCAGAATGTTATTATTATTATGATCGTCGGACTATATCACCATCGTCTGCATTTTATAAATAAACATGGCGCCCTCTTCGCTTCAGTTGTCACTGCTACCACAACTCGAGTATGATTTTTCTTTCACCAAACCCATCACGCTACGTTTTCAAAATCAATAATTTCAAAGTAACTTCACAAGAATGTTTGCTTTTAGCCCTTAACCCAACGTAACGGCCAAAAGCGACCAGCGCTATTCACAAAAATCATCATTCAATTTTCATTATTTTAAATTTTTTTTTGGCTTCATAAACATAGCTTATGGCCCTCATTGAAACGAGCTCAACGAGCTCGTTCCAATGAGGGGTCATAAGCCATGTGTTTGACGCAAAAAAAAAAAAAAAAAAAAATAAATAGTTATTCATGGATTTTGTTTGCAAGTGTCGTCTGTCTCTCGCGTTAGGTAAAGGGTTATACTCGCTTCACTATATCGCAATCGAGTGGTAACGCTAGCTTTTGTATCCTTATTACCTTTGGTATAAACAAAACTTTTCGAAGCTCTTTTTCCGAATATGCTATTCATTTTCTCTACAATCAGTCGGTAGAGCAGCAATTCATCATCGCACGAGCAGTATTTTGGTTTGAATGACGTCATGTAGGTTGTGATGTGAGAACAATCATCTCCAGTGGGGTGGTGGTGGCATGTGTAAATCACACCCTCGGAGAAAGATATTTGACCTATGCACACACAAGTCTCGACTCTGTGTTAAATGTCTTTCCACTCGATAGAGATTTTCCCATCACACTTCCAAACCACTCTGTTATAATGATCGACTCAGCAGAGCTTCGGTCGACGTCAGTGCTATTCTAAAAATAGTTTTCAGGAGGCGAAATACGAATTGCACAAAAATGTCTAGGCTCAAATACTCTTACTATCATGTTTTGCTTCATGCCAACGCAACTACCCGTTCTGACAGTTAGCATATACATGGGTAGTTCAGATCACACGGGGAATAAATATTAAGAGATATCCGATCGTTTCTGGGTTCAGGCGGCAAACACTTTGAGTGACTCAACACTTCCTGGTTCACACAACCCCTCCATAAAAAAGAAATCCACTTGCCTCCCATCCATATCCGCTACATGAAAGTTATATAGACTATCTCCGACGATATCGTAATTGCAAAAACAAAAGATGCTGTCCTTCTACATTGCCAAAACAAATGGTTCTATATGGAATCAAAATGGTTCCATGTCGTGTCACCTATTTCGACGCAATATTTTTAGTACCGATTCGGTTCTGTTATGGAACCACTCGTGTACAATAAATGGAATCGAGTCAGTTCAATTCATGGAACCGACTTGATTCAATAAATGGGATCAATCTGGTTACATAAATGGAACCACCAAGGAACCAACTGGTCTTAATGAACTGAAACAACATACAACCAAATTTTTTCCAGTAAATGAAGGCTTGAAGAACCAAAATGGTTCCAAAGTTTGGTCACGAATTTGAAACCAATATGGTTTGAAAATATAACCAAGGAGTAATGGTTCCATTTTGGTGTTCTTCCATCCGAATTAAAATCTTATATTGTCCTTTTACACAACTTAACTGCTATAGCGCTAATTGATAAAAGCGCAGTTAAAATTTTATTATTTTTTTCAATTTTTGCCTCTAAAATATAGTTTATGATCTTTCAATGGAGCGAGCTCGTCGAGCTCGTTCCAATAACAGATCATAAGCTACGTTTTTTTAGGCAAAAGAAATTATCGAGTTGTCGTGTTGTGAAAAATGATGTAACAATTTCGACCATCTGTGAACGTTTCGCAAAAAAAGTAATACAATACTTGGGCGGTGTCAACGCGCGCGCAATCGAGAGATGTTACACTCTAAAATTGGTTGGGTTAAAAATCCACCAAAATCAAATGGGTTGAGTGAATATGAACCCAACTGGGTTCATATCCACTCAACCCAGTTGATTTGGGTTGATTTTTAACCGAACTGATTTTAGAGTGTAGTATAATTTTGCGTGGACACGGATATCTGACGAGTGGACACGTGCAATTATGTTATTTTGCAAAGATACCCTCTACTGCTGGGTTCGCGGTTCAAAGATACGTTTATGATTGACTGAATATTCGGGAATTACAATCGCATTCGCATGTTTTAGTTTTTTGATATTCTGAAATAAATAAGACATCTACACACCTCAAACCTTTGATGTACGGTTTAAACGATCGGTCAAAAGTAAGCGATAACTTGTCAAATGTGTATAAATATATAAGTATGTGGTTTACAAAACCTTTTCATTGATCAATAAAACTACAAGTGTTTCGAATTTAAAGTATCATGAAAAAATAAACAACTTGAGAGCAATGAATTAAAGTAACGATTTAGGATTTCATATGAAAACACTTATCGTTACAAGCTCCATTTTCGATAAATAAACAAAATGGGAAGTGCCAGCTTGTTATTAGTGACCTCGCCACATTATACAGTAGAAGATGATTTCCAGTTCTAGGGGAAGTTTCGAATTTGAACCTTTCTTTCAGTACATTTCTGTTTGAAACGGTTTATCTTCGTAATACAACACGTTGTCACAATAGATTTGAGTTTTGGGTGTGGCTGTGGGTGTAGCGTCAAAATTAAACGATTATACTAGGGGTCTCCTGAAAAGCTGTAGTGCGAAGGTTGCGTTTTCCGGTAATGGTGTGATACAATGAATTTGTTGACAAAAACTGGCAATGCAAAGCAGAGGAATATATAAGACGATTTTACTGCTTAAAGTTTGGACATAAAAATCAAAATGGGTGTCTAAACTCGCAAAAAAAAGTTGTTTGGTTCGAGTTACATGCAGTAGAAAAACAGGATCGATCGGTCGGTATTTTTTTACATATTTAATTTTCTCAGACAGTCGTTCAACCTTTTACACAACGTAAAGACCAAAACCAGGCGGCGCCATTTACAAAAATAACCTTTCAAATTTTATTATTTTTTCATTTTTTTTTTGTCTCAGAAACATAGCTTATGATACCTTTTTGGAACGGGCTGACTGAGCTCGTTCATAAGCTGAATTTTAGAGGCAAGAGGGAAGAAATCTTGCAGTTGTTAATTTTTTTTTAAAGCGTCGTCTGCTATTTGATTTTGGTGGTGTTTGAAATGTATAAGCTATTTTCGCAGTGAATTTCGGCCACACGTACCCTCCGATGCCATTTTAACCCTTTACCCAACGTAACGGCCAAAACCGGCCTGCGCTTTTCACAATAGTCGTCAATTAATTTTCATTATTTTTTCATTTTTGTCTCAAAAACGTAGGTTTTGAACCCTCTTTGGAACGGGCTAGTTGAGCTCGTTCCAAAGAGGGGTTCTAACCTATGTTTTTGAGATAAAAAATGAAAAAAAATAGTTATTCAAGATTTTTGCATGCAAGTGTCATCTTCTTTTCATGTTAGGTAAAGGGTTGAACGGAGAATTACATTTTCGTCAAGTGCTTATAAAAAGATAAGGATCGGGCATGAAAATTAGGATCGGTCAGGAAACTTGAACCATTTTATTTTCTTCCTCACCCTAAAAAACGTCATTTCTTTGTGTCTGTTTTTTAGAAATAAGTTTTCTGTTTTCCAAAAGCGGGAATGGACTATTATTCAAAGGAAAATAAATTCGAAAAGGCCTAAGATTTTCGACAATTGTTTGATGGGGGACGGTTGCCTCTTTTCCGACTGTGCATCTCAGCCGTGGCGTTGTGTTCTGACCGAATTCAGGCGTTCAGGAGAAAGTACTTTCGTTCGCCTATCGTTTGCCTCAAATGAAATGAACAGAGTAGTTGAAGGCCGTGGCGTAGCAATTTTGTGTGTGTGTGGGGGGGGGGGGGGGGGAGGGGTGTCCAGGGTTGCCCAAATTCCAACCGACTCGCCTAAAAATCCTAAATTCTACGATGCATATGACGCCAACTAATGAAATGACAGATGCAAAACCGCGTTTGACGTTCTTTCAAACCTCAAAATGTCTCCATATTTCGGGCATATTTTTCACAATATACATCTTCCGGCTCCAATAACGCGAAAGACACGAGCTTCAGACATTTCCCAATGTTCAAAATGTGACTACGGCATAAAAATGCCTGCCTCAAAAGATCTATGTGCGTTCCAAGCCCCATGTATATAAAGTCCACACGGGGCATCTAAGCCACTATAGGGCAGCAGGACTTATAGCTGACTCATGCTCACCCTTTTCTAACCTCGCATTACACTATTATAAATAAACAATTTTGATTGCTGTATCTATTATATTACAATCCATTGGAGAAAGCCAACTGACACACTCCAATAAATGATACTAGAATAATTTAGATGTTTATTTCTGGAGGTGTGGGCTACACTGAAGAATGTACACATTTCGATTGTTTTATTTTAATATGGCTCCAAAACAGTGTTAACGTTTAATGGGTTCACACTCATGTCGGGTTAAGCTACAGGCTGATGCAACCTCTTTGGTCCCATCAAACAACCATACTCAGTTTTTTGGTTGCATTTCACCTACACCGCTCAAGGGTGTAGCCAGGGAGGGTCATGGGGTTCGTACGACCCCCCACCCCCGAATCCCAAAGGTCCGCGGCCGATATTCTTCACAGCAATCTAATAATGCCTACATTGAATTTGATCCACTTTCACTCAACCTGAAATCTTTGATCACTGCTGATATTAAATATTGAAGAATTTTTCCGAGAGACAAACCTCCCCCCCCCCCCCCCCCCCCCCCCCCCACACACACACCGGACTACCACCGATGGCCAAAGGTCAAGTTGGAGAAGATTATGGGAGGGGGTCACCCCCTCCCATAATCTTCTCCAACTTGACCTTTGGACCTCTGGCCAAAATTTCAGTCTTTTTAGTTGCCAGGCCTTCTCATCCTTGAGTTGCATTGTGGGCGACCACCTCTAAAAAAATTGCTGGCTACACCCTTGGTCGCTCTCTTGGAACTGACACGAAGTATCCAATCCAAGAGTACCATGCACATTTATAGTTATACTGTTATTCTCCTTCTTAATATTATAAACAGACACATTTTTGTATTTCTTTTTATGATGCCATACCTTTTCTATGTGTTATGGTTGTGCAATAGAATATTCTATTCTAATCTATACATTGCAGCGCGCCTCGTTCAAGAGAGGACAAACAAGAAACGAGCAAACATTTGTATCCATTGATCAGGTGACTTTTTGGTTACAAATAAAACATGCTACCGTCGTGAATGTTTGATAACGAATAGGCGTTTGATTAAAACAGGACGAACAAACGACTAATAACTGATCAACAGACGTTTGACCACGATCACACATTACTAGTTCTACTTGATTCGGTCACAGTTTCAAAAATAAAAATTAAATTAGGTTTTTCTTAACTGTATGGCTCAAAACAGTTCTGGTCGATTTCGTTAGGAATGATTAACTTTTTCACCCTAGCATTCATGTTTTTTTCTCTTTTTCAAAAAGTTTTCAGTTAACGAGTCGAGGACAAGAACAAATAGACAAGGGCCTTTGTGATAAAGTAAATCCGCGACCCTAAAAGGCTGAAGGGGTTGTATCATTCGTAAACATCAATAAAAAGCCAAACATGCAAATTCCGTTCATTTGCAGAGAATGGGGGAGTTTGTGTGGCATGGTGGGGGTTGGGAGGGGGTGGGGGGGGTGGGGATTGATCAGCGTCAAAATTTTCCCCGACAGGCCAATAAACTTTTCCAACCCAGATTTCACAAATGGAGCTACCACATGTCTACGGTTTCGGCACTCAAAACGGGTTAGTTATTCCGACCAAAAATTATATTTTCATTCCAGATTACTAAATTTTATCAACAAAATGTCTCATTTTTTTTTACCAACGAGCCGAAAAGAAGTTATTTTTTGGTATGGGCTGCCCGCCCCAGACCACCCCCACCTCCAATTCCTTATATCTCAACAATTTATAACAAGTTGGATAAATTCACCCCAATTTTTTCAAATTTTGTTATCAGCACGTGACAACACAGAATGCATCAACAACGTTGCACACTTTGGTTCTCACGGCCTTCTAAAAAGGGTGTGTGGCAACCCCAGGTCCATAACAGCACGTCGAGCTAAGTTGAAAGTTTTTTGTGTCACACTATTTATTTATTTATTTATTGGGGTTTAAGGTCACATAGTTCTGCACAATGGCTAATCATGACCATGACAGTTTTACGAGTGGAGGAAGCCGGACTACCCGGAGAGAACCACCGAGCAACGGCGAGCAACTATCAGCTCCCCAACATACGAACTCCACACAAGCAGGGTTAGCATTGGTTGAAGACAAGAGCACCATCAACGTGCAGTACGCCTTAGTCCACGACGTCACCGTGCCCCCAGATGAGCAATGGGGGTGAAGTATCTTGCCCAAGGACACAACGCGGTTGCCGCAGGTGGGATTCGAACCGAGGGCCTCTCGGCTTGCAGCCTGCACCTCTACCTACTAAGCCACCGCGCCCCCCCCCCCCTGTGCCACATTATATAAAAATAAGATTTTTTCTCTCTTTTTTTCCTGAACAACTAAATGTGTAATGTTAATCTTGATGTACATTTGACCATAATGGTGTAGCAGTACAATAAAGAAGTTCAAGTTATCAAATGAGTTTTGAGAAGTTCAAGTTATCAAATGAGTTTTGGATTTAAAACAGAGTTTATGATCCACCACTGGAACGAGCTTGTGAAGCTCGTTCCAATGAAGGGTCGTAAGTCATGTTTTGGAAGTAATAAATGAAATGTCTTAGTTATTTGGGAGACAATAATACTGATGTGACAGCCGTTACTGATTCCCATTTCCTTATTCGACATTCGTTACCAACCGATTTTATCGGTTGATAACGTATGTCGAATAAGGAACTGGGAATCAGTAACGGTTGTCACGTCCCTGACAATAATTGCAAGTGTGGTGTACACAAGTCGGGAAAGGAATAAACCGAATAATTATCCAATGCTGCCTGATATTTGCTTTTCGATGTCTGTCCGGAAATATATCAGGAAATGCCATATTAGATGTCACGCAGTTCGCAGTTCCTCTGTACCGGAAAAATGGTTCGATGCGTAACACAACGTACCAAGCGTTCAGTGCACCTTGACGAACTTCTCAATGTACTCTTTCTGCCCACACGATGGTCTCGTAACTGGCTCTTCAATACATTCTTTGAAAATAATTTTAACCCTGTCCCCACGCTGGTATAGCGAAGATGGCCGACTGTTGTGTGTGGGGAAGAGGAAGGGGAAGGGGAAGGGGAAGGGAAGTGAACCTGATTTCTCCCGACTATGATGGGATCAAGTCCCCGACAAATAAAATATTTCAACTGCGCCATCAAGGCTTGCCTTCGTGAAGATTCGATTAGTATTTTTAACCTAGATTAGATATTATTTAATGATACACTCAACAACAGAGCAGGGACGTTCCGACAGGAGGGGGTGTGGGGGGGGGGGGGGGTGTCTCACCCCCCCCAATAAGAGCCTGATTTTCAAAAGTTGGAAATTTTGTGGGTCAAATCAAAAGTTGGAAAAAAATTAATAAAATTTTAAAATTTTCAAGTCGATTTTTGCTATTTGCCGAAACTATCATTTCATGTGCTGGCTGTTTTTGTTTTCCAAATTTTAGATTTAAAATCTCTTCAACAGTTTCCTATTTTTCCATATTTTTTGGTGTTACGTTGTTACTTGAACCTACAGTCTGATTTAACAGGATCGTACCAGGCCTCCAGAAACTGGCGGCACACCTTGGTGTGAACATTTAAAATTCGCTAAATCTTGAAAGAGACTCAATAGCTTAATTTTCTCAAACCCCCCAAAAAAAACAAAAACTGGAGTGGGCACGCCCCCCCCCCACGGCCTCTATGGGCGCTACGGCACTGTGTTACAGTTTCCTAACTTAACCGCTGGCGGCGGCGGGTCTCCTGGGAGTTGAGACTCCCTTTCGGTAACAATTTTTCGTATTGAACTTTCAGTTATCATTTACTTATCAATAAATTTATAGTCACCAATGACTATTTATATTGAAATACTGAAATAAATTTAAATAATGTCTCTAATATGTTTCGTGGGGCGTGTAGCAAATTGCCATAGGTGCTGGAAAATGGTGAGAATCACCAATTATTTTAGAAATATTTCCTGTCTAGACATTTTGTGAAAAAGCGGACTAAATCAGTTTTTTTTCAATGATTTGTAATGATTACTAATGAACAGTCGATGTGGTGTAATTGGTGTCGTGTTTCAGAACGGTCACTTTTTTCTTACTCCGAACTTTGTGTTCAAATTTTCCTGTTTTCACTTTCGACTGGAATTAACAGTGGACACGGAAGTTACTCTGGAAATTAGATAGATTATATGCTTTAAATTGCTTTTTTGCTTCACAAATTCGAAGGATTGTAAAAAAAAATGCCACCAAAGAAAAAACAAAAAATTGAATGCCTCGAGTGTGGAAAAGTGATTGACCAATACTACCGAAAAAGTCACAACGAAAAACGACATGCTGATTTGTCCCGAGCTCATAAGCAGATAAGATTTAAAACACTTGGTGCCAGGGAGAGCCTTTTCTTCAAACCACTGAAACCAGATCGACCCACATTGGGAAAAGAAAGTATTTCCACCATTTCCACACCGACATTTGAACATGTAACAACACAGGAAAGTGATCCTGTTCCTTCTACTACAACTGGGGTTGCGACACATGACAATAATTCAGATATGCACGGTGGGCTTGGGTTGCAGTAGGTACTTTTCTTGCATTCGCAATGGCACGATAATGTGGCTGAGAAGATTAGCACTGGTGGAAAGCATGAGCAACGCGACTCTTTGGACCATCAATAAACGACGCCACTTTTTGTCAATAGTTGGAGATCTGGGTGTACTATATGGTGGATTTGCAGGCAGACCGATATGCCTTCAATCAACGCTAACCCTGCTTGGGTTTGTAGATTATAGTCTGGCTTGCCTGGAATTACTTTGGATAATATTCGTTGAGTAAAAATGTATAAGCAAAAATATCGTCACCTGCATACTATAATTCGGTGGGACCCAAAGGAAACATTCAACATCATGGCACTCAGGCGACGATATGTTACCTAGTTACCAACTGACACTATTCTTCAAAAGGCCACAGTTCGAAAAGTATGGTTTACAATCGAACTGTTGATCCTAGCTTGTCTGCTTGTGCTACCGAATCCCAGCCACTACACGTAAAATATCCTTTCTTAAACTCTCATGTACCCACTAACTGCCGCGTTTTAGGCCCCTTGTGCTTTGCTTTTAAACAACCCCAAACCAAACCAAGAAACAAACAAACAAACAAAAATTGGAAAATACAGGACCTCACACCCCCCCCCCCCCCCCCCAATCGAAACCTCTTCGGAACGTCCCTGCAACAGACCCGTAGTCAGTCGTGTAGGGGCCAGGGAGCGACCCGCCTTTATAAACCACTCCGTCAGAAAACTGCCGGTATCAGTTGGCCTACGTGGGAAATTCATCCCATTCTCCTCCATTAATAATCCCAAGTTTTGAGATCATTTCTTGGGAAGCTCTCCGTGAGAGCTTCCCAAGAAATGATATCAAGACTTGGGATTATTAATTGATATTATCAACGAAGAAAAAAGGAAAGGGGAAGTTTTTTTTATTAAAATCTTCCCACCTTTTTCTGTTGATATTGAAACTGACGAAATGAGAAATAGCGAATTAGCACTATTAAATTAGGACATACAGATGGCAGGGGTGGCTCGGACACTATCTATACCCGATTTCTACAAACTTCCACTGGGAAGCTCCTCAGATCCCCATAAATGAAAGACACTCTCTCTCCAAACTAATGTTTTGAACTTCCCAGTATGCCATATTAGTATCTCTGTCGGGCACTATATTACCTCTTCGCCAATCATGCTGGGTGTCCAGGCTTCGGCCCTAGTTCCGGCTAGTTCCAGACACCCCCTCCCCAAACTATTATTTTGTATTTCCCTGCACTTTGTATTTCCCTGTACGCCAGTGCATGTCAAGTTAGTGCCTCTCACAGGCACTATATTACTTTCTCGTTCCCCCACGTTGTGCGTCCTAGCTTTGGCCCTGCACATCAAGCTGGTTCCATTGAAGGCACGGGGGAGGGGGGGGGGGGGTAATATTATTCAAGAAATTATTCAGAACTCTAATAGAACTAACTATATTAGTGATAAAGACTGTACCTTTCTTACATAAAGAGTTGATTTGGACACCACTAGATCAGCTGAAAACCATCCAATGAGGCTTATTTCTGCATTGAGTGTGTGACATAACTTCTACAGAATGTTTTTTGTTGATGTTCTCTGTTTCTTTATCTATGAGAACAAAGGCTTATTATTTGTGAATTATTCGTTTTGTTTCTTTTAGCACTTCTCTTCATTTGTTCTAAATGACTGGGGGCAGTGGCGCTTTTGCGAGAGAACGTCTTTCGCCTTCTTTTGTCTGAGTGCGGACGCCGCTCACTACAATTTCAAGACCTGCAATGGCTTGATCTTCACAAATTTCCAACACAGCAAGATCTCGTTCGTCTCGCTAGCCGCACTAAACCCGTTTTAGCTGTGTGTAACTCACGCAGCCTCGCCCATACAACAATGCACACTTTTTAAAAAATGTCCTGGTTACTAAATTTCAAAATTAACCAGGTGAAGTCCCGACCCCCTACTACGATAGGAGTCACCCTCTCTCGAGCTCTCACGCAATGACGAATCCTGCATCGGACATCACTGCACATTGAGCACCCGTTCGGAACGGCTGCTCAACGCGCAGCTATAGCAGATGCGGGTGGCCGTTCCCCTTCTCCACTGTTTGGAGGTGATCAAAAGAAATGAAAACTAAATCAGAAAGCTGTGTGGAAATGTTTCAGAGAAGACCTATGTTTGTTATTTATAATCAACCACTTATTTTGTTTACAGTTTTGTATAAAGTACTTATCAAATTATTTGTTGTCGGCCAAACATATCATCACAAAGATATTTCTCATGTAATTTGTGGTTTTGTGCGGTATAATTATACGTATATTTACAGAAATAAAATATTCGCAGAATTTAAATTACCTCATTTATTTTCGTAGTTTTTCCTAATTGAGTCGTTATAGAAATACCGAATTGACACTGAATGAATCTTGTGAGCTTCAATTTGAAAAATTGCTGGTCGTTATCTCAACCGATCATTATTCTCTTTTAAGATATCATATTTCCTCACAAACATATTGATTTAAAATTTTACAGCTCAACGAAGGTTTAATCCAACTTGACCCTTGGTCAAGAATTTTATTTAGAAACGTACCCCACCATTTTTCTCCGAGGGGAAAATATTCGCACCACTTAACTGGATATTCTCTTAATTGCATATGTTTTACTGAACACCTACTCATAGTTTTGATTTAACCCCCATCATACCGATGACGAAATATCTACCTTTTCCCAATTTTCCCATAATGCATCTATAAATTTAACCAATTCATCATTGTTATCTCCTGTCCTGTAATATTTTTTTTCTTCTTGATTTGTTCTGAAGTCGCTGTGTATAACGTGAGCTGGAATGCAATTTAACCCTCCAGAGCGGCCCTGCGAAAGACATATTTTCGATTCGAATCGAATCTCGAATCGAATCGAATCGAGTCTATTATTCGAAATCGAATCGAACCTCGTGTCGAATACATACGTCTTGAAGTCCCGATTGATAAAATATTTCAACTACATCATCAAGGTATGCCTTCGTCGAAGGCATGACTTGATGATGTAGTTGGAATATTACCAAGTAAGGATGGATGGTGGCATGAGTACAGATACTTTTATGTTAAAATAGCGGACAGTACACCCTATTTTCAACATTATTTATGTACAATTTCTTCCTCAGTTATACGTTTTACGAGACGACCAACCTGACTGATACTAAGCGAAATTGCTGTGAAAAGATACGAAAGAAAACGAATCGGACGGCCGATTTCGAATCGAACACAATACCAACTTAAGATTCAAAATCGAATCGAATCTGAAAGCTTCGCAGGGCCCTACCCTCTAATCTGAACGACGAATTTACAGGCATATTGAATTTGAAAAAGTATCAATCACTCCCGTGATCTCAGATGACAGAAGAAAAGTTCAAGCTCTGGTTCCGAAACTGACTCACTCAAGAGGAAAGCGAATATCTGTTTTCATACCGGCCGCCTGGGTTAACTGAAAATATAAAATGCAAGTAGAGACAGAAACACGGACGTATAGGAAGCATTTCGAACTTAGGAGGGGGAAGGGCACGCACGCACGCACGCACGCACGCACGCACGCACGCACGCACGCACGCACGCACGCACGCACGCACGCACGGCACGCACGCACGCACGCACGCACGCACGCACGCACGCACGCACGCACGCACGCACGCACAGGACTTGAGTTTGGGACTCACTACGCATCCCTCTATATGGAGAAAATGGCACATTTCTGGCTCTATATTCAGGAGCGTGTGCGGGGGGGGGGGGGGGATATTATAAACACAACGTGGCATTTTTTGTTTTTCACTGTTTTTAAGACCATCCACCCCTATCTGCGATTGTTGCGATAAATTTTTTGATTTTCTCCCGGAATCTAAAATCCACTCTCCTAACGTTGCATGCTGATATGGGTATATCGAAACCACAGTGTACCCAAATTGTTGGAAATTCCAAGATAACCACTTTCCCGTGCACAAATAATAATTACCAAATAAAACATGGATGGGCCCCCCCTACTATTTGTGGAGTTACATAGTCAGACAGATGGATGGAATAATGGATGGAATAATGGATGGAAGAAGGGGTGGACAGATGGACGCACATAATCCAGTGTACCCCCAAATTCTTCGAGAGTTGAGCCCAGAAGATAACTCAACCAATATAGATGCCTGGATCTTCATGGAATTTTACATGCATGTTCAGTATAGCATGCTCTTTCGGGCACATTAGCGATGGCGCTGCTTACACATTCTGCTAACAAGTTATGATCCTTATTTAATTAATTAAATTTTCTGGCTGTCCTACTCAGCTTGGATAGCGCCATATTGGGCCGTATAATGGGTGGGGTGGGGTGGAGGTGGAGGGTATACACTGGGCAGCTTCCCAGTTCTGTTTTTACATGACCCACGTTGATACAAAACATGAGAAACAAAGCTTTGTGCGTACAATTAGGCCATCTTCAGATGAAAGGTCATTTGCTTAAATCTTTATATAGAATGATGGCCGTAGATTACATCAACTTGACCACTCTGATTCAGAACTGGACATCAAGATTTAAGAATTTTAGAACAAAAACATACACCCCAATTATTTTCACTTATAATTTTCGTTTTTTAGAACATTTGAGACATTGCAGGCTACTGAACTACAGAAGTGACCACAAGATCAAGCCATCTTCATTGTCACTTTTTCCTTGTCTGTAGTGACAGGTGCAGACATGAACATACATTTTCATTACATTGGATTCAAAATCCACTACCGAAAAACACTTTAGTGAACCGGCACATTCAATCCATAACACTGACTGAGCTCCGCCCGCATCCTAGACGAATTCCGGAGCAAACTCGATCTTGAAGCGAACCTCACACTAAACACGATAAAAGATTTACATTGGAAAAACACGCTTAAAATAATACATCCATGTGCTCAGAGTAGGCTCGACTTATACCCGTTGTTATGAAGTTTGTGAGTCAGCTCGAAAACGAATGTGCGAATCGATTCGAACCGAAATTTGATATCCAATGGACCATAGGCTCCTTAAAGTGGGGATCATAAACAGGTGCAGCCGGGGACTGGGGTGGCTGTGGCCAGCGCACCATCTCAGAAGGTATCAAAACTGTTATTGAAGTTTCATAACAAGGCCACTTAATGGCAGTGACGGGTGGAAGCAAAGCTAAATGTCCTGAACTTCCAACTGTAGGCTCTCTATGTATAATTTTAGTGTTCCGTTTTATCACATCACATACTCGCTGTGTCTAGCCTTACACTGAACGAAAATCGCCCACTTGAACTGGCGTGTGAATGAAATATTTAAAACAACTATGTACTACCGTTGCTACTAAAATAGCAACGGTATAGTACAGAATTGTTTTATATAGTCATGTGAAAGACTTGAAAAACAAACACGCGGAAGCTGCGAGCGCCGAACGCGCGAAACGATAAGTGTGTGTGTGTGTGTGTGGGGGGGGGGGGGGGGAGGGGGGGGGGAGGGTAAATTAGTGCTAAGAGAAGCATTCTCCCGTATTTTAATGAGAATATCTCCTCAATTACATCCTTACCATTTCGGTTATTTATTACCCGTATTTCTGTGTGTATGGTGCATTTGTTTCCAAAAATAATCGTAATCACCACGATGCATGAAAGATCACTGGCAAACCAACAAACTGGAACAAGCGTTCTTCTTTATATGATCAGAACCTGGCCAGTACTCCAACTATACGTACTCTTTCCGTCTCCACCAGCGTCGGTGGCCCGTACCAAAACCCTTCCCACGACTTTCAGTTTTTTTTAAAACACCAACCGCCCCCCCCCACCCCCCTCGGCGCAATTGCCAGTTCATCCACTCTTAATTATTACGCCGTCCATAAAAAAATATGATTTGGAAAAAGCATGAAACAGAACAAAATTTCAAACGTGGCTCTTTGTCTAACATTGTGCGTTTTGCCTTTTTTCAAATGAATTTGCAACTTAAAATCTGGCGATCGCCACTCCATGTAAACAGTTTTCAAGTGAAAGTGACATTTTATCTAGCCTTCTTCCGACTCCCGTCCAAACTGTCTTTCATTTACAATTTCCCCGACACTCCAGTGGTGTAGCCAGCAACTTTTTTTTAAGGGGGTCGCCAACAATGCAACTCAAGGTTGAGAATGTCTGGCAACTAAAAAGACTGAAATCTTGGCCAGAGGCCAAGCCTTGGCCAAATGTCAAGTTGGAGGAGATTATGGGAGGGGTGACTCCCTCCCATAATCTCCTCCAACTTGATCTTTGTCCATAGGTGGTGTTCCGGTGGGGGGTTCCCCCGGAAAAAAAATCTTTAATATTTGATATCATCAGTGATCAAAGATTTTATGCTGAGTGAAAGTGAATCAAATTCAGTGTAGGCATGTATTATATTTCTGTGGAGAATATCGGCTGCGGACCTTTGGGATTCGGGGGCGGGGGCGGGGGGGGGGGGGGGTCGTACGACCCGCATGAGCCTTCCTGACTACACCCTTGAACTCTACAGTTTCTTTCACAACTCACTCTTTTCTCGCCAACAGAAATGATTGAAATCTTAGATGTAGTGCCACTGCGCGCAATCACAGATCATATTGCTTCACAGTGAAATCTAAAGCCATACCAAGACGTGTCAAGTGATACTATGTAACCAAGACAAATGGACAACCTTTTTACTGAGACGCTATATTTGCTGATCCAGTGTCAGAATATTTGGTTGCCTATTCACCGCAACTCTTTTTCCAACAAAGGTCATTCAGGTTAAATTGGATTCTTTAACATACATTAACTTTGTAGATTTGTTTCAATAGGTTGGAATTTAATTCTGTTTGCTCACGGACGATCGGAAATCCATCCGTTGATTACGAAAGGCGTGGACATCCACACCATAATGACGTCGACACAGATGGAAGTCTCGACAGCTGACATAAATGTATACAGTTTGGATGTGAACGTGTTGGATACAGACCAAACTTCCTGGACACGATTATATCCGACGAACGACCACTCTCACCACATTGCGCTAAATCCTATGACAGTGTGGTCGGAGAGAGAGAGAGAGAGAGAGAGAGAGAGAGAGAGAGAGAGAGACGTATTCAGGGGCATCGAAGCGGGGAAGGGGCTGACGACGCTAGGGGAAAGGGGGCAAGGGGTAGCGCGTAATCTTTTTCGCGAGAAGTGCACTAGTAGAATAAACTTTACTTTCCTAGACCTGTCACTGAGAAACTCTCGAGTTTTCGTTTCTAATGGGTTGGAGGGAGTGGTACTCGGCATACTGATACCGGAGACTGGGCGATAAATCGGCGGTTATAACGCTTTATGCTTAAGTAATGTCAATACTATTGGATGTCACATTACAATTTATGATACGTTGTAAACAGGGACGTGGCTAGAGGTTTTCGATTGTGGGGGTGTAGGATAGTGAATTTCCAACTGGGGGGGGGGGGGGTCGGGAGGGGGAAAACCCCCTCCCGGTCCATCCCCCAGTTGGAAATTAACAACCGAGAAACATTTTGAAAATGAAGTCATGAAAGGGGGCATAAAATTGAATTTTCTCATCGGGCCGAAACAATGAAGAGTTTGTTAAATATGGAGCCAGAACCGTGTATTTTTCTAGGCATTTTAGAATCCAAAAAGAGGGAATCTTTGGTCACATCTTATGAGTATAATGTGTCTGTGCACCCCCTTTCTGCTAATTTCCAATTCACCTTGCAAGCATCGAGATACAGTGCAGCCGCCGTGGACGGGTAGTAATCCACGCGTGGGCAGTGATGTCCATGCATGCGTTTACCAGAAAATCATTATCAGCAAAATTTTAAATAATGAAGCACCGGGTTGTTCCCGGTGCTTCATTAATTAATTTTTTTTGACGATTGTTCCTATAAATTAGAGTTTGAAATCTAATATTATTGCGTCGGTGGAAATATTGCCCACCCGGGGAAAGTGACCGGTCAGTCCTCGTCGCCCGTACTGTATTAACACAGTTAGTCGAACTACAAGGCGTTATCATAAAACTACAACTTTACGAGTCTTTATTCCTAATTATTTGATAAATAGACATGTCTGATGGTATTGGTGGAGATTCGGAGAGAGGGAGTTCGGGACCCTGGGTGATTCGCCCCCTTTGTCCTTGACCGGGGGGCGGAGCATTCAGGCCGGTGCATACAATAATAGGATGTGCTGTGAATAAGATACAATCGCTATTAATTTCCGGCTTTTGCAGTGCTCAAAGGTGTGCTTGCTTTTCATATGACCCTCAAAGTATCAGTTTATACGTAATATCCCCCACCCCGTTCTAGATGGCTCGTCCCTTTTCCAAACTCCCAGCGCCCTTGTAAATGAGAACAGAAAGTAGCTGCATTGTTTTGCTTTGTTAATGTGTGTAGCTAATATTTATAGTCTAGATCCACCATCCGTATATTAGGAGGGTACGCCCCCTCTTAACCATTTACCTAATACGAAAAGAAGACGACACTTGCAAACAAAATTCTTGAATAACTCATTTTTTTCATTTTTTGTCTCAAAAACATAGTTTATGACCCCTCTTTGGAACGAGCTCGACGAGCTCGTTCCAAAGAGGGGTCATAACCTATGTTTTTGAGACAAAAAATTAAAATATAATTAAAATTAATTGGCGACTTTTGAGAATAGCGCTGGCCGGTTTTGGCCGTTACGTTGGGTAAAGAGTTATATGGGAAAAGTTTTGAAAACTTTATCAAATCCCGGTCGTGTTTACTCGAACAACCATTTTCCTTGATTGTGTATGCCGACAGTCTGGTTAACATCGAGGGCACATGTTTTAGAATGAAAATGCACGAATGAACATATGTCATCATATTTTGGCGAAAATGACCCTTAGATGTATGTTTTGTGAAAACAAATTTGGCAATATTGACGACGAACACACCACACAATTAAAAAAGTTTCCAAAACAAGGCCTCTTTGGAGGATTACCACAAATACCCAGAAACATTTTACAGGTGTGAGTTTGAATTGATAATTGAGCTTAAACGTTGGAGACTGGGTGGACGTCGCACTTTGTACCAAGGGATACGCAGTAAGATGAAAGGACACAATATGACAATCGTTAATTGAACACGTCGTTTGATATCCCTCTGTTTACTTGAATAAGATTTCCATTAATTGTGGAGTAAACTGGGGTATCTCAAAGTTCTCATATCTTCGAAACATATAGATCGTTCATAGTTCAAATTTGTGAAAGTTTAACCGTTTATCTGAAGATTCCGTAGTTCTCGCGCATTATCAGGCGTCATAGCTGTACATAGTGGAGTCGGTGGGGAGGGGCGAGGAATAGATATCCCTCACTCCAGGGCTTATATTTCGACGAGAATCCGAGAATCACGCAGAATTCGCGCAACAAAACCAGTGAGAATCCATGTAGATTCTTTCTGCACCTCTGCTAGGATTCGCGTAAAAGTCAATTTAACCATGTAACTAACATAGCTGCAGCAAATTAACCAAAGCAAGGCTAACGTGGAATATCCTGACACCTTCTCATTAAAATTGTACAAATATAGCTGTCATTGGAACCGGCTCAATGAGCCGGTTCCAATGACATCCATATTTGTAAGGATTTATTGGTAAATATTGTTTATTTAAAATTTTTTTTTTTTTTATCATATTCAGTTTATGTTTTAAAAATTAAAAAGCTGTGTTGAGTAAAGGGTTAACATATGTCATCCGTATACAACAAGCGTTCATCCATGGTGGCTTCGTGGGATCCTGGGACGCTCATAACAGGTATGGGTTCTCGTGACCATTTTCGCGAGAATCCAAATGGATTCTCCCGAATTTTGATGAAATATAAGCCATGCATTCACTAGACGGCATAAAAATGTACTAAATCTGTATATGTTGGCAGAAAAGTAACGCATAAATAAATCATAAGGTTTTGTGTTGTCTAATATGCCGTCTCCAAGATGTGGACAAATCCATTGTACACTTGTAGGAAGATTTAATTATAATTTAATCCAACAGCCCATGAGTTGACAATACTATAACAATTTGAGCGGCCGCTGATTTATCGTGTGAGAAGGCCGTGATTAACCCTGTCTCCCAAAATGCCTCCCTACCTCCACGCCCATACCCTCCCCCCCTCCATCACCAGGAAACAAACTGTTTGATTACACCCCGCACCCCATTCTTCCCAGTATCTCCGATAAGCATACTAACCCTCTCCTTTGTGTCACCAACTAACCACATATCCTCCATTCCCCATCACATTTCCCCATTATACTCCAAGTGAATCTAATTCTCATTGGCTGGTAATTTGGACACACACATTCTAATAGAAAGTGTCCCAAGGTCTCCACTATTCCTAAATTACACACTTGGCACCCCTTTTCATCGTGTTTCCCAATTTTTCTTAAGCTTAAACAGCAGTCACCCCCTCAAAGGTGCCTTCAAGGTACGTTTTACATCCTAGCTTCTCTTTATCACGAAAACCTCTTTGCTTTGACTCCCCCCTCTCCAATTCAAATTACAGTCCTTCATAACACATTACTGGACAGGTGCGCCAGTAATAGTTTAATCCTACAGCCCTATAGAGCTGATATGGAAGACAGACTAGCCCATTTCGCTGGATACAATAGTGTATTTATTTATTTATTTATTTATTTATTTATTTATTTATTTATTTATTTATTTATTTATTTATTGGTGTTTAAGGTCACATATTTATGCACAATGGCTCATCGTGACCGTAACAGTTTTACGGGTGGATGAAGCCGGAGTACCCGAAGAGAACCACCGAGCATCGACGAGCAACTGTCAGCTCCTCAACGTTCTAACTCTGTTCAAGCTCCGATCAAGCAGGGTTACAGCGGTTGAAGACATGTGCACCATCGACGTGCAGTACGCCTTAGTACACGGCGTCATCGTGCCCCCATGTGTAGGCAATCGGGATAAAGTGTCTTGCCCAAGGAAACAACGCGGGTCGTCCCGGACGGGGATCGAACTCGCGGGACCTCTAGCATAGAAGTCCAACAGTCTACCACTGAGTCACCGCGCTCCCTACAATAGTGTATATATAGGACGATACTAATCAAGGCGACATTATTGAAAGGGTTAACCTATTACCCGCGTAACGGAAATATACTGCTAGCCATATTTAAAAAAAATATAAATTTTATTACTTTTTTCAAATTTTGCCCCGAAAACGTACAGCTTGTCCCTCTCACTGGAACGATATCGTCAAGCTTTTTGCTCGAGAGGTCATAAGCTGTATTTTTTGGATAAAAATTTAACATTTTTAGTTATTAAATTTTTTTACAATGTCGTCTTCTACCCATGTTAGGTAAAGAATTTTGAAGTATACAGCACGTCGGCGTTCTATTGAACCTCAGAAAACTGCTTTTGGGGACATTTTTTCAAAACTTTTCTCTAGGGTAGACCTCAGGCCGTCAGCGATGGGTGGGAAACACCCTTTCCATACATTTCACCTACTCAGGGCGTCGTGGTATGCCTCTTCTTCCAAAAGATGGCTCCCCACCTGTAGATGTTTGGCTTCGCGACTGCACATTTCGCCTCTCTGTCCTCACGAGTGTTTCACTGGGACACCAAACGCAGTTTAACCTCCCCGCGTTTATGTCGTTTCATCCCGCATAGAGTGGTTCTCCGTAACCGGATATCGTTCGGCGAGCTGAAAAGTGTCGACAGCCAAAAACTCGGCACCCATGCGTTAATCATTTCAATGATAGATTGTAATAATATCGTTAAAAATAATTAAACAACTGACAAGCTGCCGACACTTCTAACGTACAATGTTCAGGTTAAAAAAATGGACACGTGACAACGGTTACTTATTCCTAGTTCCTTATGAAGTCGGGTGATAACGAATGTCGAATAATGAACTGGGAATAAGTAACCGTTGTCACGTCTGTAAAAAAGTTGGCCTATTTGCAGTGACGACCTTTTTGTTTGACTTCTCTTGGATCGGATTATTGCCCTCAGTACAGCAGAACATTATTCAATCGTCATCCAGAGTAGACTAATTAATATAGTGTACTTCCAGCCATATGGATGCAGGTTAAATTATTAATTGGTCTGCCTCAAAAATAAATGGCCTCCTCTAGACAAATCATGTTTCGATAGTTTTGGGGGACTGATGGGAACTAGGGTGGACTTCTGGGCACTATTTCCAGCTATTAGGTTGCCGACGGTTTAAAGGCTTCCAGATAACTTCCACTGCCAACTATTCATCTTACTATCTCGTTGTCGTACTAATGCCTTCTAACAATGCTACAACCTCCACCCCTACAACGCTATCTCCAACGACTACTACAAATCCTATGGTTACCATTGTCTCCTCGTACTTTTGTCACCTAAACGGTGACAATATGGTCCTACCTTCTGTCATTACATCGCCCCCACATCTACTAGTCTACTAGTTGCTAAGGTACCAGGCATTATCTTTTGTTATTACTGATACATTTTGTTGGTCATACGTCCGCGCCTTCTACTCAGGAGCGGACTGGCTATATTGTCTACCGGGAAATTTCCCGGTGCCACCCCCCGCCCCATTGGGACACCTGTGACCCCCAAAATCGATGAAGTCCAACACCTATTCCGTGAAATTTCGTGAAAATGACCAAAAGGCGAAATGGATATGATTGCAAATACTACCGGTATATCTAAATGCCCTCTAAGTGGACTGCCAATGGCAGTCCACATTGAGGGCATTTCGATACACTGGCCATCTAACCTGCCATTCATCGCTCAGGTGCAAAGAAGCGGCATTCTTTCAGTTCGAAAAATCAAAATTTTCACCCATTGGTCCGAACTATGGTCGGCCCGATGGATCCGGGGTCCCTTTATTGCAACCATTTTAGCCCAAGGAGCGACGAAGCTGACACGAAAATCCCATCGAAATGCCCTCTCTGTGGACTTCCAGTGATCACTCAGATGATACGACGCAGCGTTCTTTCAGTTCGAAGCATCAAAACTTTTTCCAGGTCGTGGGCCCCCTTGGTGCTTTCCAGGTAATATTTTTTGACCCCGTCCGCACCGGCTTCTACTACTACTAACACCACTACCCTCTTCTATAGATAGTCAAATAAACATATCTACCAGGGAGTATCCTCCGATAACTATCCCCAAATACTACATCTCCATGTTATAAGTATCTTCCAATACCCAGATGTGGTTATAGGTTATCCTTCGTTGAGGTCTAACGCCATGTCCTTCATACGACAAAACTGTAGGAGTCATATGCTTCTGTAAACAATATCCTCTGATAACTAACACCGAAAACCTTCAATATCATGTTACAAGTATCTTCCAATACCCAAATAAGGCTATAGATTATCCTTCATGGTATGATACCCCCGACAAGGTTATAGGTTCTTACTGGCAGTATTCCCGGACACGTGTCCAACAGATGTCCACTATGTCATATGTATAATCACATACCCAGATGAATCGAATGTTCGAACGAGTAAAGTTTGGTTCGAGTGTTAAGTCTTCTCAGTTGTAAACCCACCTTAGAACTAATAGTAACAATTTCAGTGTTGGCTAATGATGACAGAACTGGTTTCATTGTGAGCCAGAAACGCATTTTTGCTGAGAGAGAATCGGCAATTTCTATCTACTCTGGTAGTTGCAGCAGGTAATATTAACAATAAACATGCGGCGAGCGCCCGGACTAATGGTATAAGCCAACGGCAGTTGTAGAATCTGTCACTCTGGTGATGGAAATAAATCATAATAGTGATGCCAATAGTAGTGGTAGTAAAAAAAATCTTACAGGTGGCTGGGCCTTTTTTGGAGAAAAGGGGGGTAGGGGACCACAGCCGGTAACCCAGAGTGGCACAAATGCTGGGAACATAGGAAGAACAACAAACATGCACAATACAGGGACATACCAGGGTTATAATAATGTGCCAGTGATGACAAAAAAACAAAGATTTATTAAGTTTGGGTACTGCAACATCCAGGGTCTGCACAAGAAAGTAAGCGAAATATCAACAATGATGGACGAAGGAGACTTCGATATAATGGGTCTAAGTGAGAAGTGGATACGACGGGATGAGCGGGTTGATCAGATGAAGGGTTGCGTGTGGATAGGAGCTGGGCGAACTGAGGGTCAGAAACGGGGTGGGGGTGTTGGCATCTACGCTAAAGAGGAATTACAGCCCTCATTGATTACAGATCTCACAGAAGCAAGGACTCAGATTCCAGTATCCAACGAAATAGTCTGGGCAAAAATCAAGTTAGGAAGCAGGAGTGTTGCCGTTGGTGTTGTATACTTAGCAGTGGAGGGAAGTAAGCCCGAGTGGAATGATTCAATATATACAACTCTTAGATCGAATATCACAGAGCTTGGGAGCAGAGGGTTCAGTATTGTCCTAATGGGGGACTTCAATGGGCACATCGGGGATAAGGAGGAGGGCATACAGGGAGGTGATAGGAAAATTAACACGAATGGGAGGAAGATGTTGGACCTATCAAAAGAGCTTGGTTTAAAGATCCTGAACAGGGATGCGAAATGTAAGGGTAAATGGACCTGGGAGAGGAACGATAAGAAAACAATAATTGATTATATACTCACTGACATTAGCGTATGGGGGGAGGTTATAGATGTAGAAATAGATGACGAGGGAAAAAATGACTTGGGTAGTGATCACAACCTGATAACAGTTAAGATTATGGGCAAAAAGACGAATAGAGACAGAAATACCTTCAAGGAAGTTTGGGGACTAAAACAAGGAGCCGACTGGAAGCAGTTTCGGGAAAAACTAAAACCAAATCTTGAATGTATACCTAGGGATGCAAATGTCCAGAGTATTTCAGATGGCATAGTAAATAGACTAACAGAGGCAGGGAAGGAGTGTATAGGAAGGGTGAGGGTCCCAACGAGAGAGCTTGGATACAGGGTTAACGAGGGACTGAAAAAGGCTATAAAAGAAAGGAAGGTAAAATGCGCTGCTTACAGAAGAAGTAGGAAGCTTAAAGGGGTGGATAGCAATGACACGAGACTAATGAAAGGAGAATATGAACTGGCACGGAAAAAGGTGAATGAGATAAAGAATAATAATAGGAAGGAGCGCAATTGCAGTCTTGCCAGAACAATAAAGAAAACGGGGGGTTCGAGCTCAAACGTATTTTAGAACTGGGTAAATAAACGGGGGAAAAGTAGTGTGCAGAGTATCAAAGTGGATGGGGAAAGTACAGAAGATAAAGGCCGTATCGCTTCAGAGTTAGTCAAGCACTGGGAAAAGATAAACGATAGGCGATGGGGCAGTGGGTCCCCACCAAAAAGAAATACACTGGTGGAGGAGAACCTATCCAATCGTGTATGTAGCGAAATAACGGCAGAAGAAGTGCGGAACGTGGTCTCGAAATTAAAAAATGGTAAAGCGGGAGGGACTGATGAAATTCCGAACGAATTCCTCAAAAATGGAGGGGAGGCACTTATTGAAGTCCTGACAAACCTTTTCAACCTGGCTCTGCGAAAGCAAGAGGTCCCCAGAGAGTGGAGGGAAAGTAAGGTGTCGTTCATACACAAAAAGGAAGATAAGGAAGTTCTAGATAACTATAGGGGGATATCAGTTAGTAGTAACATCGGAAAAGTATTCTGTAAGGTTATATGCGGTAGACTAGAGGAAGTTATTGAAGAGAAAGGTTTTTTAGGAGAAATTCAAAATGGTTTCAGGAAAGGACGAAGAGTCACTGATCACCTATTTACACTCACCCAACTGATAGAATCAACAAAGGCTGAAAAGAAAAAGATGTTTCTGGCATTTCTAGATGTGAAAAAAGCGTACGACCGAGTGTGGAGGGAAGGTATGTGGCGAAAGCTCGAGGGCATCGGACTGGGGGGTGACTTTGTGGGAATCATGAAAGCACTGTATACAGATGTGCAAAGCCAACTCAGTCTAGGGAGTATCACTACAAAACGAGTCCCTATGGATATAGGCCTCAAGCAGGGGTGTATCTTTTCACCGATTTTGTTTGCATTGTATGTTAAAGATTTAGGGGACGAACTAATTCAGAGTGCGGAGGGGGTAAATGTTGGAGACATAAAGATACCAGGCTTATTCTCTGCGGACGACATGGTGTTAATGTCTAGAACTGAACAGGGGCTAGAGAAACTGCTGGAAATTGTTGGTAGATATGGGAACACTTGGCGGCTCGAACTAAATGAAAATAAAAGCAAGGTAATACCCGTTGGACGCAAGGTAGATATGACGAAGAGATGGAGAGTGGGGGAGTTCTCAATCCCCGAAGGGGAAAGCAAACAAATCACTGTAGGAGAAACGGGAGAGTATGAGTATCTAGGGGTAAGCATAAATATAACGGGAAGAGGGGTGTACAGAAATTACTCAGCCAAACTGATTCTGAAGGGGAAAAGAATTCTGAACCAACTAAAACTTTTAGGGAAAAATAGTTTCAACAAGGTCTTTGTGGGGAAAACACTGTGGGAGAGGGTGGGTTTACCAAGTATAACGTATGGCACGGACGTGATTCCATTAAACCAAACCGTTATTAAGAAGTTGGAAAATACTCAAAATGATGCCGGCAGATGGATAACAGGGTCGAGTAATGCTGCAGCTTTGGAAGCAATAAGGGGGGAGCTTGGGTGGATGAAAATCAAGGACAGGGTAGATTTGGGAAAACTGTGTTACTTTAACTACTTGAGAAACCTGCCTGACAACCGGTGGTGCAAATTGATGCTCGATACCATTTGGAATTCTAATATAGAAACGGGGTGGTCAAAACATGTGAGGGAACTAATGGACAATTACTCTATAGAGGTCACAAACATAGAAGTAGGAATGAAAGAAGGCAAAAGGTTTGTCAAAGAGAGAGTCATGGAAGATTGCAATCGAAACTGGCGAGCAGGGGTTAGCGTGAAAAGATCACTGCAGGGGTTACAATATAAAGAAAAGCCAGCTTTTGAGAAGTACCTAGATGGCACCTTTGGAGGGTCACTGCTGTTCAAACTGAGATCAAGATCACTGGAGCTTCGGGGAAAAATTGGGAGAGATGGGGAAAAGGGATGCCAAATGTGCCACTCTGGAGTAGTGGAGACCCTGGAACATTTTCTCTTGGAATGCCCACAGTATGTACCTCATAGAATAAAATTTACTGGAAGAATAATGCAGAAGTGGGGTGAAGAAACAAAGGATAGATGGCTGAAGGGGGACACGAGGGAGAGGGTAGGAATGCTTATTGAAGAAATTGAAAAAGAGGAAGTGAGGGACACTATTAAGCAGTTTATATCTGAATGCTGGGAGGAGAGGAGGGGAAGAGGGGGTGGGGTGCAGGGGGAATGATGGCCTTCTCTTATGAGGACCGCGACAAATCAGCGGCTGGCCAAAGAGTTATTATTAGTAAAATTACTTGAAGTGCTTACTAACGGTTTTTGTAGGTAACAGCGGTTGTATCTCAGATAGTAGCGCCTGTATTGATCACCAAATGGTGATATCTATCCTCGGAAAAATATCATCAAATGACTATCCTCAGATAGCTACCCTCGGATATTTGTCATCAGATAGTACATCACCCTGTTACAAGTATCGCCAACTAATCGCATGTGACCACGTGTAATATGTTTTGATGCACCTTGCGACCTACCACAGAAGCACATCTCTCAGTCATTCAAGCATGCGTCAATGCCCTGTAGATGTTGTACATACATTGTTAACTATCACAACGTTTTCACTTGATTGAAACGGCATTACTCAGGGTTCAGAATGACATCCTGCTTAATATGGAGTCTGGGAGGGTAACCTTGCCTTTTCTTTTAGACACTGGTGCTGCTTTTGACACTGTTTGTCATAACCCTCTGCTAGAGACAATGAATTCTGATTTTGGACTTAGTGGTGTTGCCACTAGCTGGCTATCATCATTCCTGAAGAACAGACAGCAGCGTGTATCAACAAAGGGTAACATATCAAAAGACTTCCATCTGGAAAGTGGAGTTCCACAGGGCGGTTGCCTTGGTCCCGTTCTGTTTCTATTATATATTTCAAAAATATTCGCTATCATTAAATCACACCTGCTTGACATTCATGGTTATGCTGATGACACAAAGGTCTACTTCTCTTTTCGACCATCAACCATTGGTCAAATTAAAGCTCAGGAAATTATTGAATCTTGTATTTCGGACATTCGCACTTGGTTGATTTCAAACAAATTAATGATAAATGATGATAAGACCGAATTCCTGATAATTGGTTCACGTCAGCAACTCACTAAAATCAAGTCAGTGAAGGTAAGCGAGTCCACCATCAGGGCAAGTGACAGAGTACGTAATCTTTGTGCCTTCTTCGACTCAAACATGTCTATGGACAAACATATTACAAATATGTGCAACAAGGCTTTCAGAAGTCTATACAAAATTAAACAGATAAGGCAGTTTTTTACAAAAGACTCCACAAAAATTCTAATTCCTGCCTTTGTAACTTCACATTTGGATTATTGTAATGCCTTACTGTTCAACCTTCCACAATACTAGTACACCCGCATGCAGAAAGTATTAAATGTATCAGCTCGAGTGGTATGTAGAGTATCACGATCCCAACACATCACTCCTGTTTGCTGGATCTGCACTGACTGCCCGTGAAGTACAGAATCACTTTCAAAACTTTATTATTAACTTTCAAGGCACAATATAACACGTCACCAGCCTACTTAGGTAAAATGCTATTACATGTTCCAAAAATAGGTGTGAGACATTTGGAGATAGGTCATTCTCATTTGCTAGTCCTCACTTGTGGAATAATTTACCTGATCATCTAAAAAGAATGTCAACACTTTCAAGAAAGATCCCAAAAGGGGACGCGGTGGCTCAGTAGGTAGAGGTGCTGGCTGCAAGCCGAGAGGTCCTCGGTTCGAATCCCACCTGCGGCAACCGCGCTGTGTCCTTGGTCAAGACACTTCACCCCTATTGCCCACGTGGGGGCACGGTGGCACTGTGTACTAAGGCGTACTGCCCGTCGATGGTGCACTTGTCTTCAACCAATGCTAACCCTGCTTGTGTGGAGTTAGTATGTTGGGGAGCTGACAGTTGCTCTCCGTTGCTCGGTGGTTCTCTCCGGATACTCCGGCTTCCTCCACCCGTAAAACTGTCATGGTCATGATTAGCCATTGTGCAGAAGTATGTGACCTTAAACATCAATAAATAAATAAATAAATAAATAAATAAATAAATAAATAAATAAATAAGATCTCAAAACATATTTATTTCAAAAAGCCTCTAAGTGATGTTTTGGACTAAAAAATACTGTATATACTCTGTTTGTATATTTACACGAGCTCAGTAACATGTACAGCAACTTAGAATATTATTAGTTACCCCGTGTCTGATCACGTGGTACGGGTTTTTACCTATCCGAAGCCAGCCGTATCCCATGAGGCCGAACAGCATGAGATCTTTTATCTTCCATTGTTGAGCCAGAGAGAATGAATTGTAGCTGGGTCGGGGCCTGATCCGGTAGTGGTATTACATGTGGGGTCCAATAACATCAGGAAGAGGAAATCAGTTCGTTTGGTGGACACATACAAGGACCTAATTAGTAAGCTACTTAGCAGGAATGCTCGGATCATCGTTTCAGGGGTGCTCCCCGTTATGGGTGGTGGGAATGAGAGGAACTCGCGGATTATGGCACTAAACGAGGAGCTGGGAGAGCACTGCAAAGACTTGGGAGTACATTTCATTGACCACTGGGATTCATTCTGGGGACAAGGAGAGTTGTATGGGCGAGACGGATTGCATTTAAGTAGGATGGGTACAGACCTGTTGGGCCAAAAAATCTTACAGGTGGCTGGGCCTTTTTTGGAGAAAAGGGGGGTAGGGGACCACAGCCGGTAACCCAGAGTGGCACAAATGCTGGGAACATAGGAAGAACAACAAACATGCACAATACAGGGACATACCAGGGTTATAATAATGTGCCAGTGATGACAAAAAACAAAGATTCATTAAGTTTGGGTACTGTAACATCCAGGGTCTGCACAAGAAAGTAAGCGAAATATCAACAATGATGGACGAAGGAGACTTCGATATAATGGGTCTAAGTGAGACGTGGATACGACGGGATGAGCGGGTTGATCAGATGAAGGGTTGCGTGTGGATAGGAGCTGGGCGAACTGAGGGTCAGAAACGGGGTGGGGGTGTTGGCATCTACGCTAAAGAGGAATTACAGCCCTCATTGATTACAGATCTCACAGAAGCAAGGACTCAGATTCCAGTATCCAACGAAATAGTCTGGGCAAAAATCAAGTTAGGAAGCAGGAGTGTTGCCGTTGGTGTTGTATACTTAGCAGTGGAGGGAAGTAAGCCCGAGTGGAATGATTCAATATATACAACTCTTAGATCGAATATCACAGAGCTTGGGAGCAGAGGGTTCAGTATTGTCCTAATGGGGGACTTCAATGGGCACATCGGGGATAAGGAGGAGGGCATACAGGGAGGTGATAGGAAAATTAACACGAATGGGAGGAAGATGTTGGACCTATCAAAAGAGCTTGGTTTAAAGATCCTGAACAGGGATGCGAAATGTAAGGGTAAATGGACCTGGGAGAGGAACGATAAGAAAACAATAATTGATTATATACTCACTGACATTAGCGTATGGAGGGAGGTTATAGATGTAGAAATAGATGACGAGGGAAAAAATGACTTGGGTAGTGATCACAACCTGATAACAGTTAAGATTATGGGCAAAAAGACTAATAGAGACAGAAATACCTTCAAGGAAGTTTGGGGACTAAAACAAGGAGCCGACTGGAAGCAGTTTCGGGAAAAACTAAAACCAAATCTTGAATGTATACCTAGGGATGCAAATGTCCAGAGTATTTCAGATGGCATAGTAAATAGACTAACAGAGGCAGGGAAGGAGTGTATAGGAAGGGTGAGGGTCCCAACGAGAGAGCTTGGATACAGGGTTAACGAGGGACTGAAAAAGGCTATAAAAGAAAGGAAGGTAAAATGCGCTGCTTACAGAAGAAGTAGGAAGCTTAAAGGGGTGGATAACAATGACACGAGACTAATGAAAGGAGAATATGAACTGGCACGGAAAAAGGTGAATGAGATAAAGGATAATAATAGGAAGGAGCGCAATTGCAGTCTTGCCAGAACAATAAAGAAAACGGGGGGTTCGAGCTCAAACGTATTTTGGAACTGGGTAAATAAACGGGGGAAAAGTAGTGTGCAGAGTATCAAAGTGGATGGGGAAAGTACAGAAGATAAAGGCCGTATCGCTTCAGAGTTAGTCAAGCACTGGGAAAAGATAAACGATAGGCGATGGGGCAGTGGGTCCCCACCAAAAAGAAATACACTGGTGGAGGAGAACCTATCCAATCGTGTATGTAGCGAAATAACGGCAGAAGAAGTGCGGAACGTGGTCTCGAAATTAAAAAATGGTAAAGCGGGAGGGACTGATGAAATTCCGAACGAATTCCTCAAAAATGGAGGGGAGGCACTTATTGAAGTCCTGACAAACCTTTTCAACCTGGCTCTGCGAAAGCAAGAGGTCCCCAGAGAGTGGAGGGAAAGTAAGGTGTCGTTCATACACAAAAAGGGGGATAAGGAAGTTCTAGATAACTATAGGGGGATATCAGTTAGTAGTAACATCGGAAAAGTATTCTGTAAGGTCATATACGGTAGACTAGAGGAAGTTATAGAAGAGAAAGGTTTTTTAGGAGAAATTCAAAATGGTTTCAGGAAAGGACGAAGAGTCACTGATCACCTATTTACACTCACCCAACTGATAGAATCAACAAAGGCTGAAAAGAAAAAGATGTTTCTGGCATTTCTAGATGTGAAAAAAGCGTACGACCGAGTGTGGAGGGAAGGTATGTGGCGGAAGCTCGAGGGCATCGGACTGGGGGGTGACTTTGTGGGAATCATGAAAGCACTGTATACAGATGTGCAAAGCCAACTCAGTCTAGGGAGTATCACTACAAAACGAGTCCCTATGGATATAGGCCTCAAGCAGGGGTGTATCTTTTCACCGATTTTGTTTGCATTGTATGTTAAAGATTTAGGGGACGAACTAATTCAGAGTGCGGAGGGGGTAAATGTTGGAGACATAAAGATACCAGGCTTATTCTTTGCGGACGACATGGTGTTAATGTCTAGAACTGAACAGGGGCTAGAGAAACTGCTGGAAATTGTTGGTAGATATGGGAACACTTGGCGGCTCGAACTAAATGAAAATAAAAGCAAGGTAATACCCGTTGGACGCAAGGTAGATATGACGAAGAGATGGAGAGTGGGGGAGTTCTCAATCCCCGAAGGGGAAAGCAAACAAATCACTGTAGGAGAAACGGGAGAGTGTGAGTATCTAGGGGTAAGCATAAATATAACGGGAAGAGGGGTGTACAGAAATTACTCAGCCAAACTGATTCTGAAGGGGAAAAGAATTCTGAACCAACTAAAACTTTTAGGGGAAAATAGTTTCAACAAGGTCTTTGTGGGGAAAACACTGTGGGAGAGGGTGGGTTTACCAAGTATAACGTATGGCACGGACGTGATTCCATTAAACCAAACCGTTATTAAGAAGTTGGAAAATACTCAAAATGATGCCGGCAGATGGATAACAGGGTCGAGTAATGCTGCAGCTTTGGAAGCAGTAAGGGGGGAGCTTGGGTGGATGAAAATCAAGGACAGGGTAGATTTGGGAAAACTGTGTTACTTTAACTACTTGAGAAACCTGCCTGACAACCGGTGGTGCAAATTGATGCTCGATACCATTTGGAATTCTAATATAGAAACGGGGTGGTCAAAACATGTGAGGGAACTAATGGACAATTACTCTATAGAGGTCACAAACATAGAAGTAGGAATGAAAGAAGGCAAAAGGTTTGTCAAAGAGAGAGTCATGGAAGATTGCAATCGAAACTGGCGAGCAGGGGTTAGCGTGAAAAGATCACTGCAGGGGTTACAATATAAAGAAAAGCCAGCTTTTGAGAAGTACCTAGATGGCACCTTTGGAGGGTCACTGCTGTTCAAACTGAGATCAAGATCACTGGAGCTTCGGGGAAAAATTGGGAGAGATGGGGAAAAGGGATGCCAAATGTGCCACTCTGGAGTAGTGGAGACCCTGGAACATTTTCTCTTGGAATGCCCACAGTATATACCTCATAGAATAAAATTTACTGGAAGAATAATGCAGAAGTGGGGTGAAGAAACAAAGGATAGATGGCTGAAGGGGGACACGAGGGAGAGGGTAGGAATGCTTATTGAAGAAATTGAAAAAGAGGAAGTGAGGGACACTATTAAGCAGTTTATATCTGAATGCTGGGAGGAGAGGAGGGGAAGAGGGGGTGGGGTGCAGGGGGAATGATGGCCTTCTCTTATGAGGACCGCGACAAATCAGCGGCTGGCCAAAGAGTTATTATTACAGGTTTCTGTGGAATTTTTGTGCAAAAGAGTTTTTGTGAAAATATGCCGATATGACTAGTATAAAAAAATTTATTGAATTTCTTTTTTTCTTTTTTGTCTCAAAAACATAGCTTATGAACCCCACATTGGAGGGTACTCGACAAGCTCATTCCAATAAGGAGTCATGAGCTAAATTTGGAGATAAAAAATTAAAAATAATACATGTGCGCTGTAAAACTGGAATGACACGTCTTCTACGGGGTATGGACAATTTGTAGATTTCGGAACGAGGTTTCCACTGGGTATGGGAAATTTGTCAGTGGCTGGGCGGACGTATCGTGGGTTTCAATGAATATGGTCTCATACCACGTATCTATCAACCAATCAAATCAAAAAATTCACTTTAGTCAATAGATAAGGTTCTTTATCCACTGAAGTATAATTTTGGCGCTATATAAATGGGTATATTATTATTATCTTTGAAAAAAACTCATGTTACAAATCACAAAAATAATTTAGTTCGCTGCCAGACAGAAGTGCTATCTTCTTTACTTTAGCAAATGTGCTTCGTCCAATTATTTAGCCCTGTGCATAAGAATACTCCCACCCCACTCCCACCCTCTTCATAATGAAGGTAAAGCGGCGAACACTTTGTGAATTTGAAATCTACTTCCAATGGAGAGTGTATTTAACAATTAAAATTGCTCACCCCGTTACTGGTTATTTGTCCAATGGTGCAAATTTCCATAGTGCACATGAAAAGTAATGGAAATAAACAGAGTATGGGGTGTAAAATGTTCGGAAACGTTATTTAAAATGTTGTGAAATTAGAGTAAAAATATTGTAAAAAGATAGTAAAAATATTGTGAAAAGTTTGTAAACTATTGTTAAAACGCTGTGAAAACATGATAAAAAGTAGGTGCCATTACCTTTGAAAATAAAATTTTATCTCAGTTTTATGGAAGTATAATTTGTATTTCCGTTTTAGAATCGACATGCATTTTGTCTAATTGGGATTTTGTCTGGTTGGGATTTTGTTCATAAGGATTTTATCCATAGGAATTTTGCCTGATGGGAATTTTGTCCATAGAGGTTTTGTCCTGAATTCGATTTGGGGAGGAGAGATTTAAAACCTACAAATTCGATCAATATCTTCGGATCAGACAGCGCAAACATACCTCCACCCTTTCCCCTAAGTGGTTTGGCACCCAAACACACTGTTTGGCCATAAAATATCCAGAACGGCCAAACACTCGGCACCAAACTGTTTCGGGCCAACGTGAAGACATCTCATCAACGGGTTTGCTTTGTAATTCTACATTTTAATGAGAACATGTCAGACTTTTCATTGTTGAGATAACGAGTTGGTGTTTTTACTATCTGCCATCAGAACCTGATACGGTCATCAACAAGCAAAAAAGAGATCACTCTATAATATTAATTAGCGACGTTTTAGTCTAGAAGCTGCATTATTTCGAGACAAGAACACTGATTAGTTTTTAACCCTTTATCTGACGTAACAGCCTAGTGCTATTCAAAAAGTTGCCATTCAATTTTCATTATTTTTTTTTAATGTTTTGCGTCAAAAAGATAGCTTATGGCCCCTCACTGGAACGAGCTCATATAGCTCGTTCCAATGAGGGGTCATAAGCTATCTTTTTGACGCAAAAAGTGAAAAACAATAGTTACTCAAACATTTTGTTTGCAAGTGTCGTCTGCTTTTCATGTTAGGTAAAGGGTTAAATAATTATGATATGTAGGCTACAACGTTAAGCGGCCGATTTCGCGTACATTACGCGAGGAGCAAGGCATCAATTACTATTTGCCCTTACCGGTTCTTCTGCGGGATTATAAACGTCTTGTTGGATTGTTATCCGAATATGCTGACTTGAAACACCGGAATTATACATTTCAAATAGTATAACGGAGTTCTGGCGCCTAAATTGAAAAACTTGACGCTCTTTAATTCCATGATTTTTTAGTTTATAGAATTAATTACATCATATTTATAACATTCATTAATTCCTTTATATCTGAAAATTAGAATCCTTCACTTTTAACGCACTTATTTTCCCTAAGATCTTTGTTCGTGAATGCTATCGTTGAGTGCACTTCAGTCCACAGACGCCCAGACTACTCGACACTACAGCAGAATACAGTACGGACGCCATGGATTGGTCACTTTTCATGGGTTGGCATAACTTGGCAATAATTCATAACTCCACGGACGCAATATTAGATTCCAAACACTAATTATTGGAATAATCACAAAAAATGAATTAATGAAGCGCCTGGTACAACCCGGTGCTTCATTCATTTAATTTTGTTTGCTGATGGTTCTTATTACATGGTAAACGCATGCGTGGATATCACTACCCACGCGTGAATTACGACCAGTCCGCGGAGGCTGTACCGTAGAGCCGCTGCTGACTTTTACTAATTAAACTTGTAATTATAATTTTGCAATTACAAGTTAATATCTTGTAATTACAAGTTAATCTCTCATGGTTAGTGGCGGCTCTACGTTGCCGTACGACTCGGCGAAAGTTCGCTTGAATATTCACACCCGAGCCCGCTTTTCCCACGCAGCAACATGACACTTTCATTTTCATTAAGTAGAATGTCCCCTAAGTGAATGTGTGGGATAGACGAATCAAGGATGCACGTTGTAATATGAAATTGGTCTACCCACAAATAATGAATGTGGACTCTTCCAGTTGATGCCATTGAACTGACATGGAAGTTACCACCTGGGTTCAAAAGGTTAATTGAATAATTGTCGGGATAGTCAGTAATTTAATTCTACGGCCCTGTTGGCTTATTGGGTCAAATATTTTCCTGGTTCGCCTTGCCGATTTAGGGCTTCTTGTGTTCATTTCTTATTTAGTGCCAAATTTTCATTTTTGCGGAAAAATAAAAAATAAAAAATGATGCGTAGCGAATCGAAAATATTCATTAAAAAAATACAACTTTGTCGGATAGACATAATATTACCACTTGCGGAAAAAAATCCTGATATTTTTGTCTACCAGTCTGCGGAAATGTTATCATTTAATCCATACGCAAACCCTTCAGAGGCAATGTTTATAAAAAAGATCTAAAGCCAGATAACAGACACAGAGAACTTTCAAAGTGTGAAATATAAACAGAGTATATCAAAGTGAAATGTTTTCGTCTTCAGAACAATAAATCAAGAATCTAGACGCGCGATAGAATTTGAATCTTTGTTGTTCTTCTTCTCATCTGTTCTTGTACAGATGGCGACATTTTGGCACGCGGCGGATTCCGTCAATATTTGTGTTTCCGGATTACAGTGCTGCTTCTGAAGACACTGCTGTGAACGATAGTCCCCAAAGTATATAGACGTACGTTTATATTGTTGTTTTCGTTCAGTTAAGAAGTGAAGAGGTCTTTAATACATGACTTTGACTTTAAACATAACAAAGATACTCCAGACGTTTCAAAGGGTACATTTCTATTGAGATTGTTGTCTTTACTTTCTAATGTAAATATAATGTTCTAGATAGATAAACACTTAACAGCCATCATACCCTCTCTGTGCTGAATTTCATGCAGACACAACTTATTTGTGATACAACAAAACTGGAGTTACTCTAAACTAAAAAGGCTTCTTGGAATATTTAGAGGATATCTACGCTATTTTAGTGAATATTATACAATTATAGACTTCTGTGGTGGTGAATATGATGCGATATGAACCTAAAAATTTATATTGACCGAGGCGTTTGCCTCGGTCAATATAAGTTTTTTAGGTTCGCATCACATCATATGTACCACCACAAAAGTCCATAACTGTTTTATTATATACACCATCCTCGAAAAACACAATCGTCTATTTGTTGATTAAAAGTTCCCCTTTATCAGCCATAAATACTTGTATTTAACAATAAAATAGTTATCATCTGCAGAATAACATAAAAACTAAACAATGTTATAGAGATTACGTCGATTGAAATAGAACTAGAGAGGGGATTTCCAAAAGCTATATTTAGAAAGTTGATATTCACTGGAAAACCAGTGTACATGGATTTTTGAGTACCAGTCACGTGTATAAGGTCCAGCCAATAGAAATGTGATTATTTATGAAGTATATAATAACGGGAATTATCTCATGAGTGTGGACCTGGAAGTTTTATTTTTCCCGAGCGCTTGCGCGAATGAAAAATAATATTTTCCGGTCCACTCGAATGAGATAATTCCCGATATTAACTAAAATAGCGTATATTTTCTTTTTATTATATGCTAAGTGACATTTTACTGTGCAATATTCAACCCAATTCGACTACACACACGTACGTTGTTTCAAAACAATAACAAAGATCAGCTGATCGTTCATTCAAGCCTGTACTAGCCAAATCACCCAAACATAAAACATACCTCCACTTTCCCACGTTAATTTAACCAACTAATTATTCAACTCACAGTTTCACAGTTGAAATTTAATAATTATAATACTGCAAATGAGAATATTCTCATATTTTTCAGTAATGTTATTTTTTAGAAATTTTAAATGTCAATTTACAAGGCTTTTGTAATTGAGTGCGCCGGCTCATCCAAAAACAACAACAACAAGAAAAAAAAAACCCTTCCTGCATGGGCGAATCGATCAACAAGGTTTTTCGGGACAGTTACCCAGTTCAAGTCTGAGCATCACTCTCTGAGTCACTTTCTATGCATCTAATGTGCTTGAAGGGAGCACGGAGGCTCATTGGTAGATTGTTGGACTTCTATACTAGAGGTCCTGAGTTCGATCCCCGTCCGGGACGACCCGAGTTGTGTCCATGGGCAAGGCACTTTATCCCGATTGCCTACATGGGGGCCGTGTACTAAGGCGTACTGCACGTCGATGGTGGCACATGTCTTCAACCGCTGTAACCCTACTTGAGCGGAGCTTGAACAGAGTTAGAATGTTGAGGAGCTGACAATTGCTCGTCGATGCTCGGTGATTCTCTCCGGGTACTCCGGCTTCCTCCACCTGTAAAACTGTCACGGTCGCGATTAGCCATAAGTATGTGACCTTAAACACCAATAAATAAATAAATAAATAAATAAATAAATAAATAAATAAATAAATAAATAAATAAATAAATAAATAAATAATGCGCTTGAAGCTACGCCTCGGAGGTGAAGTGATGCTCAGATCACCCGAACGTTCTGCAAGTTCTGATTTTGTGACGAATTGAAATAAAAATTCACAGGAGCGAAGGAGTGATACGCCGAAGCGTGACGTCATTTAGGAAACTACTGGGGGATATTCCTCGTTATCCATCAAGTCAATGGATATCGAAAAATATCTTTTAGATAATTTGCGATAATTCACAGGCTAGCATATAATAATATTTTAAAGCTGCACAGCAGACCACACGTTACTTCGAGGGGTGTAGCACCAAATCCCCGAGGGATAAGAACCGTGGACAATGGTTCTCTCGGCAAAAAGTATACAGAAATGACAGAAGTGGACAAAACCCTAGCACGTTGATTTCTCCATTGCTTGGAAAAATATATTCTCACGTTCTTATATATTACGAAAGATATATTTTTTAATTTTCCCCTTATTTATTATCTTACCCGTTGTGTGCGATGCGATGAAGTTGTAGTTAGAGTTTTATGCCCCTGCCATAACATGACCGGGGGAACAGAGTGTTACCCTTGTCTGTCCGTCATTTCGAAACAATGTGTTTGTTAGTTGTTAGAACGATACCTTCAACAAATATTATCCAATTAGTTTGATATTTGATATGTGATTTGTCCTTAACTCTTTTATGATTGGCTTCGAAAACCAGTCTGATTTGATGATCAAGAGCGGAGTTATGGGTCCCAATAAGTCAGCTTTAACGAATTTTCGTACCTTTGCGCGATAACTTCAACAAATATTCATTGATTAGGCTAATATCCAGTATTTGAGTTCAACTAAATAATCTTTAGGCCAAGTTGGAAGCAGTGGCATGGCCACGGAGAAGGATAGGGGAGGGGACGCGTCCCCCACTTTCCTCCAAAGTTGATCCTCGAAATATGTCCAAAAATGGCATAAAGATCGTAGGGGGGTAAGGTTAATGGGGGTTAGGTTGTAGATTTGTAGATTGCTTGTCCTAATATCTGTGTCGGTGAAAAGGTAGACAGTCGTTGTCAATACACGAAAAACCTCAAAATATTCACTCAGATGCAAGGAGGTGGGGGTTTTTGAATCCTGGAATTCATGGTCGGCCCGTGGTAGAAAAATTTTGAATGCCAGGGTTCAAAAACCCCCATCGGCGGCCCTTGGCCGCCCCCAAATCGGACACATTTATTTCCCTCTAGTGAAAACCCTGATTATTGTTACCTTCGTTATCTAGCTCAAACTAGGGACGCAAAAGTCTGAGATGTGAAGGCTTGGAAAGCTTTTCCCGCACACACCACCCTCACCCCCCCCCCCTTATTAAAATGGAGCTAAGCCAGGCTCTGCGAGTTTGTCCCCTTCACTTGCTTTGGGCTGGCTACGCCACTGGTTCGAAAACTGGCCTGGTCCGTTGATTATGGGCGAAGATACGGCTCCTAATTCGTCGATTTTAACGATATTGTCATTAATTAGCGCGATAACTTCATCAAATATTTATTGATTGAGCCAATATTCGATATTTGAGTTCAACCGAAGAATCTATAGGTCAGGTTCGAAAACCATCTCAATCCGATAATTAGGGGCGGAGTTACGACTCCTAATTAGTCGATTTTAACTAATTTTTCGTTCGTTAGTGCGACAACTTCAACAAATATTAACTGATTGGGCCGATATTCGGTACTTGAGTTTAACCAAATAATCTACAGGTCAAGTTCGAAACCAGCCCAGTCCGACAAATAGGGGCGGAATTACAACTCCTAATTAGTCGATTTTAACGAATTTTTCGTTCGTTGGCGCGATAACTTCAGCAAATTTTAATTGATTGGGCCAATCCACAGTTAAAGTTTGAAAACCAGCCTGGTCCAAAGATTAGGGGCGGAGTCTCGACCCCCAATTTGTCGATTTTATTGTTATTTATATGCTGTGGGAGCATACCCGTTTTGGGCTCCACCAAAAATTTGTATTTTAAGAACCGATGGACCGATTTGAACCAAATTTGGCATGTAGTATAAGTGGATCCTAAGTACTTGATTGGTGACCAAAAAAAAAATTCACACCCCCGTGGGAACCCCATCGGCTAAAAATAGAAAAAAATGAAACGTCTATATTTCCCAAACCACACGGAACAGAGAACTGTTATTTGGTTTGAAGCATCCTTAGGACCAGCCACAATGGGATGGTAAAAAATGCCATCGGTTTTGTCAGGGTGTTCTTTAGGGGGCATCGAAAATAATGCTGAGTCAGCATATTTGCAAAACTGAAAAATATTTTCTTTTTCAGAAGCACTGATCAGAATCCTTTGATATTTGGTATACAGCATCCATAGGGGGGTCAGATACATCATACAAGTGTGTTTAAATTAAGCCCCTCGGTTCACATTTGGGCTCAATACAGGAGCCCGAATATTAACGTAGGGCAATATGGGGAAAAAGCTTTAAAAATCTTCTTCTTCAGATCCACCAGTCAGATTCTTTTGATATTTGGTATACAACATCTCTACGGGGTCAAATTCAAGTTTGTTCAAATCGAGTCCCTTGGTTAATATTTGGGCTCCCTATGGGAGCCCGAATATTATCTTAGTGCAATATGGGGAATAATCTTTAAAAATCTTCTTCAGATCCACCAGTCAGATTCTTTTGATATTTTATATACAACATCTCTTGGGGGGGTCAAAATTCAAGTTTGTTCAGATCGAGTCCCTGGGTTAATATTTGGGTTCTTTATTGGAGTCCAAAGTTTAACTTAGTGCAATATGAGAAAATTTCTTTAAAAATATTCTCTTTCAGATCCACCAGTCAGAATCCTTTCATATTTGGTATGCAACATCTCTAGGGGTGGGGGTGGTGGGGGTGGGGTTAGATTCCAGTTTGTTCAAATCGAGTCCCTGGGTGAATATTTGGGCCCTTTATTGGAGCCCAAAGTTTAACTTAGTGCAATATGAGAAAATTTCTTTAAAAAACCATCTTCTGATCCACCAGTGAGAATCCTTTCATATTTGGTAAATGACATCTCTAGTGGTGTCAGATTCAAGTTTGTTCAAATCGAGTTCCTGTGTTAATATTTGGGTTCCCCATGGGAGTCCGAATGTTAAATTGGTGCAATATGGGGAATAATCTTTAAAAGTCTTCTTCTTCAGATACACCAGTCAGATTTTTTTGATGTTTAGTGTACAACATCTCTATGGGGTTAGATGCAAGTTTGTTCAAATCGAGTTCCCAGGTTAATATTTGGGCTCGGTATGGGAACTTGAATTTTAACTTGGTGCAATATGAGGGAATTTTTTTAAAAATCTTCTTTTTCAGACCCATCAGTCAGAATCTTTTCATATTTGGTATACAACATCTCGGAGGGGGGGGGGGGTGCAGATTCAAGTTTGTTCACATCGGGTTCCTGGCTTAATCTTTGGGCTCTTTATTGGAGCCCAAAGTTGAACTTAGTGCAATATGAGAAATTTTCTTCTTCAGATCCACCGGTCACAATCCTTTCATATTTGGTATGTGACATCTCTAGGGGTGTCAAATTCAATGGGAGCCCGAATTTTAACTTAGTGCAATGTGGGGAATAATCTTTAGGAATCTTCTTCTTCAGATACATCAGTCAGATTCTTTTGATATTTGGTATACAACATCTCTAGGGCTGTCAGATTCAAATGTGTTCAAATGGAGTCCCTGGGTTAATATTTGGGCCCCCTACTGGAGCCCAAAATTTAACTTAGTGCAATATGAGAAAATTTCTTTAAAAATCTTCTTCTTCAGATCCACCAGTCCGAGAATCCTTTCATATTTGGTATACAGCATTTCCAGGGAGGGGGTGGAGGGTGGGGGGGGGGGGGGGGTCAGATTCAAGTTTGTTCAAACCGAGTCCCTGGGCTAATATTTAATATTTGAGATCCTTATTGGAGACTAAAATTTAACTTAGTGCAAAATGAGAAAAGTTCTTAAAAAGTCTTCTTCTTCAGATTCACCAATCAGAATCCTTTCATATTTGGTATGTGACATATCTGGGGGTGTCAGATTCACGTTTGTTCAAAGCGAGACCCTGGCTTAATGTGTGGGCTCTCTATGGGAACCCAATGTTTAATTTAGTGCATTATTATTATTTCAAAAACTTCACGGACGAGAATATTGTTTTTTTGGTATGCAGCTTCCTTAGGCCCAGAGGAATCAGATGGATCCAAAAAATGCTATCGGTTTTGTCATGGGGTGCCGTTTGGGGATGCCCATTTTAACACTGTTGGCAATGGGAAAATGCTTTCTTGTACTCCATCAGCTAATTTGAAGCTTGTCTTCTTTAACACCACTGGACCAAATTCATTCATTTATGGAACATACCATCTTTGGAGTATACTCAGTATACCTTTCTACTTTGTTCAAATAAGGCTGCTGCCATCTTCAGGCTGTTGGAGTTTACTCTTCTGATTTTTTCCCAAAAAATTACTATGCCCCTTGGGTTGGGGTTAATGCTCCATAAGCCTAAATGCTTTAAAAATCCTCGTCTCATAAGCCACTCGTAATAATGCTTAGATTTAACAGAGTGTAACAGCCTTTCCAACTATATATTAAGAATTGCCAGCATCTATACATTCTTTCGCATAATTTTTGAAAATTCATTTCCCATCTTTCCACTCCTCAACTCGTGCATACCTGGGAAATAAGAGCATGTTCACTGAATATCTCTTACTCTTGAAGACTTATGGCCTAATAGTTATTTCTTGTAAAGTGTCGTCTGCCTGTTCAGACAGACGACCCTTGACTGAAAATTCCTTCTTAGATTTTTAAGCTCTCCCCACCAGGGCCATCGAGAGCGAGGACCGGCCCCGGGGCAATGTAGAAAGGAAGTTACAGGCCCTGTGAGCGCCCAAAGCGCGATGCGATAAGCGGGGGTCCTCCCTCAGAAATGTTTTTTAAATTAATGCAAGGAGAAGTTTTCTCCTGCATTTTCTTGACAATATCTACTCAATTATTTCCGTACAATTGGGGTAATTTATTACGTGTATTGCTGTGTGTATATGATGCATTTTTTTCGCCAAAGATAATCGTGACCACCACGATGCAGGAACGACGTTTGGAAAACCAACAAACTGGAACAAGTGGTTTTATTTATATGAATGGAATCTGGTCAGTAATGCAACTACGTACTCTTGCCACCTCCACCAACGTTGGAGGCCCGTACCAAAAGCCTTCCCACGCCTTTCACATCAGACGCATCGATAGGTCAACCTACACTTTTCTAAAACACCGGCCGTTTGTGGCAGTTGCCCCCTTATCCCCCCCCCCCCCCCCCAACATCCGCCAGTGCTCCTCATCCGCTGTTATTGATACCGTCAGTGTCGTTGCATCGGCCATATTACGGGCCAGGAGAATCGACTTCAGGGTTCAATATGTTAACCCTTTACCGAACGTAACGGCCAAAACCGGCCAGCGCTATTCACAAAATTCACCATTCAATTTTTATTATTTTTTCATTTTTGTCACAAAGACATAGCTTATGACCCCTCATTGGAACGAGCTCAGCGAGCTCGTTCCAAAGAGGTGTAATAAGCTATGTTTTTGAGTCAAAAAATCAAAAAAAATAGTGCTTCAAGAATTTTATTTGCTAATGTCGTCTTCTTTTCGTGATAGGTAAAGGGTTAATATGCAGACATGTGCCGTTTTTGTATAATCACTGGAATTGTGGAATTTTTAAATATTCCTCTCTTCCAATTCTATATTCTGTTTCAGTGTTCTTTTTTATAATATGTCTAAGTGTCAATAATACCCGGTAAATTAAATTTCCTTTCAGCTGGGTAACAAATATTTCCTCGAAGGATAATTGGAAGCCACCCACAATATGTCTAAAAATAGTACACTTAATTTCATGGACCAATTAACCATGTGTTACAAACGAACAAACAACACCGCAATGAAAAGAAAAAACAACACTGAATATCCTTTAACCCTCTACCTAACATGAAAAGCAGACGACACTTGCAAACAAAATTCTTGAATAACTAATATTTTTCATGTTTTGTCTCAAAAACATAGGTTATGACCCTTCGTTTGAACGAGCTCATTCAAACGAGGGGTCATAACCTATGTTTTTGAGAAAAATAATGAAAATTAACTGGCGATTTTTTAGAATCGCGCTGGCCTGTTTTTTTCCGTTACTTTGGGTAAAGGGTTAATCATTTTTTGTTGATATATTGCTTCCAAAATATGTTTTTTCTGACACCTCGATCCTGTTTCATGAAGAACTCAATCGGCGACTATGGTGTAAAAGTTTATGTATCATAAATGAGGTCAGATTATGCACCCATTTCCCCCACGATATGCAGATATAAATTTAATATCAGGTGATCAGCTATCCCGATTTATTGCCACTTTAGCGGACATTCACTAATAAATAAACGTAGTTTAATGGGGCGGTAAAACTCAGTAATTCGTGACGTCATGTAACCGGAAGCCGGCGGGCGTTAATGAAAACAAAATTCATTAACAGCTCCCCCCCCCCCCTTCCGTCATGGTAATAATAGTAATAACAGGATTTTGTCGAGCGTCCTGATTTATTAACGGCCAGTGTGGACTGAATTACAGCCCTCTGGCTTATTAACGGCCCGCGACGTCATCTCCGACCGGTAATAAACCGGTAATAAGCCCTCGGACTGTTATTCATTCCTGTCGGACCGTTAATAAACCGTAACGCCCTCCAAACGCATGCTATTGTTATATACTGAGTCAAAAAAGAAAGTATAATAATCTTTGAGGAGCAATTATTTCAGTAGTATTATCGACTTTAATCCCAAACAAATTATTGCTAATTCATATTTCGAGTCTAGCTGAATGGATTTGCATAATTTCATGATCTTACTGTTGCCAGCGTCACGTCAGAACGTCGCAATTCAGACATGGGGTGAAATGAAAAGTTCACGCATGCAGTCAATAGCGTGTATGTCCACCGTTTGCCTCTTCGATGGCAAGACATCGACGGTGCATGGACCTGATAAGTGTCTGGATGTCACCTCTGTTACTGCGTTCCACTCCTGCCTTAGAACATTATGTAAATCGGCTAACGTCTGAAGATCACGAAGTCATACCCGACGGTCCAGTTGATCCCAAAGATGCTCGATTGGCGACAAATCTCGCGAATGTGGGGGCCAGGGAAGAAGCTCGATGCCCTGCTCCTCAAGAACGTCACGACAGATACGCGTCACCTGACACCGGGCATTGCCTTGCTGGAATAACTGCAATCCGACGTTAGCGTCGAACAACGGGACAACAACAGCGTTAAGAATTTCGTCCCTATATCGCTGTCCATTCAGACTGCCATCGATGAAGATCAACTGCGTTCGATGGTGCAAGGAAATTCCTGCCCAAACCATTATACTACCCCCGTCGAAACGGTCGCATTCCCGCACGCAAGCATCAGAAAACAGTTCTCCTCGTCGGCGGTACACTCTTGCCCTACCACCAGCGCGCCGTAGACAAAATCGTGATTTATCACTAAAAAGAACTGTGCTCCAACGCTGCTGAGTCCAGCCAACACGCTGACGTACCCATTCCATTCTGACGGTACGATGACGTTGGGTAAGGATTGGTCCGTGGTATGGACGCCTACTTCGGATGCCGTGTTCAGCGAGTTTGTTGCGGACAGTTTTTGCACTGATTTTATTGTTAGTTCTACCAGGAGTAATTGCTGCTGTCCTCGTCGCCGGAAGGAAGAGATCCCGCAAGTGAGACGTCCTGATGTGTCGGTCTTGTGCAGGGGTCGTAACTCTTGGTCGACCTGAACACGGTCGGTCGGCAGTAGATCCAGTGGTTCTATACCTTCCAATGAGACGGTAAATAGTGGCCACAGTGACTCCGAACTCAGCAGCGAGCTCATCTGAAAGTATCCCAGCCTCATACATACCAATGGCACGCAACCTCTGATTTTCGGTTAATCTTGGCATTTTTTAAAATGTCGGAAGACAAAAACTATCGTGTTTTCTCAATAACCAAGCACAACATAACAGGAAGAAAATCGTCGGTCACCCATTCAATTTGACATTCTCGGGTAGCACGTGCTGTTTTGAAATCCGTAGCAACATTGTATACGGTTGGGTGGACAACAACAACATGTCTTTAAACTCTTTGTTCGACTTCTTGTCCACAAACATGCAACATTAGAACTATTAGATTTCATCCTTTATGCTATTTTTTCACTTTTCTTTCTATTGTACTTTCTTTTTTGACTCAGTATTTTAACTCTTGTTTGAAGGTGGTAGATTTTCCAGTGAGGACAAAATCACCCTGCTACCTGGTACAGGTATAATATACCCGACTCTTGTTAACAAAATACAACAGATGAAAGGAGTATAGTCCATAAAGCAACAATTTCTCGATGCCAGACTCAGCTTCCCTTCAAATAACGACATGTTTACTTTTCAACAGCATGGCTGACAATTTTCGTCACTGGAAGAGATTTACAGGAATGTTAGCTCCCCTTAATTTTCTAAAACCGTCAGAAAATTTAACACAAAGACTTAAAAAACCCTGTTTATGTGGAGTTAGTATGTTGGGGAGCTGACAGTTGCTTGGTGGCTCTCTCCCGGTACTCCGGCTTTTTGCACCCATAAAACTGTCGTGATTAGCCATTGTGCAGAAATATGTGACCTTAAAAACCAATAAATAAATAAATAATGTTTTATTTTTCAAATTAAAAATGCACTTTCTATAGTTCTGTGCGTAAAAAGCAGCCGAAATCCTCTCCATTTTTTGCTCACTTTTTGCTAAAGAAAATTAAAAATAAGACCCTCCCTCACTGATTTAAAAAAACAAATTGCCTGAGAATCAATTTATTTATTTTGTGGGGCCTAAGGGTATGGGCATTTCATATAAAACTTGTTGTATCATCTATGTTCGCATCATTTCACAAACTTCATACATTTTCATGTGGAATAGTATAAAATACAGAAACTGTTTTTTTTACGATTTGTTTTCCTAAACAGTTTGAACATTTGAGTATTATTCTCAGTTTGAACCCATTTAAAAATAAGAAAACGGCGCTGTCACCATCTTTTGATGTTCTGTAACTTTTTTGTTGTTCATTATATCAACAGTGTGTGCTTCGAGACATATAATACAGATACTATCCTTTCCATTAATATAAAAGTCTGGGAAGTAAGTTTGTTAATTGTTTTCCTGGGAAGAATAAAAACTTGCAAATTACTGTAAAAGCACATTCGCTAAACAAAGAGAGAGTGGAGGATTATTTAGATGCTTCTAATCAACTTGCCATAAAAAGTCAAATTTTCTTTTGTAAGCTTTAATAAACGAAAACAACAGACAGCTCCGAGAGCTGTCTGTTGTTTTCGTTTATTAAAAGTAACAAAAGGAAACTTCTCTTCATGTTCTACTGATGTCATAGGTGTTTTCGCAACAATTACGTGTTGCTGGTTTGGACTTTCCTCGCGATTCAAATAATTTCAGGGAGATACCTCGATTTTCGTGACGTCATAAGACAGGGTTGAGAAAATATTAAGCAAGAACATTTGAACTCGAGTAGACGTACTATGGTTGATGACAGGCAAAAGAAGTAGAAAGCTGAAATGAAAACAAAATGCTATTTTGGTTCCAAGCTGAAGACCCTTTTGCTCTGTATGTGTATATGCTGGAACTATAGAACAAGTTCACAAACTAACCAACCTTTACATGATAATCGTATGGTTAAACAGTATAAGAGTAGTATGTCATGTTGGTCTTTTCTTATTGACCCCGGTCTGTATTAAGTGTTGTTTTCCCATACGGTCGATCAGAGTCGATAAGTGAGATCCGGGTGGAGAATTCAAACTCTACGCGTCATGTGTGTTGTCATGTTTTGGAGTCATTATCATGCTGACGGATAATTTAAGAGCGCAGCGCGTGTTGTTAGGGAAATACATGTTTCTGTTGTCTGGTTTGTATATCGGAGGCCGCCATCTTGTTTTCTATGGTTGTTAAGGACTGCTCTTGACCCCCGAATTCTATCTAGTCTCAGCTACTCTTAACTACCCCAAGTCCCGACCTTTACCTTCGACCACCCAGATCTCCCAATTCATCTAAACCCCGCCCACTACCACTCTTTGCAAATGCTTTGTGTATGCTGGGGTCAATAATACAAGGATCTCAACATGCTATACTAATTATAACGCTTTTGGCGGTAAAATGGTACTAACGATCGATCCCTTGGCTAGAATTAATTATCTATCTATTTACTTATTGGAGGTTTCATGACACTTTCAACAGCCAGGGAGGCGACAGTTTTACGGGTTGGGGAAGTAGGAATACCTGGGAGAACCACCAGACAGCCATGAGTAACTGTCGGACTCTGTAACTTACTAAAGCCACACATTCAGAGTTGGCCTCGGATGAATGCAGGTGTACCATCAACATGCAGAATGCACCTCAGCACACTGCGCTGCTATGCCCACTTAGCTTGAAAGAGAATCAAATGGATTTACAGTACACTCGTCGTGGATTGGTCGAAATGCACGGGGCAGTGATGTTCACGCTTGCGTTTACCAGGTAATAAAAATCATCAGCAGCAAAACTTTAATTAACGAAGCACCGTTTTTTTTTTGTTGATTATTCCTTTAATTAGTGTTTGGAATCTAATATTATTGCGTCCGTGGGAATAGTGCCCACACGTGGAAAGTGTCTAGGCCATGGCGGCCGTACTGTAGACAGTCTATACTACTAAATACTCTAGTTGAACTGAACGCACCCACACTCCATGTTGACACACTCGTTCTCATAGAAACTACGTACTACCATGAATTCAAACATGGCTGCCTCCATTAAACAAAATGGGTGGCATAAACACGTGTCACCATATAACAACAGACATGCACACCAACACCACACATCACAATGGTAATGGTACCAATGCATAAATCCACAGGTTGGGAATGACGACCACTGCCTGTTGCTCCATTAACCCTTTACCCAACGAATCACCCGCTTCCGCCCGCGTAATATGCAAATTCAGCAGCTGAAAAATATTATTTTTCGAAAAATGTCAACAAAACCATACCATGTGACCTCTCTTTGGAACGAGCTCGTCGAGCTCGTTCCAAAGAGAGGTCACATGATATGGTTTTGTTGAAATTGTTTAAAAAAATTTAAAAATGATATTTAAAATAATAAATTTTGAAATCGTTTGCGTTGGGTAAAGGGTTAAACAAAATGAGTGGCATAAACACGTGTCACCATATAACAACAGACATGCACACCAACACCACATATCACAATAGTAATGGTATCAATGCATAAATCCACAGGTTGGGAACGTCGACCACTGCCTGTTGCGTCATATCCGAAGGCAGCGTGGGGATATACAATTACTGCCAGATCCATTTAATTCTGTAGTTAAATGGGGTCAGTCCTATCGTCTTCAGAAATATGGATCCTCATCTTTCACAGAGTAAAGGTGACGCTTGTCAAAGATATTCAGGGGAGATTTGAAATTCAAAGCCTGGTTTAATCGGCGAATGCATATTTGAGTTCCGTCCCACTTCGGCAGTATTCCGTGAAACGTCCTGTTACCAATCCAAACTGTGTGTTTGGTCAAAAATACAGGGCCAAACGTGAAGGTAAAAAATGCTGTTAATCCTCTTTACCTAATACAAGAAATGACACTTTGTGAAAAGAACTGACAGATAGAAGCGCTACGTCAGGTGAAGGGTTAAAGTCCAAGCAATTTTGTGAAAAGCGCTGGTGGGTTGTGGACGTAATGTTTAGGGGAAAGGTTAAAGTTCGGGACCTTTTACAATGATCTACCTGTATTCTAGGGAAGTGTACGGGCCATTGTAGTGCGAATGATCTATTATCTATAGATAAGTGAGCCATGGTTGTCACATTCAAGGACATACCAACATGTCAATAGCAGTTTATATCGGCAGTTTGGCAAGTATATCCTCTAATCTATAATTTGTGTCACAATTATATTGTGGCCACCGGGTACAACAAAATACATTAGCACTTCACTTCCACTCCGTTTGTCTTCTATCAGACACACGCGGTCACCTTTAACCGATTAGTTCTCGAACAAATGAGTAATAACTGTCACTGTAAAACCCCTTCCCTGCCTGCTGATTCTTACTGGAAAACCTTTTTATACACGCCTGTTCTAGGAAATCCCCAACTACAACATCAAACCATGCGAAAAATGAAAATCCGTTGACGGACTATATATGTTTATAAAGAAGCGAAATTTCACTTAACCCTTTACCCAACGAAGACGATATCAAAATTTATTATTTTAAATATCATTTTAAAAATTTTTTTCAAAAAATTTCAACAAAACCATATCATGTGTTTGGAACGAGCTCATCGAGATCGTTCCAAACACATGATATGGTTTTGTTGAAATTTTTCGAAAATAATATTTTTTCAGCTGCTGAATTTGCATATTATGCGGGCGGATGCAGGCGGATGCGGGCGATTCGTTGGGTAAAGGGTTAAAGTTTCTACAAATAGTGCATCGCAATTACAATTTCAATCGATAGCGATAGCTAAAAATCGTCTCCTGGGTTCCACTGTGCCAGGAGGCACATAGAACACACTGGAACTCAGGTGACGTAATGGTAACACGGGTTCCCCTCGGAAATTTGGCTGGCGATAAAATGTGTTCTTTTTGTTGATAGTTGTCAAATGAATTGCTGAGTGTTTTTCAAATAATTGTTGGAAGCTGCACACCCCCGTTAGCTGTCACGTGATATTCTCATGCACTCGGTTTAATTTCGTACACCCCGTTGGAGTTAAATGTACCGTACTGTATGCATTGGTTACTGACAAATCAGGAAGCTTGTATGATTTTAAAAGAGTAAAAAATGGTCATGTATAGGTTATTTGAGTATCATACTTAATTACTTTGGTATCATACAAAATTAGAAATTATGAGCCTTTTGTACGGAAATATCATGGTGCAGGTAGATAGAGGGTCACACATGGGTTATTTTTTTGAGTATCACCTTTAATTAATAGAGTACGATGCAGGTTCAACTCGTATAATGCACGGCCATACATAGTATACTACTTAAATAACCTATGTATGATCCTGCTTCTTACACATTCTATCTGCCTCACCCCACTCGAGTACGGGAGGGTCATAATTTCCCATTTAGTATGATAGTAAAATGCCATGACTCTGACCGCCATGTTCAATAACGGTGTGTTTTCACCTTAATTGGCGCTATGAAATGTGTAAACGACGCTGTCTCCGTGATTCTAAATGACCAATGGCAATTATATGTTTCTGCTGGTCAATAATATTAGTTACACGGTGTTTCGACAGAGTGTACGGGACTGTACTTCCCTTCTGGGATGCATATTTCTTGAGGCTGAAAGCCGAAGGAAATACGAATCTGAGAAGGGTAATACAGTCCCGTACACCTGCTGAAGCATAGTGTGACTGAAGCATAGTGTGACGAATTTATTACCCTTCCCCTTCAGTGAGTGGAGTTTTATTTTATTATTTAACCCTTTACCTAACGTGAAAAGCAGACGACACTTGCCAAAAAAATTCTTGAATAATTAATTTTTTTCATTTTTTGTCTCAAAAACATAGGTTATGACCCCTCGTTGGAACGAGCTCGACGAGCTCGTTCCAACGAGGGGTCATAACCTATGTTTTTGAGACAAAAAATGAAAAAAATAGTGAAAATTAAATGGCGATTTTTGAGAATAGCGCTGGCCGGTTTTGGCCGTTACGTTGGGTAAAGGGATAATCCTCAAACGGCATTCCAGTGACTAAAACCTTGCTAAAAGTAATAATTAGAGAAACCGAAAGAAACATATCTTTCTTTACTATTGAACAAGAACGATTTGGAGCTATTTCCCTTCCGTTGAACTCAAACATTTGGGAGACTTCAATTCAAGGACATTGGGAAATGACGCATCGTTATTATTGTGGGACAAAAGTTGATTTTATAAGTATTTTATTCGATGCAGTTGTGTCTTGGAGAATCGGGGACACGATATTCAAATTTTTCAATTGCTTTAATAAGTTTCACTGAAGAGACAATACATATAACGAAACCACAACGGACTTGTAGTGTAGAAACATCACAAAAGAACCCCTCTTCTCGGCGGTAAAATCGGACATTGGGGGTATGTACACGTTTTTTGTTTCAAGTTTTCGGAATATTCTCATGAAACAATATTGTTCTCATTTTGTTTCTAAGTCTGAATGTTTATTATTACTGACGGAAATGTTTGAGGCGATGGGTGAAAGGGAAATGCACAATAGAATGTCAGTACACCCCTTTTAGCTGTCACGTGATATTCTCATACACTCCGTTTAATTTCGTACACCCTGTTAGAGATAAATGTACCGAACTAGATGCATTGGTTACTGACCAATCAGGAAGCTTGTATGATTTTAAAAGGGTAATAAAGGGTCATGCATAGGTTATTTAAGTATCATACTTAATTACTTTGTATCATACTAAATTAGAAATTATGAGCCTCTCGTACGGAAATATCATGGTGCAGGTAGATACAGGATGATACGTAGGTTATATTTTGAGTACCACACTTAATTCATAGACGATGCTGGTTCAACTCGTATAATGCAGGGCCATACAAACTATACTACTTAAATAACCTATGTATGATCCTGCTTCTTACACATTCTATCTGCATCATCCCACTCGAGTACGGGAGGTTCATAATTTATAATTTAGAATGATAGTAAAGTAATTAAGTATTAAACTTAAATAACCGATGTACGACCCTGCACCATACCAAGTTGCAGTACAGTCACCGCGGACTGGTGACGGTCGGCGGGTGGGTAATATTTCCACGAACGCAATAATATTAGATTCCAAACACTAATTACAGGAATGATCATCAAAAACTTAAATAATGAAGCACCGGGTAGCATACCCGGTGCTTCATTGTTTAAAATTTTGCTGATGATGATTTTTATTACCTGGTAAACGCAGGCGCGGACATCGCGTCCCACGCGTGGATGACGACCAGCCCATGACGGCAACACTGCACACATTCTATCTGCGTCATGATATTTGCATAAGAGAGGGTCATAATTTCCAATTTAGAATAATAGTAAAATAATTATGTATGATACTTAACCCTTGGAACTCTAGTGGTATCTTCCATGCCAGTTCAATGGCAGCAATTAGAAGAGTCCATATTCATTATTTGGGGTAGACCAATCAATATTTTCAACGTGCAGCCTCGGGGGCTGCACGTTGAAAATATTGATTGGTCTACCCCACACATTTACTGAATAGCCATCCTATATAATGACGTTATGACGTATCATGTTCCAGGCCGGAAAAAAAAACGATCGCTAGGGGTCAAAGGGTTTAATAAGCGACGTACGACCCTGGATCATTCCAGTTGAACCTGCATCATATTATACGAATTAAGTGTGATACATAAATAGCCTATGTAAGACCTTGCATCATACACATTCTCTCTGCATCACGCTGTAGCTTCTGGGAATTCCATGATTTCTAATTTAGTATGATAGTAAAATAATTAAGTATGATACTAAAATAATATAGTATGACCCTTACATAATATAGTATGATACTGAATTAATTTGGTATGATACTTAATTACTTTAGCATCATACTATATTAATTAAGTATCATACTTAAATAACAATTTATGACCCTAAGGCTAATCGTACGTCATGTTCATTCAGTCCGACATTCATTAATCCCATCTGTAACATGATCCTGCTGTTCTTCAAGGAGAGAGACGCATTAATTGCCCCAAAACACGAGCTAGATGGTTTATCTTTCCTTTAAATAATCCTTGTTAATCCTTTTAACAACCATTGTACACATTTTAAAATTCATATTGTATGTTATTTATGCAATCTGCCCCACTGTAGGTGTAATCTTGCTTCTTTAAACTAAAAAACTAAAACTATTTGACTTCGTTGTTTTTTGAAAAATAGTCACTGGATATGAAGCGGGGTCTTGGGAATTAAATTTCTGGTTTGGAATGTGTGCGTTCTGTGAATTCAAATACGTCTCACTGTTCAGTTTGTTCTTGATCTTTTATCCAAATTCTTTGAACGCATGACAATTTATCTGTTTGGAGTTGATGTTTTTAGATATTTCTATGAATACAGGTAAACCCCTCCGTCTTTTTCTTTCATGAGTTTGTCCCCAAGTTCTTTGAATCAAGGCCTCTCTGTTCCGTTTTTGTTTTCAGATTTTCTTTTTCACGGCGGCGACTAAGCACGAAATCATTTTTCCTCAACTCTTGACAATCTCAGAATAGGTTACGTTGTAATCCGGTTGCAATGGCTCATTGGTTACTTACTCAATGGTTAGTACACTGAAGTTCAGATCGAAATGTCTTATGTCTGATTCTCATTCGCAACATATACAGTGTGTCCTTGGGCAAGAATCCCAACTTCCCAGATGGACAGCGGCCCTATTTGCCAAGCGTCCTTCGCGTCGAAGGGACACGCACCACCAACCGATGCTAACCATGTTCGAGCCAAGTTAGTGAGTTGAAGAATCATATAGTTACTCGCTGGATCTCTAGGTACTTCGGCTTCCTCCTTCCTGAAAACTGTCATCTTTCCTCGCATAACCGCGGACGTGGCAACAGTTACTTATTCCCAGTACCTTATTGAAATTCGTTATCAACCGATAAAATCGGTTGATAACGAATATCGAATAGGAACTGGGAATAAGTAACGCCTGTCATGTCCGTAACATAACGATTGTGCATAAATAGACTCAATTTCTCTGCACTACGCAGAGGTAACACCCGTGCGTACCCGAATCTCACATTCTCGCCTGGCAGCATTGTCTCTGTTTCTTTCTCTCTATATTTCACTATCCCTCCCTCTTCCGTTCTCTCTCTTTGTCGAAATTTTATACACATATGCACATACTAGAGATACCACTCTTTCCATGTGACGTCCCCACACTATAATTGTAACAGTTTTATAAGAGTGGCGGCCCCTTGGCTTCTCCAAAGGCTTGGTCCAAATTTAATTTCATGAACTCGTTTCGAAAATTGCATTGCAAACTAGGAAACGAGTTGGTCATGCTCCAAAAACGAACAACGCCGATAACAGACCTCAATTTGCTATTTCAAGACTTTCTGACACTGATAACGGCAAAGAAAATATCTATAAACAAAATATCCATGGCGTGATTGGAATTCCGACAAGTTTATTTTCTTTGTTAATTTACTGATGTTTGGTTCTTTCGACGGTCTTATCTCAAAGCTTACAAGTTCCAGACCGTGATCTTGATTAAAGATAAAAATTCAAAGCAGCACGTGCCACAAATGGAGCTGAAACTGACACATACCGGAAACTGTTTTCAATCGTGCATTTGTAACATGTAAAACATGCCGTGTATAATTGGCCAACATGTTAGAAAAATGCTTGCGTTCTAAACATATTGATTGATCAAGTGCACGAAGACATATAATATTGGTCTTCTCATGCAGATGTGAGAATGCTTGTTTTTAACTGTGTAACTGATAGCATCTCTCAACTTAACCCGTAACCTGCCACGCCCACTGTTACCTATATAGATATAAGCTTGTGTGCGAAATGATTTTATAAAATTTATTATACAGTTGGAACTGGACCAAATATCTGATTAATCGTTGGATAGTGCCCTCTGAGGTCTTTCCTACAATTTAACAGATGTTATATAGTGTTAATCCGCGCACCCCAAAACAGCCCAACAAAACTATTTTCTGTTTTTGAGAAAATCTATATTTGTATTCCAGGGGAGGTTTGAGATTCACATAACTGGCAGAGTGCTAAATTATATTATTAGAATGTGTTCACACGTCTTTGCTTTGTGCCATTTTTTATAGGAGTAGGAACTCCCATAAATTGTAACAAGGCAAATCCATAATATGGATTTGCCTTGTTACAATTTATGGGAGTTCCTACTCTGTGACAGACTAAATATTTTCTGTTCAAAGACAATATGAAACACATCCACAAAATCCCAAGGCTTCAATTTGCGAAACCTTCACTACAGAATCAAGCCCAAATACAGGCTTCCAACTCTAACCCTTTAGCGAAAAAAATTTCAACTTAAGAACAGAAAGCAACAATGAACGTCGACAGCCTTCGCGATTTGATTGTCAAAATTCATTTGATGAATTTCCGTTTTAAGACGACAGGAAGATGGTCAGAGTGTGCAGGTGAAGGACCGACGAACAAAAGGTCTCCAGGAGACGAACCTCGTCAACCCTCTCCATCTCTAATAAAAAAAAATTACTGGTAGCTCACCGCTGGATTTTAGGTGACGAATATTCGCAGCACATCGGGGGATGCCACACCGCCCCCTCCCTCCACATACTAATTCTTTGTCTCATTGGTCAATATAGTCGCAAGGGTACTATTGCCGGATTGTACACTTCCCAGGCGGCATGTTTATCTTAATTGAAACAGTTGCACACAGTGGGTTTTCACCAGGGCCGGATTACAATTTTGTAGGCCCCTGGGCTACAGATACCGTGACTGTGAGTCCCCCAGTGATAATTAACAAAAACACTCAAATCAAATTTCGGATCCCGCTATCAGCACTTTTGTCTTTGGTGCAAGCACAACCGCAAAGCGATGACGAAAAAAGAAGAAAGAAAGTTTCAATGGAATGAGCGATTTCTTGTACAGGCTCTGAGCGAGTATGAAATCGTCTTATAGTAATCAGGATTGTCAGTTCCAACAAGTTGAAATAATGGGCAAGAAAAAAAAATCCAGTATATTATACAGTATATTAACTGAGCCCCTTTTAAAGAGATACTTCTGCATACTTAGACTTCCATTCTGCATTTACAAATGAAGTAACTTTTCACAGTAAATTAATTTCACTTAATCTCTGGAGGCCTTCAGCTGGCGGGGGCCCTTGGGCTGCAGACCATAAAGCCCATGCCTTAATCCGGCACTTCACACCCTGACTGACGAAACTGAACATTTGGGAGATTATTACATTTAATTCTAGTTTGCTGAATGAGTGCCCAGCGAAATATGTTGAGACCCCACAGTCACAACACTGACACAACTGTGTATCAAAAGACCCGAAGGCAGAACACAAGGTCCCAGACAACCACATGGGAGCCGATCCACTCAGGGTGTCCAACATTATAAACACGTTACCCAATGAATCGGCGCACCCGCTTGCATAATATACAAATTGAGCAGTTGAAAAACTTGAAACAAAGACATATTACGTGACACCTCATTGGAACGAGCTGGTACAGCTCGTTCCAATAAGGGGGTCACATGATATGGTTTCGTTGAAAAGTTTGTGAAAAATTTGAAGAAAAAATAATTGGATAAAAATTTGATATTGTGTGCGTTTTGTAAAGGGTTGGAAGATTTCGGTAGCTTGGCTTGTTCAAAGACTCCGTAGATGCACCAGGTGGTTGCTAGGCCGATGACATGCGAGTCGGTCCACCCATCAAAATTATCCTTGGCAACCGGCATTGCCGATAACCGTGGCTAATAGAGGTGTTTATAAATACCTCATCGGAATAGCCCTCCAAAACGCATAGATACGTGCTTATAAGAACAAACGAACTTTATGTCATGATCGGACAAACAAGAGTTCCTCCAACTCCCCCAATTTCGCGTAGAGCTGGTTTTAATGTGCTGGTGGTCATAAGTTATGTTTTGCGAGCAAATAATTAACATTTTTAGATATTCAAGAACTTGTCTGCATACATCGTCTTCTCTGCGTATTAAATACAGTGTTGAACGTATCATCTATCACAAACATGCTCCATTCATTTTTCAATACCGCCGTGGGAACCCCGGGAAGTGAAACAGTGCTTGTTCACTGTGGAAGTCCTCTAAAACGGCAAACATGGGTATAAACGATTGACTGAACATGACTTGATCTCCATGTTGTGGTCACGATTGGGAATTATGCTGAAATACACCTCGTCGGAATAACCACCCCAAAACGCTCAGATATGTGCTTATAAGAACAAACGAACTTTATGTAATGGTCGGGCAAACAAAAGTTCCTCCAACTCCACCAATTTCGTATAGAGCTCGTTTTAATTTGTTGGTGGGTATAAGCAATGTCTTGCAGACAAAAATTAATTTTTTGCATTAATAGTTCGCCGTGACGAGATATAGTTCCCATATACTTCGGTCACTGTACCTCAAAATGTATCAAATTATAAAATATACTATATTTAATATAACTGTAATAATAAGTTAATTTATTTTATCATTTTAAACGACAGTAGCATTATTACAAGGAGGTGATTTCGTAACGTTCTCGATACAGTGAAAGTGAAAATGTTTATATCTGCACTGCGGGGGACACGATTATTATTTTTCTGCGTTTAATAAATATTTTTCTACAACATTACAGGTTTTTCGAATGCCACGCGCTTATCTCCTCAGTTTACATGACAATTGAATTTCCTAAATTATTTCAAATTCACCCTTCCGCGGGATGTCTACTCGTCTGTCGATGGCTACATGTGCATTAATTGTAACACAAGCTTATATAAACAATTCAATCCAAGCTTTTTTTAATAATATTCAAATCGATTTGTTCACGCATGTTGAGAGAAAAGAACTTCAGGTATTTTAATGCACTTTGTCACGTTTCGCACTGGACAAGATGAATGATAAACATCGATTTGTCGTTATCTCCTCATTTGTTTACTGTTTTGCTGTTTATTATCGGCCAGCGCTATTCTCAAAAATCGCCAAATAATTTTCATTATATTTTCATTTTTTGTCTCAAAAACATAGGTTATGACCCCTCTTTGGAACGAGCTCATCGGGCTCGTTCCAATGAGGGGTCATAACCTATGTTTTTGAGACAAAAAATGAAAAAATGAGTTATTCAAGAATTTTGTCTGCAAGTGTCGTCTGCTTTTTATGCTAAGTAAAGGGTTAAGGCCACATGTTTCAGCATAATTCCTAATAGTGACCACAACATGGAGATCAAGTCATTTTCAGTCAATCGTTTATGCCCATGTTGACAATTTAACAGTTGACAGCGTTAATCAGCTGTGGGCCTTCGTGCTTCGATTTAAAGCCCAATCAAAGTGAATATGCCGATTTATTGTTGAAAATTACCAACTTCTCGCAAAAAATAAACATTTGTCTCGGTCACGAATGAGATAATTTTCGGTATGCACTCAAAAACACTAGATATCCACTACATATATTACAGGCACAAAAATAACCATTGACGTTTGTATTTATTTGTCAGTTTGTGCTTCGTCATTAGAAGAATCTCCACAAACTAGTTTCAGTGAAGAGTCAAAAGCTACGATGAAAACAAACCCCGAAACTTGATATTTATTTAGCCACAAATAAATAAATAAATAAATAAATAAATAAATAAATAAATAAATAAATAAATAAATACACTGGCCTTCAACTCGAGTTGGGTAAAATTTAAAGTGATCATATCGCCTGTCGCGTTTTGTATTGCATTATAAATGCATTGTATTGCATACACAGGAGGCGCCAATTGAACCGAGGAGTGTAGCTTACCATTTTTGTTATCATTTACAAAAGCCTTGCATAGTATACAAGGCCTTCTATTATTCTTCAACATCCAGAACTAATTTTGTTTATTACAGTGAGTGTTTTGTGGTCGACGATCCTGCGTTCTTATCTATTCATATCCTCCAGACACAAAGAGTTGAAGAGATAATTGATTTTTAAATTTAATTTAGTTTAAAATGAGAAAATCTCGGTGGCCTCATTTGGGTGACCTAATATTATTTTATTCAGATGAAATGTGATAACATTCGTGCAGGTATAAAATACATGTTACAGTCTACAATCTGATAGGATTCAATACTACTACAATGAGCAGGACTGCTGTATAGGCAAACTGGTGACATATTTTACTTATCGAAATTAGAAATCACGAAACAATATCACCTCTTATAAAAGTTTATATTCGCATTAAAAGGAATCTATTAAATATTTTCAACAAACAATTCCCAGGTCAATCCCAAATCAATGAGAGTAACCTCCCATTTCACATCATATGTCCCATATGAAACGATTTTGGTTTTCGAAAAGGTTTTACGTGACATGTTGAAGGAGTCTGTAGGTAGCGCTGTGGCTCAGTAGGTGGTGATGCAGGCTGCAAGGGGCCATACACTGTAACAAAAATAATGGGCAACGAACATTGCCGAGTGGACATTGGTGGATGTGGAGTGGTCTACCACGCAAGGTTTTTGCGGAGATGCCAAAATATAAAGGACACTGAACCCACGCGAACAGCGGGGGGGGGGGGGGGGGGGGGGGGGGTACATTTGGCCAAGAGAGGCCACAAGAGGTGGCCGGAGTAGCCACAAAATGGCAACAAAGATGTAGAAGTAGGAGGGGCCCACGAACTTGGAGTGGGGCACCCAAGGAGAGATTGCAGGAGTTAATCTACAGAGCGTTGCATCTGAGGCAGCGAGCTCTGGTACGGCAGGCATCGCCTGTGGGCATGTAGGTGTTGGGCGTGAAGGTGAGTGGGGTCCTTTGTGGAGGACGTGCCCAAGGAATAGGTCCCGGTGGAGGGGACAGAGGGGCTCTTTAGGGAATAGTAATGGTCCCACCATAAATGGGAGTATTTAAAGTTGGTGCCTAATAGGGCGGGTAACCCGTTGACGGGCATGACTCGGACGGGACACCCTATCCAAGGATGGGGCAAGTTAGTGAGATAATGGAAGTTGGGGCAAAGGGCCCATCGGCTGGCTTAGGTCAGGGTGGATACCCCTTGCTAATATTATTTTACGCAGGTGTTGCGTAAGTGTGTATAGATACAGGAGTGTGTATGATAGAGTAGTATTATATTTTGCGATGTTGAGAGGCAGAGTGAGTGTATAGGGGACCTGTTGGCTGCATGTGTACCAACGGACCACCTCCTATTGCGCGCCAGTGGAAGTGTGCGCGCTAGTTTATATGGGATGAGGATAGACTCATGCGTTCCATTGGGGAACCGAGTCAAAGTACTGGGAGTTATTTGTGGTGCGCATTAGTGTGGCATGCGTATGACTGTGTGTACGACAATTCTGAGTATATTGGTGTAAAAGTGGAGAAAGACTGTGGGATAGCTCTAAGAGGGAAGTATTAAAGTGGATGTACGTGAACGCTATCCCCTTGATGTTTTTGGAACAACTGAGAGTATGTTCCTTGGTAGGGGGTTGTCAGGGTGTTAGCAAAAAGTTGCGATTTTCTTGTTTAAAAGTGTAAATATTTTCGATAATATTTCTGCCTAGGTTAAATTTAAAGCGTAAAGATAGGGATGTGACGGACCTTGAAAACAGATTTGTCAAACTCTGCTAATTAGGCATGACATTTAATGTCCATTATGGCGCATTTGTTGAACGCCACATGCTGCTATCTGATAACAGAGAGACAATATTCTCTTCTATAATAATTATCTGGGTAATTAAAGCCAGTTAAAATCTTGTCGTTGGAAACCAGTGCATCACATATGTTCTGGACACACACCCATATTACTCATCTAGCCTGTCTCTGAAATGTCAAAAGATACCAAAATGCGAGTCTTTCAAAGGAACTTTAAAGCGAGTGGGTTTTTAATTAAGATAGATCTAAGCGGCCAAGTTCAAGAAAAGCGATTAACTGAGAATAAATGTTCTGGCTATCTGAAATAAAAATCGGGGGATTTCTCGAAAAATTGATTCCAGCCAATTCCAGTCGGAAGATGTGTAAGGCTGTGGGTCGTCGAGGCAGTTGGCCTGAGGGCACTCAGAGAAGGTCCGAATTTAGCCTTGGCCGTCGAGGGTCATAGGCACCGAGATTGAAAGTCCGCGTATTGTCGTACCCCAGTGAGGGTTGTAAGGGACCGATAATAGTTTGTTAACGTTTGCGAACCGTTGTGGCATAGTAGCCAAAGAAGTAAAAACTGTAACGCCGAGGTCTAGAAACCGTATTAAGAGCTTGAGTAAGCGCTTGAATAGCTCGCGAATTAAAATAGTTTTAGGCGGTGCGAGAATGGTGATGTTGAGAACACTTTGCAGAATATTATTATGTAAGCTTTGTTAAGTATTATCCGAAGGCGAAGAATAACCTAACCCTGTGAGAGTCAGGCAAGGCGCAAAGTGGTCGTGGACTGTGGTAGACGCCGATTGAATTGTGGCTGAACTGTGAGAACGCTGATAGAGTCGCACAAGCAGAACATTATATGTGTTAAGCCCGATGACTGTGAAGTAACCCTGCGAGGAGGAAGCAACGAGAAGTGAATAGACACTTTGTATTTGTCACAAACCGTGAGAGGATAAAGATGATGTGAGGTTGATCCAGCGGACACAGCTAGCTGTGGGAGACGTCGAGGGCCATAAAGAATAAACTTTTATTCGCGTAATTAGTGTACTCTTATGGATAATTTTGTGACTAATTTGTTTCATATTATGTTTTTTCGTACATGTAAATAAATAATCTTTTCAGTGAATTATCGTTGATCATCCTTTGGCGTTGTAAGCCACAGGCACCTTCAGGAATCCTAAGAGTTCCAAGCGGATAGGGCATTTATAAGATGGCAAGGTTTACGTTCGAACTGGGGTTCAGACGACAGTCACTGGCTGTCGGCTGAGCACTGATAAGAACATAAATTTTTCTCCATCACTTAACCCCTTTAATCCTTCGACATAGGTAAAACAAAAAGTATGGTATTAAGGGCTCGCAAATCATCTGTCTCCCCCAATTTTTACCTAGACTCGCAAAAGCTCGAACACACAAGTAATTTCAACTACTTTGGATTAACAATCTCAAAAAATGGTAAATTGAAAGACGGCAAAAAAGACTTGAGCATGAAACAAACCCATCTTACTCTATGGGAGGGAAATATGGTCGTTGAAACTTAACCACAAAAATGTAAGTCGCTCCGCGTGCGAAAATGTACATATTAAATTTTGCAGACTGTTTCTCGGGCTAAATAAGAAAGCGAGCTAGGACGATATCCCCCGTTTACCAATGCAATATTACAACAAATCAAATATTACTGTAAATTAACTTCCCAGGATTCTACCACATTGCTTGGTGAAGCATTTTGTGAAACAAAGAAGCATGACCCCGATAATTTAAAGACAATTCTACATGAATACTTTGATATATCAGACATGGAACAAAACTGTGTCGCGAAAAAGGTATTAAAATGATTTTATAATAAAAAACAGGGTAACAATAAATTAAGAACGTATCGCAAGTTCAAGAGTGAATATGTTTTAGAACCGTATTTAGTGCACACTACGTCTTGGGAAGCTAGGAAACTCTTTACTCGTCTTCGAATCAGCAACTACAGTTTACTGATCGAAGCGGAGAAGCATTCACAGCCTGCCGTTCCGGCCAATGAACTATGCAACAGATGAGATTCTGGGGCGGTTGAGGACGAATTCCATTCTGTATACTATTCAAAAAAGTAGAGGATTTTTGATAAAAGTGAGGTATATGAAGAAATATATTTATATTTTCATCAAAAAGACAGTTGAGGCATTGCGCAGTGACATCTGGTGAATGATTTCAGCGATAGCTGGGTGTCTGACAAGCACACGTTCCACGCACTGAGCTGTAGCAGACGTGGGCGGACAGTTAGAGAATTTACCACACTCAGTCCAAGACCTCAGTACCTTGTAAATCCTCCTCGGTTCGCGAGACAAGCAGTGCAGCGGCGAAAGCGTGGACACTGGTAGGGCTGTAGGCGTTGTCGTAGGCGCCTGCCAAACATATCCCAGACGCGCTCGATTGACGAAAGGGCTGGACTTAGTGCTGGCCAAGGCAGTGTATCGACGTTCTGCTCCCGGAGGAATTCTGTAGCGACATGGACCCTGAGTGCTCTTGCATTGCCATCTTGGAAAATGAATCGACGGCCGTGACGTCGTGCAGATGGCACCACATGAACTGCTAACATGTTGTCACGGTAGTACTGCCCTGTGACACGCCCTTGGATGTTATATTATTTGTGTTTTTTCAGCTCCTGTTTGGTCCGACCTCACGGATAATTTAACACACCCACAAGAATGTGACAAAAACTCATATTGGATGCGACATATCATTGGAATCGGCTCATAAATGAGCCGATTCCAATAATATGTTTAAACCAATATTCTTTGAACCACAGAAAATAGTATCATATGCAAAATACGGAAGGACTGTTTGCAGTTTAAAAAAAAATCATTCCTTGCAATATCTGGAATTATGCATTTGCATTTGAACAAAATTGACGAAATCCACGGCAAAACTATTGAAGCCAAATACTAACAGCTCTGATCGAAGACAGGGCGACGAAGCATGCTAGTGGACAGTATATGGCCCTTTTCTGACTCATGTGACGTGTCGCAAATGACACGGACTAAATCCGTCACTGCAAGGGTTGATGACCACCCTCAGACACCTTCAAAGTAAAACTGTTTCAATCATAGAAATTAGAAAACTTTTTATGATTTCCGTGGTTTAAACCACCAAAGGTATAATAATGGTTTAAATTGAAATGGAGGAATAGCATTTCAGTTTTTTTAGAATTTCCAAGAGAAACAAACAGTGGAGCAACAACCAATCGGCTAGCGGCTGTGAATGAGATTTATAATTCACGTTGGCTCACTTGGATATTTGAAATTATCTACCGAAAATTCCTTTTTAGCTCACCTGGCCTAAAAGCCATGTGAGATTTTCTCATCACTTGGCGTCCCTCGTCCGTAAACTTTTCACATTTTCATGTTCTTCTCTGTAGTCACTGAGCTGGTGTGAACCAAACTTGGCAGGAATAGTCTGTGGGAGGTCCTCTTCAAACGATCCTCATTTTGTTCCCATCCGATGAAAAACAAGGCTTCCAGAGGCATTCTTTGATTCTGGTTGGTGGATTTTCAAAGATCTTCTCCTCTGAAACCACAAGGCCAAATGTTTTGAAATCTCACTTAAAAGATGACTGGGACCACCTCTACCAACGATCCTCATTTAATGTTGATCGGGTTACAAACATGGCCTCAATTGCGGCTTATAGTTACTATAGGAAACCTATGGGAAATCACATTTTCATCTTCCTCTCTGGAACTACTGAGCCGACGTGAACCAAACTTGGCAAGAATAGTCTATGGGAGGTCCTCTACAAACGATCCTCATTTTGTTCCCGTGGGTTGAAAAACATGGCCGCAAGAGGCATTCTTGGATTCTGGTTGGAGGATTTTGAAAATCTTCTCCTCTGAAACTACCAGGCCAAATGTTTTGATACTTCACATAAATGATGACTGGGACCCCCTCTACAAACGATCCTCATATAATGTTGATCGGGTTGTAAACATGGCCGTAATTGCGCTTTATAGTTAATATAGAAACCCTATGGGAAATCACATTTTCATCTTCTTCTCTGGAACTTCTGAGCCGACGTGAACCAAACCTGGCAGGGATAGTCTATGGGAGGTCTTCTACAAGTGCTCCTCATTTTTGTTACCGTGCATCGAAAAACATGGCTACCAGAAGCATTTTTTGATTCTGATTGGTGGATTTTGAAAAATCTTGAAACCACAGGGCCAAATGTTTTGAAACTTTGCATGGTTGATGACTGGGACACCCGCTACCAACGTTCCTCATTTAATGTTGATCGTGTTGCAAACACGGCCACAATTGCGGCTTATAGTTACTAAGGAAAAACCTATAGAAAGTCTCATTTTCAACTTCTCTCTGGAACTACTGGGCCGACGTGAACCAAACTTGGCAGGAATGGTCTATAGGAGGCCCTCTACAAACGATCCTCTTTTTGTTCCAGTTGGTTGGCAAATAAGGCCACCAGAGACATTCTCTGATTCTTATTGATGGATTTTGCAAATATATTCCCCTCTGAAACTACAAAGTCAAATGGTTTGAAATTTCACGTGATTGAGGACTGGGACACCTTCTACCAATGATCCTCATGTAATGTTGATGTAATGTTGCAAACATGGCCACAACTGCAGGTCATAGTTACCACGAAAAGCCTATAGGAAGTCACATTTTTATAATTATGTAGTTCCAGGTGAGCGATTACAGGCTCTTTAGAGCCTCTAGTTTAACTCCTTGAGCGTACGTCAACTTATCCCCCATATTCTCCACCGCATTTTCATCTTTTCCAGCCCCCTGTATATTTATGGATTCTTTTTGAGGTGTCTCCCCTAAACAAAATTTGTGGATACCCCCTTGGATGGGGGAGGACTCAGGTGGTGTCTCTAAAAGACTGAGACTCTGAAAACAAATACCTCACCCAAATTAATCTGTGCTGTAGGACTTGTCGGTCTGTTACTTCAAATTTCCATAAGCCTTTGTTCGAAACCAGATCGTCTTTGAGTAGTCATACTCTGAAACAATATGATATCAAGCGATCTTCGGTGAAATTATAATAACATGAACAAACTGACACTTCACAGAATTTTGTACATTTATTAAGTTAATACGTATGTGAAACGCATCATTCTAGCCACACGTGTATTCGTTTAACTTCTGGAAGATTTTGCTAATTGGATATTCCCAAGCACAGGTGTTTCAAATTACCCAACTGCCTCCGTAATTAAATAAAAAGTTTATTAAAATTAACCTCGTCGTTTACCAAGACGACTGGCAGTAATTTAATTTCAGCCGACGTAAAAATATGACACTTCATCGTCATCACCAACAGGGTTTAAAATATAAAGAATCCATTGAAGCATGCGCACTCTGTGGGAACACCTTATGCGATGAACGGATTTGATGCCCAATTTGTTTAACGAATACACATTTCGATTTTTAGCTTGGGTTCCTTCTAGAGAAAATTTTGATTGCGCTACTCATGCTACCAGCCACTACTACTACTTAACCCTTTACCTAACCTGAAAAGCAGACGACACTTGCAAAAAAAATTCTTGAATAACTAATTTTTTTCATTTTTTGTCTCAAAAACATAGGTTATGACCCCTCGTTGGAACGAGCTCGACGAGCTCGTTCCAACGAGGGGTCATAACCTATGTTTTTGAGACAAAAAATGAAAATATTTTGAAAATTAATTGGCGATTTTTGAGAATAGCGCTGGCCGGTTTTGGCCGTTACGTTGGGTAAAGGGTTAAACTGCTACGATTGCTACTACCGCTACTGCTACTGCTGCTGTTGCTGCTGCTGCTGTTACTACTACTACTACTATAATTGTTGCTACTGCCACAACTACTGTAAAAAACACCGCTACCATATTAGCGATACCCATTTACCGTTTCGCATGAACTTTAGCCATTAAAACATTGCGTTCTATCCAGGTTCAAATGATCAAATGAGGTGCATTAGCTGAATATTTGCCCGAGCTTCGCCAGCTCTTTAACGGAATTTGAGACGTAGAGTAAGGGGGGGGGGGGGATATCACTTCAAAGGGGTTTATCGCGAGTAAGGTTTCCCGAGGGCTACCCAAGGGTAACACGGAAGCAGCTCTTGACTTTCATGTTATATTTTTGAGCGCATCATTTGTCATCGGCCAAAGCAAATTTTGTTGATAGAAGCCAAGGTAATATAGGAGTGTATACTAGATTGTGTACATCATATGCGCCCAGAGGCGACTGCAGATTTTTGTTTATGGAACGGGGTAAGAACGGAACATCGTAATGGGTGGTTGGGGCAGACGTGCACAGTATTTGTGCAGAGGGGAAATAAAGGGGCTATTTTATTTGGACGATGCCAACTGCCCTCCCACCTCCCATAGCACCGTCAGTCTTGTATGCGATATTAGAGCCAAAGTAAAACACACAATAGACCTTTGACATAACGAGAAATTGGTTTTAAGGCCGGTCTAGTGGGGTCCAGGAAGGTGCGGTGGGTCATTGGTTAGCACACCGAAATTGAAATCGAGAGGTCGTGAGATCTGATCTGCATCACATTATGTTCTTAACTGGTAGAGCGCTTGAAGCCCACATTTGGGCTTTGTTCTAAAGTACAGGCGCCACAACTTAAAGACTTCGTATTCTGTGTTTCGTATTATCTTTGAAGTGATATTGTTAAGTCCGCATGGATTAGCCTGGTTACAATTTATGGGAGTGTTTTGGAACTCTCCCATAAACTGTAACAAGGTAAAGACACGTAAACATATTTTGATAACGAAAAATGATTTTGCACTCTACCAGTTAAGCAAGACGATTCATCCAGCTCAGGCGAAGACATGCCGGCATAGCGTGCGTTCACTTAACGCGAGTCAAAATCTTTTCATCCCGTTGATTGCTTAGTTAGTACGCCGAAAAGTCTGATGACGAATCATTACTTGTAATAATCACTCTCCAATAAATAACTTCAAAATAAATGCATATGTACAAATTCTGATGACCAAAATTAATGTGGCACGTCACCAGTCAACAGAGGTGCCTTCATGTAACATTTGGGGGTCTGGTCTTTTCGGACAAAAGCGGAGACACCAATCTCGAGCTGAAGGTACGACCTTGGATGGCTTGCGTATACGCACAAACGAACGTTTGAGTTTATTCTTTCTGCACTCACTGACATTATAATCTCCGATAAAAGTATGAGTTACGAGAGTGCGGAGTATATTTTATCTATCTTTGAGAATTTATTTTACTTTTAAATTCTGATTCAAATGATGTCAAGTGGGTAGTTGCACTCATAAAATGCGAATTTTATTGGCGTTACTTGATTGCGTGTTAACGGGTGTAAGCTTGTTGATATTCACTCACAAAGGGATACTCTTTTACACTAATCTTAGAAGTCAGTAAACCGTTCTTTTTAAATTTCTGCCATCAAAAGCTTCATGCTTACTTTGGGCAAGATTATATTTACAACTATTGGCGAAAACAAGAAGATCCAATTCTTTTACTAGATGCCCCGTAGTGGCTGGTCTGGGATCAGCGAAGTTTGCGTGTGTGACTCTGCGACGTTGAATCTCGTGCCAGTTGTGGACGTTGGGAATGTTCACCAGTACTACTCAATCCTCACCGTACCTAGGTGTAAAATAGGGACCCGTTGAGGCGGTTGCCTGAGTGCCCGTCTGTGGAGCACAGGCAGTATGCTCCGTTGAGTTGAGTTGAGAATGTCATGGAGTGATCAAAGGGTATGTTCGTCTAAGATATGGGGTAATAATGTAAGTCAGAGAGCACTGCGGTGGATTCTAGACGTTAACATTGCATTACATTATGTCTCCTTTTCGTTGTGGAAGTCTCAAGCTGGAGAGCATCTTGTGGTGGGAATATACCCAATTCGCAAGTAGCCGCAACACCGCTTGTAGAATCTTCTTTTAACTTTATCAACTCTTTCCCTACCATTGACGCCTATAGCCAAACGTTTCATATTCAATGCTGTAGTAGAAACCAAAATCCCTACCAGGGGTAACTGCGTTGTGTCCTTGAACGAGACACTTCATCCCGATTGCCCACGTGGGGGCACGGTGGGTCTGTGCACTAAGGCATTCAGCACGTCGACAGTGCACCTGTCTTCAACCAATGCCAATGCTTACCTTGCTTGTGTGGAGTTAGTGCGTTGGAGAGTCCGACGGTTGCTCGCCGTTGCTCGATGGTACTCTCCAGGTACTCCGGCTTGTCCACCCGCAAAACTGTCCGACACGAGATGACCCGGGCTGTCGAAAGTGTCGTTAAGCACCAATAAATGAATAAGTATAAACCAAACAACAAAATTTATTAAAGAGAACAATATAAAAATTCAAATCCCCTGCCCAAAAGGCAGGGGATTTGAAATTTAATATTGCTTATTACTTTATTCTTATCATGGACTTTACTTTCATGCACAAGTTTACGTGGTTAGTTTCGACCATTCCAAATCTGTAGATGAGAAAGAGTCAAAAGTTTGTGGTGAATCACCATTTTAGTTGAGTACAACATTCGAAATGTGGCAAAGCCCGCTCGAGTTTTGCAGCCATCTCCTTTAAGCTTATCCAACAGCACAATGCAGGAGATTCTATATGGCTTATAGTATATCAGATCCTTCCTCTGACTGTTGACAACAAGGCGAGTCCTTATAAGGAGTGTGCGCGTGGAGTAAGGGAGAAGGGTAGGACCCCGTGCTTGCCCACTTCACTGAAAGACGAGTCTAATGTCAGACAAAGATAAAGCCTTAATTCTGATTTTGCTTGCTTATGTGTGTTTTGGGCGGTCGGGTGGTGTAATTGTTGTTTTGTCATTAAATAGTGTCAATTCAACTGTTCTTGTGTTCTCAGATCATAAGAGGAAACGTACTCATACACACACAACCATTATTATCAGAAATACAGTGCTCCTCCAGTCAAGTTTGGAGTTATTCTAAGAAGTTTTGATTATGTAAATTACCTTTTTTCTAAATTGGCCAACTCCGTGAGCACACTCAAACGCGAGCTAACCACTGGTTTGTCGACAATGAAAATTATCGACTCATTAAGGAGACGAAAGTCCCAAAGAGATAATTTATATGATGTGACGAGACACCCTCGGAGTATTGACCGAGCAATTACATATGTACAGTACGTGGAGAGTGTTTTTTCACCAAAACACCGACAGAGTGAAGATTCCACCCAATAATTGCAAGTATGTTGCAAAGCATAACAAGCACAAGCAAAATTCCAGCCAATGGACCTCCGGGTTACACCCGGAGGTCCATTGGCTGAAACATTACTTGTGTTTTTTATCCACATGTACAGAATTTGAGAATGATATTTTGGGTGATAACTCCACATCCCGGGTGATTTAGTTACAATCCACTTTCCATGTACTGCAGTTATACATCTCACTCTGCTCAAGGTATTTGTCCATTGGCATCGGTTTAGGTGGAATTTATTAGCGATGAGGACCGTATCGGATCGCCATTGGTGATCCCATCCAAGAAATGGCTGTCCGATATTGTCCTATGCACATGTAGGCGGTCCGTTTGTCCGCACTGGACCGGTCAAAGGCGGTCCACAATTTATGTATTTAATGCTGGGGAGTGACTGTGGGGTTTTAGTATAGACACCAGACATTGTTGAGAAACAACCAGAAAAAAAATGAAGAATTCTATCAAGCATTATGGGTTTGTAACAAGCGAATTTTTTGACATCTTCTGGAACCGGCATTTGAGGAACAGGTTTGATACTTACTCAAAACTGCAGGGCATTGTCTGGCTTACTGCCTTTGATTTGCACGATTAGACTGGTATTTGGTGCCCCGGTCCAAACCATTAGAATTCATATCAATTGGCGTTGGACACAGATTGTGATCTGTATAGTAGTGTCGGGCGTGAATCTTACTGGTATGAAGTAAGGGATATGTTCCCCCAGAGACAGCCGGGGGTAGAGTCTTTGAAATAGGTTTCCAATGACACTACAATGCATTATTTTAATCTCGGTTCGGGAAATAAATTTCTAACCACCTCAATCACTGCGTCCAACAATTTTGAAAAGCACAAAGAAAGTTTCAGCTCTTGGACCTCCGGGTTAACCCTGAGGTCCATCAGCTGAAAGCTTACTTCTTTCTTGGTATATTCTATTTATATGTGATACTCCACTACGTGGGAGTTCTCTCGGTGAACTATTCTATGTGTACAGTATGTCAAACTTATCTCACAAAGCTCTGAAGCTGATCAGGAAATTACCAATGTGAAAGTTACCTACACAGTGTGGACATTTCAATAATGGGGAATGGACAAAAGCCCCCGAACAAAAGCCCCTATGGACAAAAGTCCTCGTACAGAGTCCGCAATGAACGACAGCGCCCAAAATAAAATGAATATCTGGACAAAGTCCCCCACTCACCCATCCACCCCACCACTATTTTACCCATATTGAAAAACATTATTTATGAACTCATTTTGAAAAGTAGTTTCTCTTTTACTATTTATTCACGTTGTGGCTGCCATTTATCCATGCCAGCAGACGAAGCGGTTTGCGCCAAGCTGGAGGAGATATTTGCCCTCAGAACCCCCCCCCCCCCCCCCCCCCCAACTCAGTGTTACACATTTCGCCGGGTGCCATTGACGAAACGGTATTCTGTATCCGAGTACTATCTTCCATAAAGACGCTAAACTGATTGATAGTGAGTTTTGGGGAGGGGGGGGGGGGGGAGGGGGGGGGGAGGGGTATTTTTTAAGGCTCTGTTTTGATAATATTTTCTCGAGAAATAGGTACTGTTTGAATTTGTGAATTGTATATACAGCCCATAAAATTGCATTACAATATTTTTTATACATTTATTACATAAATTAGAAGATATTGTGCATTTTTATTCCAATAAATAGTGTAAATCTTTCGTTATTGTTAGTTAAGGCACCACAGTACAGTCGACGTGGATTGGTTGTAAATTTTTGATGACTATTCCTGTAATTAGTGTTTCTAATCTAATATTATTACGTTCGTGGAAATATTGCCCACCCGCAGGGCTTATATTTCGATTCACGCAAAGATTCGCGTAACAAAACCACCGAGAATCCATGTAGATTCTTTCTGTACCTCGGCTAGGATTCGCGTGAAAGTCAATTTAACCCTGTAACTAACACAGCAGCAGCGAATTAACCAATACAAGGCTAATGTGGAATATCCTGACACCTTTTCATTATAATTGTACAAATATGGCTGACATTGGAACCGGCTTTGTCATCAAGAATCGGGAAATGTTATATGTTTTTTTCATTTTCTTTTGTTCAAAATTGTGAAATATTGTTCATAAATACAGGTGGACAACAAAGAAATGGCAAATTATTTTAATGTTTAAATCTTTAACGATATTGAAAATAATCTGTCACTTATTTTCAGGCCAACTTGCATTACTTATATAGCTCCGTAAATTAGATGTCAATGGGAGATGGGATCTTGTCCACAAATTCATTTCGGGGGACTTTTGTCCATATGGGCATTTTTGTCCTTTTTACTATGCACCTGTCGGGTCTGTCGGACGCGCTTCCGACAACCCTGATATCTCATTTTCAATCGAATATCATGTCGATTAGAGAACAATAACATCAGTATCATGGTAATTTCAACAGGAAACCTTGAATTCGTTAAAAAGCATTAGTGATTCGGAAGTAGGATGAATTGACCGAATTTCCTTCACTTCCAGATTCCATGCCCTAGTTCTGTCTGTACAATATCTATACTGTTCCGAAAGTATAAACTTTAATCTCTAACACCCAGAGGCTTGTTGTTTTATCATTACCGATGTTGTGACCACACGCCGTACAGTCCTGTAACATCTGAAGTTAGATTAAGCTTAAACATATGACGCTTTGGACAAATTCTTTTGAATAAAAAATCCTAAAACCTGCAGGTTTGGCGCCATTCGTACCCTCAGTATGAGATCTATTCGCTTTCATTTCACATATTTCTGCTAGAGCAAATATATCGTCACGATCCCATGCGTCCGTACTCTGCCCTGGAAAAATAGAAATGAACCCCAAAGAAGGGGAGGGCGGGGTGGTCCAAGCACCGATGGTCGACACCGAAGACATCGTTGTGGAGTGCACGAGAGCGTATGTCCCCTTCTCGTTGGTGGGGGCTCCCCCGGGAGAACTGTAACATTGAGTGTGAAAGTGGCCATCCGATGACTTGTTTTATTTTTCTGCATAATTTTTTCAGTTGTCAGAATTATACGCATCTCACACATTCTCGGCTATTCATGCACCATCGCGTACTTGAGAAAACACCCTTCATGGGAGGATGTTTTCTCAAGTGCGCGACACAGCATGGCCAGCTCCGAATAGTCCCATAGCGCTCGTTTTTCTTTGAGATTACGGAATCGGCATGTGACGTGTGTAGGTATAGGTGGACAATTTTCCAACTCATTGCAAAGGAGATGGGGTGGGGAAACTGCCGCACATTTATATTCAGAAGTTTGGATTCATTTATTTAATTTTCTGACTTTCATATTTAATAACGGAATATGAATATCAAATCAAAGCTAATAGTACAAATGTTGCCCCCACCCATACTCTAATTTAGCCTGGCTCCCACAGGCACTCTCCGTTAATATTGAAAAAAGTAAGACTCATAGACCAAGCAAAATTTCAAAGTTTGATGGCCATTTTGACGTTTCAACCAAGTTTATCATGAACTGCTGGAAAAAAAATTCATATAAAAAAGATGCTGGCTGTGTTTGTCCATTTTGATCAACGTGAAAGTTGTGTTGGTTAAAGAGAGGCATTTTTGTCTGGAGGTTTTTTTTTACGTTCCGAGATAGTTTTTGATTGCACCCCCCCCCCCCCCCTCCCGCCAATGACCACAACAAGAGCTAGATCTCTTTAGAAGGCTATATCACCATTAGTTTTCACTGCTCTATAATTGTGTGTGTGTGTGCTCTTTTTGGAGCGAGTAGAATAAAAAGACGTTTGTAGTTACTATGACACTAAGGACAGGATAGACTTTTCCACGCTGCCCATCTATCCAAAAAAATGTAGATTGACTTTTTTCTTGCAACATTTTGTCCGGTCGATAACACACGCACACAGGAGACTGGGCCTGATTTTATTTCCCTGTCCACGGCGATGTAGGGAGAAACACATTCAGAGGCTAAACTGCCCTTGGGATAGCGTGTTTTCTGCACATTTAGACATCACGACATGAGGTGTTGGTAAAAAAAACAAACCAAGTCTCCGTTGATCGATGGCATCTTTTCACCAACACGTGTAAGGAGGTTGGCGAACATATGGAATACATGAAAGAAAGGTAATTTAGTGACACGGAGAGACGCAAACATTTTGATATATGACCTACACGCCCCAGATTCGACCATATGCTGAAAGTAGTCCAAAAGGTCATTGCCAGATGAAAGACTACCTTATTTTCTGAGAGATGTGATATTGACCGACTTCTGAAGGCTGCATATACTAACTATGCAAGAACCCAGTGCTAAAGATTGTGTACAGTTTCCAACTAGATTCGGTGTAGCAAGTACTTCCGCATACACTCTAAAATCAGTTGGGTTGAAAATCAACCCAAATGAACTGGGTTGAGTGAATATGAACCCAATTGGGTTCATATTCACTCAACCCAGTTCATTTGGGTTGATTTTCAACCCAACTGATTTTAGAGTGTAGTGGTTGGTTCCTCGGAGTGGACATTCCACTCGGATAAGATAAGTTAAATTTATTTGCAGTAAATTAATAAAAAATAATTCACATAAACACAACAATTGGCACTTGGGAATATACTGCAGGGAAACGACATAGTCAGAAGGGTGGTCTTCCGGCACTAAAAAATCAGTTGGGTTAAAAATCAACTCAAATCGACTAGGTTCAGTGAATATGATCCCAATGGGTTCATATTCAATCACACCCAGTTGATTTGGGTTAATTTTTAATACAGCTGACTTTAGAGGGTGTCATTCCCACACAGAATGCATAAATAGATGCCTTGACAGCAAAGTTACCAGGTAGTGTGATAATTTTGTCATTAGAAATGGTTGGATGGCTTCAACCCGCAAAATAGTTAACAAGCGAATACTACGAGCGGTGTGACAAAGCTATAACTATACGTATCTTCCACAATCTACTTTCCACGAATAAGCGCGACATCCTCGAAAACAAAATTTCCACAAATGAGAAAACTGAAGCATAAACCATAAAATCACAAGAGACAGCTCCAAAATACGCAGCGAATCGTTGTGTCAGAAGTACGTTTTGCGACTGTATGCCTCACGCCCAACACCGGAGCTAATCAAAACACTTGCTGTTCATATTTGACAGCAAGGCCCAAACCAGATGTCTCGTGTTCCGGCAAAACTCAGGCTCATTACGGAGCAACTCTCTTTGACAATCCTCCGTTGAAATGACAGCCACAGAGCTAAGTTCCCAACATATATCAGCCTTCAATGTTGAAACAAATTTCTGCTGATATTGTTTTTTTTGAAACTGTAACTATAGTTTAAATGATGAAACAACATGCGCTCATGTTGGTTTCTTTCTCACTATAACTACAGCTCTGCGAAAATGCACAACAAGCGCGAATAAAGTTTCAGCAAATGGACCTCTGGGTTGAACCCGGAGGTCCATCAGCTGAAATTTTACTTATACGTCTTATAATGTTGTGGAAACTCCACACGACGAATGTTTTATGCTCATCTTTTCTTCAAGTATTCTGAGGCAGGTGTTAGGTCTGAACAACATGGATATAAAGTCAAGTACAGCCAGTCGTTACACCCACGTTGCCCATTTTAGAGGACTTTCACCCCAGACATTGGTTACCGGGTCCTATTTTACTGGTAAAACAGAGTTTGTTTTACCACAGTAAACGACCACTGATTCACTTCCATGAACTTTTGATTATACTACCTCATGCATACAGCTATCAGAGATGTGGCAACAGGGGGGGGGGGGGGGGGGGGGGGCCCAATCCTGGCAAAAATTTCCTATAGTTGAAATTCGGAGGGCAAGTCATGAGTAGTTGGAAATTCAATCCATCTCGATTTTAGAGCTCCTTTGGTGATGCTGATGCCTCGTTTACTTCCCAAAATTCCAACTCGGTTTCAAATCGGCAAAAATTCTAACTGTTACTATTTGCAACTACAGTGTAATGCAATATCGAGCTTCATAAGTATGCATGATGTCCAACCGGTACGAGATTTCTATAGTATGTTACTTATCGTAATAAAAAAAATCCTCGAAATGCACTTCAAGAAAATCACATCATGTAAAATCTTTATCCTGAGTTAATTCCACCATTCACAGTTACAAAATCATAAAACATCGAAAAATTGCATAAGGTCAGATTTAATGTTAGGAGGACAGTGAGCTGCTCAAAGTTCCCAGCTTGAGCATTGTTTAACACATATTCAATTCCCAGAAGAATACCAAATAATAATAACCTGATAATTCCATCATAAATGTGTTGGCATTTCAATTACTAGAATCAATTTTATGCCCCCTTTCATGGCTTCATTTTCAAAAATGTTCCCGGTAGTGAATTTCCAACTACAGGGAGGAACCGGGAGGGGGATTCCCCCCTCCCCGGTCCCCTCCCCAGTTGGAAATTCACTACCTTACACCCCCCCCCCCAAACAATCGGAAACCTCTAGCCACGTCCCTGACAGCTATAGCTCATGTGCAGATATCCTGTTGTATGGAGCGTCAGAAATTGGTTTCCCACTAGAAGAGGGACGTGCCCTCCTCACCACCGCAGCCGCTACCCCAGGCTCTCAGACTATCCGTTAAATTCTGTAAGAAATTCAACGCTGTTTCACCTGGAACTGGTCTATCCCTTAACCATTTTCCCAAACGTAACGGCCCAACCGGCCAGCGCTATTCACAAAAATCTACAATTAATTTTTCATTATATTTTCATTTTTTGTCTCAAAAAACATAGGTTATGACCGCTCTTTGGAACGAGCTCGTCCAGTGAGGGGTCACAGCCTATGTTTTTGAGACAAAACATGAAACAAATAATTATTAAAGAATTTTGAATGCAAGTGTCGTCTGCTTTTCATGTTAGGTAAAGTTAAACAAAGGGTTAAATAGCCCTCGCCGATTGTGAGTGAAAAATGGGGCTAAATATTTAGGTTTCTGGAATGTACTGAAGTGCTGCGTGTGTTGATCTCACACCATTTTTGCATTCTGCCATGGCACTAGCAGGTCCAGAAAACTTTTACGAAACAATGGGCTCTGGTGGATATAGGAGATGAAGCAGAAGTGACCAGGCCAAATAAAGTGGGGGGATAAAATACATTTCTACATCCAATGGCAGTCGAAGACTATTTTTTATCCTCCCCATTTCATTTCACCTTTAGGTTATGGTGGTGTATTCCCACAGGTGAAGGAGCAAGGTCCACGGAAAAATTAACTTCTCATGTCAAGTGGGTACTTTTTGAAGGCTTAAGTACGCAGAAAGTGGAGGAATACCCATAGCAAAATGGCCCATGAAATATCCACGGTGAGAGTACATGGGCCAGTTTTAACGATTTCATGCATGAGTATAGACAAGGATGACTTTTCTCAGTAAAAGTGGGGGTGGCGGCTAATGGCTCCTCTATGGCTACGTGGTTGAGTTGATGCTCCCAAACAATAGCACTGGAAAAATGTTGCAACGGTTGCATCTCTTCATTATATTTTCTGCATCTTGCGTCATACTCTGTTGAAGTGAAACTAGAAACCTCTAACAGTTAGAGTAATAGCAGCAGTAGTGGGAAATATTGGTGAGTAGTAGTAGAAGAAGCACAAACAGCAGCAGCGGCAAGCAGCGGCAGCAGCAGCAGCAGTAGTTGCAACAACATTGGTAGAGGTAGTTTGTAGTGTCAGCAGTAGTAGCAGCGGTGGCTCAGTGGTTACGTCATATAGGACTTTAAACCGAAAGGATGCCAAAGTGATAGCTTAAAGTTGCGATTTTCTTGTTTAAAAGTGTATATATTTTTGATAGTCTTTCTCACACGGGCTAAATGTAAAGCGTAAAGATAAGTATATGTCGGACCCGAAAACCGATTTGTCATTTTAAACAGACCAGCAATAATTCTTGCACTGCTAATTAAGCATGGAATTTTATGTCCATTACCACAATTCTGTTTAACGCCATAATGGGCGGTCTGGTAAAAGATTAAAGCGAGGGAAGACCAGTGTTTTTCTGCAGTCATTATCGAAGTAATTATGTCCAGTTAATAGGTAATTGTTGTAAAAACAATAGATCCCACAGATTCTGAACCCACACCCATATTACGTATCTAGTCTGTCACTAAATATCAGGGTATACCGGAATTGCGAGGACTTTCAAAGGAATTTAAAAGCTAATATTAAATTAAGATAGATCTAAGTGGCCAGGTTCAAGAGAAGCAATTAAGTTGAGAATTAATGTTCTGGCAAGGTAAATAAAAATCGGGGGATTTCTCGGAAAAATTCATTCAGTCTGAAGGCGTGTAAGACTGTGGGTCATAGGGGAGAGAGGAGTCGGGGATGACCCATGCTATAGGTCAGAGGAGGTGCCGCATCGGTGCGAAAGTATAGGCATATATTTAGAATAGGAACAGTCGCGGGCCAAGCCGGTGGCCATATCTGAGTGTAGGACCAGAAATAGGAAGTACGACCTCAGGGACCTATTTGCATTTAGGTAGATGGTATTACCTGTTGTAGAAGGCAAGCCATACGTAGGCAGAGTAGGCTTTGCCTGTAGTGAACATTATTCCGCGATAAATGGGGGGCGCGTTTAACCCAATCAGTGGCGACTGCTTGAGTGAAAAGCGTCCAGTAAGGTGACAATAAGCCAGTGGCCGGGTACGGCAGTGGTAGAGGGACATTCCGCCACCTTGTCAGAGGGAAGATATAGTAAAGTGATAATACGTTAGTGGCCGGGCGACGGCAGTGGGTAGAGTGACATTCCGTCACATGTAAGAGCAAAGGCGTCCGGTAAAGTGACATTCCGTCACTGTTAGAGTGACAAAACGATAGTGGCCTGGGCGACGGCAGTGAAGGAATGAAGTGAAAAGGCAACCAAAGTCCAAACATCAGGGATAAGGAAGGGAAACCAGCGACAACAGGGAAAGTGACTCAAAAAACTGTGTGGGTGGGGTGTGATTGGCGTTTTGTTTTCTGATTAATTGGATTTCATGTAAGTCACAAATGACCATATTCATTTTCATATATATGTATTAAAATTGTTGTTTTTTGGTGAACCCGTGTTGAGTTATGCTTTTTGAGAAAAGTCATTGGCCCCTTCAGGATAAGAACCACCCCAACAAAAACGAAACTGGCGGGTCCGAAACGGTGAGACCAACCGTTTCACGCATGGATTCAGGCGACACTCCTTGAGTTTTGGTCTGAATACGCGGCGAGAATCTATTTCCCCCAGCAGCAGCACTTAATCCCGATCGCTCACGTGGGGGGCAGGGTGGCGCTGTGTACTAAGGCGTACTGCATGTCGTTGGTGCACTTGTCTTTAATCAGTGCTAACCCTTCTTGTATGGAGTTAGTACGTTAGGAGTCTGACAGTTGCTCGCCGTTGTTCGGTGTTTCTCACCGGGTACTCCTGGTTCCTCCACCCGTAAAACAGTCCGACACGAGGTGACTCTGTCTGTCTAAAGTGTCATTAAACCCAATATATAAAATAAATAAAAAAAACAAAAATAAATAGTAGAAGTAGAAGCTGTCGTCGTTGTTGTTGTTGTTGTAATCGTAGCAGCCGCTTGCAGGTGTGTATACCTATACTTCGTTGTTGCAGTAGTGGTAATAGTAGCAGCAGTTTGTGGTTTTTTGTAACACCATTGCAGTTTTTAAGCTGTGGGAAAGGAAATTGTGACATACCCGTGAGCGAGCCCTCGCTGATACTCCTACCCTTTTTTTCTGTGAGTTATGATATCGCTGATTTCCCCCAAGTTCCATCGCATCAGTGAATGGAACGTGGTCCCCATACTTTTGTTGTTCTGAATAATCAATGTCAGTCGCGTGCCGGGAGCATATTTTGGTCGCCTGTTACAAAAGCAAACATCTGTGTTTAACGCTACGAAAAACTCTCAAGTTGACGATAATTCATTGCGCAGTGAAAGCATTTGTAAACATTACATAACTAACCGGTTTACAAGAAGATTATTTTGTGTAATTTGTGTGTTTTGACCGTGAAATCGATGAAAGACGGAGATACATTCAAGTGACAAAAAGGGATTTAACACAATGTGAATTTTGTATTGTCAGTATACAGTCGTGACATTCTCCTCGCCGAATGGCCCAATTACCTCACATATTTCTTAACCCTATCTCTGTCACCACGATCGATTCCAGCCCTTTCTGTCTGTTTCTACGTTTCTGTCTATCTCATTAACTCTAAGTCTCTAACTCTGTCCCTTCCGGTGCCCCCCACTCTCTCTCTCTCTCTCTCTCTATTCTCTCTCTCTCTCTCTCGAGAGAGAGAGAGAGAGAGAGAGAGAGAGAGAGACAGAGAGAGAGAGAGAGAGAGAGAGAGAGAGAGGACAGAGAGAGAGAGAGAGACAGAGACAGAGAGAGAGAGAGACAGAGAGAGAGAGAGAAACTTCAGAGAGACAGAAACAAAAACAGTTCCAAACGACCATGGTGACAGAGACAGGGTTGGGCCGTTACCAAATACGGCCTACAGACTCGCACGCACTATTTTATTCAAAATAAGTAAAAATTCATTTTCAATTATCTGCTTACAAAATAGATATCAGGTCGGTCTTATAATATGGTGCTAGCAAGAAGCCTCTGGGCCGGAGCCAGCCATTTATTTTATTCAAACTGCGTTGATAGTTTTTTTTTCCAAAATGTCCAGCCGACTGAGTGACCAACAGCCCCCTAAACAGAATCTACTACAAATCATATTATATTATCCGGGAATGATCCACGAGATTTCTATATAGTCCGGTAGGATCGGATACAGCCTGGCTGAAAATGTGATGGTCTGCCTCAAAACGTGTTGAAAAGAGACGATTGAAACAGTGCATTTAAGCTTATGCAGGGCAGAATTGACCATTCACAATACAGGTAAATTTTAAAGAAACAATCTTCCACCGTTTTCACTCATACCGCTGGTAAACGCAAATCGCAAGCAAATTCGAATATTCTATTTTTCTTAGACAAAGAAAAGATACATACTGAGCCTAAACCTGCCCCAAATACAGAGTGATTTTCGTTTCATCAAATCTGCCCATGAAAGTGATTTTTTGTGTGGTATAAATCCCAAATGGGTACAATGTAAGTACGCAGCGAATCTTCTTGTGTTGGTAAATGGAAGATCCAGTCTAAGTAAAACATGGATAAAATGTAACCCGGCTGGTATTATTGACGTTTCTGGTTCACGGATTAAATTATTGTGGTTCGAAATTATTCACGGAGTTATTGGTCAGTAGTAATATTCTTTGCTTCCGTAATACATGGCAAAGAGTTATTCGATGTTAACCCTTTAAACCGTTCCTTTGAACCGGTCTAGGATAGCGATGCGACCTGAATTCATAAAGTAAATAGTTGCCATGTGAATTTGTGTTTTAAACCAATAAAGATTTCCAACGTGCAGAGTGGTATAGCACGTATGAATCGTCCCCCATTACCCGGACTTTTGCCGGTGCAGCTGGAGTTAAATTCCCATAGGAACCGGACTTTTGCCGGTGCAGCTTTTGCCGGTGCAAAATGTCGGCACCATACATCTGGATCCAACAAGTGGTGTACCTACTGCATATATAGTATACTATGGTATGTATAGTGATATAATTAAACACAGGGCTCTGTGTATATAGTATGGGTTTGTGATGGAGAATAAATGGTGAAGATGGATTTTCTTGAAAGTTTTTCCCGCGAAACAGTTGACGTTGCTATTGACGTCGTGACGTCATGATACGCGCGCGACGTCATAGAGATGCTGACCACTGTTATTGTCCACTATACAATCTGACAATCTGACATAACGTTATTCGGGTCAGTGGAGTGATCTGGTAGTAGTGGCATATATCCATATGTTAGTATACTATTAGCCCTTGGGTCTTCATATTATCCTATGTCCGCTATAGCTAGGTCAAGCAGTAGGTGGGGGGGGGGGGGGGGGGATGGGGGGGGGTGGTAGTGTGGTATTGCGAGATAGTCATTGGTGGTTTAGATTGGCAGTACAGGATGAATGATCTGTTGGTCTATTACCCCCTTAGTACTGCGAGATAGTCATTGGTGGTTTAGATTGGCAGTACAGGATGAATGATCTGTTGGTCTATTACCCCCTTAGTACTATTAACCTACCGAATCCTTTGTATTATCTTATGGCTGGTATTGGTAGTTTAGTGTTAGGTCAGGCAGTATTATAATCGTTTGTTTAGAACGGGTGGCATAGGATGCAAGGTATATACCCCTGTAGGTCCAGTCCTCGATATTATTAACCAGCCGATTGCTTTGTACTATTCTATGGCTGGTATAGGTAGTGGGTTATGGCAGGTCAAGTGGTATTGTGAAGTGGGATGGGGGTGGTGTAATGTCTAGTAGTATAGAACGGCAGTATAGTATGGGCGATATATGCCTCAGTGCTCCCCCTGAAAGTCATCGGTGTTACTAATCGACTTAATGCTTTATGCCATCCCATGACTAGTGTAGATAGTATGTAATGCGAGGTCAGGCGTTATTGTGGGGTGGGTGGGGGTAATGCCTGGTAGTATAGAACGGCAGTATAGTATACGCGATATATACCTCTGTGCCCCCCCCCCCCCCCCCGAAAGCCATTGATACTCACTAATCGACTTAATGCTTTATGTCATCCCTTGACTATATAGGTAGTATGTAATGCGGGGGCCAGACGTTATTGTGGGGTGGGTGGGTGTAATGCATGGTCGCCTAGTGTGGTAATGTAGGATGTACGCGTGCTCCCCCTACAGGTCCCATGTTAGTCCTTAGTACTATTAATCCGCCTAATGCTTCATGTTATCCTATGACTTGTATAGGTAGTATGTAATGCCAGGCCAAGAGGTACTGTGGGTAAGGGTAATGCCTGATGTCAAATCACGGAATCCCATTTTACGGAATCCCCTTTTAAGAATCCCTTTTTGGAAAATGCCTGTGGCTATAGAATCCCATTTTTCTGAAATGAGTCGAAGAGTTGTATGTCGAGTCACTCGAACAAGCAATTGCTCGTTAGCTCATTTGCTCGATGGGATTCGAGTTGTTCGAGCAGTATGTCGAGTCACTCGATCGAGCAATTACTCGATGGCTCATTTGCTCGATCGCTTTCTCCACCCGTAAAACTGTCACCGACATGATATGACCCTGGCTGTTAATGTGTCGATAAACCCTAATAAAAAACAAACCTAAAAAACATACTACCTATACAAGTCATAGGATAACATGAAGCATTAGGCAGATTAATAGTACTAAGGACTAACATTGGACCTGTAGGGGGAGCACGCGTACATTTTACATTACCACTCTAGGCGACCATGCATTACACTCACCCACCCCACAATAACGCCTGGTCCCGCATTACATACTACCTATATTAGTCATGGGATGACATAAAGCATAGTCGATTTCGAGGGAAAAACTTTCAAGAAAATCCATCTTCACCATTTAATTCTCCATCACAAACCCATACTATATACACAGAGCCCTGTGTTTAATTATATCACTATACATACCATAGTATACTATATATGCAGTAGGTGCATCACTTGTCGGATCCAGATGTATGGTGCCGACATTTTGTACCGGCAAAAGTCCGGTTCCTATGGGAATTTAACACTAGCTGCACCGGCAAAAAGTCCGGGTAATGGGGGACGATTCATACGTGCTATAATACTGTGCAGCACGTTGAAAATCTTGATTGACTTCCCCCAAGTAACGAATATAGACTCATCCAACTGATGGCTCTGAACTGACCTGGAATATACTATCAGGGTCCAAAAGGGTTAATTCTATTTAAAACTAGATCAAATGCATATAAGCATAAGCTGTTCCACTCTGAATCCTGTCACTCCAAATTGCAAAAACAGTGTGTAGAGATTTCAAGAAACTAAACTAGACGGGTTCAAGTCTGTTAGAAGCCAAGCTAATAAGGGAAGGAAATTCGACAATGCAATTCAATTTATAAGCGTCAAAGAAACTTATTAATTGAATTCCGTTGTGGAATTTCTTTCCGTTATCACTATATAACAACAGAGTCACAGTCTTAGATGGATAAACGACATGTGCTAATGAGATTCACAAAAAATGTTTTAGCCCAGATTATTTAAAAAATATACTTTACAGGGGAACACATCATAATTTGAGGTATTAAAGGAATTTGTCCCACTGTTTAGTTTACACGGAATTGTTCTTAAATATAAGTTCACTAAACCAGACCGTACGCAATAGAGAGACTTGAATTTGAGTATGCTTATCAACAATCAACATCAATATATAGACCACTTTGTTCATATTAAGATCGGGCTTTGATATTTAGGGGTCAAATGTTCTGTTGATCATTTCTGTGTTCTAAATGTGTGCAAAGTTTGGTAAGAAATGACAGATTTCGTACCCTTTAAGAAACGGTTGTTTTGGTAGTCGGGACTAAACGTATCACCATTTAGCTCATACAGGCCGACGTAAAACTTTATGCGGAGGCTTTCCCGTGTACATTATTCACCACAATCTAAATAGGCTATTGAAAATGCAACTGCAGAAAATTTGGTTTTCAAGTCTCTCGTTGACAATGGATGATAACTGAAGAGGTATACCCACTCTATTCAAACTGTACGTTATTCTGACTTGTACTATATACAGTGCGTGGAGAGTGGATTGTAACTAAATCACCCATGGAGTGGAGTTATCACCCAAAGTATCACTTTCAAATTCTGTACATGTGGACAAAAAACATAAGCAATGTTTCAGCCAGTGGACCTCCGGGTATAACCCGGAGGTCCATTGGCTGGAGCTTTGCTTGTGCTTGTAATGCTTTGCAACAAATTTGCAATTATTGCTTGGGTGGAATCTCCACTCTGCGGGTGATTTGGTGATAATACACTCTCCACGTACTGTAGGTATCTTTCATACTCAAAACGTGTTTTATAATCACATTTGTCAATACGTATCTCTCTATTGTAAATCAGCTTTCAGTCAGGCATCGAAAAAGTTTTTTTTTTCAAGTTCAACTATCAATTAAATATTTCCATATGTGATAGAAAACCACCCATTGGACAAATCGTACAACTGTCACCCCAGATGGGCGCTACTCGATGGACATTTCCGAGATAGACGTTTTTCAGATAGGAGATTCCAAGATAGACGTTTCGCAGATAGACATGTTCCAGGTTTCACTTAAATGGACGTTTTCAAATGCTTTCAAAAGCCTCTAGCTCTTTCTTTTCACGTCTTGGTGATTTTGTTTTTTAAAAAAATGCAGAAATGTGTTAAAATTGGGATAATGACTCCGAATATTGTCTTGTTCAGCTTCATTGTTCGTGCGTCTTTTAGCCTGATAATCATTCTGCTTATCGAGAGTATATCCCTGGTTGAAGTAGATCTTTCTTTGTGACTTCATCCTCTAGCATGATTGATTAGTTCTCTGCAATTGTGAGAGCAAAAGAAACTGGGGACGATGTCTGATAATTCAAATACTTCAGGCTGGCGTACAGAGTCCTAGTATAACCCTTTACCTAATATGAAAAGCAGACGATACTTGCAAAAAAAATTCTTGAACAACTAATTTTTTTCATTTTTTGTCTCAAAAACATAGGTTATGACCCCTCATTGGCATTTACCCATCATTGGCATTAGCATTGTCCTCGTGCCAGTCTTCATCTGAAGCCACCCTTAGCACTTCCGTCCTGCTGTAGCCAGCGCGTTTCGCGCTTTTGTTCGATTTCTTTCTTTCGCAAACTACAAGCACGAAAATTACATTTACAGTGATCGCTTTGAACAATAGGATCTGTATAAATTTGGTCATTTTCGAGCTCCAAGAGATCACATCTCTGATGATCTCTCAAACTAGTGCGCAAATATTTGAATACATCACCAAGAAGGGAGTTTACGTGGAAAAATAAAGTACTAAGACGAATCACGCACCTATGCTTTCTTTGACAATGTTAACCCTTAACAAAGCACGATTTGAAAACAACACCTGGAATGTATTTTTGAAAGGTTGATTTTGCTCTTTGTTTTTGAAAAAATGTCGATGACCGCTCACTGGAACAACGTTTAGCTCGTTTAAATGAGGGATCGGGCCCGTAGACATGTATCTATATGGGATTGTGGGGACACAGAGATTGGGAGTGGGGGGCAGTGGAGGAGGGGGGTCCAAACATTTTTTATGCCACAGACAGGCTTTACAAAAATTCAACAAAACCATATCATGTGGCCATTGAGGGGTGACGTGATATTATTCTGTTGACAATTTTAAAATTTGCCACCTCGAGACCATCCACCATCTTCTTTTGGGGAGGAAAACATTTGTTTTCCTTTCTTTCATGAGGGGAAACACCCCCTTAAAACCAGTTCAACCACCCAAAATGAATCCTCAACACAAAATTGTCCGGGGTTTAGTCATATTACTGACCCGTTTCTACAATTCCACTTTTTCTAACAACCCAAAAAAGGAACATAATTCACAATAAATGTTTTTAAAAACCTGGAGCAGATTTTGAGCAAAACCAGAGATAAATAAGATAAATACTTCATGTCTGCAATAAATTAATGGTACCTAATTGTTCCAAATTATATCTTATAGTATTTTAGCATGGGTTATTGAGCTGATAAACTCAGTTATATTCACTAACTTGAGTAGATGCAGGATGTAGCTCCCTGACAAAATGTTGTCAGTGTGTTTTTTGGCCACTCATGAAATTTACAACAAAACCTAGCAATATTATGTCATCCTTGAAACACTTGGAGTGACCATTAGAACTGAACTTTGATTCAATGGAATCTTGAAGGTGAGTTGAGATGGGTTGATGGGGTAGAAAATAGCCTATAGGGCATACATGTACATTGTATTGATGCAGCACAGTGATTTTCTAGAGGAATTGACAAACTTGATCATTCATCATGACTTGAACCCTAACCAAATATCAAATTCATCGTGAATCATGGGTTACCGGTATGGCTCAGCTCTGTGGGCAGCCGGTGGACTGCTTATATTTGTAATGAAGCACCATGCAGTTACTGATGCCAGTACCTTTATATAGTGTAGTAGACTGGGGTCTCTTTTTTTACTTACACAACCTGGTCTCCCGGTCGGGGTAAACTCTAATGTAATTCGGTGCAAGTTTCAATCTGTTATCACACAGGGCAGTGCTGCGAGAGATAATCTCAAGCATTTCTTGAAGAAAATGGGCTGTCATGAGACTTCAAAATCCAAAAGTTCGGGGTAGACTAGAATAAATGGGATTAATCGTGGAGGTGGGGATGCGATTATACACAGGGGCGTCGGAAGCTCGATAAAAGTGGAGGGGCACAAATTTACAATACTACCATGTTTCGACCCAGTGTGAGAACTGTTACAATAGTATTTTGGTAAATGTACCATGACTCGCTATAGTCTCTCGTTTAGATGAATATGCCGCTGTGTGGTCACTGTCCTGTCCGTTTCTTCTACTTCAACCATCTTCCAACCCGAAGGCCAGCCTTCGGGTTGGAAGATTGTTAAAGTAGAAGAAACGGACCGAAAGTGGGATTCTTTAGCTAAATATTGTTTGCATTTGCAAATAATGTTACAGGAATGCCTGTATATAGACACGTTTGCATGCGCCCATTTTAACGTATAACTGCGAAACATATCTGTGGAAAAAAGTGGATGGCACGTGCCCCCTATGCCTCCTGTCTCCACCGCCTCTGATTATACATGTATGAACCAAGCTAGGTCTAATATGAATGGCCCACAGTCTGGGCCCATTTGTACATGTAGCTCTCATATCTGTAGAGAAACATATTTTTGTATGAAATTTCAAATATATTCGTATAGACATATACTGTGAATATGAAGCGTATTATTCCTTGCATGTTAGTTAGGGATGTAACACGGTGTGAAACTAATTTCTAACAATTCAGTTTTCTAATACATTCTCATTTTGTATTGATTCCAATGAACTGTTCATAATGCAATGCGCAGACATCAGAGACGTGTAATGTAGAAATGCGGTGCATTGTACAAGTGTCAGAAGATCTCAGGGTAAAATGTGGTCCTATTTTCAGCTTTTCACAAGTGTCTTTCCTCGTTATTTTTTTGGTTCTTATTATTATTTTTTGGATACATAAATGATTTATTTGATTGAAGATTTTGTTTTTCTTTATGCAACGCTGGTTTATGTTGAAAACAGGTCAAGGGTGGGAGATATTGACTACTAACTGTTTGATGGTCACCATCTCACCAAATGTGAGTTATAACAGCTGGTTATCAGTCATGCTACTATGCCACACATGTACTAACTGCCCTGAACACATTAAATCACCTAAGAGTGTATCTAGATAGATTAAAACAGAAAAAAATGTATAAATTTGATGAGAGGAAAAAGTGACTTTTTTCATGGCGGCTCCACCCACCCACCCCGGCCGGGTGCAGAGGAATTTTTTGAAGACCTCCTCTCCCGACCCTGTTTCAGCTGTTGAATTTGCATATTTCGCACCAGGGTGCGGATTCGCTAAGTAGAGGATTAAATAATTACTTTTCTTTATGGTTGTTTTAAGAAAGGACAAGTTGGGTTGCAGTTCGTACCGACGGTCAACGACCCGGGAACACAGTAGGAATATTTGAACTCTTGCCCCGTTATTATATTAAACTGAGATGTGGAAAGTGACACAACCTATCCTCTCCAAAATAAAATCACATATTTATTTATTTATTTATTTATTTATTTATTTATTTATTTATTTATTTATTTATTTATTTATTTATTTATTTATTTATGTTTAACCCTTTACCCAACGCAGACGTTATTAAAATTTATTATTTTAAATACCATTTTTTTTAAATTTAAAAAAAAAAATTCAACAAAACCATATCATGTGACCCCTCGTTGGAACGAGCTAGTTCCAACGAGGGGTCACATGATATGGTTTTGTTGAAATTTTTTGAAAAATAATATTTTTTCAACTGCTGAATTTGCATATTACGCGGGTGGATGCGGGCGATTCGTTGGGTAAAGGGTTAACTCTTAACCTGCTGACTAGTTTCAAAATATTTTTTCACCAATCTAGTCATGGCGGCTGTGAAGCAGCTATGACTAGAATTGATGAAAAATTTATCCATATTTAACTCAAGAAATCATTAGTCACAAAGTCCATTCAATTTACAGGGTGGGATTTGATTAATTATGCCCAAATTATACTTATTTCACTGACAAGAGAAGTCCTGTCCAGGGCAGGAATAAACGCCATCAGCATCTAAGGAGTTAATGGCTAATCGTAACCTTAACATGGATACAAAGTCACGTCCAGCCAGTCGTTTATACCGATGTCGCTCATTTTAGAGGACATCCACCCCAAGCATTGGTGACCGGGCCCTATTTTACCAGTAAAACAGAGCTCGTTTACTACAGTAAACAAACTTTGCTTGACTTCCCGGGGTCCCCACAGGGACGTGCCTTATTTAATGTCCTCTTAAAAGCCATTGTCAGTAATTATGATTGATTTAATGGCGTTGCATTATAAATTCTGTTTTAGTCTTTGTTTTTGTCGCGGCCTGCTGGCCATAAACTAATTTGCAATGCGATCGTCAAATGGTTTTAAAAACACAAAGTGCACATAAAAATCACCATAAAAAGACACATGAAAGTAACAAAAGCCTCCCCGTGGTCAGAGTGAGTCGTATATTCAGTCTGCGTGTCCATTAAATCGGTTCAGAACACATTACCGATTGTATGTCGTTGTAGATCATCATTAATTCTTCATTATTAAAGTTTGTTTTTGATTTGTTAATGGCAGTTTAATTATAGACTGAGAACCTTGTCTGTTGTGGTGATTAGTTAGTGGATGATAGATGAATGAATTTGACAAAATGTATGAAATTCAATCTCTGGCAATTACACATTTTTAAAGAAAGAGGAAAATTGTCTATTTGTTTAAATCGCTGTGGCTTTGTCTATAAGTGTGATCAGTGACTTGGTCGCAATACATTTCTACCAGTCGATCAAAATTTCATAAATGAAAAAACGTATGGTGCGATGTTTTTGCGTTTGTTTTCCGATAGGTGGCATACAGTGTTGCATGCAAAATAACAGGTACATAATATCGGCCAGTTTCCTATAATGGCAGTTCTGGATAAGATAATGTTTAGTGCACTACCAGCAAAAGGGCATGGCACATCAAATACACATTTATAAATTATATCAGAGACAATTGAGATACACAGAAAATTTCAGTACATATAGAATATAATAATATATAAAAATATACATCAGAAGTTTATAAACAAATCCTTGTGCTGGTAGTTAAAAGAAAAAAATCATCAAAGTTCAAAACGAATACAACGAAATTATTGAATTTATTCCTGCTAGCGCTTTCACCGCTCTCTCTGCGGATTTTCAGGCATTTCTGTAAAGTAAAGAACGATGCGAATATTTGTAATTAAGATTTAACCCTTTACCCAACGAATCGGACACATCCGCCCTCGTAATATGTAAATTCAGCAGCTGAAAAAATATTACTTTTAAAAAAAATTCTACAAAACCATATCATGTGACCCCTCTGTGGAACGAGCTCGTCGAGCTCGTTCCAATGAGGGGTCACATGATATGGTTTTGTTGAAAGTTTTTGAATTTAAAAAAAAATGATATTTAAAATAAATTTTGATATTGTCTGCGTTAGGTAAAGGGTTAACCAAAAAAGACATTGGCGATACCGCACACCCTAAATATTTTACATGCATGTCCACCCTTGTTCACAGTGACAAAAACCCCCTCACTCACTCACTCACTCACTCACTCACTCACTCACTCACTCACTCACTCACTCACTCACTCACTCACTCACTCACTCACTCACTCACTCACTCACTCACTCACTCACTCACTCACTCACTCACTCACTCACTCACTCACTCACTTCAACAAAACCATATCGTGTGACCCCTCCCCTCTTTAGAGGTCACATGATACGGTTTTGTTGATATGTTTTTTGAAACATTTGAAAAACTATAATTCAAATAATAACTCTTGATATCGTGTGCGTTTCGAAGGGTTAACGCATGCGCGATGATACAACCAAGACGTGTTTCTGACGTTGCTTCGCTGCAATCTGAAAACGTTAACTTGGTACGGCTTTATATTTAACAAGTTATACAATGTCCCAGGCCTTGACAGTCTAGTTTATGCGACAAGTTGAAGAATCAAAACATGTGTGTATGTTTGGTTCCATGTAACCATATTTGGTTCCTCTACCAGGACAAACTGAAGAACCACATTTTGGTTCCTGGAGGACCCAAAATTTCTCTGTGTATTTGGGCCCTGAGTGGGAGGGTCCCGCGTCTCTTAAGCAAAGGTTCGCCTCTAAAAGAGACTGAATACGTGCTTGTGTAGTATACCTGTTGTCTATATATGAAATCCCGCAAATTTGTTACTGTCCACTAATTCGAGGCGGGAAATCAAGGAAACTTCGTCATCTGACCCTCAAGAACGAAATTTTTTTCCGGATCCCCGCCTATCAGAGGGGGACACTCCCATTTGTGCTCACTCCAAATCTCGCCGCTTCGTGACGAGGGTGGTGCGTACCGCAGCATGTTGGCGCACTTCCTTCAAACTGTCCCTTGGTCCAATATTCCTCTCGGCGCCCCTGTACATGTGCATATACATAGGCAAGGTAATAGCTGTGAACCCGATGTTGGGTAACTTCCGATGACACATCTCATAAATGTTGATTTAGAATCTAATGTTATTTTTATCATCAACAATTTACTTGATATTATTCTCGTCAGCTTCATTTAATGTCAAAAATAATAACGCACTCATCGCACGTAAAATATTTTAAAAGTAAAAGTATCACGAACATTTTATCACCTGAAAAACAGAACAGTGCCCTATCATAGAAACCTGCAGGGGTAATTACTATAAAACTTTTACGCTTGTATTTCCTTAAATTGTATTTTTTAGTTATGACTTTAAATGGATTGAAATAAACCATTAGCATTTTCAAAGATCTGGCAATTTGCCTGTTGGCAAATTGCCATATCTTTTAAAATGCTCATGATTCATTTTAGTCACTTATATTAATAAGTAGAAAATACAGTTCCAGAAAATACAACAGTAAAAGTTTTATAGAAATTGCTCCTGAAGAGAACACAGTTAATATTGGAGATTGGATAATCTATTCTGTGTGTAAATATATAGGTGGTGTTGGGGGAAGGGTGGTACACACAGAGTAGTCCGCGCCAAAATTGGTTCAGTGTTGAACCAAAACTCGCCCAAGAACCTCCACAAATGAGTCATCATGTGATGTAGAACCCGGCAATTTCATTTTGAGCTGCCTGTCTTGCTTACGTAAAAAACTTTCAGTTGTTGCGTAACTTAACAAATGCGTGGTGGAACGATTGAAAACGAATTTCTGACTTTGCTTCGTCATCATTTTATGATGGGAGTTTTGTATTTACAATTTGTATAATATCCAGAGACCTCGACAGTGTGGCTAACCCTTAAGCTAACTAATCGACCGTATCCGTCTTTACAAATTCAACAGTTGAACAGAACCATATCATGTGCCCCCACCCCTTTGGAACGAGTTCCGTGCGGTTCCCATCAGAGTTTACATAATATAGTTTGTTGAATGGTTTTTTTTAAATTTAAAAAAATAATTAGAATAACAAAATTTTATATCGTGAGTTGGAAAAAGGGTTAATTTGAGAGATTGACGAACCATAATATTCTTATGTTCGGGTACATGTACCCAGCTATGGTTCCCCTAATAGGACAAACTGAGGAACCAGTTTTGGCTCCTAGAGGAAGCAAAATTTATCTGTTTGTAAATGCCGAACCAAAGATTTTGTCATAAATTTAAAGTTTGTTGGATTTGTGTTCTTACGTCATTTTTCAGGAAAGCTACAAATAATGCCAATAGAAGATTTTAATTATCATTTAGATTAGAGGAGATTATATTTCTAGACATCAACTTTCAGAACTGTTCTGCACATTAACCCCTCACTTAACGAATCAGCCGCATCCGCCAGCGTAATATACAAATTCAGTAATTGAATTTTTTTTTTAAATTTCAATAAAATCATATCACGCGATCTTCCATTGGAACGATCGCGTCGAGCTCGTTCCAATAAGGAGATACATGATATGGTTTTTGCTGAAGTTTTTATGAAAAATTTGAAAAACAATAATGTTTAACCCTTTACCCAACGTAACGGCCAAAACCGGCCAGCGCTATTCTCAAAAATCGTCAATTAATTTTCAAAATATTTTCATTTTTTGTCTCAAAAACATAGGTTATGACCCCTCGTTGGAACGAGCTCGTCGAGCTCGTTCCAACGAGGGGTCATAACCTATGTTTTTGAGACAAAAAATGAAAAAAATTAGTTATTCAAGAATTTTTTTTGCAAGTGTCGTCTGCTTTTCATGTTAGGTAAAGGGTTAAAATAATGAATTTTGATATCGTCTGCGTTGGGTAAAGGGTTAAAAGGAGGTCCATCTTTTTTTATTTTGGTTCAAAACAAGGATATTTCCGGTAAAACTTTGTAGTGCAAACCATTACTACGGGCCATTAATGACACACGGCGAAGCTTGCAGGACCAGTTTCTCTCTGAAATTTCATGGGTCAAGACCCATCACCAGAAACGCTGGTCACTGGAAATCCATGCCAATAACACTTCAACCGTGCCTCCCGTCCCAACCTTTGTGCCATAAATGTCAGGGATTTTTCTATTTCTACTTGAACGTGTCTGCGATCAATTGTTTAGCGACAAATTCAGTAAATATCAGTTTTACTGCATAACTACCGCAAAATACATGTCAGTTCACGTATAGTTATTTAGTGGTGTTTAAAGTCACATATTTATGCACAATGGCTAATCATGACCGTGACAGTTTTACGGGTGGAGGCAGCCGGAGTACCCGGAGAGAACCACCGAGCAACGACGAGCAGCTGCCAGCTCCCCAACATCGTAACTGTGCACTGCAGCACAGGCAGGGTTAGATTGGTTGAAGACATGCGCATCATCGACGTGCAGTACGCCTTAGTACACGGCGTCATCGTGACCCCATGTGGACAATCGGGGTTAAGTGCCTTGCCTAAGGACACAACGCGGGAATCCGAATCGATCGCTCAGACGGTCACCCATCCAAGGACTAATCGGCCTCGACGTTGCTTAACATCGGTGATCTGACGAGAACCGGTTACCGCAACGCCACCTCGTATATTTATTAAATTGGAAGGAGCAATGTTGCCCGAGTGAAATATGGAACGTGAAAACAATTTTGGTTATCCTACTTCTTGAAGGATTTGTTGAAAAAGAAATTTGCTGCGTGTTATCTTTTTAATGCAGAAGCGTATTAGTGACATGAGTGAAATCAATGGGCCCTTCAAAAGATAAATGTTGAAAGTAAAAAAAATAACTTTCAAAGTCTACATTAAGAAGTTATAATTTGAACTTTCAAAGTCAAAAATTTAACTCGAATGTTAAAATTGTAACTTTGAAAGTTAAAATTTTGACTTGGAAAGCTAAAATTTTTATTTGAAAGTAAAAGTTTTGATTTCCGAAGTTAAAAGATTAACCTGGAAATGAATACAAGATAGACTCGCCCGTCGCGCTGTGTGCAACACTGTTTTAGACGATACAGTCATGACTTTGGGTTGAAAGGGTGACGGGTGTATTCTTTGCAGAATGTAAACTGCCGCGTCACAGATGCAGCTGCAAGACTGACAACCGTCGGTGCTAACATGCATGTCTTAGGAAATTTATTCAAGAGAAATAATAGAGTCAGAGGCAAATAGAAAACGATGAGAACTCGGAATAATGTAACCGAGTAAACCCGGAAATGGAATATGAATAAACAAAATAACGATAACAGTTGACTAAATAAAGGATTTTGTCGCGTCAGTGCTATAATTTTTTTCAAGCTGAAGAAATTTCAGGATTGCACAAGTATATTCCATTCCATTCATTCATTAACATGCTCTGCACGGTGCATCAAAACTCATTCAGCAAAATTAATCTTGTTCCCAGTAACATGACTTCGTATTTTGATACTGCTCCCAAAATAAAAAAAAAGCTCCTTCACGTCTCGCTTTGCATTGCATTACATAACTGGCGAAATAAGAAATCCAGGAGTCGGATGATGCACATGCGCATCAAACTTACACGATTTTTATCAGCGCCATCAACGCCTACAACTAAACTACCAACTCACAATAAACATCATCAACCCACACACATTACATCATTTCCGCATACGAGGGCGGTCAAACCGGAAGGAAGGACTTCCCAATTTACCCATAACGTTGAAAGTGCATTTCCTCGTGTTCTGATGCTCAAACAACATGATGCGTTGGCCATTTCTTCAAGACTTCATTTACACTGCAAGACTTCATTTACATACCAAGGCTCTGTCAAACGTCTTATATCATTTTTGCAAGCCACTTCACATTAGAATCCAGTTTTTCCACAGTATTGAAGAGTCCGCCCAATCTGTTAGCAAACGTCTATGAAAAATGATAAAATCACAAGCAAAGTTTCAGCTGATACACACTCTCCCCGGTCCGAATTCAACTCACCCGTCCAATCGCCATGTATTTCACCGCGCCGCGCTTTTTGTGTTCTTGTACAGAATTACATCTAATGTCTGGGTGGAATCTGTACTTCGTACGTTTTTGTCACATCCAAGTTATATCGTTGTTACCCCGTGGGAACCCCGAGAAGTGAAACAATGGGTTTTTTTGATGTGGTAAACAATCTATGTTTTATTGGTAAACTAGAACCCAGTCAATGCTTGGGGTGGAAGTCTTCTAAAATGGGCAACATGGGTATACACGATTGACTGGACTTGACTTGACTTTATCTCCATGTTGCTGGGAGCGCGGTGGCTCAGTAGGTAGAGGTGCAGGCTGCAAGCTGAGAGGTCCTCGGTTCGAATCCCACCTGCGGCAACCGCGTTGTGTCCTTGGGCAAGACACTTCATCTCCATTGCCCGGGCAGGGGCACGATCACGCCTTGTACTAAGGCGTACGGCACGTCGATGGTACGCATGTCTTCACCCAATCTGACCCTGCCTGTGCTGCAGTGCGGAGCTGGCAGCTGCTCGTCGTTGCTCGGTGGTTCTCTCCGGGTACTCCGGCTTCCTCCACCCGTAAAACTGTCACGGTCATGGTTAGCCATTGTGCATAAATATGTGACCTTAAACATCAATAAATAAAATAAATCTCCATGTTGCTATCACGTTTAGCCATTGTGCAGAAGTATGTGACCTTAAACACCAATAAATAAATAAATAAACACCTTGCTGTTTCGAATCTTCAAAAAGACTAACCACTGATTATTATATCTAAATTTAATTATTGCACTGGGAAGAATGTGAATCCGCACTAAAACACTCGCGAAGTGGAATTCCTACTTATGGAATAATTCAAATTCAGCAAAAAATCAAATCAGACATGAGCATTGTTTCAGTTAATGGACATCTCGGTTGATCCGATGATGTAAACAGAATTATTAGTTATTAAAAAGGCATTATTATTAAAAGTTATTAGAAGACATTGTACCATCCAGGGTCGACTAGGCAACATTTGTTTCCAGATGGACGGCTTTTGATACTCAGGAGACAAAGGGTCTTGAAAATGATAAATCTACATTACAAAATGTCGGCTATTGCATCTTTAACCCTTTACCCAACGCACAGGATATCAAAATTTATTATTTGAATTAATGTTTTTTACGCACAGAATATCAAAATTTATCAGTTTAATTATTGTTTTTTACATATTTAAAAAAAAAATCAACAAAATCATACCATGTGACCCCTCAATGGAAAAAGCTTGATGAGATCGTTTCAATGAAGGGTCGCATGATATGGTTTTGTTGAAACATCTTGAAAAATAATTTTTTTTCAACTACTGAATATTAAAATTACGCGGGCGGAATCTACCGACTCGTTAGGTAAAGGAATAAACGGACTCAGTGGGTGGAGAGAGTAAATGCCATTTTCTAAACATACGTCGTGGCCGCCTGTTTGCGACACAACATAGCAAATGGTGATATAAAAAGAGGGTGGGGGTGGGGGTGGGGGTGGGGGATTGTTATAGATAAAGATCAGAAGATCCAGGGATGACTAGACAAAATCTGTTGGATGAGAGCCTCTCACCCCTTTAGTTCCAATGTGTTCTATGTGCCAGTAGGCACATAGCACACATTAGAACTCAGGGGACGCTCTGTGTCGTTGGTCCTGAACTCGTTTCACGGCACTCTTAGGTGCGACATACTCACTCATACTCATGCTACTTACAAGCTTGTGAATATTCAATAGCGTTTCACTGTTGGGTGTTTATAGCTGAACTCCCTCGAGCGCAACGCCACACAAGTTGCACAACGTTATTAGGATACAGATTTATTTATAATATTGGTGGTGAAGTATACCTTATGTGTATGAATTGGGTATTTTTTTAATTTGAAATAATCTTGTTCTTTAGAAATGTATACTCTGAAACAATTTTGTTCTTTAGAAATGTTTACGTTGTAGAATGCTTATTTCGTAAATAGAGGATAGGAATGAGTGTTTTTCTCAAAAAATATTTATGAAACGAGTCTAAGAATTTTCCGTTTTGGCGAGCCTCTGGCGAGCCCAAACGGAAAATTCGGACGAGTTTCATAAATATTATATGAGAAAAATACTCATTTCATATTCTATTTATCATATGACACACACACGCACAAATTAGCCACTTAGTATGACTGTTTAACCCATCACCTAACTTGAGTTGAAGACGGCACTTGGAAAAAACATCCTTGTATAACTAAAAATTTCCATTTTTTGCTTCCAAAACATAGGTTATGACCCCTCATTTGAACGAGCTCGTCCAGCTCGTTCCAACGAGGGGCCATAACCTATGTTTTGGAAGTAAAAAGTGAAAATATAAAAAAATGAATGGCGTTTTTCTTGTAGGTAAAGGATTAATACGATATAACCCACCCAAAATAGGACAGACAACGTACATTCTCCCTACTGAAATTATGCAAATGTGACCCAGTTGTATTTTGTGTAGCCAATCAAATTGTCCAGTTTTGAAATTGACCAATGAAAGCTCCCAACTCTAATTATGCAAATTATGAAAATGTGGCCCAGTTGTATTTTGTTCAGCCAATCTAATTGTCTAGTTTTGAAACTGACCGATGAAATTGAAGGAAGGCTTTATTTATGACTGATTAATATGAAAACAAAATATCAAATATTTTAAAGTGAACAAAACGGACGAGTCATATGATAAAATAAAGTATCTATCTATCAATATGTTATGTGAACATTGTGCTTGTACAGAATCTTTTATCGCAATGAGATTCGTTTTTGGGGACGCATAGCTACGAGTTGCGCTTGCGCAACGAGTAGCTATACCTCCCCAAAAACGGGTTGAGTCGCGATAATTTATTTATTTACTGACTGGGGTTTAACGACACTTTCGTTAGCCAGGGCAGTGCGTGTCCGACAGTTTTACGGGTAGAGGAAGCCTGAGTAATCGGAGAGAACCCCGAACAACAGCGAGCAACTGTCAGGCTCCCCAACATATCAACTTCACACAAGCAGATTAGCAATGGTTGAAGACAAGTGCATTAACGACGTGCAGTACGCCTCAGCACACAATGCCCCTGTGCCCCCTCCCCCCCCCGGCAATTGGGATTAAGTGTCTTGCCCAAGGATACAACAAGAAAACATTTTGTGCAAGCACAAGCGCGCCAGAAAATGCCCATGAAACACTCTTATTTGGTGCATACACCATGCAATCTCTCTGAGTTAGAACAAAAACAAGAAACATTCTATGAACAATGTTGAATCTCTCTCACTAAAAGGAGGTGAATACCACATCTCAAAACATCTCTCACTGGTTATTCACAAATAATAAGTTTAAAATAAGTTCAAGTATATACTGGACAGGTATCCAGGCTATGTGTTTTAATATCTTCCTTCGAAAACACTTGAAAAAACACCCCTTCCCCCCCCCCCCCCCCCCCCACACACACAAGATCAGCTTTTTGGGACGGATCTCGACTTGGGACAAAAGACAGGTGATTTTGATAGGAACTGCCCCAGCCCATCTACAAGTAGTGTCAGTGGGAGTTCTCGAAAATTATTTTTAAAAAATTTCAAGCTTATTGGTCAAGGGCGGTGGTGGCTACACTTTGGGAGTTAATACCTCCATTCGAAATAGCATGAGAAAAAGTACCGCACCCCTTTCACACAAGATGAACAAAGCAGAATACTTAAATGTAGGATACAGACATTTCGCGACTTGGGGAAAAATATTCACGAAGACATCCCATAATATAATCGAGGGTGGATGTTTCAAAACAAAAATGGTTTCAAAAAGTGCTTCTAAGTTTGGAGGTGGCATTATATAATACGAATATTGCTAACATTGCATACGGTGAATCTCATCGAAGTAACGAATTCCGCATATTAGTGGATCCAGTATATATACGGTTCCATTTTTTATTGTTTTCCTAGTCAATTGAATCGATCTGGGAATTCAGTTCCACATGATTTGGAGCAATAAAACCAAACAGTATGAGTAACGTAATGAGAATAAAGAAATGCGCTGTGAAAGCCCAAAGAGGCTGAGACAAAAATAGTAGCGAAATGCACTGTAAAGGCTCACATTGAAGAGGCCGAGAAAAGAGAAACAGTAGCGAAATGCACTATTGCCCCTCCTCCCCTCCCTAAGACAAAAAAAAAACAACCCTCTAAATATGCCGGGTTTTATACTTGCCGGTCCCAAGTTTGGGTAAAAGATGTGGGGAGTTGATAATTAAAAAGGGAAAATAAATATGTAAATAAATAAATAAATAAATAAATAAATAAATAAATAAATAAATAAATAAATAAATAAATAAATAAATAAATAAAAATAAAAACAAACAGTACCAAATTCACTGTAGAAAATAGTTATAGACCTGCCAAGTTTTATAATTGCTGGTCCCAAGCCTGGGTAAAGAATGAGGGGAGTTGATAATTTAAAAAAGAAAAAAAAACAAATAAATAAAAATAAAAAACAGTGCCAAATTCACTGTAGACAGAAATTATAGACCTGCCAAGCTTTATAATAGCCGGTCCCAAGCCTAGGCAAAGAATGAGGGGAGTTGATAATTTAAAAAAGGAAAAACAACAGTAGCGAAATTCACTGTAGAGAAAACCCCTAAATCTGCCATGTATATATACTACTCAAAGTTTGCTAAGCACCAAGTATATCCAGCTACCTGTTTTACATTTTAGTTGAAATATTGTAATGAAAAGTGTATATATTTTTTATTTAATTATATCTTATATGATTTAAGTACAGAAATTAAGATTTTATTTGTGTTTGAGATTATTTTTTCGCTTTTGTATTCGATAACCATTGAAAATGAATATTATTGGTAAAAGAGGAAATTTTTCAATTTGCCAAAAAGTTGACGGAGCGAACTGGTATGGGTTCAATATCGAGTATGAGACCCATTACTGTTAATTACAGCTTGACAACGCCTTCTTATGCTCCCAATCAGGTTCCTGGTTGTCCTTTGTGGGATGTTGTTCCATTCTTGGATCCAGCATGGCACCAAGCTCCTGGACATTTCTTGGCTGGACTGGACGGGCTGAAATTGCCAGCTGCAACTCATCTCAGACATGTTCGATTGGATTGAGGTCAGGGGATCTTGCTGGCCAGCCCATGCGCTCAATCCCCTCCCTCTGTCGGTACTCCCCGACAGCATGGGCAACATGAGGACGGGCATTATCGTCCATCAGAATGAATCTATCACCCACTATAGGTACATACAATCTGACGTGGACATCCAGGATCTCATCAATATACCGCCGTGTAGTCAATGTACCACGTTCAAGGACACAGAGCTCGGTTCGTCCATCCCTGCTGATGCCGCCCCAGACCACGTGGAATCGCTCTCCTGGTCTTCTCCATACCCTAGAACGCCTATATGCGTGGTCTAGGCAGTACCTTGACTCACCTGTAAAAAGGACAGGTCGCCAATCTCCTCTGGTTCATCCAACGTGGTCCATGGCCTATTCATATTGTGCCTGGTGGTGGTTCTGGGACAGCGGAATGCGAATACATGGTCTTCTCTATCGGAGGCCACATTCGGGCAACATTGCCCGGATAGTCTACGTCGACACATTTACCCCGGATGCATTCTGAAGGTCACTGCGAAGCTGTGTTGCTGTAGCAAAGCGGTTCCTACGGACCTGAATGATAAAAAACCGGTCTTCAGCTGCAGATGTTGCCCTGTCTCTGCCACCACCATGCCATCTTACTGGTGTGCCATACTGCTGAAGTCTTGCCCAGGCTCTGGTGACCACCGTATGGTGTACACCAAGGGCTTCACCAACCTGACGATGGGTAGCCCCTTGCTCCACCAACCCTACAGCCTGCCACATTTCTGCTTCAGACAAATGTCTTCTTACATTTGCACTTGCCATATTCAATCATTAAATCACAAGGGTTTGTGTTGAACGGAAAATTGAATACCCTACACATGTCATGTACATGTAGACAGTACACGAAAACATCATGAAAATCAAGGGGTACATGCTTTCCATGACTGTCATGAAAAGTCTGCCTGTCAAGAGAGCTGATGTAAACACTGGGGACCATCTCAATACATTCCTCAATCATATCCATGCATCAAAAACATCGCAAATATGTCACAAGCAAATTTCACAATAATGTGTCAAATATTTGGTGCTTAGCAAACTTTGAGTAGTATATATTATTGTTGCCGATCTTAAGCCCAGGTAAAAGATGAGGAGTGTTGATAAATTATAACTTATATATTTAACTGGTTGAGTGCTGGAAGCCACTATCATGGCTTTAAAGAAAAGTGAGGGTACCATTTTAAAGTCTTCATATTCTTTTCTCCAGTTTCATATTCTGTCACCTGTTAATACAGTTTTGTTCATTAAAATTTGCTTTATTATAAATTATTGAAGAGTGCCTGTAGGCACTCTCCAATAATTTATAATAAAGCAAATTTTAATGAACAAATTCTGTCTTCCAAAAATAATCTAGCGCTCAACCAGTTAAGTCAATGTCTTAAGTGGCTCATTTCAGAGAAGGGTTTGGGCTTAATCTGTGTCTTCGTGCCTGGTAGAAAAAAGTGGGTCGGACTTTCTAGTCGGATTGTTTTCGTTTCACTGTTGCTAAAACACTTTAGTAGAGGGCATGAAAGTATATATATGTATTACAGATTGCGTTGCTTGTATAGTTTAGAAACAATGCACGGAAATGAAAATAAAGCAAAACCAAATAAAGGAGAATTACAAATATTCCTTTCACATTTTTGCAGAGATACATTTTTCATCAACTCAATTCAATCTTCCTCATAGATGAGATACACCGTAAACTGTGTCAAAAATCAGCCCAAATATAACGCGCTCACGCGCGCTAAATGATATTGACGTTTCGTTTCAGAATTTTCTCGCTTTGACTTTCAATTTACCCGGGGGGGGGGGGGGGCACCAAAAATTTGCAAGACGTGACGTTGGGGTGGGTGGGTGTCTTGAGTGCGCCAAAAATGTGCATTTCCAACTTGTGCAATTTTTTGAATTTTTAAAAAATATATCAATATATCAGCATTTGTGTTTCAAACCTTAAAGATGATGTTGTACATCACACTCTTAACATAAATACAACATCAGGAGACTTTATATGTAAGAATATTGGGCTTAATCCGGGAAAATGTCACACGTTAGTAGGGGGTGGGTGTCTTGTTCGAAATGTAGAAAATGTGCAGACAATATGTTGGGAACAATTCAAATGAAAATTTGTTCCCGTATATGTACACCTGCTCTGGCCAAGCCTGATAATGAACAGCTTGTCATTTGTAGATTGGGGCCCACAGCAGCCCACAGAGGTTTAAATTGGTGGTACCAGTTTAAAAACATTATGAAAACCCCATAAAGACAGCTGTGCCAACTAAGTTTATAAGTTTATTTTGGATTTTAATGGGAGAGTGGGGGTGGGTGTCTGAGAACGGTAGTAGAAAATTTGCACGTAGTGGGTGGGTGGGTGTAAAAAGAAGCCGAATAAAAAATAGGACGTCACGTCTTGCAAATTTTTAGTGCCCCCCCCCCCCGATTCACCGCCATCTTTTTTGTTTTGGTATTTTACATGGTGGATTGTTTATGTAATGGATCGTGCAATTCCCTGCAACGTGGAATGTATGTTGAGGCAATCATTGTAGCATTATAAGTTTTTGAAGGAACTGACTTGTGATTGCCAGTACTACTGAAATAGTCCGTAAGCCGCGCGTGCATTCTTAACTCGCGATGTGATGTGACTTTTATCGCCACTACAATAGCGACACGAGCTCTTTTATCGCCGAATTTTTATCGCTACTGATATTGCTGTTTGCGATTGCGTTTTTCTTTGGTAAATAGTAGATGAGACTCCATATTAGATTTTAAGTGACAACACTTAGGGAGTTCTCCCGACATTCCAGCCAATCTGTCCGTAGTACCGCCAATTGGGGAAGTATCGCCGACCATGCAGATTCTTTTGATTGTCCCCCGACGTTCCGGAGGTGGACTAAAAAAATGAGGTCTGTCTGGGTTTCCGCCGGGCCACACATCGTCTGTCCGCCCATGTGTTCGTGCATCCATTTTCTCTGTACCATCTATACTGCTCCTCTACAGTTTCCAATGTAGAAATTTGAAACTTTTGGACATTGTTACCCACATATTGAAGAAGTGTAACATGTGACAAGAAACAAATCATTTGTGACAGAGTATTTGTCCTCCACTGACTTCGAAAATTTTGAATGGTTAGGCATGTTTGGTGTCTTCGTGGTGCCAAGGGTGTCGGATGCATCCGAGGCCAAGGTGACAGGGATATCAAACAGAGGCGGCGGAGCCAGGGGGCACAGTGGGGAACGTTCCCTTCCACTTTTTTCCACAGATATGTTTCTCTGCAGATATGAAAGCTAAATGTCCAAATCGGCCGAGAATGTGGGCCACATATTAGGCCTAGCTTGGTTCATACATGTATAATCGGAGGCGATGGAGTCTGGTGGGCACAGCGGGCGCGAGCCCTTCCACTTTTTTCCACATATATGTTTCGCAGTTACACAGTGAATAAAACAGGCGGATGCAAACGTGTCAATATACATTCCAGTAACATTATTTGCAAATCCAAACAATATTTAGCAAAAGAATCCCACTTTCGGTCGCTTCGGTCCGTTTCTACTACTTCAGCTATCTTACAACCTGAAGGGGCTGGCCTTCGGGTTGGAAGATGGTTGAAGTAGAAGAAACGGACAAGACAGTGACCACACAGCGGCATATTCATCTGAACGAATGACTATAGCGAGTCATGGTACATTTACCGATACACGATTGTAACCTTTCTCACTATGGGTCGAACCATGGTAGCATTGTAAATTTGTGCCCCTCCACTTTTATAGAGCTTCTGCCGCCCCTGGTATCAAAAAGGGCACCCGACTCTAGGAATGAGTTAAGAGTTTACAACGTGTCATAAATTGTAATGCGACATTCAGTAGTACTGCCATTATAAAAGAGATCGTCCTTTGAGAGGAACAATGTGCCGTCTGTAATGCCGAAGCATTACCCTGCTCCTCTCAAAGGACGATATAAAGCTTTAGCAAAACCTGCTGATTGTATATAGCTTCTTTATGCGGCGATTATCGACTAAACTCCGTCATTATACCGGATGCACCCCAATCACCAACCCATTGCGTCGACACACTTAAAATACTTTAAACACAAATACTCGAGAGTTTCCCAGCTACGGTTTTTCGGAAAGTAAGGTCTTCTCCACTATTGATGACTATAGTGCACTTCTGGCGAAAAAAAACCTCAAGGCAAGGGGGCAGCTGCCCCTCCCCATACCCCCTGCTTGCGTGGTATATAAACTACGCCTGCTACGGTTTCTAATGTAGAGAATTGAAACTTTGGAGCATGGCTATCAGGGGCGGCGGAAGCTCGATAACAGTGGCGGTTTACAAATTTACAATGCTACCATGGTTGTGAGGAAGGTTACAATCGTATATCGGTAAATGTTCCATGACTCGCTATAGTCTCTCCTTAAGATGAATATGCCGCTGTGTAGTCACTCTCCTGTCCGTTTCTTCTACTCCAGCGATCTTCCAACCCGAAGGCCAGCCTTCGGGTTGGAAGATGGTTAAAGTAGAAGTAATGGACCGAAGATAAATATTGTTTGGATTTGCAAATAATGTTACAGGAATGCCTGTATATTGACACTTTTGCATGCGCCCATTTTAACTCATTGTGTAACTGCGAAACATATCTTTGGAAAAAAAGTTGAGGGGCGCGTGCCCTCTGTGCCCACTGGCTCCGCCGCCTCTGATTGTTACATTCACAAAATTTGACACTTATTTAGTGCCCATTATCGGCTCGGAAAAGTTTCAATGTTTTGGAGTTTTGGGCACCATTATAGTGTAATCAATTCCTCCAGCAGTTTTGAATGCACAGATTTGAAACTTTTGGAACTTATTACACACCCACACATCAAAGGTGTGCAATATGTATATGGATGAAGGAAACAAATAATTTCTGATACAGTTATTGTCCTTCTTCGGCTTAGAAAATGGCTGAAGTGGCTACCTGTTGGTTTCCATCAGGATGTCAAGGCCATAACTAACAATTCTTTTTCGGTCACATCACCCAACTATTTGGAACATACATAACTGCTTTTATCAAGGTCTTATACGCCACAAATATACTTTCCATTGATAAGATACTGTATTTTAAACATCTAACCATTACACACAAGCTAGACAGAGATGCCCGGCCACCACAAAAATCATTTGTTATTAGTCACTCTCTCCCTGGATGTGGAATTCTACCGACACAGTGAGTCAGGCATTTATTATTGCACTTTCTGATTTGTGTATATTTTTGAGATTTTGCAAAGCATGTGTATATATTCGTCGAGAAAGCAAGGACGCCTGCCCAACTTGATATTTCATAATGTCTTGTCCAACCACTGTCCGACGAAACTCATGATTGTGAGGGTTTTTATTTGAGGGGAGGGGGTCAGCCTCAGCACCCCCCCCCCCCCCCCCCCCCGAATTTACTCACCTGTCTGGTGTATTCAACTCTTGTTATAGATAGTTTGTGATAATGCATTTTTTTTATCGATTTGGAAAATTACCAATGTTTTAATACCTCAAATTTCCCTCGAACACCACTCACCAAAGGAGGGCGTTTGGTCAGCGAATTTTAGTTATCGTATTTGCATATTTCAAACAAAGCAAATATAAGCCGAAACCCAACATCAACAATTTTTAAAAGGCGATGTCCACGTTTACACCTTGGTAAATACTTGTGACGTAAATTCATCCTGAGTACTGGCGAGATAAGCAGCTGTGGTTGCAATACTATGCAACAGGATGACAGAGGTCAAAAGTCCATAAAGTTTGTCGGTAAACTAAATTTCACTCGCGTGAACACATCAATGTTACACAACTGAGATGTGTGTGATTAGTGGCGCAATAATAACCTACAGTGATATTAAAGGATCGATAAGAAAGTAATAATCTTTACTTAAGGCCGATAAACGAGGAGCTTCGATAAGAATTTGGTACATCGTAAAACGACTTCACTATTATCGAGAATGGATCTGAAAGTTATAAACCTTTACCTATCTCATGTAGGGAAAGACACTTGCACACAAAATTGTTTGAATAACTAAATATTTTGGACAAAGCACTTAATTCCGATTGCCCCGTGGAGACACGGTGGCGCTGTGTACTCAGGCATACTGCACGTCGATGGGTCCAATGTTACAACCGATAATGTTACAACACCGCATAATGTTACACCAACGCATAATGTTACAAAAAATGTTGTAAACAACCGATAATGTTATAAACTCCGCATAATGTTATAACTTTTTTCAACCCGTTATGTTATAAAAATCAACGCATAATGTTATAACTTTTTTCAACCCGTTATGTTACAACAAATTAACCGATAATGTTATAACTTCTGTATGCTAATTCCAGTTACAGCTATTGCAGATGGACTTTACCACTTACCATTTATTGCCGCATAAAGGTATGTAATATATATACTAAAGGTTTCTGCTCTGGTTAAGGCGAGGAGACCCCCCCCCCCAACTTCTGGGGATTTATCATAGAATGACCTAGTCACGTTACATAGACGCGGATTATCCTGGTAACTCAATCGTGTGACGTCATTACCATAATCATCAAGTGCCCAACATGGTGAAGGCGGGGGTGGTGGGGAAGGAGTTTTATTTTATCTGGTTGGTACGTTTACCAACATGCGTAGTCTCCGCTTCCAGAAATGTAGTGTACCATAGTCCCCTGACACCTTTGAGGATGGGCAAATGCCTCTGTTTCTGCTTGTTTTGGGCATCTGAAACTCATTTGTCGCATATTTCTTAGTCATAACAATATTTTACTGTTCATTAATTGACATTTTAACAACTAACAGTGAACAAAAATGAGGTGGAGTTAAAAGAGGTCAAAAAGTTGGATGGAGCGAGGTACATATGGTGGATGTGGCGGGTTGGTAGTGTTGCACGGAACAAGAATAAGATGCGAGACTGGGTAGGAAGAGGAATGGGGTTTAGGGGGATTGAAAGGGGTGGGCAGGGATTAGGCTGAGAAAGAGAGGAGGTCATGGATTAGTACATCAGGATGATTGTGCAGAGAAGGCTATCTGAGAATGCTATAAGGGAGTAGTGCTATACGGAAGCGTTGAGGCGCCCGTTGAGTATTATTTCTATCTTGCACGTGTATGTTAGCTATCTTGCACCTGCAAGTTACTATCTTGCACGTGCAGGTTAGCTATCTTGCACGTGCAGATTAGCTATCTTGCACCTGCAAGTTACTATCTTGCATGTGCAGGTTAGCTATATTGCACGTGCAGGTTAGCTATCTTGCACGTGCAAGATAGCTATCTTGCACCTGTAAGTTAGCTATCTTGCACGTGCAGGTTAGCTATCTTGCACCTGCAAGTTACTATCTTGCACATGCAGGTTAGCTATCTTGCACGCGCAGGTTAGCTATCTTGCACGTGCAAGTTACTATCTTGCACGTGCAGGTTAGCTATCTTACACGTGCAGGATAGCTATCTTGCACCTGCAGGTTAGCTATCTTGCACGGGCAGGTTAGCTATCTTGCACGTGCAGGTTAGCTATCTTGCACGTGCAGGTTAGCTATCTTGCACGTGCAAGTTACTATCTTGCACGTGCAGGTTAGCTATCTTGCACGTGCAGGTTAGCTATCTTGCACGTGCAGGTTAACTATCTTGCACGTACAGGTTAACTATCTTGCACATGCAGGTTAGCTATCTTGCACCTGCCTGCCTGCCTGCCTGCCTGCCTGCCTGCCTGTCTGCTCTTACGAGAGATACATTGTGGGTCTATTCTAAGTACAATCGACCATTCCGAGGTTTTTTGACGTTGTGGGGTTAACCCCACAAATCACTTGTGTTCTATGCACATAATAAGCCGTTATGAGTCGTTTAAAAATGAAGAGAAAATATGTACCCACAAGGGGGGTGTCTGTAGTCTGTTGTTTTTGTGTCTGTTGTCTGTACTTAACCTGTTAGGTCACATTGTGGGTCGATTCTTAAGTACGGATAGGCCATTATGGGTTGTCTGCCAACCATTATGGGGTGGGAGCATTCACCCCACAATGAACAGACACAAAAAAATTCACAATGTAGCTGGCGTCTGTCTGTCCGTCCGTCCGTCCGTCCGTCCGTCCGTCCGTCCGTCCGTCCGTCCGTCCGTCCGTCCGTCCGTCCGTCTGTCTGTCTGTCTGTCCGCTATAGAAATGAATATGGATATAGGGTATTCCAGAGTGCCCAAATTGGGTCTGCTAGGGGTACTTTTTATGGTGGAGGTCCTCGTCAGGTTTAAAAAAAGTGTGCGGGGTGGGTCGGAGGCAGGGGGGGGGGGGGGGCACCGAAAAGTTAGACCAAATTTTTTTTCACCGATATGGGTCTTCAAAGGGGTCTGCTTGGGGTAACTTTTTATCAGGAATCTAATGGTGGTATTTAAAAAAGTGGCGGGGGTGGGGTGGGGAGAGGCAAAATTGAAGGATATCACTGATATAGGTGCTCAAAGGGGTCTACCAGGGGTAACATTTTACTAGGAATCTAATGGTGGGGGTTTAAAAAGTGACGGGACTGAAGGCCCCGCCCAAGTGTGCCGCCCGTAAGGCGGGCTGGGTCGAAAAATACGCGGCCCTATTTTTTTGTTTTTTGGAGTTACTTTTCATATGACCTCTAAATTTTCCAGTGCAACGCAGGGTAACCCTGTTAGTTAGTTATATTTGGGGAACATCATTTTAGTCATATTTGAAGTCGAGTTCATCAAAATTAGTATATAAGGGTCCAACCTAGCCCCAATTTGCCTGACCTAGGTTCGAATTTGCAGGACCCCCTCCAGGTCTACGGAAATTCCTATCGCGGAGACAACCACTATAGGCTCACTGGCCTTGCCTTTCGCCTAGCTATGTACGTTTCGCATCGCTTGCATCGCAGGCTAGGTGTGGATGCTTTATGTTGGGGGTGTGAATGGGAAACGTCAGGCATAAAGAGTAAAAATGGTTAGAATTGCAATGACGTCGGTGACGTCATGGTGAGCTCGCGATGACATGACGACGTTGACCGCTGTCGATGTCCAAAGAGATGGGTGACTGGCACCTGCAAGTTGCTATATTCCACCTGCAAGTTGCTATCTTGCACGTGAAAGTTATTATCTTGCACCTGCAAGTTACTATCTTGCACGTGCAGGTTAGTTATCTTGCACTTGCAAGTTAGTTATCTTGCGACAGCCACCCCAGCCACCCTATCTCAGAAGCCCCGGCTCCCCATACTTTCCCCAGTGGCTTACATTCCCATATTTGACAGCCACCCTATCTCAGGAGACCCGGCTCTCCATACTTGCCCCAGTGGCTTACATTCCCGTATTTGACACGGTGGCCTTACCTCTGCCGCTTGACCAAGAGCGACACAGTCGCCCTTCCTCTTCTCCCAGAAGCCCTTCACGCCACAATTCCCTAACCCTACCTTCTCGACCGAATACCCTCATCACATCAGAGACACGTCGACCTTATTCCACGAGCCCAGGCCTCCACGACCTGCGCCAGTGAACCAGGGACCCTACACCGAACGTTCCAATTAAGAGCGGCACAGACACTCTTCCCCTTCTTCCAGTAACCCTACCTCAACAAGTTCGAACAGTCGCCTGACAGGTCAGTCATTGCTGGTGATCACTATAATCCAGATGTAGAAGAATCGTTCGAAGAGTCGCTGGGACTAACCCCCTGATTACTAATTTTCTTCTCGAAGGCTCATTTCAGGAAGTCGTTCGAGAAGCTGCTTCTGGAGCAGCTCCCCAGTTACCCATCTGTATGAGTCGTTCGAGGTGTCAATTTTTGAAGGGCTGCTCTAGTGGCTCCTTGTTTCGAGCCCTTGGAGCCGACAGAGTAGGACAGAGTCGACCAGGGAGAAGAAGGGTCGAAAGCCTGAAAGGGGACATCCCTGTTCCTGTTAAGGGGTATTGAGACCCGGCCCAGCAGGGTCTACTCAACGGCATGGCCACCTATAGGGAGACATCGGCTATTCAAAGACCCTACGGACATCCAGTCACTCACCTCTGTGGACATCGACTGCGGTCAACGTCGTCTTGGCATCGCAAGCTCACCGTGACGTCACCGACGCCATTGCAACTGTAACCGTCTTTCACTCTTTATGCCTGACTTTTCCCATTCACACCCCCAGCATAAAGCATCCACACCTAGCCTGCGAGGCAATCGATGCGAAACGTACATATCCAGGCGGCTAAACATGGCCAATGAGCCTATAGTGGTTGTATCAGCGATAGGAATTTCCGTAGTCCGGGAGGGGGGCCGGCAAATCCGAACCTAGGTCCGGCAAATTGGGGCTAGGTTGGATCCTTATATACTACTTTTGATGAACTCGCCTTCAAATATGACTATAATGATGTTCATCAAATATAACTAACTTGCAGGTGCAAGATAGGTAACCTGCTCCTGCAAGATAGTAACCTGCAGGTGCAAGATAGCTAACCTGCACGTGCAATATAGCTAACTTGCAGGTGCAAGATAGCTATCCTGCACGTGCAAGATAGATAACCAGCACGTGCAAGATAGTAACTTGCAGGTGCAAGATAGCTAACCTGCACGTGAAAGATAGCTAACTTGCAGGTTCAAGATAGCTATTCTGCACGTGCAAGATAGCTAACCTGCACGTGCAAGATAGTAACTTGCACGCGCAAGATAGCTAACCTGCACGTGCAAGATAGTAACTTGCAGGTGCAAGATAGCTAACCTGAACGTGCAAGATAGTAACTTGCACTCGCAAGATAGCTAACCTGCACGTGCAAGATAGTAACTTGCAGGTGCAAGATAGCTAACTTGCACGTGCAAGATAGAAATAATACTCAACTGGCGCCTCAAATCTTCCGTAGTGCTAGACGGTATGATAAAATAGATGGTGGAGATGCTGGAAGAAGTGGAAGTGATGAATTTGGGATTACAGGTTCTGGAAAAGGCGGAAACACTAGAACAGGCAGTATAGGGAGAAAGAGGAGGTTGTGGAGGAGGAGTTGTGTTGATGTTGGTGTTGTGGCGGTGTTGGTGATGGTGTTGAGTAGTTATGTATGTTGAAAATGGGTCATTTTGTAGGACCCCGAGGCAGGACCCTGGAAGTGACGTCATGTCACGTGACTGGGTGGTCATGTTGGGTTGTCATGATAGTGCACGTAGGTGGGTGGCAATGTTGTGGCGTCATTATCATGATAATAGGTGGTAGGAGTGCGTATGCGCAGCGCATGTTATTATGGGGTCATGTGCTCCGTCTCACCCCTAACAACCCGACAACAGATATCGAATTAATCCAAACAACCCGACAATCTTCAGAAAACAGACGCAAACACTCCCGAAAACACTCCCAAATAAAGGTAGGATAGTATCCTTAATGAGGGTATGAGACGTATAAAGAGGTACTCATTGCGCTCATTTTCATAGCTTTCATTTTTATATTATTTAAAGTCAGAATGGTCCAATTCTACACTGGGAACTGAAGAGTTCCCTCAAATTCAGACCGACGGTCTCCACCTGAAACTGATGCCATGACAGTATAAATTACCAAAGATATGTTTATTTGAAGTTATAACATTATCGGTTAATTTGTTGTAACATAACGGGTTGAAAAAAGTTATAACATTATGCGTCGATTTTTATAACATAACGGGTTGAAAAAAGTTATAACATTATGAGGAGTTTATAACATTATCGGTTGTTTACTACATTTTTTGTAACATTTTGCGTTGGTGTAACATTATGCGGCGTTGTAACATTATCGGTTGTAACATCCAACCAATGCCAACCCTGCTTATGCGGAGTTAGTACGTTGAGGAGTCTGAAAGTTATTCTCCGCTGCTCGGTGGTTCTCTCTGAGTACTCCAGCTTCCCCACCCGTAAAACTATCCGACACGTGGTGACCCTGGATGACGAAAGTGTCGTTAACCCTCAATAAAAATTGAAAATTTTACCTTATTTAAAATACTTCATGACCTCCCGTTGGAACGAGCTCGTTTCAATTAGGGATCACAAGCTCTATGTTTCAGAGACAAAACGTAGGAAACAAAAGTTCGAATGAAGATGTTTCGAATATGACCGTTACGTTTATTATGTGTTTTCATTGGGGTTTAATGACACTTTCGGCAGCTAGAATCACCTCATGTCGAACAGTTTTACGCGTGGTTGAAGCCTAGGAGGACCACCCGAGCAGTGGCGAGCAACTGTCAGACTCTCCAGCTGACTCCGCACAATCTTTAACATATATTTAATAGGCATGGGGAAGGGTGTGGCCATCCTATTGCGTTTGTTTCTTCATTTTAGGGATGACCAGTTTCAATTTGTGTTGAGGAGGTAAGACGGTCGGATCAAACGAACTGCCGCAGGCAGCTCGTTTGAACCGATGATCAGACCTCCTCAACGAGACGTGAGGAGACGACCGAAATCACTTCACTTTAGCGATAAAAAGATCTATTATATGACTTATAGTTCAACATCACATGCCAACGATAATTAACAATTCTCCCAACTCTTTTTTGGTAAATTGGATTGAAGTAAAAAAGAACTATTTTTGTTTACTCTTATTTTGTAACAGGTACACACTTCCGCGGGAATCCCCCGATGCGCATGAATACGATAAAAAAAATATTATGAACATGATATAAAAAAAACCCTGACCGCCGTTCGAGCGCATCCATTCCAGCTCGGAGTAAAGTACTCTCTGCGACCGGAACAGCTAATTATGCGAATTCGAACGCACCCGTAAATAGTCCGTCACACTGTAGTGATACGGAAACGGATTCCACGCTGTGGTTTCTCTGGGGATCAGGAAAAAATCGCCAAACAGTAGAGATATTTAGCGGTTAATTTACATAGTCATGTAATAAATTTATTTAAAACAATATAAGGGACGAAGCAGGTCTGAAACATTTGCTTATTGTTATTATTTTTAAGAATTACTTTTCGTTTAACGAAACTAGTTTTTGAAAATAATAATAATACACGAAATTGTTTCGTGTGCACGACAACAAGATTGACATAACAAGTGCTTTTGAGCAAAGGGATTTTGACATATGAAGGTATTTTTGCACAATGAATATTGTGGCTTTCGGCACTTTTTCAAATTAGCGTCATTCAGAGAAAACGTTGGCGTTCAGGCAAACAACAATCTTTCCTACGGACTACAGTATAATTTTGGATAGACAGGGCCGTGGGGTGAACCGCGTGCTCCCTGATCATTTCTAGTTTAGGCCATACAGTGTTTGTTCACTACGTCATTTTTTCATAGACTGGTACACTGTTAGAAAAATTGCTTCAACGTTTTACCAAAAATGGTTTCGTGGTACTGCCCCCATTTTTTGGTTTAACATTAAACCACTTTGTGGATCAATGTTGAACCATTGGATTAAATTAAGACTCAACGTTGAACCGAAATGTGATTTGACATTGAACATTTTATCAGTTCTTCGTAGAACCATTTTGGCTATATACTTTTTTATGGTTCAGTGTTAAACCACAGGTGACCAACTCTTGGATCATCACAAAATCCTAATAATTAACCCTTTACCCAACGTAACGCAAAAACCGGCCAGCGCTATTCTAAAAAATCGCCAATTAATTTTCATTATTATTTCATTTTTTTTGTCTCGAAAACATAGGTTATGACCCCTCGTTGGAACGAGCTCGTCGAGCTCGTTCCAACGAGGGGTCATAACCTATGTTTTTTGAGACAAAAAATGAAAAAAATTAGTTATTCGGAAATTTCTTTTTGCAAGTATCGTCTGCTTTTCATGTCAGGTAAAGGGTTAACTGTTTTTTTTATCTAAAATAACAAAATAGCCTCAATCAGGGAGGTGTGTTTCATTATTTTCACTATAAAACCAGTTATTAGGGTTTTTAATGAATACGCATCGATCACCTCTTGATTGAGCTCGCCTTTGTCGTTATGATTGTACCAAATGTGGAAATTATCTTTGAATTGTTGTATGAACCGACAAGTTGCTGATCAAATCAGAACTTCTTTCATATTTCACACATTTATATATTCCTTAGGCAAAATATGTGATTGTCATTACATTTCTTGCATAAAATATTGGCTATTTCAAATTTATTATCAATACAAAGAGCTCCCCGTTTCTGTGTTGGTGAACGCGTGCCTCAATGAATTGTCATTGATTCAGAGAATTCCAAAGCCAAAGGAGGTAACTCGGGTGTGAGTCACAAGATACAACTCGTTTTTTTATCCCTGAAGAACCCGTGGTTTGGGCGCAGGGGCGGCGAAGCTTCAAAAAAGTGTGTGTTTGAGTGAGTGTGTGTGTGGGGGGGGGGGGGGGAGGGTCACACCTTTCCGGGTACCGCTAGGGTGTAGGATGGAAAAGGGGCGTGGGAGGAGTGCAATGGTGGTGGGTGGTTTATTCATGCAAAATATATAAATTTATGTACGCTTCCCCTCACCCTTGTTTCCACCCAATTTAAGACACTTACCTCAGCGACCTCAATCTAACTTCAACCTTATTGTCATTATTTTGCGATATTGGATATTGACCAGCCAATATAAATCGTGTGGTATCAGCTGTCTTCGTGTGGCATTGGCTGTCTTCGGGTGTTACCACAGATGATAGGGTAGTGGAATTGGATTAATGTTTTTCGTTTCTGATTAAGAGTAGCTTTTGTCTTTATATATCTCAACTTTTGGGGTACACACTATACAACCTATATGGCGTCCACCCAATTCGCATAATTTGGACTGAATTGAATTGAGCTAGTTCTTTGCCTTTGAATAAAAAAGTGAATGAGAAAAGAAATGTGTAGTGGCCATAGGGGTTGTGTACGTTATGTCGGAAAATGCCGTTCGGGTGCCTATAAGTGATGAAAAAGGGAGGGGGGAGTGTCCCCCATGTCCCCTGGCTCCGTCGCCTCTGTTTGGGCGGATTACGTGGAAGAACAATTTTAATTATCGATTTCGTTTTAAAATGAAACTCATTTCAAGACATTTTTGATATATTTATGCCAAACAATCACTCGCCTTTCATGGAATAAGGCTCTTGTAATGTGAAACCAATAATGCCCGGGCAATCTGGGTGTGAATAAAATGATATAAGCAACAATCAATAAGGCCTTAAAAGTTAAAAATCCGTTTCTCATGCCCTCCTGCATGGTCCTTTTGGCTGCCGCATGCTATCTTTTTTATAACCTATGCAAACTTGAAAGAAATTAAATGATTTATGTCTGATATTTTACCCAAGTTAATAAAATTGATAAATTTATCCCTTGAGTGCAAGAAGGCTTTGCAGTGCTTTAGCATTGCAAAGTCTTCTTGCACTCAAGGGACGAAATACACCACCACCCTTGCTATTTATTTATTTATTATTTATTATTATTATTTATTGGTGTTTAAGGTTACATACTTATGCACAATGGCTAATCATGACCGTGATAGTTTTATGGGTGGAGGAAGCCGGAGTACCCGGAGAGAACCACCTAGCAATGACGAGCTGCCAACGTTATTGCCCAACGTTAAACCACAAAAAACATATAGGTTTTTGTGGTTTAACGTTGGGCAATAAAATAGCTTGACGTCGACAACTGGTTTACGTGACGTCGATCTTAGACTAACGAGTTATGCCCCCTGCTTGTTATACTTCTCTCAAGCGTACCGTTACCTTCGTGCATAATCTTTTTGCAAAACGGGTTGAAGTGTGAAATGGCGATTTACACGAGTGGCAATGTTGCACTTGTTAGAACAGTTAGTACAGAAGTTAAACAAGTTAATTCGGTCCAGTTTCCATTTATACATCTTAGTATTGCCTCAAATTTGCCAACAAAATGAAAACAGGCGGAAAATTGCTGCACGATTTCCATCGTGCAGTTCATGCACCCAGAATTGGTAGTCTGGAAACAGTGTATTAGCAATGATTGTTGAACGTTCAAGATTCAAAAGTCATGTATTTCGACGCAAAATGACGCAACATCAGATAAAGAAATTCTTATTTCGTGTCGAGTTATTTGAAACAGACGGAGATATCTCTATCACATCTGGTTAATATATAAAGAAATAAGAATATTACAGTTTTGAAAGTTACGCATTCTAACAATCAGCTAAGAACATCAAAGAGACGATCCGACATTCCAACTTTCAAATCGGTGCAGTATCGTACTGTGGGCAGTCATTAACAACAGGATCTGCGTGTCACGAGGTTGCCTTGTGAACAACTGATTCTAATCAGCCATTAAACTGCCAATGATTAGGCAACTCCAACCTAAAATTTTTCTTTGATCTTGTGATTAGTAAGCGCGATCGAGAACGACAGTCTATGTCACTTGAATCTTTTAACTTTCGTTTAATCTACAGTTGGTTATTACGTGATTCCCTTGATGCAAATTATGTATGTATGTGGGAGGCCCATTGGGAGGGGGGGGGGGGGGTCACCCAATCCCAACGAAAAGAACAAATCGTCCCTTGATTGCAACAAGGCGTCATCAGCAATGCACTCAAGGGAGGAAATTATTTGCCTTGAGGGCCGAAGTTAGGCATACTATTTTGGTCCGGTGGTGATTTACGCAAGCTGCAAACGTATCCTAAATGGAACAGTTCGGCAAAATGTTTCGTCATTTTAACCCTTTATCCAACGCAGACGATATCAAAATTTATTATTTTAAATATCATTTTTTTCAAATTTTTCAAAACAATTCAACAAAACCATATCTTGTGACCCCCTCGTTGGAACGAGCTCGACGAGCTCGTTCCAACGAGGGGTCACATGATATGGTTTTGTTGAAATTTTTTGAAAAATAATATTTTTTCATCTGCTGAATTTTCATATTACGCGGGCGGATGCGGCCGATTCGTTGGGTAAAGGGTTAACCTTTTACCTAAAGAATTGGTCGTATCCGTCCGTGTGTATACAAATTCTGAAGTTGAAAAAAAAGATTTCCAAACATTTCAACAAAACCATATCATGTAACCCCTGCAATGGAACGAGCTCACTGAGCTCGTTCCAGTGAGGCGACACGTGACATGGTTTTGTTGAAACTTTTTGAAAAATTTGTAAAGAAATAATATTTAAAATAAAAATATTGATATCGTATGCGTTGGGTAGAGGGTTAAGAGATTGGTGTGTGAATTGAAAATTTAGTAGATTATTATATGGAATTATAGTTTGGTGGTGATACCTTCGGAGTTCTATGAACTCTTGCCAACATACCCGAAGTTAGAACACGTGATCACATAACCGACGGAAAGCACAGCAACCCATGCAGGGTATAAAGCATGACTAAACGGCTTGGCTTGTTGAAAGACACTCATATCGACATAAAACAGTCATAGGTATTTTGCCTGTTTGTTGATAAGTGAGTCGGATTAACCCCCGATTATTAGCCACGTTATCGTCATAACCAATAGTGGAAGGCGTGACAGTTTATCATTGCTTTTACCAATACATTGACTGTTCCCGTGGCCATTTGCGATTATTGCAGGCGCACTGTCTGAATATCGCCGAGACGCACTGATTTATGTTCAGAACAGGCCTGAAAATAAGCAGTCTGACATTTGCAGAATGAGGTCCTCAGATGGTGAATTTGATGATGCTATCCCATACAGTGGGCAAATTTATCCTCTGGGTACCTCTTTCTGTTTAGTTTTGAGACCCTGATTCAGATTGAGGTTCACAGAGGGTAAACTTAGTGATGCTACCCTGCTATGCAGGGTAGCATCACTAAATTCACTCTCTGGGGACCTCATTTTTCAGATGGTAGTCTGCTTATATTCTGGCTTGGTTGAGAACAACAGTCGGGCAACTTCGTGTCATGCTCTAGCGAACATAGGTCAAAATCCTGCTATCTAAAATTAATTATGGTCTTGCATTCGGGCCCTGTGAATCTCAAGTTTTGGGTCGAGTCGAATTCCGAATCTAATTAGGCAGAGGATTTCTAACTGATCGAATCTCACAGTTCTTACAACGAGAATCCATTGCCACTCTCCACTCAAGTATTATATTCATTAGACTCATCAAAAAAGTGGAATATCCTAGAACGGAATCAAACGAGTAATTTCTGAAGCCAAACCTCCTTGAACTCTTCTTGTAATAATATAATAACACTTTAGCCGGCCGATGATTTGTCGCGGTTCTCAGACGAGAAGGCCTTGGTTATCCCTGTGCTCCCAACTGCCTCCCTATTCCCATGCCTTTTCTCTCCTCCCAACACTCGGAGACGAACTTCTTGATGACATCCCGTACCCCATTCTTCCCAATCTATCCGACAACATACTAACCCCCTCCTCTGTGTCACCCACTAACCACATGTCCTTCATTCTCCTATCCTGGAATTTAGGATATTCTAGTAGAAAGTGTTCCAGGGTCTCCACCACGCCTAAATTTCACATCTGCACAAAGGTGCAATCTTGTGTGGTCAGGTCTCCGGTACAGGAAACCTGATGAATAGAAGAAGAGTTTAAGAGGAGAAATTTTGTAGTATTTTGAGAACAGCTCGACGAATGGTTCGGACGATTCGAAAATTTTCGAACTAGTGCGACTCGAATGGAATTGACTAGAATCATCGGTGCGATTTGGAATCAAATCGGTTTTCGAAGCTTCGCAGGACCCTAACTTGTCTAATTCAGACGCGACAGAACTATTTAACCCTTTACCCAACGTAACGTTCAAAACGGGCCAGCGCTATTCTCAAAAATCGCCAATTAATTTTCATTATTTTTTCATTTTTTGTCTCAAAAACATAGGTTATGACCCCTCGTTGGAACGACCTCGTCGAGCTCGTTCCAACGAGGGGTCATAACCTATGTTTTTGAGACAAAAAATGAAAAAAATTAGTTATTCAAGAATTTTTTTTGCAAGTGTCGTCTGCTTTTCATGTTAGGTAAAGGGTTAATAGAATAGGTAAGAGTGAGCAGAAGAGCCCCCTATTCCGTTAGTTTATGAGTGGGGAATGCTTAAGAATCTGCTTATCGAGAAATTCTAGTTCTCTTGCTGTATTTATCGCCCAGTTTCTGGCAATGGTCCAAGTCAAAATATAACGTAAAATGCAATGGCGAGACAGGCCTTCTGATAATTAATTTCATCACACTCCACAACAGGTTTCTTATCAAAGGACTTGTTGGCATGCCTCCATGGAAAAATTATTTAAAAAACCGGAAAGAAATTGAACACAACACATTATTTTCTCTGTGAGAATTTTTCGAATGTTCAAAAGAGCAATTGTGCGATTACATCCGGAATAACCAAGCCGATTTTGTCTGCAGGTGGAATGCTTATTAAAACAACTGTGCACCACCATTCCTTCATTAGTAGCAACGGTAGAACACAGTTGTCTGGCGGACGTGACAACCGTTACTTTTTCGATTTTGTCGGTTGATTACCGATGTCGAATAAGTAACTGGGAATAAGTAACGGTTGTCATATACCCAGTTGTTTGTAGGTTACAATACACTAAATGGAGGCAAAAGCGCCCTCTAACGGATTTTACCTTAACATTAATAGAACAGAAATTGAAGGAGATCAGCTGATTGGGGCAATATTTATTAATTTTGAAACCCTCAATAAAAATGCCGCAGTGTATATTTTAGATAAAACTGAAAATATTGGCACTGGCTGTCCTTTCAAAATTGTGAGAGTTGAAATATAAGGTGAGGGGGCAAGTAAAATATGTCTATTCAATTGAGAGTGAAACTAGACAGTAGTTGGGAAATCGTCAAATTTGAACACCGAAAACACACGGTGACATATATTTTTTTCCTGTTCATTTTTTATAAGATGATATACTAAGTGGATTCATGGCTGTTTTCCCCAAATGACTTTGATCAGCTTAGGAGATAGGAAATTTTTAACACTGTCGCCAATGGAAATCTTTTAGTGTATTGCAACCTAAAGCAATATTTTTCATGATTTGTGTCGATTGACATTTTTTGATAGGTGTATAATGCTCGATCTACCTGTATGAATAATTTTACAACTAAAGCCGAGTCGGTTTGTGTATCGGTTGAAATTTTGGAGAAAATGTTATTTTTGGGGGCGTAGGATGCCCAGATTCATCAAACAATGCCTAATTTCGAATGCAAGTATGCATTATATGGTGGTCAAATAAACAGATGCTCTCAGGTGGAAGGAAAGATTGTATCATTTCATTATTTATTATATTTCCAGTCATTCAGAGTTCCACCTGTATGAAATGACAGTATTAAGTATGTCAAATGCTGATATTTGTATAAAATAAGTCTCTTTTAACCCCCCTCTGACAAGCACTTGAATGAAGCCAGTTGCCACTTTGAAGCACAATAAATCAAATTTGTCATTGATTTCCACTTGCCAGCTAACCCACACCTCACATTTAGTCAACACAAGTCTCCTGTTGTCCAGTCTCAGACTTTAACCCTTCCTGTCCAAAGCAATTTGCTGAAAGTGTGGCTGTCAACCTGCTAGGATACTAGAAACAGGAATAAAACAGGGAGTTTTCTTTATTTTTGCAGGTGTCATGGTGAAAATAATGTGAAATATCTTTTTTAAGCCTGTTATTTGAAAAAACATGTGGTATTGGTGAGATGTACAGGAGGTTTGTACTCCATGAGGACAATTTGTGTTGTTGTGCTACTTGAATTCTCTATGTAGAAATAACTGTTTCCCCTTCATTTTAACCCTTTACCTAACCCGAAAAGCAGACGACACTTGCAAAAAAAATTCTTGAATAACTAATTTTTTTCATTTTTTGTCTCAAAAACATAGGTTATGACCCCTCGTTGGAACGAGCTCGACGAGCTCGTTCAACGGGGGGTCATAACCTATGTTTTTGAGACAAAAAATGAAAATATTTTGAAAATTAATTGGCGATATTTGGGAATAGCGCTGGCCCTGTTTTGGCCGTTACGTTGGGTAAAGGTTTAAACAAAACTGTTATTGCATTATATACCCTTGTTTACTGGACACCTGTGGGCAGTTTTTTAATTTCATATCGGAGGAAAACTACCTGCTTTGAAGTTGATTTGCACACAAGATTTCAACTACCACTATTTTGGCATTTTCTAGATGTCAAAAACCATTACATTGTAAGTAACTTCCGGCTTTCCAGTGGCCTCATAAATCTGCATTCACCATCATTGACAGTTTTTTCTCCTTCACAACCACAGATTCAGCTCCATTGGTGTCAAATAGCCATTGCTTGTTCCACCATAGACAGTGTGGTCCTCATAATGAGTAGCTTTCAACAAAATATGGAAATATGCCTCTAAATTGCATTTTGTTTGCTCTCTTTGTCTTTGGTCACCCATTTATTGTTGTTCTTACAAAATACTCTCACAAGAATTGGCATCATGTTCATGTAATAGATGATATGCTATCTTTTGTAAAAACATCAGCAACTAGGCACACATAACAGTTCGTAAGACTAGTCAGTTGGGTATATTTCAGTTAAAATAAGTTGATGGATCTCTTTGGAATAAAGGCATTATGCTGATTCCAGCAAGGTTCATCAAATGATTTTTTTTTGAATAGGTGGCACAAGTTGAGAGAGGGCAAGTTGTGTACAGAGTTGACAGTACTATATAGGCTTGATACTTGTGAATGTTAGTTAAAGGAAGAACTGTGACATTGCATACAAATATGTGGCTCAAAACTTAATCATGGATTCATTTGTGAAAGTTCATCATGGTGACCACTCGCCCACCCCACCCCTCATCTCTCCTTATCATTTTAATTTCAAATTTTGGCAACAGTGGGAAGTATAGAAGGCATCATATGGTTAGTGCTCATCCAACTCTTTATGACATTCAAGAACACTTCTTTGAGTGGAGTGCACAGCAGTTCATAAGCGTTGTGTTTGGTACGAAACCAAGGAAGTTTTCCACTTTACCTCACTTTGTTATGTGTCTGTATCACCTGAAAGTATGATATATTGAATTTTCAAGTGGCTTATGTAGAAAACACTTTGAGCTTCTGTCAATTATACTAAAATGGAAGGACCAAAATAGATTAAGTATAAGTTTTTTTCACAAAGTTGGTGGCAGGGGTGGGGTTCATATAGCCATCATTGCTTGTTCAGCTGTTTCTATTTTTAATGAAGTCATTTGGTTATCACATGGCAGGGTACCTCTCCCATATGATGCCCTTCTACTATACATAATACTTTATTCAAACAGTTTTTGAAAAAAAGTAATCTTTTTTACCTTTTTATTTTGAAAAAAATGAAAGGGTTAATGTTTCTGCTGCTCATTTCCATTTGACTACCCTTTTCCCTTCAGGAGTTTATGCGGTCAGTCTGTTAATATATTAATACAAGAAGATGGCAGTTTGGGGAATATTTTTTCAATACATTTGTTGCTTGGAGACGTTATATACAAAGAAATGGTAAATGGACAGATATTTTTTTTTAACTCAAACAAAGAGGGTGGGTTAATTGTAATGTTAATAGATCAGGCAAAGGGCATTGAGATTTAAAATATTTCAAATCAATTAGAAAATATATTTTCTTTAATTTGAACCCAAAAGTACAAATATTTTTATCAATTTTGGAACAACTTTAGGTTACAATACACTAAATGGATCGAGTTTTCTCTCTCGATCGATGGACTTAGTACCTCGATCGATCGAGTTTTCTATCTCGATCGATCGACTTAGTATCTCGAATGATCGTGTTTTCTATCTCAATCGATCAACTCAGTATCTACATCGACTGACTTAGTATCTCGATCGATCGAGTTATTATCTCGATCGATCGAGTTTTTCTCTCTTGATCGATCGACTTATTTTCTCGATGGATCGACTTAGAGTAAAGGATTTTTCAAGCAGCGTCAGTAGTATACAAGGGACGATTCGTGCCTCATTACCCAGAGCTTTGCGGGAGCAGCTAGTGACAAATTCCCATTGGAACCGGAGTCCTGTGAAAAACTTCAGCCCCTTCCATCTAGATCCGCCAAGTGGTATACGTGCTGCATATATAGTATGCTGCGACATGTATAGTGACATATGTTCATACAGGACTATGGTTTTTTAGTATTTAATGGGATATTGATGGGAAGTTGGGTTTCTTGAAAGTTTCCCCACGAAACTATTGACGTCGTGACGTCATTATGAGCACGCGACGTCATAGAAACGTTGACCACTGTTGTTTTTACTGTAAAGCTGATATGACGTTGTTCTGGTAAGGCTGTGTAGGCCTTCTCGTACGGAGTGATCTCGAAGTATAGTATGGGCGTCATCAACTCCTGCAGGTCTCCTGTTAACCCTTGGTACTATACTATTAAAAAAAGTAGGGGATATCCAAACTGATGTTGATATTTTCGGAAAATGGTTTTGGATACGCGTGATTGGACACATCAATATGTTACCAAGTTTAGTGTAGATCACGAATGTCACCAGCCCACGAAAACTTCGTGCAGGGTTTTCTCATTTGCGCCTCGTTAATGTCTGTGGGGTACGTTTTGAAATTTTCATTTGTACTGGACGGTCTTTTTCGGAGGTCTCATCGTTCTTTTCTTGGTATAAACTCTTTCATGAATAGTTTCTGGTCGAAACGTAGCTTTTGAGGTGTGCGAAGACTGCCGCATGACGAACGTTTACGTGCTATTGGCATGTTGGATGCTGGCTACAGACAGACTGCAGTGGCTCAAATTCTCAACGTTACTCAATCGATGATTAACAGGGTGTGGTCACGCTACCACCAGACAGGCAATGCTGATGACAGACGTCGGTCAGATCGTACAAGGGCGACAACTGCTAACCAGGATCTTTTCATCCGAACCACAGCATTACGTAACCGCCACCAAACTGCCTCATAAATTGGACAGCAGCTGCCGACCGACAGATGTGGGAGTCAGTTGTCAGACTATCCGAAATCGCCTACACAGCTGCAATTTGTCGGTGGAGCATCGTCATGTTTTCCGATGAATCGATGTTCACTCTCAACTTCCACGACAGACGAAACAGAGTGTGGCGGTGGCGGAATGAACGATACCCTGACGTAACCGTTAGGCAGCACAATCTTTTCGGTGGTGGATCGGTTATTGTGTGGGGAGGCATAACCATGACAAGCAGAACAGCATTACATGTCATCCAAGGGCGTGTCACAGGGCAGTACAACCGTGACAACATGTTAGCAGCTCATGCGGTGCCATTTGCGCGACGTTGCAGCCGTCGATTCATTTTCCAAGATGACAATGCAAGAGCACACAAGACCCGTGTCGCTACAGAGTTCCCCAGGAGCAGAATATCATTACACTGCCTTGGCCAGCACTAAGTCCAGACCTTTCACCAATCGAACACGTTTGGAATATGCTTGGTGGGCACGACAACGACGTACGACAACGCCAACAGCCCCCTACCAATATCCAGGAACTCGCTGCTGCACTGCAGGAAGAATGGAATAACATCAGTCAAGACGTCTGGTGAGGAGTATGCCACGTCGGATCCACGCTTGTCTCGCGAACCGAGGAGGATTTACAAGGTATTGAGGACTTTAACTGAATGTGGTAAAATCTATGACTAACCGTCCATGTCTTCTACAGCTCAGTGCGTGGAATGTGTGCTTGACACACACCCAACTCTCGCTGAAATCATTCACCAGATGTAACAGTGCAATGCCTCAACTGTCTTTTTGATGAAAATATAAATATATTTCTTCATAAATGGATAGTGGTACCAAGGGCTAACGTTGAACTAGCAGGGGTACAAACGGCACATCCTACACTTCCGCCCTAGACAACCATGCATTACTCCACCCACGCCACAATACTGATGGACTAGCATTACGTGATACCTATACTAGTCATAGGATAATGTAAAGTATTCGGTAGGTTAGTGGTACCCAGGGTTCAGATGGAACATACCGCAGTACAAACCGCATCTCATATACTACCGCACTAGACAACCATGCCTTACACCCAACCCACATTATCGCTTGGCCTAGCATTATGTTTTACTTATATCATTTAAATAATAATAAAAAGTAAAAGGTGAATTAATTTACTAAGGGCCAACGGGGAACCTACGTAGGTATATAACGCCCATACTGTACTACCATTCTAAACTACCAAGTAGACCACCAAGGTACCTACAATAATCGGCCATGCATTACCCCACCCGCTCCACAATACTGCCTAGATTAGCATAACGTAATACCTACATCAAACATAGGATAATATAAAGTAAAAAGGTGGATTAATAGAAACAATGACTTGCAGTGGACCTGCAGGGGTATATAGTGCCTATACTATACTACAAGATCACCTCCCGAACGAGAGGGTCTACACACCCTTATCCAATTAACGTCATGTCAGATTGTACAGTGCAAACAGCAGTGGTCAAAGTTTCTATGACGTGGCTTGCGTATAATGACGTCACGATGTCAATAGCAACGTCAACCGTTTCGCGGGGAAACTTTCAGGAAAACCCAACTTCCCCATCAATATTCCATCACATACCCATACTATATACCCATAGCCCTATGTGCACATATATCACTATACATGCCATAGCATACTATATATGCAGCACGTATACCACTTGAAGGATCTAGATGAAGGGGGTCGATGATTTGCACAGGAAAAAGCTGCTCTGGCAAAAGCTCCAGTTCCTGTGCGAATTTACTACTGGCTGATCCCTCAAAGATCTGGGCAATGAGGCACGAATCGTCCCTTATATACTACTGACACTGTTTGAAAAAATCCTCTTCACTTGGTCGATCGATCGAGATAATAAATCGATCGATAGAGATACTAAGTCGATCGATCGAGATAAAAAACTCGATCGATCGTGATAATAAAACGGTCGATCGATCGAGATACTAAGTCGATCGATCGTGATACTAAGTTGCTCGATCGAGATGCTAATTCGATCAATTGAGATACTAAGTCGATCGATCGAGATACTACAAGAAAAATAAAAGCCAGACACCGTAACTATTTGTAGGCACTTTCAACATTTTTAGCTCACCTGAGCCAAGCTCAAGGGAAGCTTAAGTGATCAATTTCCGCCTGTCATCCGTTCGGACGTCCGTCCGTCTTCCGTCCGCCCAGTGTGAACTTTATATTATCGACTTCTCATAAACTCCATGGCCGAAGTGAACCAACTTTGTTATGCATGTTCCTTATCATATGTCAATTCATATTTATTGAAATACAGTTGCCACGCCCAGAGGGGGCACCACAAAGGGTATAATTCTCTTAGTACCCCACAATTTAAAAAAAAATCTTCTCCAGAACTACCAATCAGAATCTTTTGATACTTGTTATACAACATTCTTAGAGGGAAGAGGTCAAATTTAGGTTTGTCCCTTGGGTTCATATTTGGGTCCCCTACAGGAACCCAAATTTTAACTTGGCGTAATATGAGGGAATTTATTTAAAAATCTCTTCTTCAGATCTATCTGTCAAAATCTCTTGATATTTGATATACTGCATCTTTAGAGGACTCAGCTTGAGTTTGATCAAATCAAGTCCCTGGAGTCATATTTGGGCTCAATGTGGGAGCCCGAATTTTAACTTTGCGCAATATGAGGAATAAATATTCTTTAAAAATCTTCCTTTTCAGATTCATCAGTCAGAATCACATGATATTTGGTATTTGTAGCATTCTTAGAGGGGTGAGACCACTATTATTTAAAAACCTTTTTCTTCTGATCTACCAGTCAGAATCTTTTGATATTCGATATGCAGCAGCTTTAGAAGGTTCAGATTCCATTCTGTTCAAAGCAAGTCCCCGGGTTCATATTTGGGCTCACCATGGGAACCCGAACCCAAAATTTAACTTGGTGCAATATCAGGAAATTTATTTAAAAATCTTATTCTAGAGATCTAAGAGTCAATCTCTTTATATTTGATATACTGTATTTTTTCGGGGGGGGGGGGGGGGGAGCTTGAAGCTTGATCAATTCAAGTCACTGGAATGACATTTGGTTTCCCTTTGGGAGCCCAAATTTTAACTTTGTGCAATATGTGGAATATTCATTAAAATCTTCTTCTTCAGCTTTATCAGTCAGAATCTTTTGATATTGGACATGCAGCACCCTTATAGGAGTGAGAGTCAAGTGTTTTTTAACCCTTTACCTAACGAATCGCCAGCATCCGCCCGCGTAATATGCAAATTCAGCAGCTGAAAAAATATTATTTTTCAAAAAATTTCAACAAAACCATATAATGTGACCCCTCGTTGGAACGAGCTCGTCGAGCTCGTTCCAACGAGGGGTCACATGATATGGTTTTGTTGAAATTTTTTGAAAAATTTTAAAAAATGATATTTAAAATAATAAATTTTGATATCGTCTGCGTTGGGTAAAGGGTTAAATTAAGTTCCTGAGTTCATATTTGGCCTCCCTATTGCAAACCGAATTTTGGGACCAGATTCCAATTTGTTGAAACCAAGTCCTTGAGGTAATATTTGAGCTCCCAATGCGAACTCGGAACTTTATCTTTGTGCAATATGAGGAATATTCTTTAAAAATCTTCTTCTTCAGATCTACCTGTCAGAATATTTTGATATTTGATATTCAGTATTCTTAAGAGGCTCAAATTTAATTTTAATCACATCATACCCCTGGGGTCATATTTGAGCTCCTTGTAGCCTGAAGTTTTAATAAGTGCAATATGAGGAATAGTCTTCAAAAACCTTTTTCGTTAGATCCACCAATCAGAATCTTTTGATATTTGGGTTGCAGTATTCATAGTGGGGGCAGATTTCAGTTTGTTCAAATCAAGTCCCATGGGTTCATTTTTGGACTTCCCATGGCAACCTAATATTAACTTAGTGCAATATGGTGAAATTCCTTAATAAATCTCTTTCTTCAGATCCACCAGTCACAATCTTGCGATATTTGATATGCTGCGACCACAGGAGGTTTTGATTTCAGATTTTTTTCAAATCAAGTCACTTGGGTCATATTTGGGCTTCCTGTGGGATCCCAACTTTCAACTTAGTGCAATAATTTAAAGAAACTTGGTGCAGTTTGGGGAATATTCTTCCAAGTATTTCTTCTGCAGATCCATCAGGTAGATAGAATCTTTTGATATTTGGTATATAGCATCACTATGACTCCTAGTTTGTTCAAAATTTTACACTTGACTGATTTTGTTTAACCCTTTACCCAACATAACGCTCAAAACCGACCAGCGCTATTCACAAAAATTGCCAATCAATTTTCATTATTTTTTCACTTTTTGTCTCAGAAACATACATTATGACCCCTCATTGGAGTTCGTTGAGCTCGTTCCAATGAGGGCCATAAGCTATGTTTTGGACACAAAAAAGTTATTCAGGAATTTTGTTTGCAAGTGTCGTCTGCTTTTCATGTTAGGTAAATAGTTAAATGAACTGTGCCAACAAATGACAGAGCTGGTAAGCTTTAGGTAGATGTAAATGTGAGTACACAAGAGTACCGTTTGTTCAAATGAGGTCCCACGAGCCCACTTGAGGTCAGTGGGGGTGGAGGGAGGAGGGGTCATTGGTCATTTTTTTTTTTGCTTGAGAAAAACCGTTACAGGAGTTTGAGTGATTTTATGGAAAAAAAACTTTCACTACTTCATATTTGTCAGCAATCTCGGATTGCTCGAATGACTCGAATCTAATCGAGCAAATGAGCTGTCGACCATGTGTTCGACCGAGTGACTTCACATACTGCTCAACGTCTCGCCTTGGTTTTTGGGGATACCTACAACATGGCTCCTAAACGGCTCCTGGCTCCTATGTGGCTCCTAGCTCCTATACAGCTCCTTGTGATCTTACCACCGGCTTCCACTACGTCTTCAACTATCTGTCCAATGATCAGCCTCTATTGTATTCACCATTACTATAGTGTTCTATCAGCCTTCTACCATCACTACTGACTTGTATAGCATTACTTCAAGTTTCATTTCAGATTGCTCAAGTGACTCGAATCTCATAGAGCAAATGAGGTATCGAGCATCTGCTCGAACGAGCGACTCCATATACAAATCTTATGCTCATCTCGAAAAATAGAGATTCTCTAACCACAGTCGTTTCCCAAAAAGGAATTCTCTTAGTGGGATTCCATAAATGGGATGGCCAGCTCCAAAACAGCTTCTGGTAGTTTTACCATCGCTTCCACCACATGTTCAACTATCTGTCCTATGATCAGCCTCTATTGTATTCACTGTTGTGTTCTACCAGCCCTGTGGCCTTGTACCATTACTACTGACTTGTAGCATTACTTATGGCTTGCTAACTATCTCATATCACGACCTCTACCCTCAGACAAGTCTTAGAATTTCAAAAGACCATCCTACTCTACTACAATACCAAAAACCAAACATACACCACACAACACTGCCTGACCCGGCATTCCGAAATACCCACGGGATAGTACAAACCATTGGGTAGGTCTGTAGTACTAAGGGATTCACCGGGAAATGTTGCACCTCCAAAAAGCGACAAAAAGCTCCAGTTCCTATGGGAATTTAACACAGGCAAAGCTCCGGGAAAATAGGGGCGTTCGAGTACATGCTATACTATACTCACGTACATAATTTGACCCACAATTATACAGAATGCAACTGATAATACAATCCAGATTAAAAATTCCGACTGCTTCCAACCATTAATTATAACGTCTCATTCCAAACGTTTCGCTTCGGTACTATATTGCTGGATGGCATAAAAATAAGAAGACTGTCAGTCTGGGAGAGCGATGGGCTCCCAGAATGGTTACCATTCACCGTAGTCTCAAATAAATGTATTTTGTTCTGTAAAGAATGTCGATGTGGGAGCCATAAAGGGCAGTCGAATATTAAGTACTGTCTGTCTTCGAAAAACAAAATGCCCACATAAACCAGGCGCGTGGACAGTATTCTATAATAGGGGGTGGTCTAGTACGTTTTGTGAATGGGGGAGGGGGCAAAGATGATATTTGAAAGGCCCTTATGTTGGGTTGGGGGGGGGGCTTCACCTACCTAGTCCTAACTAAGATCCTGAAGGGAAGTGTGAGAAGTGGGGCAACGACCGGAGGGTCCTAGTTAAGGGAAGTGGGAGGATGGGGCAACGACGCAGGGTCCCAGTTAGGATTACCTCCAACCCAAGACAATTTTGGAAAATTTATGGTATAAGAGCGAATCTGAGGCATTCGTAGAGTGTGTAGACACTATATTCGAGATCATTTGGGGGCTCTATGTTTTGTGAAAGTTGCAATGGGCCAATGTTTTGGGAGCAGCGAAAGTTTTAGGGGTCCAAGGTCCCCAGGCACCGCCCCCAGTAGCTATGCCACTTACATAAAGATATCAGATCATCGGATAAGAATCTTTAATATTTATGAGCGTTTAAATCATATCATATCGACCATCGATTCCATATGTAGGCGCGTAGTCAGGAATTTTGTTAGGATGGGGAGCAAAGTGGTGATCGACGATTACCATCGTCGCCTCGACGGATAAAATTTTGAAAAATGAGTTTCAAGTGGCGCTCTCTGGTAGCATCCAGTTAGGATTACCTCCAACCCAAGACAATTTTGGAAAATTTATGGTATAAGAGCGAATCTGAGGCATTCGTAGAGTGTGTAGACACTATATTCGAGATCATTTGGGGGCTCTATGTTTTGTGAAAGTTGCAATGGGCCAATGTTTTGGGAGCAGCGAAAGTTTTAGGGGTCCAAGGTCCCCAGGCACCGCCCCCAGTAGCTATGCCACTTACATAAAGATATCAGATCATCGGATAAGAATCTTTAATGTTTATGAGCGTTTAAATCATATCATATCGACCATCGATTCCATATGTAGGCGCGTAGTCAGGAATTTTGTTAGGATGGGGAGCAAAGTGGTGATCGACGATTACCATCGTCGCCTCGACGGATAAAATTTTGAAAAATGAGTTTCAAGTGGCGCTCTCTGGTAGCATCTGGAAAAATATTATGTGAACTTTAGCATATATAACTTAAGCACTTTTGCATTATTGTATCTGAAAAATTACATACAAAATAGATAAATTGAAAGGCATATTTTACTTTTCACGTATATATTATACCTATATATTATGTAATTCTGTTAAACCCTTTATCTAACACGAAAGACAGGCGACACTTGCAAATAAAATTCTTGAATAACTAATTTTTTTCATTTTTGCGTCAAAAACATAGCTTATGACTCCTCATTGAAACGAGCTCGTTGAGATCTTTCCAATGGGGGTCATAAGCTATGTTTTTGAGACAAAAAGTGAAAAAAATAATGAAAATTGGATGGTGAGTTTTGTGAATAGCGCTGGCCGGTTTTTGCCGTTACGTTGGGTAAAGGGTTAATATGTGATTCTGCCAGAAATTCAACAGTGATAAGATTGGTGAAACATACAGAGCCTGTAACACCGGGATCATACAACGCCTATAGGCACTTTGGTACTTTTCTGAAGCCGAGGCGATGAAAAAAATATCAAAGTAGCGCCATGGCGTTTCACAAAAACTACATGCAAACAACTGTTTTAACCCTTTACCTATCGTAACGTCCAAAACCGGTCAGCGCTATTCTCAAAAATCGCCAATTAATTTTCATTATTTTTTTCATTTTTTGTCTCAAAAACATAGGTTATGACCCCTCGTTGGAACGAGCTCGTTCCAACGAGGGGTCATAACCTATGTTTTTGAGACAAAAAATGAAAAAAAAAATTATTCAAAAATTATTTTTGCAAGTGTCGTCTGCTTTTCAGGTTAGGTAAAGGGTTAAAATAGTTTAGGTCAACTACACCGAAACGTCGTACTCTCTGTGGCGAAGGCAGAGAGAGTACGATGTATCGTAGTAATTCAGCTCGCTCAATTTTATCAAAATTTTTAAGCGTGACCCCAATTTTGTCGGGAGTGCGTTCGAATCCGTCGAATTCGAATCTGGCTTTGTATGAAAGTTTAGAACCAATTTAAATGTATTACTTGTAAAAATCTTGACATCTCCGGAAAAAGTGCGGGAGTCAAAGAACCACGAGACCAACGGCTCTGCGATACCCGTTCTTTACTGAACCGAGATTGTAATCGCTTATTGAAAGAGTATCGAAGAAGTTTTTCCATAAGGATTTAGTCATATACTCCGATGAAAAAATATGAAAAGCGAAAATAAAAGCCTTTGTGATGGTGTTTATCCCTGAGCGGATTTGGGCAACATCCTTAAGAAAGAATGATTGTTTTATCATCACTCACACTTGGCAAGGGCGGGGTGCCTACGGATATATTCTTTAATTAGCTCTCGTTGCAGAAAAACGAGGCATAATAAAACGTTGTTGATAGTTTTGTCGATAAAACACAGAGATGGCGGACTGATAATAAACAAGAACTGTATCGTCTTGCAAAAATCAGATTCCTATCACGAATTAATGACAAGTGATTAGCCAACACCCGTGTAATATTATCCCCCTTCATGGACCAATATGAGAGACTGAGAAGAGCCATAAAAATTAACCTCATCGCCCTCCAAATAAATACAAGCTGCAACTGATACAAATCAAAAAAACTTTCTTTGGAATCAAAACATCTCAATCCATTGTATGGTAGAAACAACAAACTGTGAGAGTGTGGGATAGCTGAGTGGGAATACATATTTGTCGGAAAAAATTGATGTCTTCCGTTTGAAACTGAGCTAATCCCATTGATCTCATACAACTGAATTGCTGAAACGCCCATTGGTTACATACTGAAAATTATATCCATCGCCACCATCTTAAGGATGGGGGCGGAAGTTGCTAGGCCAATAAACAAACAATCTGCAACAACAAAAATGTTGTCGAAGGTTTTCAGTTCACTGAAATCTCGCAGTCTCCGATCCCCTTTTTTAATAATATACTTTGATGTCTGCGAAAAAGTAATGTGTTGATGATGTCCAAATTTTTCGTCGAAATGCAAACTGAATATTTACAACATAATTGTTTTAGTTATTATTGACAAAAAAGTGCCGAGATTGGAAACATGATATAGTGAGTGTTATTTGTTTTCATGTAAGGTTGCGTTTGATGAAGTGAAAGCTGTTACGCTACAACGTTATAAATTATGCTGAGATTTGCGGCCCAGAGCTTATGTTCAACCAAGACGCGAAGCGTCGAGGTTGAACATACGCTCCGAGCCGCAAACCTCTGACCGTGTTACCGTCAACTCATCACAATAACGTATATGTTCCAATAAGACACTATCCATAGCCCAAAACCTACATCGTGGTGTACACGCGAGAATCATTTACTAAACTTGTGATCGTTAAAGTTGCCTTGTTGAAGGCAACTTTGAACGATCACAGGTTTTGTAAATAAACCTCCTGTGCACCTACGACGGCACTGGATAAATAATCAATAAACCAGATAAACTCATTCCATCTCAATTCAAATCGCAAATCGGTTCGTAATTTAAACAACACTTCATCCGGAACACTGTCTGCTGCACGTGTGAAAAATCCAGAAAAATGAAGCGACTTGCTAGTCACTCCGTTGATGAAGCAATTACGAAACGGGCGACGTCATTTCAAATATTTCGCATGGTGTCGTCATACGGTAACATTTGCTACTGGAGCCTTAAACATAAAAGAAACTACGCCAGCTCTCATCCAATCGGAGGGCGAGGATTTTACTCTTATTGGAACATAACAGCTTTCACGCCACCAAACGTCATGTATTGTGAGGAGTTACCCAGGGCCGGCGAGAGCATGGACGGGCCCCGAGGCAATGTGTAAAACGGGAGTTAGGGGCCCTGCGAACGCTAAGGCACCAAGCGATAAGCGCGAGGTCCAGGGGTCCTCCCCAAGAAAATTTGTTTAAATTAGTGGCACGAGAAGCATTCTCCTGCATTTTCTTGAAAATATCTGCTCAATTATTTCCTCACAATTTGGGTAATTTATTACCTGTATTTCTGTGTGTATGGTGCATTTTTTCTCCAAAGATAATAATGACCACCATGATGCAGGAAAGATCGATGGAAAACCAACAAATTAGAACAAGCAGGTTTTTTATATGAATGGAACCTGGTCAGTAATGCAACTACGTACTCTTGCCACCTCCACCACCGTCGGACGCCTATACCAAAAGCCTTCCCACGACTCTCAGCTCAGACGTATCGATAAGTCAACCTACAGTTTTTTAAAACACCAAAAAAATCTCAGGGCAGTTACCCCTCCTCCATCCCCTGGGTTAGTGGAGTTACCGCGTTGAATGGCTTGACTCGATTTTGAGGGGGCAGTTTGTGTATAGAGATCAGTGTTTACGCGTCCTTGCCTTTCGTTCATATAATTCGGATGCGCAGACATCCATCCACAGAACATTTCTCATTCTGACCTCTCCCTATAATCACATCTGGACAAAATAGCATAAGGCACCATCACATATAACATGCTTAATTTTTTTTACATGAAAAAACTGTATACATAAGAAGAGAACGTTTTGCAAAAATCATTATTCACATAGGCTAACAACAACGCTAAACATTTTCCACAAAAGCGACACAAAGAAACAGACAAAACAAAACAACAACAAAAAATTCCCTTTAGAAACGTTTTTATTAATGTTCACAAATATACTGCGTTTTTATGCATATTTTAGTATTATAAGAAAACAGTTTTTTTTTCGCTCCATGAAAGTCAAAAAAGAAAAGTCAAATCTAATGGAGAAATGATTATTTTACCAAATGAAATAGATAAAATATCTATTTCAAAGGGTTAGATTTTATCATTATATTCTCCACGAACTGCAATAGGCCTAAATTGCAGTTAAAACACGGTAAAGGTATTGACAGCCAGTCACCGGTACCTCTATCGTAAAATGTTACGGTGAAATTATCGTATAAAACTACTTTTGACAATGTCGATCTATATTTTGTTCGATCTTGGAACAAAACCCAGGAAATGATATTCGAATGGAATGGTTTAACGCGCCGAAGGCGCGCAGGGACGGTATGGGGAACAAGCCCCTTTCGACCCTCGTTGGCTGTATAATTTTGTCATGTCAGAGCGTGGTAGAGGAGGGAAAGAGTAAAGGTGTTCAGCGGCGTCTGTGTCTCCTGCGGAGGAGGATGTGTTGGAGAGATAGATGTTGGTGGCGTTGTTGGATCTGGAAGATTAGTAGGTTCCTTGGTAGTGAATGGCCTGATCCTAGCAGCTGTTTCTTCTTGAGATTTCCTGGAGTTATTTAAATATATTGTGAGGATTGTCCTGACTGATTGTGCTGGGAACTTTCTGGATACATAGAAGCTATATTCCTCTTGGGCTTTGGCTCGGATGTTGTCGTCCTCGATCTCCTCCCCAAGGAATGCCTCCGCGGACTCCGGGAAGCTCTCCTCCTGGTCGGACTCCTGGTCCAAAGCTGGAGAAGCAAGAGCTGGAGGGGTGGAAGGTGCGTCATCTGAGACAGCTTCCTGCACCGTTGACAGAGCATCCTCCTCCATCTCCTCTTCAGATGAGGAGTCTGATGAGCTGGAGAATGAACTGTCGCCTGACGACTCACAGTGCTCCGGACCCTCCTCCTGGAAGGGGGTACCGGGCTGGACAAGGGTTGTTCAGGGGTGACAGGGGTTGCCCGTTTGACGCCCTCACTTGCCTCCTTCTCTTCCTTTTCCTTCTTCTTCTCCAAGAACTCCGTCATTCGGCGGGCATCTCGTCGTCTGGCGAAGGGTCCCTTCTTTCTCGTTCTGTTCTTCTTCTTGGTGGCTGTGCGACTCCGGCGGCCTTCATTCTGCTTATCCGTGTCACTAGGAGGGTGACCAGTGTGAGGGAAAATCCCCTCACGAAAGGTGCTACACCTCTCCGAGGACGACGGTTCAGATTCTCTGTCAAAATTTACTGTCAGGTGAATTTTACCCTTGAGCACCTGGATACTCCAGGTGGTGGCAAGGGTAGCCTTCACTCTAACGAGTGTCTCTTGGATTACAAGTGGGAGCTCCATTGTCAAGTTGTTAGCACCTCGGAGTCCAAGGTGTGAATGAATGTTTCGATGATATTTGTTTCAAATGATATTTGGATTCTATTCATGATATATACGAGAAGGCTGTGAATTTTGCCACACAGAGTAGACTAATATCTTTGACACTTTACCCAACGTAACGGCCAAACAAAACCGGTCAGCGTTATTCACAAAAATTATGACCCCCCTTTGGAACGAACCTATGTTTTTGAGACAAAAAATTAGTTATTCAAGAATTTCTTTTGCAAGTGTCGTCTGCTTTTCAAGTTTGGTAAAGGGTTAACCTACAGTTGTACGGTTGCAGGTGAAAGATATTAATTAGTCCACCTCATACAATTATGGACTTTTGTTGTGGTGAATATAAGTTTTGAAGGTTCATATCACATCATATTTACCACCACAAAAGTCCATAACTGGTTTATTATATACACCATCCTAAAAAAACCCAATCTTCTATTTGTCAATTAAAATTTCATTTATATGAACCAGAAATACTTGTATTTAACAATAAAATAGTTATCATCTGCAGAATAACATAACAATAAACAATGTTATAGAGATTAAGTCGAGTGAAATAGAACTAGAGAGGAGATTTCCAAAATCTATATTTAGAAAGTTGATATTCACTGGAAAACCGGTGTACATGGATTTTTGAGTACCAGTCACGTGTATAAGATCCAGCCACTAGAAATGTGGTTATTTTAAAAGTATATAATAATAAAAATTGACTCTTCTAAAACAAGATAACTTACGGAATGGACGATGTCATATTGCAAAAGCAGGAATTAAAGAGTTGAAGAACGTGTTCGTTCTGAATACTACAACTTTGTTCAGCTGTACATTCACGAATAGAGATGAGCAATATTCCGAAAAACCGAACCGATACTGATACCAAGGGGATACCGAAACACAGAAACAAACCATTCATTGAATATTGAAACCGTCTGCATTCAGCTGCATTGTCAAATTGTCTTTCATTCGCTATTTATAAGGCATCGCTGAGGATTGATAGCAGTTAAAGAGTTTATTTTCATGAAAAAAGTGACTGATTTTCTTTCAAGTTTTGTTAACCTTTAGGACTACAACCTGTACAGCCATGCCCAGATGCTGAAAAGTGATTTCTAGTCAAGTGTTGGCTGCCTGTTAAGGCAACCAAGACTTGACTAAAAATTACTGCACAGGTGCCTTTTCTATGTTGTCAGTACGAATTCTGATAATGATAGGTTATGGACACCTGCCCTGAGATCGCAATCCCTGAATAGGTCTTTAACCCTTTACCCAATGCAGACGATATCAAAATTTATTATTTTAAATAGAATTTTTAAATTTTTTTTCAGAAACTTTCAACAAAACCATATCATGTGACCCCTCGTTGGAACGAGCTCGACGAGCTCGTTCCAACGAGGGGTCACATGATATGATTTTGTTGAAATTGTTTTGATAAATACTATTTTTTCAACTGCTGAATTTGCATATTACGCGGGCGGATGCGGCCGATTCGTTGGGTAAAGGGTTAAAGGTTATGGTTTATTCAGGACAAGTCGCACGATTGCTGTAGACATGATTTGTGTTGACAAAAGAATGTCAGTGTTGAGCTCTTTGGCAGTGGCATTTGTGGCGCTGTTGTAGAATGATACAAGGACAACTTATTCTATATTTCCCTGGAATGAATTCCGCTTCGGTACTATCAGTAAATCTTAGTCAAGTCAGATACCGAATACGAAACCGATACCGCGATATACTATCCTAAAAATATCGAACCCGCGATATCGAACTCAAAATTCTATCACCGGAGCGTGTACAGACCATGATAAACTTTCGAATCAAAAACACAAACTTGCTGTTATTATATTGGATTCAAAATCTACTATTCGCATTTTGTCCAATTTAATTTCAATTGTTTCAAACTTGGCATATTTTCTTCATTCGTCGTGTGACAGCAAGCCCCTCTTATAGAAGTTGTTAACAAGTTGCCTCTGTTCATTGTTTTCCTCCATTGTTTAAGCTCTATTCACTAAGTTAATAAGGCATATCATTAAGACCCAGTGAAAGCTTACTTTAATCTTTATATCAAGTAAACTTGTTACGACATGACGCATTTATTATATTGTATTTATAGCCTTGATCACAAGTAAGAATTCAGTTATAGTTTGGATTTCCAAACGTTACTCTGCTTCATTTTATTGGGAAATCCCATGAGCTATTGCTGTAAAATTGTTCGGATATCCAACAAGTCCGGTTATTAAATGTTGATTGCTGTTAGATATTTGGAATACCAGATTCGCTATTAAATTGTTATCATCTTGAATTTGTCTCCGAGTCATCAGTTGAACACTATTGTTTCACAGCAGATATCGACGATCGTTCCCCACGGTCATAATTCCAATACCGCCCATCTCTCTTTGAACGAACACTCCTCTCTACCTTTCCTTATGATGAAACTTTGAGTTGTAACAGTCATTACCGTAATCTTCACGGTAAAAGTAACAGTAACTGGTTTCCAGTACTTCTACCGTAATTGTAACGCTAATTTATTACAGTGTGGGGCGAAACCCACACGTCGCAACCAGGGACGTCGGATACGCGGGGGCAGCTGCCTCCCTGCCTTCATACCACGGAGGCGAGAGATGGGTAGATAAAGCCCTTCCCAGGTTCATCACTCAATTTTTTCAATGATTTTTTCTCGAAGTAAAGTTAAAATACACCCCAAATGCGTTCTGGGAACTTTCAAAATTCAATGGGAGAGGTTGAATGGAGGTTCCTTCCTCTCATTGGGGGCACCTCTTCTCAAACTCCCCCATCTCGGGTCTTCGGCCTTCGAGATATGCATCCATCAGCATGTTATGGCGGGGCTGCTAGTGGGAGTAAATGCCCTGTTCTCGAGGTTTGACCCCTCCCCCCGCCCCGCGACCTGAAGTGCTTCCGACACCCCTAGTAGCAAATCTGATGATTTCGTTCCTCAAACATTACCTTGTTTTATGACCGACATCGCCATGTAGTCAAATAGTTCTCAATTTCTATATTTAGCTTTCATTAACAAAACAAACATCAAATAATTGTGTTAGCTCTACTTTGCAACTGGAGAGAACACATATTATCTACTCTGGTAGGACATAAGAAAATGGGAGCCCCTATGTTGCTTAACCCTTTACCCAACGTAACGGCCAAAACCGGCCAGCGCTATTCTCAAAAGTCGCCAATTAATTTTCAAAATATTTTCATTTTTTGTCTCAAAAACATAGGTTATGACCCCTCGTTGGAACGAGCTCGTCGAGCTCGTTCCAACGAGGGGTCATAACCTATGTTTTTGAGACAAAAAATGAAAAAAAATAATTATTCAAGAATTTTTTTTGCAAGTGTCGTCTGCTTTTCATGTTAGGTAAAGGGTTAAAAGGATAAGGTGCCGCCCCAAACCACTATATTTCAGCGATCTGAACGTAGTGGCTACCACATACCAAGTACCAAGGGGGTAGCCGCTACGTTCAGATCACTAAACTACTAGAGGGTATACAAAATAGGATGCGCAGCATCATCCGAGCCACGTAGCGGCGAGATGGGGCCGAGCACAAGACAAGAGGGGGCACCCCCTCTCGCTGGAAAAAAATTGAAATTCGAGACAAAAAAACCGCTGTTTCCTTGACTCTGAAGCCGTTTGTGTTCATAATTTATAAGTTCTGAAAGACATTAATAATTAGGGGAGACGGCATGACTAAATTGTGTGTGTATGTGGGGGGGGGGGGGGGGGGGGGGGGGGGGCACTGACCCCAACCAAGGTTGAAGGGCACGGAGCTGGAGAAAAGTTTTGTAACATAAATTTAAACTACCCAGAAAGCAAGCACTACATTCATAAACTTTCTCTTTTATGGAGTTTTTCTCTTTTATTTTTTAATTCAAATATGTCAAAAAATTATTTCTCCCCGTTTTGGTATACTTGTTAAGGAACGTAGACCTCTATTCATTTTATTAAGGGCGTATTTATTTTTAAGGAGCGTATTTACATTTCAAAATAAGTGGTCAGGTTTCTCTGGCTAACCACTGAGGCGTTTTTACGCTGTCCCAAATTACCACATCCAATTTCGGATACCCATATTATGTTCATTTATGATGCATCTTGATATATTCCGGTTTCGGTATGAGGACGGGTCTAACACGAATTCGGATAGGAGTATTTCCGAAACCGATCAGCGAGCACTATTGCTTTTGCGGTTTCCGGTTTCACCACTATTTTCATGATCGCCGCTGGATCGAATTGAGCGCACTTTTCAAATGATTTTTTTTAAAATGAAAAAACAAAAAGGCTGTCGTATTTTTGCAGAATCTCGATATCAATGGGACCAAATCGTTATCATTTGTGACTAATTGTGGCAGAAATATATTTTTAATCATGTTTCTTGTCATAATCTTTGATTACGAACAGCACTTGTAATCACAATGGAATAGTTCGCATTTCTCCAGCGAGTTAATATACCTGTCACGTGGGTTATATATTGTTATCGTCATAAGCGAAATCGTATTTTTAGCGTAAAAACGACTCTGGGTATAACCCTCCTTTCATCTTCTGAGATCAAATGTGGAGGATTGGAATAAACCGAGAGAAACCGAATGGGGCGAAACCAGGGGGGCCAATACTGTGAAACTTGACAATTGTGTTTTCTAGAATTGTATTTTCTAGTTATGACTTTAAATGGGTTACAATGAACCACTAGCATTTTCAAAGATCTGGCAATTTGCCAGTTGGCAAATTGCCATATCTTTTGAAATGCTAATGATTCATTTTAGTCTGTTATGTTAATAGGTAGAAAAAACTATTCTAGAAAATACAATTGTAAAAGTTTTGTAGTGTTGGCTCCAGGAGAGTTTCTGAAAAAAATAATGTCAGTGTTTGTCAGTGCTGTAATTATCAACTAAGGTCACATGTAACAAACACTTAAATTTGGTTATCCTTCAAAATACTGCAACCTGAAAATCGCACTTAATCATTGCCGTCCAGAATGAAAAAAAAACTCACACGCAAAACAATTGCTGTTGCTTTTGCTTTTAGATTTCTGTTAAAGAAGATAACGTATACAGGCATCCAGACAACGTTTTACTCTTCCGAATCCACTCTTGATTTCGTGGTATGACTCACATGTTTTGACAACTTGTAACCACAAAGTCCGACAAAATCATTGGGCCGCACTATGCAAGGCTTCTCAACAATTCTACCATTAATTTCAAAACCTCCCAAACTCAAGTATCTCCCAATATTTTTAATAACCCTTTCCACACAGGTGCTCTCAATGGGTAGAAAAGAACCTCCAAAATAGAACGGAGGATCAGTACACCCCCCCTCCCCCAACACAAACAAGACCCGCCCATTCCCAGTCACCAGAGGTATGTAAAACCCTCCAAAATAGAAATAAGGATCAGTAATAATTTAATCCCTCAGCCCTTTTTGCCCCAAAGGGCTGAATGATTAAATTATTATTGACCCCCCTCCCCCAATACATAAAGCCTCGCCCAATCCCAGTCATCAGTATTAGTATTCAAATATGTCCCCCGGAAGAGGGATTTCACCATCCCAACCCACTCCACCCGAGGATAATAATAGTCTCAGCAATAAGGATTTAACCTTTTACATAATTGAGCAAAAGCCGACATTTGCACAAAAACTTGCTTGAATAACTAAATGTTTTTATTCAGTTTTGTCTAAAACAGCTTGTGATTTCTCATTTGAACGAACACGAACTATGTTTTGGGAGGAAAATAATCTGTTTAAAGGGGTAATAAGCCGCGATTTCCAAAAAAAACCCCAAAAAAACTTGACCATTTACCAAAAGCACAATTTCCATTATGCACAAGTACCTTCATGTTGTAAATATTATTCGCGTGAAAGCATCCGATTTGATTATATAAATAAATTTACTCGAAGGCGAGAATTTATTGGATAATTGAAAAAGACTGCCTGCGTTTTTCACTCCGAACTGGTTCAGCACAATACAAACTGCAATATCATTTTCTGTGTTCGGCGTCATTTGCTTTTGGAAACACGTGTTCTATTTATAGCGCAAATGTCCATGTAAGTTGATTGGGGTTGTCGTTGTCAATAAATGTGGTGTGATTTTTATTGGAAGCGTGAGTGTGCCTTATCAAAAATAATGCATAGTCATTGATGTAATAATGCCAGTTCTTGATAAAATAATGCACAATTGTTGTTCGTGAAGGGCATTCATTGGGACCACATGGAAGGTAAAATTAAAAAAAACAAAACACGTGTATTCAGAAATTATGTCACGTTCTTGTTAATTTCCGATGATTTTCGGACAACGCTGTTTATATCTTCACAGTGTCGAATCTTTGGAAATTCGTCGGCATTAAAAGTTCTTTTAATTACGTATTTAAGTAATTTCCCGTTGCTTCTGATATCTTACACTTTGCACGCAGTGGTTATTTTACACGATAGTTCAATTACGAGCAAAATCTTATAGTCTATATTTTTTTCAATTACCAGCTTATTGTCCCTTTCACCCTTTGGACACTGAGGTATCTTCCATGTTAGTTCAGTGGCAGCAATTGGAAGAGTCCATACTTATATTTTGGAGGGTAGATCAATTAATATTTCCAGCGTGCAGCCTTAAGGCTTTTATATTAAAAACATTGTTCGGTCTGCTCCACACATTTATTTAGCAGCCACCCCACTTAATGAGATTATGTCGTATCATGTTCCTCGAATGGAAAATCGGTCTTTCGGGTTCAAAGGGTTAATTATGCAAGGAAGCAAAAGCCCTTATTATGCCTAAACGAAATGATTTGAGGATGCGAAACCTTTTCCTGTTACCACTACTGTCTTTTGGTCTCCGTTGGCCGCAACCTTGTGTTTCCAGGTAGAATCTTGAACAATATCGTCGATTGCAGAGGTGCAAATCTTATCAATTTAGCCCATTGAACTCCTAAGACTGATTTTCCGCCAAGGCATAATTTCGTCCCATTTCTGTCTTCTTATAAGAGGTCTATACACGGGGCATTGATGATAAAATAATAACTGCTGTCTGCAGCCAGACGGCTGCAGACTGCACTTATTATTTTATCCTCCATGTATATTAATATTGGACTGACCTGTCTCACTGTAAGTTTACACAAAGGCGATACCAATCCAGAAAACGAGGGTTCGGAGGGTTAAACGAATACCGTTTTGATTTTATGTAGGATTTCCTGCCTGAGACTTGCATTTTAACACTGGGTGAAAGAGGGAAACAGTTAACAAACCTTTTCACAAACTACTGATGAGAGGGATTTAATGTTTGACACAGAACATCTTTGTAAGGGTGATTTACAAGTGTGTTGAAATAAAGTACCCATTCTCTTAGAGCACTGCGAACTTAGTGCGAAGCTCCAAAATTAGATTTGATTCGATTCGAAATCGTCTAGCGGATGCTATTCGATTTAATTTGCGTCGAGCTAATTCGGAAAAATTTCGAATGGTCGAGTTGTTTTCAAAACCATACTAAGTGTGTTCTCTTGAACTCTTCTTCTATCATCAGGTCTCCTATACAGGAGACCTGATGATAGAAGGGGTTCCGCTTTCAAAATTACTCCTTCGATTCCGTTCTGGAATGTTCCAGTTTTAATTGACTTGCCAAAACAGACGAGTCGCCTTTGAATGTAATATTTGGAGGCTGGCAATATATACTTTTATCAGAAGTTTCCATTTTTACAGCTTGGAGAGCCATCACTGTCTTGTACCGTCATGCAAATCGACTTTTGATAACGCTATCTCCTTTGAAGTTATTAGACGCGCGATGAACGTCGAATTAAGAAGCATGTAATCGTGGAGAATAGACCTATGTCCAATCAGTAGAAAATAAAGTCAAGTTTCCTTTTACTATTTTTAATAAACGAAAAAAGACAGCTCTCGGATCTGTTTGTTGTTTTCGTTCATTAAAAGTATTAAAGGGAAACTTGTCTTTTTATGGCAAGCTAATTAGAAGCAACGAGTTCAGAGATAGTCCGCCATTAAGAATATCTATCTACATCACACCTACCACCACCAAGCGTCCACATAGACTCTTTGTTTAGCGAATGTGTTTTTATTGTAAGTTACAAGTTTTTATTCTTCCCAGGAAAAAGCTTTCAGCAAATCTCACCTCCTAGATTTTCAAATTAATGGAAAGGACGATGTCTGTATTATATGTCACGATGCGCGCGCTTTGAAAAAATGAAGAGAAAAAAAGTTACGAACGAAAAGACTGTCAAAAGGACGTTTCGTTTTCTTAGTTTTAAAAGTGGTTTCAAAAGCGAATAGTAGTCAAATCTTCAAATTTATTGAGTGAAAAAAAAAATGAAAAAAGTCAGGATCTGTATTTTTATAATCCAGTACCTGAAATGTCTGACGTTTATGAAATGGTGCGCGCATCGATGATACAACTCCACTAAAGGCTAAAGAAAATTAATCTTTTGATTCTCGGGCACCAGCGCATTCGTTTTTTTCGGCCCGCGTTCGTCATTTTTATTTTGGAGGCGAAATTCAAAATATATAAAACTATCATATTTTGTGATTTTAGCGGTATCACATCGCGATTTGCAATGTAATATGTCGTATACATTCATACAGAGTTGTTATTCTCTTCGCGAAATGCTACACGATGTATATACAAAATAAATATTTATTTAACTGGTTGAGAGCTAGATTAGTTTTAGTGGTCTAAATTTGCTCATCAAAATTGTTTTATTACAAATTATTGGAGAGTGCCAACAGGCACTCTCCGATAATTTGTAATAGAACAAATTTGTATATACAAACTATTATTTACTTTTGACTGAATACGACGAAACATGGGTACGAAAAATACTGGCTTTTGCACTGGTACCCTCGTTTTTTGAAAAGCCTGATTCTGGCTTCTAGCACTCAACTCCTTATTATTTTTTATCTCCATTTTAGTTGTTCTATATGGTTGTGTGTTGTATGATAACTGTTACAAAAAAATCGCGACATCGACGCCGTAGCTGCGACGGGTGGTGCAATCTCAAATAATTCTAAGTTCATCAAGGGCCATAACTCCAAGAAAAATATTTGGAACAACACATGCATTGAACAGTGGCTAGACATCAATAAGATACACTTCCATGCCAAATATAAAGTCATTCCATCAAGTATTTCAAAAGTTATTGAGTTTTGAAACTCGTTAGTCACAGACAGACCGACAGACGGGCCATAACTCCAAGAAAAATATTTGGAACAACACATGCATTGAACAGTGGCTAGACATCAATACGATACACTTACTTGCCAAATATAAAGTCATTCCATCAAGTATTTCAAAAGTTATTGAGTTTTGAAACTCGTTGGTCACAGACAAACTCGTTGGTCACAGACAGACCGACCGACCGACCGACCGACCGACCGACCGACCGACCGACCGACCGACAGACAGACCGACAGACAGACCGACAGACCGACATTGCCACTTATAGAGCTGGTAGTCGCAGCTAACAACTATCAGCGAAATCAACATGGAAGCTCTAGTATTTAATTTTAGACTCTCACAGCTGGAATTTAGGCAATCGGCGACCTTTCCATCAGGAATAAAAAATAAAAATAAAAACCGCCCTCCCTCATTCGTTTAAAAAAATGCCTGAGACTCAATTATTTAATTTTGTTTGGACTAACATTTCGAAATTTTAATCTTTCTATAAAATTCCCACACCTTTCGTATTAAATTTACTGACAGCTTCGGAAAATAAAAGGGAGCTAATTTTTTCGTAAATCTCAACCCAATGACAAAAATTGTCCAGCCATGCGTGAGAATCGATTCGAGGATCGACATTCTCTGCTCAATTCGAGTCGAGCCAAAACTGAAATTCGCAAGGTCCTACCCTCCCTCCCCAAGGTCCTACCCTCAAAATTCAATGAGGGTATGAGGGATAATAAATGAGGACTCACTGAGGGCTTTTACATAGCCCTCATGGCCTCATACGACAAAAAAGGGATTCCATAGCCACAGGTGCTTTGCAAAAATGGGATTCCATGGGATATGGCCATTGGATATAGTCTTTTGTTATACACAAGGGAGATAACCCTGCATACAGATTATGGGAAATCAAGCAATCTGATTGGTTAGTTATTATCTAGATAAATGAAACAACAAGAGTACTTAGAATAGGGTCAGAACTAACAAGAACAGGCCAGAAATTGCTAAATATAGCAATAATAAGGCAAACTGTTCCAGTTGATAGGCTCTTCTACGCTACTGAGTATACTCTAGAATAAAGGAACATGGCCAGATAAACGAAAACTATTGCATATATAGATAGAAGCAGAGAATTCTGGAAGATTTTTGAAATAATACAAGATGTCGGATTGCTTGTTGTAATTAGATTTACTCTTCTACCACAAAGGAACATACCCTCCGAACATACCCCTGTCCTATTGTAGGCCTTAGGTAACATAGCAATCACGTGCTACCATAGAAACCAAGATGGCGGCCTCCAGAATAAAAAATGGACGACGGAAACACGTATCACCCTAACAACACGCGCTGCGCATGCTCACTAACACCACGTATCACTATAGAGATGACGTCACAAGATGGCCGCTCACGCGGGTTACCATGACAACACAACATGGCGCCACTAGGTCACGTGACATGACGTCACTTCCGCGGTCATCCACCGGGGTCATCCAACCTTTCCCTCAAATGCACCTGACATACTACTTATAGCGTGCAATTACGCCATCAGATTACTGTAGCTTGAAAACATGCAATTTTCATTGCTTGAGAGAAAGGAGTTGTTTTATGTATACATGTCAACATGTAGTACAAACTTGGCCCAATAGGCGAGCAACCCTAAAATCATATAACGCCATCTGGGAGCCAAGTTTGGATAAGTCAACATGGTAAGCTTATAGTGATCGCATTTTGATTGTACTTACCCCAGGCCCAGAATACACCCGAGTCCCTAAAATACATGACTTTTTATGCTCAGTTGTGAATTCACAGATGCACTAATTGAGAACTTAGTGGCAGTCGAGCATCGTAAATCAAGTTTGCCACAGCAGACGGGTGTATCATCAAGTGTGTGGCATTTGCCCAACAGGGCATACACAATTTGGGAGAAAAAACTTTGCGGGAGATTAGCATTAACCCTTTATCCAACATCAACATAACGGCCAGCGCTATTCAGAAAAATTACCATTCGATTTTCATTATTTTTTTTCATTTTTTTTTGTCTAAAAAACATAGCTTATGACCGCTCATTGGAACGAGCTCGTTCCAATGAGGGGTCATAAGTTATCGTTTTAGCGCAAGACCTGAAAAAAATAGCTATTCAAAAATTTTGTTTGCAAGTGTCGTCTGCTTTTTATGTTTGGTAAATGGTTAACGATTGTGTCTGGCAATCACACATCAAATTGCAGTTATGTTGGTCAATTGTATCATGTTTCCGGTTCGAATTTTTAGTTCTTGAACAGCCATCACTGTCATCATAAAAATCGACTTTCGATTGTAATTTATGTTGGGCAAAATAATTTTTTGTCCGAATTATTGGTTCAAATTGCAGCTATGTTGGTCAATTCTGTCAATATTAATGTCGAGTAGAATTGTCCAACGAGTTCGCGACGAAGTCAATGTCTGCGAAATGATTGGAGGGGGTTACACACCGTTCCACATTCCCGGATTTACGGCCATACTTCAACATTGTTGGTGATGAGAGTATTCTTAAAAAAATTCTTCCCGCAAACAACAGAAGGTTTATCACTATAACGGTACTTTTATACACGAAGGTGGCCGATTGGGGGTGTGGGCCCGATTTGTCCTGGTTGTGATGCCTCAGGTCCCGACTGAGAAAATCTTCCAACTTCATCATCAAGGCATGCCTTCGGCGAAGGCATGCCTTGATAATGTAGTTGGAATATTAGTGGGAGGGATTTAGTTAAAGAAAACTCAAGATTTTTTTTGGTGGATACTTGTGGATAAAGAAAATATACACGCAGTAGTTGTGGCACAACTTATTTGATTAACAACCACTGTACTGGTACTCCAAGGCCAAGTCAGACAAGGCCCCCCCAACAGCCAGAATCGGGAACTACAGTCCTCCATTTGTATGTTCGACTATCTGCTTGTAAAAAATAAGTCCATTTATCAAATCAAGTCTCGTAAGAGTTTATTGCATTCGAATATGTCCCGACTGGAAGAGGTATTGGGGGGGGGGGGGGGGGGGGGCTATCATACCCCCAACTTCTTGCATATAGGCTATATGTATAATAGTTTATTCGACTGAGAAACAGGAAGTCTTTGAAGTATTTCTTTGCAAGTATTCTGACAGAATTGTGTCACACAAAAAAGGATGCCGTCTTCAAGCACTCAGGGATGGATGTGATTTGTTCCCCGATCTCCTCGATCAATTGCGTCAGTTTATAATTACGATAATTAAGCTAAATTATGTTTACAAATGTCATTCTCGAACTTCACATGGCAGTTGGGTGGACATCCTGGTAATTAAGGAAGCATACATCAGCAATATCCTGTGGAATTTTACTATATAATTGTATATAATATCGCTGGCGATTGCCGTGTGATTGTGGTCACGTGAGTTCAGAAGTAAATCTTAAAAACTATGCCTCTGGTTATTCGCTTTTAACACTTTACCAACGCACACCGATATTGGGAGCGCCGCGTGTCAGTGGTTAGAGCATTAGACTTCAAACCAAAAGATCCACGGTTCAGATCAGCGGTAACTGCGCTGTATCTTAGGCACAGCACTTAATCCCGATTGCCCACGTGCTGGCACAATGGCTCTGTGTGCTAAGGCGCACTGCTGCGCATCGATGGTGCACCTGCCTTCAACCAATGCTGATCCTGCTGCGGAGTTAGTGCTCTGGGGGGTCTAATAGTTGCCCAGCGCTGCTCGGTAGTCCTCCCCGGGTACGCCGGCGTCCCCCCACCCGTAAAACTGTTCGTCACGAGGCGACGACTCTGGTTGTTTAAAGTGTCGTTAAACACCAATAAATAAATAAATAAATAAATAAATAAATAAATAAATAAATAAATAAATAAATAAATAAATGAGAGCAACGCGTAGCAAATGCTCCCGATGTCATAGCACTATATCGAATTGGCTACACGCTAAAAACTAAAGTGCTAAAAACTACACTAGAAGTGCTGTATTTAACACTTACTAAGTGCTGAACTAGCACTTTGTTCAAGTGTAGATATCTCAGAACTTTACAGGTGTTACAATAATACCACTTCAAGCACTTGACAAGTGTAATGTCGCGACACTTAAAAGGAAACAACGCAGATGACGCGAATCAGGCTCGAACTCTCGAGCCTGATCCGCGTCATCTGCGTTGTGTCCTTATAATTATGTACCCACCAAGCGCAAATCAAATTATGGACGATTCTGGAAGAACCACCAATGCTAGACACATGGGAAGTGCCATCCATTCAAGTTTCAGATGTCTGACGATTGTAATGTCTAAGTGCTTAAAGCATTGCACTTTGAGTGTTAAAATCAAACCCTAAGAGTTAGAATGGGTTTAACACGTTGAAAGTGTCAGTTTTAACACTTTAGTTTTTAGTGTGTAGCCAGACCAAAATCGAAAAAAAAAGCATTGTCTTGTCATCCACAAGTAACCTAAAAAATTTAATTTTGATCAAATAAGTGGTTTCCAAATCCAACATGCAGTGAATACAATACAGAGGTTGAGAAAAATTGTCCAAGTCGAAAAAGGGCCATAACTCTGGCAGAATTTATTGGACGGAACCCGTTCATTATGCATATCCATTCCCCCCATGCAAACGACATCAAAGTTTGTTCTTTGATGATTATTTTTTAAATTTTTCAGACATTTTCAACCAAACCATATCACGTTACAGCTCATTGAAACGACCTCTTTCCAATGAGGAGTCACATGATATTGTTTTGTTGAAATGTTTTAAAATTTATTTTCAACTTTTCAATTTGTATCTTACATGGAAGGATACTGTCGATTCATAACGTATGGGGCTTACGAAATTTTTAACGGACGTAACAACTGTTATTTATGTCCAGTTTCTTATTCGACACTCGTTATCAACCGATTTTATCAGTTGATAATAAATGTCGAATAAGGAACTGGGAATAAGTAACGATTGTCACGTCCCCTCTTTTTCGTATTTTGCTTGTGCCGCTTAATGTTACTCAGCTTTGCGACTGTGCCAGGTCGCCTAATAAATCTTCAAAAATTCACCCGACGAGCCAATATGTTATTCTCGTTTTCTTGACCTCTCATCCAATACTTTTCTGATTAGGCCGCTTGTAACACTCAATGATCGGATAAGAAATTTTGATATCCTGCGAGGTGGATAGAAAGTTATTGTTTGTTTTGGTTTTTTTTTGTCGTTTGCTCGCGCTACTTGATGATACACGTCTTTGCGACTGTGCCAGGTCTCCAAAAAATTCTTCAAAAATACAACTGACGTACCAGTGTGTTTTTCTTGACCCCCTTCCCCACACCACTTCCATCGTCACGGAACGATTCAGTACATTTCTGACTCACAGCACGCAGTGATAAGATCCGAAGTTGATCAAGGGGCAGTGGCGGATTGGAGGGGGGGGGGGAGGAGGGGGGGGGGGGGGCTTGTGACAACCGATGATGTTATAACGCCGCATAATGTTACACCAACGCATAATGTTACAAAAATGTAGTAAACATCCGATAATGTTATAAACTTCGCATAATATTATAACTTTTTTCAACCCGTTATGTTCTAAAAATCGACGCATAATGTTATAACTTATTTCAACCCGTTATGTTACAACAAATTAACCGATAACGTTATAACTTCTGTATACTAATTCCGGTTACAGCTATTGTAGGGCTCCAGGGGCAGGGACGCCCCCTCCCCCTTCTACTTTATCTCCGAGTTAAAAAAAAAACACTTTCATAATAAACCAACCACTATTGTAATAAACCAATTTCTGTGATAAATTACGCGGCCATTATATGGTCGGACATTAGGTAAGGATACTATCCTATATTTTAAGGATACTAAACCCACGGAATCCCCCTTTTCGTCGTATGAAGCAATGAAGGCTATGAAAATGATCACGATGCGCGCAAAATCATACGTATCAAAATGAAAGCTATGAAAATGAGCACAGTGAGTACCTCTTCATACGTCTCATACCCTCATTAAAGATACTATACTACCTTTATTTGGGAGTGTTTCGGGAGTGTTTGGGTCAGTTTTCTGAAGATTGTCGGGTTGGTTGGATTAATTCGATATCTATTGTCTGGTTGTTAGGGGTGAGGCGGAGCTCGTGTCCCCATAACAACACGCACTACGCACTCCTACCACCTATTATCATGATAATGACGTCACAACATGGCCACCCACGTGCACTATCATGACAACCCAACATGACCGCCCAGTCACGTGACATGACGTCACTTCCGGGGTCCTGCCCCGGGGTCCTACAAAATGGCTCATTTTCAACATACATAACTACTCAACACCATCACCAACACCGCCACAACATCAACACAATTCCTCTTCCACAACCTCCTCCTCCCTATACTGCCTGTTCTAGTGATTCCGCCTTTTCCAGAACCTGTAATCCCAAATTCATCACTTCCACTTCTTCCAATATATCCACCATCTATATTATCATACCGTCTAGCAGGGGCGCGGTGGCGTTGTGGTAACCGGTTCTCGTCAGATCACCGAAGTTAAGCAACGTCTGGCCCGGTAGGTCCTCGGATGGGAGACCGTCTGAGCGATCGATTCGGACTCCCGCGTTGTGTCCTTGGGCAAGGCACTTAACCCCGATTGTCCACATGGGGGCACGATGACGCTGTGTACTAAGACGTGCTGCACGTCGACGGTGCGCATGTCTTCAACCAATCTAACCCTGCTTGTGCTGCAGTGCGGAGTTACGATGTTGGGGAGCTGGCAGCTGCTCGTCGTTGCTCGGTGGTTCTCTCCGGGTACTCCGGCTTCCTCCACCCGTAAAACTGTCACGGTCATGATTAGCCATTGTGCATAAGTATGTGACCTTAAACACCAATAAATAATAATATACCGTCTAGCACTACTCCCTTATAGCATTCTCAGATAGCCTTCTCTGCACAATCACCCTGATGTACTAATCCATGACCTCCTCTCTTTCTCAGCCTAATCCCTGCCCACCCCTTTCAATCCTTCTAAACCCCATTCCTCTTCCTACCCAGTCTCGCATCTTATTCTTGTTCCGTGCGACACTACCAACCCGCCACATCCACAATATTTGCCTCGCTCCATCCAACTTTTTGACCTCTTTAAACTCCACCTCATTTTTGTTCACTGTTAGTTGTTAAAATGTCAAATTAATGAACAATAAGATATTCTTATGACTAAAAAATATGCGACAAATGAGTTTTAGATGCCCCAAAACAAGCAGAAACAGAGGCATTTGCCCATCTCCAAAGGCGTTAGGGGATTATGGTACACTACATTGCAGGAAGCGGAGACTACATGTTGGTAAACGTACCAACCGGATAAAAAAGCACCCCTCCCCCACCACCCCCGCCTTCACCATGTTGGGCACTGGATGGTCATGGTAATGACGTCATACGATTGAGTTACCAGGATAATCCGTGTCTATGTAACGTGACCAGGTCATTCTATGATAAATCCCCGGGAGTTGGGGGGAGGGGGTGTCTCTTCGCCTTAACCGGAGCAGAAACCTTTAGTATAAATATTACACACCTTTATGCGGCAATAAATGGTAAGTGGTAAAGTCCATCCATAATAGCTGTAGCTGGAATTAGTATACAGAAGTTATAACATTATCGGTTAATTTGTTGTAACATAACGGGTTGAAAAAAGTTATAACATTATGCGTCGATTTTTATAACATAACGGGTTGAAACAAGTTATAACATTATGCGGAGTTTATAACGTTATCGGTTGTTTACTACATTTTTTGTAACATTATGCGTTGGTGGAACATTATGCGGCGTTGTAACATTATCGGTTGTAACATGGCTCAGCCCTACCCCATAAACCCGACTGTCAGAGAAAAAAAGTTCTTTGCCTAATGAAATCGTATGATGAAAACATGGAGAAATCATCACAGTTGCAGGTTAACTGGGCCCACCACGAAAAGGTACAGATAAGATCATTGTATAAAGATAGGGCGCTGATTTCGAAGTGATTACCCATAATTAAATACAATTAGGTAAGGCGAGGATGATGGGACACAATGATGGGAGTTATAAAATGCAATTTACCGTCACCGCATGGCAATGAAATTAATAACATGCAACTATGATTATTTATGTAGCGGACGGAAACCCTGCTGCTCAAGATACTTAAGCTGTTTGACAACACTGGCAGGCTTCCGACAACAGAACAATCCTCATACTAAAACCTGGATTCAAAATTTGCCATCATTTTATCAAACTAGTGATGTGAGTCCTGTTAGAATGTAATTGGGTGGTAAATACTCGCATTATTTAGAGGTTATTATTGTATTAGTTTTATATCGGCCGAGATATCGGACGGAGGTAACTTCATATCAGTAGGAGACCGAATAGTACAGGGTTAAGCGGATGGTTCGACGACAATGATATTTCTGACAAACATTGGTCCTCACTTGCCCCAAAGACAGGTCCCCATTAGAATTCCGTTATTATATAGTCGCCTCATATAAGGGTACAGTTTGGAGCTCCCCAACAGCGACAAAAAAATTGAGAGCAGATCCGGTTAACCATTTACCTAACACGAAAAGGAGACAAAATTCTTGAATAACTAATTTTTTCATTTTTTGTCTCAAAAACATAGGTTATGACCCCTCTTTGGTACGAGCTCGACGAGCTCGTTCCAAAGAAGGGTCATAACCTATGTTTTTGAGACAAAAAATGAACAAAATAATAAAAATTAATTGGCGATTTTTGTGAATAACGCTGGTCGGTTTTTGCCGTTATACTGGTTAAAGGGATGGTAAAGCTGAAGAATAGGGGACTTTTCCTTTTATGTAAAAACAACACATTTTTATTATTTATAGTAAAATTGAATATCTTTTGGTCATATTATCGAAAATATGACTAGTAATAGGAAAATACAGAAAAAGGGTGATAAAAATGCTTTGTTTTTACGTAAATGGAAAAGTCCCCTATTCTTCAGCTTTACCAAAGGGATAATGCGATCGTTCTGGATCTCTGTATTCTTATAAGATTAATAGTCTCCCGCGGTGGTGCCATACTTATTTTCCCCCTTTATGGATATTATGGGTCCAGATGTTAATAAAAAATAAAAAGTTATTTCTGATGTAATCTTGGGGTGTATAACATTACCTCTCATGGTAATGAGCGGCTGGTTCATTTGTAATTATTTGGAGATTAAATTTAACCAAGTAAACGTGATACACCCCGTGAACGTGGTTTAATCTTTTAATCGATACGTAAATAACACTGGTACGGAAGAAGCGTCATGTTTTATGGACAATTTCAAAGTTACGATTGAAGTTTCATTTGGTATTTAAATGGTAATTTTACACAATTTAACCATATCGCTGTCACTATCGTACAGCATAACATGCGAACTGAGTTATTCAAACGGTCATTTTTCCCAGCCTGTATTGCTATCTGGAATAATTATTCAGATGCTGTTAAAAGCAGCCCTTCGGTCTATTCATTTCGACGTCTTATATCACGAAGACCAGTCAAACCACCCTCATATTTCAATTTTGGGAAAAGAATAGTCAACGTTGTGCACTGTAAGCTTAGAAATGGGTGTAGTGATCTCAACTCAGATAAATATGAGAACTATTTAATTGATTCTCCTCGTTGTTCGTGTGGGGGCGGTTTTGAGGATGCTAACCACTTTTTCTTCTCCTGTCCAAACTATGACAATATAAGAATTATCATGTTTCAGACCTTGACAAAATTCAATATTACAAGGGTACAGCAGATTTTATATGGCGAAGGTGGCCTCACAAAAAGAAACAATGAGATTATTTTTTCTGCTGTACAGCGATATATTTCAGATTCAAGGAAATTTAACCAGCGTGTTAAATGAGCCGTATGTACGATGCGGCTCTTGATTGCATGGGAGAGGGCGAGACTTCGACTGGGTCACTATTTCACTAACTTCGTAGTCTGAACAAGAACCGCAGTAGTTCATTCCATTTCTGGCCCTTTGAATTTCAGCTTGCCATTAATTTTGATACGCTTTCCGCGTCGCTCGGGGGGGGGGGGGGGTAGAAGGGGGAGGAGGAAGGGAGGGGGGGGGCTGTGGTATCAAGTTACGTGTTATATATGATTTTATTATTATTTTTTCTCTCTCTTATTTTGTGCTTTTTTGACAGTATTTTTGTTTTGTTTTTAACCAATTACTAGTTTTGTTCAGTAATTAATTGTATTGCAGTTGTTTTGCTGTCATGTAAACCTATATGAACTTTATGTATGGGAGAGGAGTGTTTCTAAGTGGTAAGCACTTATACTCCAATCCCTTTTGCGATTTTGTGAGCAAATAAAATATGTTTAAACTATTTTATGAACAACGGGTGGCGAATAAAAACTTATTACACGTATGTTCTTTGAAAAATCCCCATCTACAGCAACACTAAACCATGCGGAAAATGATATACGGAAATCGTTGACGAACTATTTTTAAACAGAAGCGAAATTTCACAGGAATTTTCTGAAAATCGTGCACAGCAATTACAATTTGAATCGCTAGCGATAGCGGGACATCGTCCCCTGAGTTCCAATGTGTTCTATGTGCCAGTAGGCACATAGAACACATTGGAACTCAGGAGACAAATAGTAACGCGGTTTCCCCGAGCAAATTTGGCTGGCGATAAAATGTGTTCTTTTTGTTTACATAGTTTTCAAATGAATTGCCGAGTGTCATTCTAATAATTGTTTTTTTTTTATACACGGGAAGGCGTGTAATAAACACACAACGACTCGCGCGCGTGAATAGTTTATACGATATAGCACTTGTGTCATCGCGGAAGGATAAGACTCTCATCTTATCCTTCCACGCTAGCACTCGTGCCATATCGATTAACCCGTTCACACGCGCGTGTCATTCTGTGTATATGTTGAAAGAAAACGACACACAAGCTATTTTTGGGGGGATGTTTACAGAAATCGGTCAAAATACATATTCTCCCAAGTGCCAAACTTCTTTCGATATATATTTTAGTATACGTAGTTTTCAAAGCGTGTGATGCGACTTAATGTAAGAATCAAAATAAGTTTTTTAAGAAAAAAGGTTGGAGCCAAAATTAAAGAAAATGTTACCATGAGATATGAATGTTCAAAAGGTAAAACCGTTTTACCCTTCAACCTTCATTTCTCGTGAAAACATTTCTATCCAGCACTTTTCATTGGGGGTCTTCACAGCGACTCCTTGTCTTTAGGAAGTTACACGCAGTCACTTGTAAAGCCGACTGGTAGCAAATCGCAAATCAACTAGAGAATGTAACGAACAGTTTACGAACATGGGTACGTACATGGGCGTCAATGTGGGTGATGCTTGGAGGTCGTACTGGTGTTCGGTAGTACCTAACGCAAAAGGTAAGCTTTTTGTAATCCTTTATCTCATGTAACGACCTTAAACGCCCAGCGCTATTCACAAAGAATGCCATTCAAATTGTTATTTTTTCATTTTTGTCACAGAAACTTAGCTCGTACAAATGAGTGGCCATAAGCTACGTTTTATACACTACAAATGAGAACTTTAAGATTTTCCTGGTTATTCAAGAACCTTTTTGCAGTTATCGTCTGCCTGCTACTCGTAATATGTAAGGGGCTAATTTGATAAGATGAACACAAAAACACAGGCACGAAGGAAAAACACCTGATCATAGACAGCTTCAAGAGATCCCAGCTGTCAGTATCCAGACTCCAACGTTGTTAAAACGTCCATGTGGCTGCTGAAAGCCTAAAATTTACTTTATCAATAACTTTTTGTTTGTTTCGTTATTTATTGACTTCAACTGGCGACAGATATATTCTCTGTCTATCTATCTCACAGCATTTACAGCTGGACTGAGAAGTTTGTAAATACATCTAACAGCTTCAGTTCGAACTCCAGAAGCTTAACGGAGTTGTAAAGGAAGTTCTTCCATGAACACCACGCCTCTTTATTTGCGGATATATGAACCAGGGGTGCCAGAAGCAAAATGAGGCGACGGGGGTCAGAAATATTAAAAGGGCCTCGGTCGAGTTCGGGTCGGAAAATGTACCCCTTCCAAGTTTAAAACTGAGACTTAAGGCTATATATGTAAGCACACAAGCCGCCAGTCATATTCTGTAAGGAATTCGACGTTGTTATTGTATGGAACCAGTCTAGCCTTGAAACAGCCCATCGTCTATGTGTAGATTCAATCAACTGGACTATTTAAAGGAATGAGGGAGGGAGGTTTTTATTTTCATTTTCTATTCCCGATGGAATGGACGCCGGTGCCTAAAATCAAGTTGTGAGAGCCTAAACTTAAAATACTAGAGCTTTCATGTTAATTTCACACTGCAAAAAATATAGGTTCTCTTTAGAACCAAAACTGATTCTAATCTTGTCCCTGAGATGGAACCAGTTCTGTTTAAACAGTATTTATTTCAAATCAAACAAATTTATAAAGATTAATATTAAATATTAACAGAATTAAACATAAATTGAGGGGATTTCAGTCGTAAGTTTAGAGCTTATACGAGGTTGTCTCAAGTCATTATTAAGCAAAGGAGATATGAACAGTTGGCATATCGAACCAGTTTTGGTTCTCTTCAGAACCAAAACTGGTTCGATATGTCAACTGTTCAAACCTCCTTTGTTTCGAAATGTTTGGCGACTGCGTTGAATAAGCTCCAAGTTTACTGCTGAATCCACTTCAGTTCATGTAATATTCTGTTAAAATTGAATGCTAATCTTGGTATATTTATTTGATTTGAAATAAATACTGTTTAAACAGAACTGGTTCCATCTCAGGGACAAGATTAGAATCAGTTTTGGTTCTAAAGAGAACCTAGATTTTTTGCAGTGCACTGATAGTTGTTTTTTTGTAACAGTGATCATACAACTCCAAATCAATACAGAACAACAAAATAGAGATGAAAAATAATAAGGAGTTTGAACTGTTTGAGTGCGAGAAGCCTCAATTAGGCCTTCCGAAAAAATGAGGGTACCAGAGCAAGACCCAACATTTTCCTTACCCATGTTTCGTATTCAATCAAAAGTAAATAATAGCTTGTTTATACAAATTTGTTCTATTACAAATTATTGGAGAGTGCCTGTTGGCACTCTCCAATAATTCGTAATAAAACATTTTTTGATGGATAAATTCAGACCAACAAAACGGGTCTAGCTCTCAACCAATTGAATAAATATTTATTTTGTACATATACTATTAAAAAAAAGTAGAGGATATTTGATAAAAGTGAGATATATGAAGAAATATATTTATATTTTCATCAAAAAGTCAGTTGAGGCATTGCACTATGACATCTGGTGAATGATTTCAGCTATAGTTGGGTGCCTGACAAGCACAAATACCAAACACTGAGCTGTAGAAGACATGGACGGTCAGTCAGAGAATTTACCATATTCTGTCCAAGACCTCAATACCTTGTAAATTCTCCTCGGTTCGCGAGACAAGCGCGGATCCGACGTGGAATACTCCTCACCAAACGTCCAATATCGGCTTGACTGATGTTATTCCATTTTTCTTTCCTGCAGTGCAGCGGCGAGTTCCTGGACATTGGTAGTGGGCTGTTGGTGTTGTCGTAGGCGCATGCCAAGCATATCCCAGACGTGATCGATTGGTGAAAGGTCTAGTCTTAGCGCTGACCAAGGCAGTGTAGTGATGTTCTGCTGCTCCCGGAGGAACTCTGTAGTGACACGGGCCCTGTGTGCTCTTGCATTGTCATCTTGGAAAATGAATCGACGGCTGAGACGTCACGCAAATGGCACCACATCAGCTGTTAACATGTTGTCGTACTGCCCCGTGACACGCCCTTGAATGACATGTAATTGTGTTCTGCTTGTCATGGTTATGCCCCCCACACCTTAACCGATCCACCACACAAACGATCGTGCTGCCTAACGGTCACGTCATCGTATCGTTGGTTCCGCCATCGCCACACTCTGTTCCGCCTGTCGTGGTAGTCGAAAGTAAACCTCGATTCATCGGAAATCATGACTTCGCTCCACTGACAATTGTCCCAGCGCTGTCGTGTTCCACACCTTGCTCGACATCCTAGCTCGGTGGTTCTTGCTGCGATGTGACGTTCAGTCAAACGTGGCATTATTCAAGGTCGTTGAGCGTACAAATTCCAGCTGTGCATGCGATTTCGGATCGTCTGACCACTGACTCCACTGATAATTGTCCCAGCGCTGTCACGTTCCACACATTGCTCGACATCCTAGCTCGGTGGTTCTTGCTGCGATGTGACGTTCAGTCAAACGTGGAATTATTCGAGGTCGTTGAGCGTACAAATTCCAGCTGTGTGGGCGATTTCGGATAGTCTGACCACTGACCCGCACATCTGTCGCTCGGTGCAGCTGCTGTCCAATTTCTGAGGCACTTTGATGGCGGTTACGTTATGCTGTGGTTCGGATGAAACGATACTGGTTAGCAGTTGTCGCCCTTGGACGACCTGACCGACGTCTGTCATCAACATTGCCTGTCTGACGGTAGCGTGACCACAACCTGCTAATCATCGATTGAGTAACGTTGAGAATTTGAGCTACTGCAGTCTGTCTGTTGCCAGCTTCCAACATGCCAACGGCATGTAAACGTTCGTCACGTGTCAGTCTTCGCACACCTCAAAAAAAACTATTGATGAACGAGTTTGTACCAAAAAAAAAAAAGAAGAATGAGACCTCCGAAAAAGCCCGTCCAGTACAAATTAAAATTTCAAAGCGTACCCCACAGACGTTAGCGCGGCGCTCGTGCGAAAAACCTGCACGAAGTTTTCGTGGGCCTGTGACATTCATGATCCACACTAAACTTGGTAACATATCGATGTGTCCAATCACGCATATCCATACCATTTTCCGAAAATATCAAAATCTGTTTGGACATCCCCTACTTTTTTTGAAAAGTATATATATGAGAATCATGTGGCATTTCGCGAAGAGAATAACAATATAGTAAAATCCTCTTAATTGAATATCCATTTTGCCAGTGAAAATTATTCAATTAACAGGAGTATACAATTAACAGAGACTTGGTCAGTTTCCTGTGTTCTGGAGGTAAACTGAGCATTTATTCTATTATATCTTGTTTGACAGAGCTCATAGAGCTCTGTCAAACAAGATATAATAGAATAAATGCCTGTATTGGATGTAGTGAGGCCAAAAAGGTTGATAAATTAGGGGAATTTGATGCGTGTCACAGTAATTTTTTCGACATATTACAAAAATGTATATACAATTAACAGGAGTTTACTCTACAACCCATATGCAATTAACAGATCAAATTTATGCTGAAGGTATGGTAAATGGTTTTGTGTTTGAAAATTATATTCAATTAACAGGGATATACAATTAAGAGATATCCAATTAAGTGGGCTCCACTGTACTGTATCATACGACATACATTACAAATCGCGATGTGATACCGCTAAAATCACAAACTATGATAGTTTTATATATTTTGAATTTTGACTCCGAAATAAATATGACGAACACGCGCCGAAAAAACGAATGCACCGCTGCCTGAGAATAAAAAGATTAATTTTCTTCAGCCAAAACATTCATTTTCTTGGAATCAACGACAGAGGTGTTTCTCAATCTAGACTTGATTTGATCAAATAGTTAACCCTTTGATACTTTTGTTCGTGTTATTACGTACGAAATCAAACAGCACGTTGATACTCTGTGGTCATTTGTTATGTTATTATTTTTCGATTTTTTAAAGTTTTAACCTCAAATTCCTATTTTCTCCCGAGTAGTGTTCAGTGACAACCGTTGAACCAAATGTTATCGCAGTTTAAAATTCTAATATAATCCTGCTGTCAAGACTTCTTAACTGGTTGAGTGCTAGAAGCCACTATCAGGGCTTTCAAAAATGAGGATACCAGAGCAAAAGCTAACACTCTTCTTGCTTATATTTCATATTCAGTCAAACACAAATAATATTTTGTTTATATGGATTGGTTTTATTACAAATTATTGGAGAGTGCCTGTGGGCACTCTCCAATAATTTGTAATAAAACAAGTTTTGAATAACAAATTCAGACCACCAAAAAAAATCTAGCCCTCAACCAGATAATCACTAATGTGAAAAATACCTTATTATTTGTACTTTCCGACGCTTGAGGTCGCATTTTGAAAAACTTTGAAGAAACTGAATTCCCAGTGACGTTTGAGCGTCAGGTAACTAAAGTCTCAAAGGGTTAATGACATTACAATGCAATTTGTTTGTAAACTAAATACTAAATAAATTGTGAATGAAAACTCGTCACGGATGTAGTTTTATGATTACTCCACGAAGTTCCACCAATCATGTTAACCATTTACCCAACGAATCGGCCATATCCGCCAGCGTAATATGCAAATTCAGCAGCTGAAATTGTTTTTATTTTTCAAAAAGTTTTAACAAAACCATATCATGTGACCCCTCTTTGGAACCGTTTTCACTTAACGGTTTACTGTCCCTTTAAATGGAACCGAACAAAAGATAGGTAATCTGCGTTTTGGAAATTTTCACTCTCACGGCCAGGGGCATCGCAAGGTTGATCTATTAGGGCGGGGTGTGGCGGAGGATTTAAATCTGATTTGTCCCGACAGTGATGGCGCGAGTACCGACTGATAAAATATTCAAACTGTATCACCAAGGCATGCCTTCGTAGAAATCATCCCTTGATGATGTTGTTTAAATATTAGTCAGTCGGTATTATAGTTAAAAACTCAAAGACTTCATGGAAATTTATTTGCGGAAAAAGCAAAATATACACGTGGTAGTCGTGTATTTATTTATTTATTGCTATTTAAGGTCACATGCTTATGCACAATGGCTAATCGTGACCGTGACAGTTTTACGGGTGGAGGAAGCCGGAGTACCCGGAGAGAACCACCGAGCTAGGATGTCGAGCAACTGTCAGCTCCTCAACATTCTAACTCTGTTCAAGCTCCTTTCAAGCAGGGTTCCAGCGGTTGAAGACATGTACACCATCGACGTGCATTACGCCTTAGTACACGGCATCAGCGTGCCCCCATGTTTGCAACTGGGATAAAGTGCTTTGCCCAAAGGACGGGATCGAACTTGGGACCTCTAGCGCAGAAGTCCAACAGTCTATCACCGAGCCACCGCGATCCGTGGCAGTTATGTCGCAACTCCCTTGCAAGTGACAAGTACCGTACTCCAATTTGGCCACGCTAGGCCCCAAACCGCCCCAATCGGGTGTAACACGCGTTAGTTTGTATGACCGACTATGTGTGTGGCTTAATCCAAGTATCAAATGCCGTGGGTGGGGGAATGGTGACGCTGTGTAATAAGGCGTACTGCACATCGATGGGGCAAAGACAGACAAAGGCTCCACAATAATATGATAAAGGTGGCAAAAGACCCTGCAGTATAATCTAGCGGTAAATATAAATTCAATTCATTGATTATTTTAAAAATTTAATCTTCTTTGTCTAATAAATAGAGGATATGGAATGAGTGTTTTTCTCATATAATATTTATGAAACGAGTCTAAGAATTTTCCGTTTTGGCGAGCCTCTGGCGAGCCCAAACGGAAAATTCGGACGAGTTTCATTTCATATTCTATTTATCATATGACACACACACGCACAAATTAGCCCCTTAGTATGACTTTTTAACCCATCACCTAACTTGAGTTTCAGACGGCACTTGGAAAAAACATCCTCGTATAACTAAAAATTTTCATTTTTTGCTTCCAAAACATAGGTTATGACCCCTCATTGGAACGAGCTCGACGAGCTCGTTCCAATGAGGGGTCATAACCTATGTTTTAGAAGCAAAAAGTGAAAATATAAAAAAAAGGAATGGCGTTTTTCTTGTAGGTAAAAGATTAATACAATATAACCCACCCAAAATAGGATAGATAACATAAATTCTCCCTTCCGTACTGAAATTATGCAAGTGTGACCCAATTGTATTTTGTTTAGCCAATCAAATTGTCTAGTTTTGAAATTGACCAATGAAATTGACAGAAGGCTTTATTTATCACTGACTAATATGAAAACAAAATATCATATGTTTTAAAGTGAACAAAACGGACGAGTCATATGATAAAATAGTTTTATTCCATATTTAGGTTTCACCTTTTTAGCTCGCCTGACTTTCAGTCAGGGGAGCTATAGTGATCACTCACCGTCCGTCGTCCGTGAACATGGTGTTTGCGTTTTCTCCTCCAAAACCGCTGAACCGATTTAAGTGAAATTTAAGATAATAGTTTGTTATGACATCGCATTTTGATTTTTGTTCAAATCAAGTTGCCTCGCCCCTCGGTAGGACCACGCCCAAAAGTGTGCTTAAATCTTAAAAAATCTTCTCATGAACCAGCAGTAGCAGAGACTTGATATTTGGTGTGCCGCTTCCTTTTGAGGTGTAGATTCATATTTGTTCAAGAGAAGTTCGAGGAGCTATATTTGCCGTCGTTAAGGGAGGGGCGAGAATTTTCGTCCCGCCCAAAATTTCTTTTTTCCAAACCGAGAGGCTGATTGGAACCAAATTTGATATGAGAGCTTATTGGGTCATAAGTACTTAAATTATGCCTCCAAAAAGTTCCCCCTCACCCCATGGGATCCACAGGAGCTAAAAATAGAAAAACAATAAAACGCCCATACCTCCAAAACTACACAGCACTGAGAATGTTTATTTGGTGTGAAGATTCCTTAGGACCAACAGAATGGAAGGGTCCAAAAAACTTGCTATCGGTTTTATCATAGGGTACTTTTTCGGGACTTTGAAAAAGTGCTGAGTTAGCATTTTTTTGTGGGTAATGGGAAAAACATTTAAGACTACTTTTCTCCCAAACCACAGCTTCAAAAGCTTTCAAATATCACATATAACATCTTTGGAAGATTGTTTCACATGTTTATTGAAATCAAATCCCTGAGTCCATATTTGGGCTCTCTATGGGAGCCCAAATGTTTAAATTAGTGCAGTATGAGGAATACAGTTTAAAAATCTTCTTCAGATCCACCAATCAGAATCTTTGGATATTTGGTATGCAGTACCTTGGTGGGGGTGGGGGGGGGGGGGGATTCAAGTTTGTTCAAACCAAGTCCCTGGGTTCATATTTGGGCTCCATAGATCCACTGGTCAGAATCTTTGCATATTTGATATAAGCTTTTCTCAGGAGGGGCAGATGCAACTTGTTAAAATCAATTCCCTGGGTTGACATTTAGGCTACCATGTCAGGTGAGTGCCCTCAGGCCCCGTGGGGCCTTCTGTTTATTTTGGACTATGACTACGGGAGATAAAAATATCAAATGATTTGTGGTACTCTATAATTTCTTCAGTTTCAGCTACCTTTTTGTGGAAAATCCAAAAATGGAAAAATAGCGCCCTGTTTTGTTGTATTTTAGAGGTATTTTTCCTTTCGAAACTTGTGACTTAGAGATGCTTTGAGATAGACGTAGAAATTTTGTGCATTGTTTAGACATAACAAGACGATGATGTACAGTGGAGCCCAATTAATTGTTTATCTCTTTAATGGAACAACCATGTCAATCGAATATAACGGAGGCACGGTGCTCAGTGGTTACGGTATTGGACTTCAAACCAAAAGGTCCACAGTTCGATCCCCGCCAGTGGCAAATGTTTTGTGTCCTTGGGCAAGGTACTTAATCCCGTTTGTTCATGTAGGGGCCCGGTGGCGCTGAGTACTAAGGCGTACTGCACGTCGATGGTGCACTTGTCTTCAACCAATGCTAACCCTGCGTGTGTGGAGTTAGTATGTTGGGGAGTCTGACAGTTGCTCGCCGTTGCTCGGTGGTTCCCACCGTGTACTCCAGCTTTCTCCACCCGTAAGAAAGTCCGACACGAGGTGACCCTGGATGTCGAAAGTGTCGTTAAACCCCAATAAATAAATAGTATCAAATCTAATCTCGTAAGAAAGTGCATGCCTGATTGATTACTAACAATAGCGAATTGATATCTGAGACCCCAATCTGGACGCAAACGTCCGATTGGAAAAATTATTGCAGGATTTCGCACCCCTTAACCCACCTTTGCCACCCCTTGGCGACAACCTCCTTTCGCTGAGCTTCCATTGCTTCTGTGTGACATAACTCCACTTGAGTTTTATAGTAGTTTTGATTTTGGAAGCCGAAATGCCACCCCGTTGTGACGATTATTCTGATGTGCGTAACAGTTAATCGAGTTATATTTAAACAGCATGTAACAGTGATATACCCGAGATAACAGTTATCAGCACTCCGCATCATAGAAATTCAATAACAATCTGTAGACACATTGGCTTCAGTTGTATAATTTTATTGTTGACTGTTCAAATATTTTCAAATCCGGGCGAAATAAGAATGCATTGTGTTGGTAATACATTTAAATAACATTTGTTCAGTACAGTACAGATGTATTAGCAATTTGACCGGATTTAAACATTTGGGTCAATAATAGTAAAGTTCGCGAGTTTCTGATTTTGTTGCAAGATTGCTGTTACCATTAGATCCAAAACAAAAGGAACCCAAGTAATGATATATAATTATATCGCCCTGTGACTGCAACAAGCTGCCATCTGCAATGCCAAAGCACATATATACAAATATATATATAATTTATTTTATTTACATCAACAAATGTACAGACACCTTTCTTTTAGAACGATTCGCAGAGGCGCGGATAATGGGGAGTCGTGAAAAACATTAACCCTTTGAAACTGAGAGACCGCTTTTCCGGCCAAAATTATGATAGTTCATAATTTCATTAAGAAGGATGCCTATTAAGTGAATGAGTTGGGTGGACTACGCTGCACGTTGAAAATATTAATTGGTCTACCCCCAAATAATGAATATGGAATCTTCCAAATTGCTGCCATTGAACTGAAATGGAAGATACCACCAGTGTTCAAAGAGTTAAAAAAAATTTGCGATAAATATTCGGTACTTCATGAAAGTCTTTTAGGTCTTTTCTTGATAAAAAAAATGCAAAATGAAAGGAAAAGTATTGATATTATGGCTAAAGTATTTTTTTACTGAATTTTCGGTAACTAACCCATTTTGGGCGCCAACGAAAAAAATCTGGTTCCAGTCTGAAATCTGTCAACAATTTTAATGGTCTGTAGGAAAATCTTGGGGTCCCTGCACCATTGCACACCGGCGAAAAGCTATCTATGCACCCCACAAGTTTAATAAAAGTTTATTACTATAACAAAGAGAAGAAAACGATTATGTACTATGGACAAGCCCGAAGTTTTTAAGGGAGTCGTATCCATGCCCATCGGAGAAAAATATGTGCTTTACGTATAGCAATTTCCACATTACCATCTCAAATTAAAGTTTTATTCGATTTTTGTCTGTTAATAATTCCAATCCTCATTTTTGGAAAGCTCTCCCCGAGATGTCAACGCTTAGGAATATAAACAAGGGAAAAATGTGACAGAAATTATCATGTGCTTATCCGACAACTTTTCCAGCTTGGTCTGTAGCTCGACGACCCCATGAATGCAATTTCCCAATCGCAATGCAGAATTAGGACAAATGCATGTCCCGGATAGCTCCAGATAACACTATATATGCCAAATTTGTACAAAATGTCACACGGTGAGATTCTCGTACCTCCACTAATGGAAGGAACACTCTCCCCAACTCTACGCTTTGCATTTCGAGGTACGTCTGCACCATGTTGGTATCTCTGGAAAGGTGGAATTTAACCCTTTCGAGCCGTGTATATTCCATGTCAGTCCAATTACAGCAAATGGAACAGTCCATATTTTCTTTATTTGGGAGTCGACCAATTAATATTTCCAACGTGCAGCCTTGGGGCTGCACGTTGAAAATATTAATTAAGTCTTCCGCACAAATTCAAACAGCAGCCATCCTACTTCATGAAATTATGACGTATCTTGCTCCTTAGCAAGAAAAACGTGCTTCCGATTTCAAAGGGTTAAAGTTTGTCGGACTTTTTTTTAGTGGCACACGTGACCTGGTATGGTATATACGTTGCCAGTTAATTTCGTATTGGTCGAGAGACTATGTGTTATATATACACAGCTTGCACGTGACGTCTAAACTTCAATGGAATTCACGGAAATTTTGTTGAAGGTAAGAACCATTCAAACGATCTGACAAAAGTCAGAATGAGGAAAATTATGTCTTTCAAACGTCTATTTTTTCAAAACATTTCAAAATTAAGGGGTTGAAAATACCTCCATCTGTTTTACATCTACTTTGTGCCGTACATTTTATAGTCTAGACCCACCCCACCCCACCCCACCGCCCATACACCCACACACACTGAAAAATCTTATGTGAAGCAAAGTATGTTTGCCATCAGTTTGGGAAATGAATGGACCCCTTTTATTCCTTCATTTCACACGGATTCCCATTCTCTCTGCATCATCAAGTCAAAGTTGCATCATCAACCGAAATAAAAATAACGAAGACACCTGTGTATAGTTTCCTATGACTATTTACTTTCAACACTACAATCCGAAAGTCAGCAATATACCGTTAGGGTTAGGAAGAGAGATTTCATGAACTCATTTCAAACAACAAAGGATCCCTCTTTCAGTCTAAAATAAATACAATGAACACATTTACAAAGCAAAGAGCAGATTTACCATCCTTTATAAGTATTATGTATTTATCTTGTAAATCCTCGGATGCGAAGTATTTTTCAAAGAATGTCACGCAAACCAGTTTATATACCATAAGATCAATTGGAATTTATTCACGGTCTTGGTGTAAGTTGGAGTATAGGAGAATGACGTGTAGACATATGGATTGATTGGTACGCTTGTAGACGCGGATTCACGTGGAGGCGGACCAGATGTACGCCCCCTCTAAAATTTTCCTCTTTTTATTAACCATTTCGACACGGTATACATACATTTTTGAATTGGAATTGGACGAGTTGATTACCAAATGAACAATAAATTGGTAGGGTCCCACACGGATGTGACCTTGGCTGTTGAAAGTGCCGTTAGACCACATAAACAACAAACAAATCGGTAGTGAAGATCAGTAGTAATTTAATCCTACCGCTGCACAGAGCCGTAGGATTAAATTATTACTGTATCTCCCCATAAACGCAAAATGGATTCGGCCATTTCGCAATATAGATAGTATTGTGTAAAGAGGATATCTAGTGTTTTTGAATAGATACCGAAAATTATCTCATGAGTGACCGAGACAAACGTTTATTTTTCGCGAGCGCTTGTCTCGGTCACGAGTGAGATAATTTTCGATATCCACTCAAAAACACTAGATTTTATTTTTATTTTACGCTTTTTACAAGACTCTGATCATTCCTAACGATAATTCCACTCGTTCTAATATTGATTTGATGTATGAAAGTAAACAGCGGATGCGCATTGGTACGCGAAAGTGATTTGATCGACACTCGGAACAGGTAGCGTCTTTGCGAGCTGATTCAGCTGGCGAGTTTCATGCATCAATTCAAGGTGAATACGTGTTGAATTATTGCTGGAAATGATCGGTATCCTCTCAAAAACACTAAGATTTTCTTCTCATTATACGTTTTAGAACAAATTGTCATTTCCAGTGATAATTTGAATCGTATTCACCTTGAAGTGATGCTTTGAAAGCCGCCATTTTGATTGATACCGTGAAAGTGAAAATTTCGATGTCTTCACAGTGGGGAATACGATTTCTATCTTTCCGCAATTTTTTCAATAATTTATCGTTTAGCGAATAATAAAAGGCGATTCCACCGAGGCCTAGTTTTGAAGGGACAAAGGCAGTCAAGTAAGCAAGAACATTTCTTATGCTTTCTTCAATGAGATGCCTGATCACGTATAATCTTGACGTTTTTTCTAGTCCTAATTCTACGGCAGCCGCCGAAAAATACATCCCAATCAAGGAAGTGGCTGATACTCCAGACAGCCCTTTCTCAAAGAGCGACGATTGAAACCAAATGCATCATTGACGTGCAGTTTGCCTCAGACTTGGGCAACTGGGATAAATTGTCTTGCCCAAGGACACGGCAGAGATGACACGGCTAACGATCTTACCGTCGATCTGTCTATCTGAAGTCCAATGCGCTAACTAATAAGTCACCGTGCTCCGAGCAGTATAGTTAGTATTTGCCAAGCAACCAACGCTGACAAGGATGCCAAAATAATGTTTGTTGTTGACAAAATACAAGAGAGGGCAAATGTCCTCTCTTGCTCTCCTCTACAGTCACCCATGCTTACATGAGTCAATAGTGTGGTGAAAGGAAGGAGAGAATGAAATCGTTTATTTATAAGAAAAAAAGAACATTGAAATCATTGTGCTAACTTGCGCCAAACAAATAGCAGACATCTGCAAGCACGTTTCTTGAGTAGCTAACATTTTTCGTTTTCGCCCCCGAAAAAATAGCTTAAGACCCCTCATTGGAACGAGCTCAACCAGCTCGTTCCAATGAGGGATCATAAGCCATGTTTTAGAGACAAAAGATAATAAAAAAATTGAATGAAAATTGCTGTGAACAGCGCTGACCGGTTTTGGACGTTACGTTGGGTAAGTCTTAAAACCATTCAAACAACACTGTAACACATGCTGTCGTGATTGAAATACACTTTATGGGCCATTTTATTCAGCTGCAACAGCAATGCTATCCTCGGGGCATTCCCCATGTCCATAAAACTAGAATGTCCGTTAACTTCACAACATATGAGTGAAACAGCCTGCTCACGTATATGTTTACGGTCATAAAAAATGTTTTACTGTCATCAACTCTGCGATCTGTTACACCAGTTAGCCGATAAACATCTCGCGCGTTTCCCTTATCAAACTGATTTATGTTTTGAAATATATAAAATGACGCAGTAAATTTAGATTTTCAATAATTAACGTACACACACAACAAGTTCAGAAACAGATTATTTTGTAAACATACACATCTACTCTTCTACCCTTTAATTTCCGTGACAACAAAAACTAGACGTAACAGCTTTGTCTATTCGATGCGCAGGCATGTAGAGTAAAATGAGATGTTACGCGCATCGAAAGAGCTTTAGGTATAACAGTACTAAATATTTTCCCCTAGGTGACGTTCGTGTGAAAAACAGTATCATCGTATCATTTTAATTTAAAAATCCAAATATCTTTGTCATCTACAGCCCTTCAGACAAGTATTTCTGTCCTCAAAACCGGGGGTCGAGCAACAAATAAGAGAGATTATCACTTTCCAAAGTGTGATTTACTGGGATTTCTGGGTTTGATTATAAACGATAACTTCACAAGTGAACTATGCAATCAACAATTGTGTCATGTATCCGTGCGCGCAAACGAAGACGCTTTGCCGTAGGTGTAATGGAGACTTCATGTTTTTTTTAACCCTTTACCTAACATGAAAAGCAAACGACACTTGCAAAAAAATTCTTGAATAACTATTATTTTAATTTTTTGTCCTTAAAAACATAGGTTATGACCACTCATTGGAGCGAGCTCGTTAATAATGAAAAGTAATAAACAGAGTAATCGCTTGACTGGACTGGTTACGTGAAATAATTCATTCGAGTCGAGGGACTATACTGTAAAACACTCGAGCACATTCGCGCACTCGTGTTTGTACAACGTCCCTCACCTCTTATGAATTATTTCACGTAACCAGTCCAATCAAGCGATTACTCTCTATAAAACTGACAAGAAGGAAACTACCGGTTACATTTTTCGATGAATTCCCGCCAATACCACACCAATTGAAATTGTATTTTTAAGGCCCCTAAACTCATCAAATCACCCCCCCCCCCCCCACCTTTTTTTCTTGGAAATATTCAGCAATGATACAAGATTTCAGTACAATGTTTCAAATGTTTTTTAAAACAATATTTTTTCTCAAGGCTGCGTAGTTTCGGAGAGAGCATTATTTCCAAGTGCAACTTTTCAAGGCGGGTAACTCTAATTCAAATATTTAGTACTGTGATACCCATATATACGTGCTGCCAACGTCAATTGTTGGTTAAGAGCGATACCTGTGTAAAAACATGGCAAGGTAAGGACCATGCAAGCAAGCAAGCAAGCAAGCAAAAATGCTATTCATGAACCACCGGTTAGATTATCCGGTGGTTCGTGAACAGCGAATTTGCTGGATGGTCCTTAATTGTCTGCTAGATAAGCAGGTAGGGGTGTGGATTGGTGCCCCACCACTGAGAAAGTCTCACTGCCTGTACGATTTATAAACAGGATCGCCGGAAATTTGAAAGTGCAAAGGGGTAATCCAACTAGGGAGGCCAAGTTTGGCTGAGGTTCAGAATGTTCCAATTGGATACATACACCTCGAAGCCCATATATCACATCCCCAATGAGTAGTTTAAAGAATCGGTGTCTCACTAAATTTCTCTACACCGATTTTATATCAAGAATTCAAAGATGGATCGGCAAGGAATAACATCGTAAGCATTGGGCTGAGCCGATGTATGTTCACTGGTGCATTTTAGCGGATGATATGAGCGTTATCACATCCACATGAAAGGGAACGGTTTCCCCCATGTCACTCTTGGTTAGAGGTAGGAAAGCTAGTGCCACCACTCTCTCTCTCGCCCCGGCGTCCCTGTATATAAACCATGGTAAACGTTATGCGCGATATATAAAATTTCAGGGACAAATAATAATAATAATAATAATAATAATAATAATAATAATAATAATAATAATAATAATAATAATAATAATAATAAATAACGGAGGCGCCTTAACCCTTTGATACTTTTGTAAGTCTTATGACGTACGAAATCAAACAGCACGTTAATACTTTCTGGGCATTTGTTTTGTTATTATTTTTCGCTTTTTTAAAGTTTTAACCTCAATTCCTATTTTCTCCCGAATAGTGCTCAGTGACAACCGTTGAGCCAAATGTTATCGCAGCTTAAAATACCAATATAATCCGGCTGTCAAGACTTCTAAACTGGTTGAGTCCGGAAGCCAGAGTCGGCGTAAGGCTGCCAAGGTTGCTAGGCGGTGTTTAGAAAACAGGTTTAGTGTTTTAGACTCTGATACCCCTGGGGACGAGAGTGAGGGGGAAAGTGTGGGGGTGAGATGGTTGTTGATGATGATAAGCCAGTCGGGGTAAGGAGGGCGGTCAAGAGAAAGAGGGGGCCAGGAGCTTGCAAAACGAGAGGAGGTGCAGATGATATAGGAACTGGGGCCAGAAGAAGAAAATTAGTTGTAGCGGGGAGCAGCATTGTACGTGGGATTGGCAATGTAGTTTGTGGTCCTGATAGTTCCAATCGAACAGTCTTGTGCTTTCCGGGGGCGAAGGTGGAGGATCTCAGGGACCGGGTAGATGGCATTGTGGCAGGGTCAGGACCGGAACCGGTAGTGGTGGTCCATGTGGGGACCAACAATATCAGGGAGAGAAGGTCAGTAAGTTTGGTGGAGTCGTATAGAGGCTTAGTCGGCAAACTGCTAAGTAGGAATGCAAGGGTAGTCGTATCCGGGGTCCTTCCTGTCCTTGGAGGTGGGGACGAACGGAACTCAAGGATTTTGGCGCTAAATGAAGAGTTAGAGGACTACTGTGTTGATCTGGGAATTCCCTTTATCAACCATTGGGACACGTTTTGGGGCAATGGGAGCATGTACGGGCGTGACGGGCTGCATCTTAGCAGGGCGGGGGAAACGGGTATTAGGGGATAAAATTCTACGGGTAGCAGAGCCTTTTTGGAGAGGAGCGGGGTGGGAGGTCAGAGGCAAGTATAACGAGAGTGGACATAGGTGGGGTGAACAAGAGTGAGGGGGACAGAATAAGTTTACCAAGACTAGCACCAGAAAACAATGGGCCCAGTAGGCGGAAGCCAATGAACCTCGGTACCCTGAAAGTGGGTTATAGCAACATCCAGGGTCTCCACCGGAAAGTAAGTGAAATTGCTACATTGATCGAGGCAGAGGAGTTTGATGTCATGGGCTTAAGCGAGACGTGGGTAAGACACGAGGAACGGGTAGACCAAGTAAGCGGGTGTGTGTGGATAGGTGTAGGGCGAACGGAAGGACAGAAAAAAGGGGGAGGGGTAGGCATGTACATTAAAGAGGATTTAAAACCGTCGCTGATTACAGATCTGGAAGATATCATCACCTAGGCTGATGTGTCAAAAGAAATTGGATGGGTAAAGATCAGTCTGAGAAACAAAAGTATTGCCCTTGGGGTTGTGTACTGTGCGGTGGAGGGAAGTAAACCCGAGTGGAATGACTCGATATACTCAACACTAAGGTCCAATATCACTGAACTAGAAAACAGGGGGCTCGGTATAATTCTGATGGGCGACTTTAAAGGACACATAGGTGACAAGGAAGAAGGCATAGAGGGTGGGGACAAGAAAGTCAACAGGAATGGAAGGAAGCTTTTGAACTTCACAAATGAGCTCGGTCTGAAGATTCTGAACAGGGACGCTAGATGTAAGGGGAAATGGACCTGGGAGAGAAACGACAGAAAATCAATAATTGACTCCATTCTCACAGATATGAATTTATGGAGGGAGGTGATAAGGGTAGAAGTGGATGATGAGGGCAAAATGGAGTTGGATAGTGATCACAACTTGACCTAAAACCTAGAGAAAAGGAAAGGAAGCTTCAAGGAGATTTGAGAACTCAAAAAGGATGCCGACTGGGCGAAGTTCGAAGAAAAACTGAAACCAAAGCTTGCAGCCGTACACAAGGGGGGTAGTGTCCAGAAGATGGCCAACGCCATAGTTGCGAGCCTTGTGGAGGCAGGGAAGGAAAGTGTAGGAAAGATTAGGGTGCCAACACGGGAACTTGGGTACAGAGTGAACGAAGAACTGAAAAGGGCCATAAAGGTTAGAAAAGCTAAATGTGCTGCATACAGGAGAAGTAGAAAACTTAAGGGGGTGGAAAGCAATGAGGCCATGGTAGCAAAGGAAGAATACCAACAAGCACGAAATAAAGTAAACAAGATTAAAGACGACAACCGGAGAGTGCGAAATAGCAGTCTTATTAGGACGATAAGAACGACGGGGGGGGGGGGGGGGGGGGGGGGGGGGTCGAGTTCGAATGTATTTTGGAAATGGGTGAACAAACGTAACATAGGGGATAACCAACAGAGCATTAAAGTAGATGGCAGAAGAGCGAGATCAAATCGCATTAGAACTAGTCAAGCACTGGGAAAAGGTAAACGATAAGCGATGGGGCATGGGGAACCCACCGGAGTGTCCGAACCAGGTCGAGGAAAATCTCTCGGACTTCGTGTGCAGCGAAATCAAAACTGAAGAGGTGCGAAGGGTGATCTCAAAATTGAGGAATGGAAAAGCGGGAGGGGTGGACGAAATCCCTAACGAGTTTATCAAAAAAGGGGGAGAGGAACTCTTGGAAAGCCTAACTGCCCTATTCAATTTAGCCATAGAAAAACAAGAGGTCCCAAAGGAGTGGAGGGAAAGCAAAGTGACATTTATTCACAAAAAGGGGGAAAAAGACGTTTTGGATAACTATCGAGGGATCTCTGTCAGTAGCAACATTGGAAAGGTTTTCTGTAAAGTCCTTTATGGGAGACTAGAGGAGGTGATTGAGGAGAAGGGTTTTTTGGGAGAAATCCAGAATGGCTTCAGGAAGGGAAAGAGAGTAACCGACCATCTTTTCACGCTATCCCAAACGATAGAATCCGCGAAAGCAAAAAAGAAAAAGATGTTTATGGCCTTTTTGGATGTCAAAAAGGCATATGATAGAGTATGGAGGGAGGGTATGTGGCGCAAGCTGGAGGCCCTGGGCTTAGGAGGCGAGTTTGTTGGAATTATGAAAGCATTATATAAAGATGTACAGAGTGAACTTAGCCTGGGAAACATTACAACAAAACGTGTTCCTATGGAGATAGGCCTAAAACAGGGGTATATCCTTTCGCCCATCCTGTTTGCATTGTACATCAAAGGTTTAGGAGATGAACTCCTGCGTAGCGACGAGGGGGGTAGCAGTTGGGGACTTGAAAATCCCAGGGCTATTTTTTGCAGACGATATGGTTCTAGTGTCAGAAAGCGAAGAAGGGCTAACGAAAATGCTGGGAATTGTTGGGAAATATGGGAGCAAATGGAGACTCGAACTTAATGAAAGCAAGAGCAAAGTTATACCTGTGGGCCGCAAAGTGGACCCCACTCGAAGGTGGCGAGTGGGTGAGTTCTGCATTCCGGAAGGGAGCAGCAAACTTCTCAGTGTAGGAGAGACAGGTGATTACGAGTATTTGGGGGAAAATATAAACATTACAGGAAGAGGCATCTACCGAAACCACACAAATAAATTGATTCTGAAGGGGAAGCGAATCCTTAACCAAATGAAACTTATAGGGAGAAACAGTTTCAATAAGGTTTTCGTGGGGAAAACCATTTGGGAAATGGTGGGGCTGCCAAGTATAGACGGCCGTAAAGAGCTTGGAAATCTTACAGAACGATGCAGGCCGATGGATAACGGGGCCGAGTAATGCTGCAGCGCTAGAAGCAATCAGGGGTGAGCTTGGGTGGATGAGGATCAAGGACAGGATAGACCTGTTGAAACTCGGTTATCTTAATTATTTGGTGAATCTCCCCGACAGCCGATGGTGTAAAGTAATGTTCCTGCGAATTTTCATCTCAAATATCAAAACGGGTGGATGGTCCAAGTGAGGGAGCTAGTAGAGAACTACTCATTGGAGATCTCGGACCTGGACGTTGGGGCAAACCAGGGTAAAAAAATCGTCAGAGAAAGGGTCATGGAGGATTGTAATCGTAATTGGCGAGAGGGGGTCAAATCAAAGAGGTCTTTGGGTGGACTGCGTGATAAAGAGAGGCCAGGTTTTGAAGAGTACCTTGATGGCACCTTTGGGGGGGGGGGGGGTCACTGCTGTTCAAGCTGAGGTCGCGATCCCTGGAGCTGAGGGGGGAAAATTGGGAAAGACGGTGAAAGGGAGTGCCAGATGTGTAACTTGGGCATGGTGGAGACCCTGGAACACTTCCTTCTAGAATGCCCAAAGTATCAGTCTAAAAGAATGAGATTCACTGGGAGTATAATGGGGAAGTGGGATGGGAGAATGAAGGACATGTGGTTAGGGGGAGACTCAAAGGAGAGGGTTAATGTGCTAATTGGAGAGATTGGGAAGAATGGGGCAAGGGATGTCATCAAGCAGTTCGTCTCCGAATGTTGGGAGGAGATGAGAAGCGTGGGAACAGGGAGGCAGTTGGGAGTTCAGGGGTAACCAAGACCTTCTCGTCCGAGAACCGCGACAAATCAGCGGCTGGCTAAAGTGTTATTATTATATTAATATTATGAAAGCCTCTACCAGGGCTTTCAAAAAATGAGGATACCTGAGCAAAAGCCAATTCTTTCCTTGCTTATATTTCATATTCAAACACAAATAATATTTTGTTTTTATAAATTTGTTTTATTACAAATTATTGGAGATTGCCTGTGGGCACTCTCCAATAATTTGTAATAAAACAAGTTTTGAATAACAAATTCAGATCAACAAAAATAATCTAGCCCTCAACCAGATAATCACTAATGTGAAAAATATATTGTTATTTGTACTTTCCGACGTTTGAGGTCGCATTTTTAAAAACGTTGAAGAAACTGAATTCCTGTGTCGTTTGAACGTCAGGATAATTAAAGTCTCAAAGGGTTAAACGCTTTTAATAAGTAAGGATATGTATAAAACTATCTGTAATATCTAAAATAAACTTGGAGAAAAACAGTGCTCTAAGTGATAAGGAACATATTAAAAAAACTCATGAGGATATAAAACCGTCTGGTGTTACCTGTCGTACGACGGGCAGTGGCGGCGCCTGACTTATAAAAGTGAGGGGGTACAGTTGGGGATTGTGCAGCTCCGAGCTGGGGTGGGTTTCGGGGGTGGGGGGGGGGGGGGGGTCCTCTCCCTAAGTTGGGAAATTTTTTAACTGTTTTGCAACAAAATCATGCGAATATGGATATCATTGGAACCGGCAGAACAAGCCGGTTCCAATGATATTCATATTTGCATGATTTCATTGAGTTATACCTTTGAGAATTTTTCTAAAATATTAAATTTTATTTATTTTTTAGAATTGCTGTAGGCTGAAATCCAAACGGATGCCTTGTACACTCTCGATTTTAGCATTCGTCGAATACTCTTAAGCACTATGTTTCAGTCCGTTTAAACGCGGCATGCCTTGTTGCAATTTGGACCCTCGACTCTTGTTTGTTGTTTGCAGCTAGCGTGTGTGTGGGGGACGGGTGGGGGGGGGGGTGGGGGGGTGGGGCAAACATAATTTCAAAACTTCTCTGATTGGGGAATATGGGATTAAGCATACCGACCATTACACCGCAACGTTCAATACCACAAAAATTAAATGATAGTATTGTTTTACTACGCTTGGCGAAAAAAAGTGGAGGGGTAAGTACTCCCACATACACCTCTATGGCGCCGCCACTGACGACGGGCGTACGAATATTCATTAAAAGCTTCTTTGGGTGGCTGAGTTTTAACATTTTTGTTAAAAACACATAAATACTCTGATTTTCTTAAAATAACACCTAATCTATTCCACATGCGAGCCACAGCAAAATAAAAGCACCGCGACAATGCGAAAGGTCTTGAAAATAGCTTAACCAGTAAGAATTTATCCTCAGACCTAAGAGAATGGATTGGTGGATATATCTCTGATAGATATGAACGAGCAACTCCATGGTAGCACTTATAAGTGAGGACAAGAATTTTAAAATCAGTCCTCTGTTTGATGGGGAGACAATGTAAGTCTTTCGTTCCAATCATATTTCTGGTTTCAGTATTTTGTACCCAGTGTAGCTTTCAAGTTGGTGCATTGGCAGCCCAAGAAACCATAGTCTAAGTGTGCAGTCACAAGAGAATGAATAAGGGTTTCTAAGGCTTTACTGGAATCACCAATTCTGATGCAGGGGTTTCTGGAATCGCTGACCGTTTAAGACAAAGAACCAGAAACTCGGGCTTTGTTTCGTTCGTCTTCAACATATGAGCCTCGATTCATTTACGAACCAGATCTATGCAGTGCTCGAGATGAGAGATGGCCACGTTCATATCACTTTGCGATGAAGGTTCAAGCATTATTTCCACCTGGGTAAACACCCGACTGAGACTTGAGCAGACACCCTAATGGCGATGAATAAATTGGTAAACAAAATGGCCCCGAGCATCGACCCTTCGGGAACACCACAACTTAAATGTCTGCCCTTGGATTTAGTCTTGTTATCTTGTTATAAGACATGTTGGTTGCGATTGGTCAAGTATGATTTGAAGCACGTCAATGCGACATCGCGTACACCTTGGTCAAGAAAGTTTTGAAGTAGGATGAAATGGTCATCAGTATCGAAGCTAGCCGATAAATTTAGCAGCACCAACAGCACTGCCTTCTTATCAGATAGTGGCACGATATATATCGTTCTGAACGCACACAGGGGCGGTTTCACAACTGTGATTTGCTTTATAAGCAGACTGATAAGGTTCAAGAGGATTGTTACGATTTAAGTGATCGGTCAGTTACTTCGCGATGACGCGCTCAATGAGCTTGGAGCTGAAGGAAAGGTTCGAAACTGGTCTATAATTTTCATATTGTCTGGATCAAGTGTTGCCTTTTTGATCTTTTTGATTAACCCTTTGAACACTGGTGGTATCTTCCATGTCTGTCCAATGGCAGTAATTGGAAGAGTCGACATTGATTATTTGGGGTTGACCAATTAATATATTCAACGTGCAGCCGTGGGGCTGCACGTTGAAAATATTAATTGGTCTACTCCACACATTCCCTCAGCAGCAATCCTACTTAAGGAAATTATGACGTATAATGCTTCCGGGCCGGGCGGGCGGGCGGGTCTCAGGCAGGCAGGCAGGCAGGCAGGCAGGCTAAGTTCCAACATTATCTTCACCAACCTGTCATTGCAATCATATTGGTTTAGACGGAAGGGAGTGTACAGAATCCTGTGGTGTGCCCGAAGATTCCCTCGTTTGATTTACCTCGACTGCGACCTTTCAAGTCGAGAATTCACATTTTTGGCTCCATATTAACAAATTTCCGCGTCGGGCCAGAGCATTGTTCGGGCATGATGGGGGGAATTTGTTAAATATGGAGTCAAAAATGTTCATTTTTCTCAACGTAAAAGTGCGCGAGTCCGAAACACAGGTTTCTGTACTGTATCCCTGTCATGCCACCGAGGCATGTGAGTGCAAGAATTATTATAGCAAGAAAAGATTGTAAAATTAACGTTTAGATATTGCAATCCATGTATTGCTTTTATTATCTCATGAAATTTGCAAGTTGAACAAGTCACTGAAGTGTGTCAATATTCACCCCAAATTGAACGATTTTATGGTATAATAATTATTACTATGCTCATAAATACATCAGTTATAAAAAAATAGGAGTAATAATTACAAGAATATCTTGAGGTCTGAACGGACAACCATTTTCAAGTTCAAAAGGTCAACATTTGATCACTTTGAATTTTTTGTAGAAATTAATTTTTTTTTGCTGTATAGGAACAAGGTAGCGAATTTTAAGCTTAGGTGCAGTTTCAAAGCATCTCTGATCCATGAGTGACAAAGAAGTACAGTAGAATCCTCTTAATGGAATATCCATTTTGCCAGTGAAAATTATTCAATTAACAGGAGTATACAATTAACAGGGATTTGGTCAATTTCCTGTGTTCTGGGGGGTAAACTGAACATTTATTCTATTATATCTTGTTTGACAGAGCTCATAGAGCTCTGTCAAACAAGATATAATAGAATAAATGCCTGCATTGGATGTATTGAGGCCAAAAGGGTTGATAAATAAGGGGAATTTGGTGTGTATCACAGTAATGTTTTCGACATATTACAAAAAATTATATACAATTAACAGGAGTTTTCTCTACAACCCATATGCAATTAACAGATTAAATTTGTACTGAAGATATGGTAAATGGTTTTGTGTTTGAAAATTATATTAAATTAACAGGGATGAACAATTAAGGGATATCCAATTAAGTGGGCTCCACTGTAGTACCTCTAAAATACAGCTACAATAGCTGCACCATGTCCGAAATATTTGCTGTACAGTACAACCGCCATGGACTGGTCATAATCCACGCGTTTGGAGTGATGTCCAAGCATACATTTAGGATTAGAAAAATCATCATCAGCAAAACTTAAATTAATGAAGCGCCGGCCTGTTCCCGGCGCTTCATTAATTAAAGCTTTGATGATTACTCATATAATTAGTGTTTGGAATCTCATATTATTGCGTCCGTGGAAATATTGCCCACCCGTAGAAATTCATGAGTCCACGTCGGCCGCACTGTACGCCACCTGCTTCTCATATGCGAACAATGCATCGAATTTTAAAGTTCATTGTCGAAGCATCTCTGAGTTACGAGTGCTGAAGAAAAGGAAACCTGTAAAATGAAACCCGAATGTCCGTCTTACGGCCAGCTTCATCTTTTCGTCTGAAAGACTGACATGCATCTTGCTTTTATTATTCCTGAACAATGTCTCAAACTTTAATGTTTAGTGTTTCCCTCTGAATCTCAAGTTTAAATGAGAAAGCTGCGCTGAGGACCATCGAAAATAGCCACCTTGGACTGTTCCTAAAACAAGACGACACGCATCCGGCATTCGCTTGTTATGTGTGAACACCGTGACAAATGTCAAAGTTCAGTCTCGAAACAGCTTGGAGTTTTAACGAAAAAGTACCTACAAATACAGCATAATTGGCAGATAATCCGCCATCTTGAACTCCCCCCCCCCCCCCCCCGCGCTTCAGTATGTATCATAATCTTGGTACGTCTGAAAAGACATCAACATTTTAAAAGTCAGTTTCACGACATCTCTAAGCCACAAGTCTCAACGTTAAAATGACCTCTGCAGTACTGCATCAGAAGCTTTTCGGGCATCTTGGATTCCGTGTGCAGGAAATGCAATAAGAAGCATCACTCACCATATTATATCTGAACAACATAACAAATTTCAAACTTCAGTCTCAAATAACCTCTAAACTTTGAGTATTAACGATATTCTAAAATGCAACAAAAATCGCTTATGTTCTTAACATTTTTGTCTGAAATATGAATATGCATTGAAACCCTATTGAATAGCAATTTCACCTGTGAAAAATATTCAACTAACAGGTGTATTCATTTAACAGGGATTTGATCACTTACCTGTATTCTAGAGATAAACTTCTAATCTATTCCATTACATCTTGCTTGACAGTGCTCATTTATAAGACATAATAGATTAAATGCACTGAGGCCAAATAGATCTATAACCAGAGGAATCTGTTGATTGTAAGGGTACTTTCTACACATATTATAGACTGTTTATTCAAATAATGGGTGTTTAATCTATAAGGTATATACTGTTAACCTTTACCTAACATGGAAAGCAGACGACACTTGCAAACAAAATTCTTAAATAACTAATTTTTTTCATTTTTTGTCTCAAAAACATAGATTATGACCCCTCTTTGGAACGAGCTCGACGAGCTCGTTCCAAAGAGGGGTCATGATCTATGTTTCAGAGACAAAAAATGAAAAAAATAATGAAAATTAATTGGCGATTTTTGTGAATAGCACTGGCCGGTTTTGGCCTTTACGTTGGGCAAAGGGTTAACAGGTAAAATTTGTACTGAAGATATTGTAAATGGTTTTGTGTTGGATGTTATATTCAAGTTTTTCTTGGTGTTCAACGACAATTTCGACAGCCAGAGTCCCCTCGTGTCGAACAGTTGTAGGGGGTGGGGGAAGCCGGAATACCTGAAGAGAACCATCGGGCAGCGGCGAGCAACTGTCATACTCCCCAACGTACTAACTCCGCACAAGCAGGGTTAGCATTGATTGAAGACAAGTGGACATTCGACGTACAGTACGCCTTAGTACTCATCGGCACCGAGCCCCTACATGGGCAAACTGGATTAAGAACCTTGCCCCAGGACACAATGCATTTGCCACTGGCGGGGATCGAACCGTGGACCTTTCGGTTTGAAGTCCAATACCGTAACCACCGAGCTACCGCCCTCCCCGTTATATTCGATTAACAGGGCTATTCCTTTAAAGAGATATACAATTAAGTGGGCTCCACTTTACATAGTCGTCTTGTTAGGTCTAAAGAATGCATAAAATTTCCAAGTCTGTCTCAAAACTTCTCGAAGCCACGAGTTTCGAAGAGAAAAATACCTCTAAAATACAACAAAATTGGGTGCCATTCTTCCACCTTGCATTTTCCGGAAAAAGGGTAGTTAAAATTGAAGAAATTATAGAGTACCATGTATCATTTAATACTTTTAACTCCCGTAGTCATAGTCCAAAATAAAATGAAAAACATAGAAGTAAAACTATTTTATTTGACAAAGAAGACTAAATGTTTAAAATAATCAATAAACTGGATTTATATTTATTACACGCCTGTTCTATGTAATCCCCATCTACAGCAACACTAAACCGTGCGGAAAATGAAAATCTGTTCCGCTCATATGTGCGGAACGGAAATCAGTAACGAACTATTTTTAAATAGAAGCGAAATTTCGCTGGAATTTTCTACAAATCGCGAAACGCAATTAAATTTGAATCGCTAGCGATAGCTGAAAATCGTCCCCTAAGTTCCAATGTGTTCTATGTGCCAGTTGACACATAGAACACATTGGAACTCAGGAGATGAAATAGTAATACGGGTTCCCCTCGCAAATTTGATTGGCGATAAAATGAATTGCTGAGTGTCCTTCTAATAATTGTTTTTATAGACGTGAAGGCGTGTAATAAACATAGCACGCCTAACGCGTTTGAATGGGTTAATCGATATTGCATTTGTGCCATCGCGGAAGGATACAACTCGAGGCCTGTGGCCTCTCGTTCTATCCTTCTGCGCTGGCACTCGTGCCATACCGATTAATCCAATCAAATTTATCACTAAATACAATTGCACGGCCTTTCTCCATCTTTGTCATATTATTGTGGAACCTTTGTCATTGGCCTTGTAAGACTTATGTCTGTGGGACTTTTGTCCACTTGTGGATATTGTGGAAATTTCCTAAATTATTTGCATGGCAATTGCTGTACTCAAAAAGAATATTTGCATCATATTTATGAAAACAATGGGTTGATAACGATTTTCAAAACAGACTCCTATTGTAAAATTGCAAGAAAAGACAAATGCTAAGATATTAAAAAATAAACTTATGTCATTTTTTGTCTGACTAATTTAATTCCCATGCAATGAGTTGTTTCCCTTTTTGCAAGTCCTAAAAGAAACTTTACTGTTTGCAAAGCAAGTATGGGAGCAACTACAGAGTCTTTCATATGTGAAGTATTAAAAGTGTTGGGGCAAAATTTACATGATGATGAAAACTCCGGTTTATGGACAGTGAACATTTGTGTACAATCTGAAATGGACCCCCATTGCTGTTTTGCCAGAGACAAGTCAGAAAATACTTGGGAATGTGTGAACATGTGGGGATCCCTGTACACTGGACTCTTCATAACGGAGTCTTGGTCAACAGCATATCATTTTTACCTGCATATTTGTTTTTCCACCAAACCGGTTTAGTATAGAGTAAAACAAATATGGCATGTAAACTGCATTAATTGTTACCGAATTAATCCCTGTCACTTGAAAATGATATGAGTTTATGTTTAAGATATGTGTTCCCAACTACAATAACCCCATTGATCGTCAAAGTGAAAAACATTTGGAATTAATTTAGGTGGTATCGCATCGCATTTTGGGATGAATTGTTTTGTGTTTAGCAATACCCTTCATTGGGAACACCAGCAGAAAGCGAAACCAGCATTTCTACCCAAGCACAGTTACACTATTGTCAGTGAAAATCATTCGTCATTCAGTTCAATCGACCTATTTGATTCTCATAATGATGGAGGAACAGAATCATCCGAGATGTGACGAACGAGTAACAGTCACTATAATACATGGAATTTAACAGAACTTCCCCAAATGTGCCATCAGCTCAGCTGTATTTTGAAGATTGTGTCAAGGTCGCATTATTGAACCTGACAGGACAATAGGCCAGTAACCTACCATAATTCTTTCGGTGACCATAAATGAATGGAAGCTTGACTGAGGCACTTTCAAATAGGGTGCAGTTACGGATATAAACATTATATGCTACTGGTAGTAAAACTGTAAAAAAAAACAAAACAAAACAATTTGGACAGGAAATCCAAAATTCCATGGGTGACATATCGTTCCCTTGAGTGCATTAAGACCGCCTTGTTGCACTCAAGGGGCGATGCACCACCAATTGACTAAACAGCAATACAATATCATCAGGAGTGGCGCCAGGATTCCCCAGACCCGGGGCTATGATGCTCGACAGGGGGCTAGAGAGTCCCCGGACACACGGGACCTAGAGCTGCGTCTCGTGAAGAACAGCCGCGCTCATACAAGTCAAAAATCTTCCAAGACAGATGCATGCGCCGTTTTGCTTTATTCATTTGAGGGCCAGTAATAGTAATATTAAGAAATATTAACACTTTGGCCGGCCACTGATTTGTCGCGGTTCTCGTGTGAGAAAGTCTTGATTACCCCTGTGCCCCTCTGTCCCCACGCCTCTTCCCTCTTCCCAACATTCGGAGACGAATAGCTTGATGGCATCCCGTACTCCATTCTCTCCGATAAGAATACTAACTCTCTCCTTTGGGTCACCCACTAACCACATGTCCTTCATTCGCCCATCCCACTTCCCCATTATACTTCCAGTGAAACTTATTATTCTGTTAGACTGGTATTTTGGACATTCTAATAGAATGTGTTGCAGGGTCTCCACTGCGCCTAAATTACTCATTTGGTACTACTTTTACTGTCTCTCACATTTCCCCCCTAAGTTCCAGTGACGCGACCTCATCCCAAACAGCAGTGACCCCAGAGATGCCATCACTGTAGTCTACAAAATCTGGCTCTCTTTATCACGCAGGCCCCCCCAAGGACCCATTTGCTTTGACCCTATCTTGCCAATTCAGGTTACAACCCTCCATGATTCTTTCTCTGATGATTTTTTTACCCTGGGTTATGCCCACTTCCAGGTCCGAGATCTTCAATGAGTAGTCCTCTATTAACCCTTTACCCAACGAATCGGCCGCATCCACCCGCGTAATATGCAAATTCAGCAGTTGAAAAAATATTATTTTTCAAAAAATTTCAACAAAACCATATCATGGGACCGCTCGTTGGAACGAGCTCGTCGAGCTCGTTCCAACGAGGGGTCCCATGATATGGTTTTTGATGTCGTCTGCGTTGGGAAAAAGGTTAACTCACTCACTTGGTCCACCCACCCTAGTTGTCTTTGTGTTCGAATTCCAAATATTCTGGAACATTAGTTTATACCATCGGCTGTCGGAGATTTACCAAATAGTTGAGATAGCAGATTTTCATTAAGTTTGTCCTATCCTAGATCCCCATCCCCACAAGCTCACCCCTGATTGCGTCTAGTGCTGTGACATTACTCGATCCCGTTATTCATCGGCCTGCATCGTTCTTCGGGATTTCTAAGCTCTTTAAAACCGTTTGGTTTAGTTGTATCACTTCCTGCCATATGTTATACTTTGTCCACCCACCATTTCCCAGATTGTTATTCCCACAAACCCTAAATGAAGCCGTTTCTCCCTATAAGTCTCATTTAATTAAGGATTCGCTTCCCGTTCACAGTTAGTTTATTCGTCTGGTTTCGGTAGATGCCCCTTCCCGTACTGTTTATATTTATTCCCAAATACTTGTCGCCACATGTTACTCCCAAACTAAAAAGTTTGATGCTGCCTTCTGGAATACAGAACTGCCCCGCTCTCCACCTTCGAGTAGGTTCCTCTTTACGAACCACGGGTTTAACTTTGTTTTTGCGTTCATTGAGTTCGAGTCTCCATTTGTTGCCATATCTCCTAACAATTGCCAGCATTTTCGCCCCCTTCGCTTTCTGACACTAGTGCCATACAACCCTTGGATCTTCAGGTCCCCAACTGTTACCACCACGTCGATCGCTATGTGATAGTGTATCTCCTAAATCTTTGATGTGCAGTGCAAAAAGAATTGGTGATAGGATACACCCCTGCTTTAGGTCTGTCCGCATAGGCACACGTTTTCTTGTTATAATAGAACAGAATATAACTTTATTGCAATAAATCACCCGCATTGGGCAGATTGCATGGATAATAATACAGAGATAATGTTACCTAGGTTAAGTTCACTTTGTACATCTTTATTCAGAATTCCAACAAACTCACCTCCTAGGCCAAAGGCCTCAATCTTTCGCCACATACCCTTCCTCCATATTCTATCATATGCCTTTTTCACATCCAAAAAAGTCATCAACATATTTTCTCTTTTTGGCTTTCGCAAATTCTATCATTTGGGACAGCGTGCAGTCCTGAAAATAAGCAGTCTGACATTTGCAGAATGAGGTCCCCAGAGGGTTAGTTTGATGATGCTATCCCATACAGTGGGCCAATTTATCCTCTGGATACCGCTTTCTGTTTAGTTTTGAGATCCTGATTCAGATAGAGGTTCACAGAGGGTAAATCTAGTGATGCTACCCTGCTGTGCAGGGTAGCATCACTAAATTCACCCTCTGGGGACCTCATTTTGCGGATGACAGTCTGCTTATTTTCTGGCTTGTTTGGGACAGCGTGACTCTACTTCCCTTCCTGAAGCCATTCTGGATATTTTCCTGAAGACCATTCTTTTCAATCACATCCTCTAATCTCCCATACATGACTTTAGCGAAAGACTTTTCCAATGTTGCTATTGACAGAGATCTCCCGATAATTATCAAATACGCCCCCCCCCCCCCTTGTGTATAAATAAAACGTTGCCTCCTCTCCACTCTTTTGGAACCTCTTGCTTTTCTATGGCTAAACTGAATAGGTCCATAAGGCTTTTATAGAGTCCCTCTGCCCCATTTTTATGAACTCATTGGAAGTTCCATCCACCCCTCACGCTTTTCCGTTCCTTAATATTGAGACCACTTCCGTACCTCTATCATTTTTTTGACAAACGTCTGAGGGTTGAAAATTGCTATTCAATCATAATAAAAAGCGATACATTTCTACTTACTATAAGGAAATTTGCTATGCAAAAATTAAAAAAAAAATTATTCCCCGAAAACCATTGTTATATATTTCACAGAGCTCAGAGAGCTATATCAAGGAAGATGTAATGAATTAAAAATCAGTTTGTTACTGGTATCCATTTCAGGTTATCTACACAAAATTCTGATTAATGGTATATCTCTGCTATTTATTTATTTATTTATTCATGTAGTGGTATTTAGCGACATTTTCAATCGCCTGGGTCATATCATCGTGTTGGACAATTTTACTGGTGCAGTGAGTTGGAGAACCTGGGGAGAACCATGCCCCGAACAGGCGTGAGTGGCTGTTGCACTCTCCAATTGACAAACCTCGTACAAACGGAGCTGGCATAGCTGAATGAATGTGTGCCGTCGTCGATCTCGATCAGTACGTTAAAGCATCGTTTCTGTTTTCTAACCCTTTACCAAACACGAATGAAAGACATTGTAAACAAAATGCTTAAATAACTATTTTTTTTCAGTTTTTGCATCAAAAGCATAGCTTATTACCCTTCATTGGAACGAACTCAACGAGCTCGTTCCAACGAGGGGTTATAATCTATGTTTCTGAGACGAAAAATAAAAAAAACAATGAAAACTGAATGGTGAGTTTTGTGAATAATGTTTCTGACAATCTGCCTCTTCATCCAAGAGGTTTTAATTGTATCACATCCAATTCAAACATGGAACTCTTGATATTTAAACAAATAAAATTTCTTTAAACATGTTCACAGTTTCTTATCTTATATTCATAACTCTCTCTTCCGTTTATTATCAAACGTAAGTAAAGATTTGGGAGCGCGATGGCTCGCTGTTTACGTCATTGGACTTCAAAAGGAAAGGACTAGAGTTCGATCCCCGCTAGGGGTAACTGCGTTGTGTCCTTAGGCAAGGCACTTAATCCCTTTTCCTAACATGAAAAGCAGACGACACTTTCAAAAATAATTCTTGAATAACTAATTTTTTTTCATTTTTTGTCTCAAAAACATAGGTTATGACCCCTCGTTGGAACGAGCTCGACGAGCTCGTTCCAACGAGGGGTCATAACCTATGTTTTTGAGACAAAAAATGAAAAAAATAATGAAAATTAATTGACGATTTTTGAGAATAGCGCTGGCCGGTTTTGGCCGTTACGTTAGGTAAAGGGTTAATCCCGATTGCCTGCGTAGGGGAACGGTGGCACTGGGTACTAAAGCGTACAGTGCGTCGACGGTGCACTAGTCTTCATCCAATGCTAACCCTGCTGGTGCAGAGTTAGGGCGTTGGGAAGTCTGAGAGTTACTCGCCTCTGCTCGGTGGTTCTTCCCGAGTACACCAGTTTCCCCCACCCGTAAAACTGTCCGACATGAGGTGTCCCTGGCTGTCGAAAGTGTCGTTAAACCCCAAGAAAAAACCCAGAAACAAATAAAAGTATATATCGTCTGGAGTGCAACAAGGCGCCATCTGCAAGCATTGCAGATGGCGGCTTGTTGTACTCAAGGGACGATATAGGAACACGGGCTGGATATTTCGAAGGGCACTGACCTTCAGCTTAACGGAGTTGATTGATTTTCCCCTCGTTACGCATCGTAAAAATATTCGACAACGAGGCGTGCAATGCATTTTCAAATCATCTAGTCTGAGTATACACCTGTTTACTCTTATCTATATTAAAAAAACAATATGCGTTTTTACTGGTTGAAGGTTTCCACTTAAGTAGAATTCGCCCTTATAGAATGGATGAAGCTAACTAAAAAGAGAGAATATACCATTTTTACGCCATTTGTAATGAAATTTGTGGCTTTTTGCGTGTTAATGCGACATATGGTCAACGCATCATCATCTGGTTTCAGAGACAAACATCTGTGGTATAGCGTCACATTTGCTAACTATTAGGTTTGTATTGTGTGGTATCATGATCATTGAAATATTTATCAGCACTGAACTTCCACATGAGTACTTTACGACACGTGCGAAAACGGAAATACTAAATACTTTTCGGGTTATCCTTTGAGTAGGAAGATGATTGATGCATACATGGGTTACAGAAAAAGAAACACCATCGCTACGATATTAGAACAAAGAATTCATTCATATCTTATTGGTAGAACACAACACACAGGGCGCCGGGCTTATAGTTTCTTCATGAATCTTATCTTTCTTCTGAGCTGTGGAATACCACGCCGAATACTGGCCCGGTCTGAACTGAACGATGGCAAAAGTAGACACATGCCTCCGAGATCAATACCTCTAATATCCCAAAAGACGTCCTAGACTCGAACCGTCCCAAACAAAGATGTGAAGAAAGTGTTGTTTATCTTTCACTGTACTCGAAAGGGAGCGCGGTGGCTCAGTTGGTAGAGGTGCAGGCTGCAAGCCGAGAGGTCCTCGGTTCGAATCCCACCTGCGGCAACCGCGTTGTGTCCTTGGGCAAGACACTTCATCTCCATTGCCCGCGTGGGGGCACGATGACGCCGTGTACTAAGGTGTTCTGCATGACGATGGTCCACATGTCTTCAACCAATCTAACCCTACCTGTGCTGCAGTGCGGAGTTACGATGTTGGGGAGCTGGCAGCTTCTCGTCGTTGCTCGGTGGTTCTCTCCGGGTACGCCGGCTTCCTCCACCCGTAAAACTGTCACGGTCATGATTAGCCATTGTGCATAAATATGTGACCTTAAACATCAGTAAAAAAAATAAGTAAATACTGTACTCGAAAATGTTAGATGCAGGGATGTTGCTATAGGGTCTTGGTTCGGGCTTGAGAAAACCATTTGCACTGCCCCCTCCTTCAGTAAGATATTTTCAACTGTTAGAGCTGGAAATCGTATCTTGAGTGCAACAAGGCACCGTCGTGCCTTGTTTCACTCAAGGGTCGAAATACTGATTCCAAATATCATGAAATATGGTTAGGAATAAATAAATGTCCTTTCGAAATGATCACAATCACAAATAAAATGTCTTGAAATCTACTACCATGGAGCATTAAATTCCCAACTACTAGTGGTTTGGGGGTATCAAATATCTGATTATTCAACATTTTGGCAGGGATTGTGGAGTTGGGGAGACGGGTAAATGCTCCCCGGATAAAAACTCCCAATGACAAAAGCTCCCCGGACAGAACGCCTTAAGGACGAAAGCACCCCCCACCCCCGTGATTGTGCATGCGGACAGAACCCTCCTCCCTCACCACCACCACCAGGATGGGCGGAAATTGCTCCAGTGTTTATCCCAAATATGACAAAAATCAAATATATGTGACCATTGTCAAATATTACCCCAAATGTATTCAGTATTTGATATTTATATATATTGGTGTAATATTGATAATGGCCGCATAATTATATATGATTTCAGCCATACTTTTTATTTATCCAAGCATCCACTGCCTGTAGAATAGCAACAACGCATTCCTTTTATTTTATTTTTTATTTGTTAGACAAACATCCTGGAGGCAACATTGTGGCCGGTAAGGTTTACTCTGTTACATAAAGAGTTAACCCTTCACCCAACGCAACGGCCAAAACCGTCCAGCGCTATTTTCAAAAATCGTAAATTAATTTTCATTATTTTTTTCATTTTTGTCACAAAAACATAGGTTATGACCCCTCGTTGGAACGAGCTCGACGAGCTCGTTCCAACGAGGGGTCATAACCTATGTTTTTGAGACAAAAAATGAAAAAAATTAGTTATTCAAGAATTGTTTTTGCAAGTGTCGTCTGCTTTTCATGTTACATAAAGAGTTAATATACTGTTCACTTCATTGTAATTATTTCCAGCGTATGACGTGGGCCACACCACGAAGTAACTCTTTTCTTAACACAGTTCCTTCCTGATATTGTTTGCACAAATTTTGAAGTCTTTCCTGCAGTTGTGCAATCACTCGTTTAACTCCTTTGTTTCCTGTAGTCCCCGTGCATTTTGATGCAATACAGTTGCAACCAGGGCATAGTCCTTTCTAGTATTGTCTAACACAGTGCAAATGCCTGGATGACTGTGGCCAACCAAGTTTTAACTGGTTGAGTGCTAGAAGCCACTATCAGGGCTTTCATAAAATGATGGTACCAGAACAAAAGCCAACATTTTCCTTGCTCATGTTTCATATACAGCCGAATGCAAATAATATTTTGTTCATGTGAATTTGTTTTATTACAAATCATTGGAGAGTGCCTATGAGCCCTCTCCAATAATTTGTAATAAAATAAATTATTATGAACGAATTTAGACCACCAAAAATAATCTAGCCTTCAACCAGTTAAATGAATGGTTACAGCCTTCACAGAAGTTGTTTGTCCTACTTTCACCATTCAATGTCGCAGAATGGACATTCCACTGCTCCGGTGGGAAAAACGAAGGACGTCTCCGCATACGAAGTGAAGGCAAATCAGCTCCAACCAGCTCAGGCTGTGGTTGAAAACTTCTATAAGTCCCTAATTATGTGGCATTGAAGTAATTCAAAAGTTCATCAAGTCCTTCTGGCGCATTTTCACGAAGGAATGACATACCGTCCTGTACCTCCTCTACCGGCAAAAATGCCAGCCCATCTATAATTCCGCAGAATAACCGGACATCCTCATCCTGTCGGTAATGCTGGACCAATCGAAATGCTTGGATTTTTCTCCAAGTGCTCTGCGTGAGATGGTAATACAGTCCCTTATTCGAATATGGGGGTCAATGATGGTGGAAATGGTTATGCGTGCATAAGTCTTAACCCTTTACCTAACGTAACGGCCAAAACCGGCCAGCGCTATTCTCAAAAATCGCCAATTAATTTTCATTATTTTTTAAATTTTTTGTCTCAAAAACATAGGTTATGACCCCTCGTTGGAACGAGCTCGTTCCAACGAGGGGTCATAACCTATGTTTTTGAGACAAAAAATGAAAAAAAAATAGTTATTCCAGAATTATTTTTGCAAGTGTCATCTTCTTTTCAGGTTAGGTAAAGGGTTAAACCCAATTTCTGATGAACGATGGATAATAGCAGTGAACAGTTCTTCATATATTTGCTGGGACTTCCCACTCAAAAATGCATACACACAAGTTACTGCTCACTGGCCAAGTGGGGCACGAATAATGTATAAGTGACGGAATAGTTTTGGTGCACATTTGAATGTTCCATCAATGAAGCATACTTGAGATCGCGCTTGGAACCTCAAAGACTCTGATGTCCCAAACACAACAACCCTATCATGAGAATCATGTCCACTGTCATAAATCAAAAACGGTTCTGGACTTTCACCACCAGTTGTTGTCCATTCCCCTTCAAACGTCAAATCTTGGATCGATGCTGGCTCAGAAGAAAGAACAGAATGCTTATTTCGACGAATAAAACGCTTGACCCTCTCTATTTTCCTAATTCAACTCTCACCTCATCTGGTACACTGGCTGCACCATCAGCTAAGATTTGCCTAGTATTACGACGCACAGCTTTGGCATTTTCCTGCATCAAATCAAATTAAATGTTTTTTGCGCGTCGAAGGCGCGCGGTGACGATGTGGGGCAAACCCCTTTCGACTCTCTTTAGCTGTATATGAGTTTGTACTTGTCTGAGCATGGCAAAGAAGAAAAGAGTTGTGGTACTCATCGGCGCTTATGCCGTTTCTGCTTCTTTTTCAGAGGAGGTGGTTTTGATGGAGAGACTGTGACAGTGGCAGTAGGTGTTGTTTGTGGGCTGCTTGCCGACTGACCTGGTTGCAATGGTCTAGTCCTTGCTGCGTCAGGGGTTGTTTCGGGTGATGACTGTGTGTTCGTGCCCGTTGTGCTGCCAGAAGTATTTCGATTTGCCGATTTAATTTTTCGTATAGTGTCCAGGTCCAGGCTCTCTGGTGTTGAAGGGAGAGGCAGCTGGGGATCGGGAAGTGGCGAGAGGGCAACTTCCAATTCCATCTCAGTCTTCACAGGACTGTCCGCATCCAACAATTCTGGCTGGGGAGCCTACAGTTGGTTGGGTATATCTGTGGGAGTGGGAGTGGGAGTGGGAGCGGAAGTGGCGCTCGCCTCTTGCTCTTTTCTTTCCTCAATCTTCTCTCTCTTCTTTTCCAAAAAGGCCCCCAGGCGTCGGGCATTCCTCCTCTTGGTAGACGGGCTCTTCTTTTTTCTCTTCAGTCTATTCTCAGGGCCTCCAGACTCCTTCGGGTGAGAACCAGTATGAGAGGGGTTCCTCTCACGAAAGGTACTATCTCTAACCGTGGGAGGAGGCGTGGTGTCTTCTACTATGAACTCCAAGGTCAGGTGGGCGTTCTTCCTTTTCTCCTGGACATTCCAGGTGACAAGACACTCCCAGAGGTGAAATGGTCTTTATGAGTCTTGCTGGAAATTCAAGTGTTTCCATGATGGCTGATCAAGGTGTTCACACTCTGGATATCTTGACGATCAAGTATATGAATCATGACCTAACCCCTTCCTTCATCTGCATTCTAGAAATTAGTTATAATCAGTTCATATCCCTTAACCCTTTACCCAACGCAGACGATATAAAATTTATTATTTTAAATATTATTTTTTTAAATTTTTCAAAAAAATTCAACAAAACCATATCATGTGACCCCTCGTTGGAACGAGCTCGACGAGCTCGTTCCAACGAGGGGTCACATGATATGGTTTTGTTGAAATGTTTTGAAATATAATATTTTTTCAACTGCTGAATTTGCATATTACGCGGGCGGATGCGGGCGATTCGTTAAATAAAGGGTTAAATAAATATCCCAAAGCTGTCATTAAAGCAGCTTAGAAGATTATAGTGAAAATACAATTAGTATTTCCTTGCTAACACTTTGATATTTTGACACTGAGTATTATTTAACTTAATTAATTTAACTTAATGTAAAATAATATACGCAAACAATTTTTTAAAATGTTTTTAAAGATAATACTAAGAGTGTTTTTCTCGCAGGGCGTGGGGGGGGGGGGGGAGGCTTTTGTCCATGTACTCATTTTCACTGGGGGTGTTTCGTCTGTAGGGGCTTTCTCCTTAGGGGTCTTTGTCGGGTGAGGGGGCATTTGTCACCCATTCGTTGAGTTGGGTGTGTGTGTGAGAAATCCCCTAACCCCCATGTCGCCACGTCCCAGGAGCCAATACTATAAAACTTTTACAATTGTATTTTCTAGAATTGTATTTGCTACCAATTAATATAACTGACTAAAATGAATCATTAACATTTTAAAAGATATGGCAATTTTCCAACTGGCAAATTGCCACATCTCTGAAAATGCTTCTGATTCATTTCAACCCATTTAAAGTCATAACTAGAAAATTCAATTGTAAAAGTTTTATAGTATTGGCCCCTGGTTTGATATCCACCATTGTTACCAAAATGTATAAATGCTTCGAACCTAAAATCTGTCTTTGTGTTCACATGAACAGAATTTAGAAAAACGATATGTCGTAAAAACTCCCAAGCAGTGGCAAAGATAGCCTTTTTGGTAGGGGTGTGGGAGGAGTCAAGACCGTAAGTTTTTTCGACAAGAAATAGCAATGTAATGCAGATGAATGTATTATAAAACGAAGTAACCACCTGGAGTGAGACTAACATTTCAAAATAAGGGTTTCAAAGGTTTTACTCCCTTTAGTCTGGTCTTTGCAATCATTTTTCTGGCTTCCAATAATAGGAATGTATTATTATTTAAGGAAAACAGATCCGCCAGAAGTTAGTATTTTCTGACAATAATTGGCTTAAAAAATCAGCTGCCTGGACTGATATCCAATCTAACACATTGGCCTTGCTTGCTTCCTCATTAACAACAAAACGCTTGGAAAACATAAAAGGAAAGGGCGACGATGAATATCCCAACGCCTTCCGCTGTATTTACACGCCTCTTCCCAAGTAACTTTTTTATATATATGCTGTACCACAGAGGTTCGCAGGGACGCGACAACCGTTATTTATACCCAGTTCTTTTTTCGACATTCGTTATCAACCGATAAAATCGGTTGATAACGAATGTCGAATAAAGAACTGGGAATAAGTAGTTGTCACGTCACTGAGGTTGGCACCTTTATCTATCTATTCAAGATGGTTCGCTGTTAATGAGGAAGGTCAATATGTTATAGTGGATATTCGTCTAGGTAGCGGATTTTTTAAACGGTATGGATAAGTATGGGATCAAGACAGGGGTGTAAATAAGAAGGGAATGACAACCCCAATTATTTTTACAAGCGGGAGCTTCCAATCTGGATTGGAGGCTTAGATAGTGATTCGCTATTTAGAGTAACCATGTACACATTCTTACGAAGCTACAGAAATGCAATTTAGACTAATGTTAAACAGACATTCATATAAACATTCAAATCTACAGGACTGTGGAAAATGTTAATTTTTTAACCCCTGAGATGAATTCTTAGGCCCTCTGGCTTAAATCTAGTCATTTTATCCACAAGAAAAATGATTTCCCCAAGTAGCTCCATGAGTTTTCTCTTACACTGACCAGGCTACACAAGGATTATAGACTGACAGCTATCCAGCCAAAATCTACTGCCAGTCAGTCTATATAGTCCTTGTGTAGCCCGGTCATTGTAAGGGAAACGGAACGATGAATTCGAAAAACCGGGCTGGTCACAGGTTCGAGTCGGGATTTCAGAAAATTTTGTCAGCTGATTGGAAAAGTCGGAGAATTTGATCGAAAACTGGAAAACCGCTTTGGCTCTGCCAGTCATTGCAACCGATCGCTAATCGCAGTTGGAAAAAAGACCTGTCAACACGGGTTGGAAATTCAAATCGACTGAGCGGAAAAATCTGAAAAGTTGAAAAACATGAAGAAAAATGATTTCTTTGAATTTCCAACTATTGGAATTTATACCTTCGAATTTCCAACTATTAAAAATTAAGATGATTATGGGTGACACCCCTCACCCTCTCCAACCCCCGTCGCCACGTGCCTGATTACTGGGGGCCAGCGTGATCAATTTGGAGTATTGAAGGTGCACCCCAAACAATCCTGGCTACAACCCTGATTAGGTTTGAATTCGCAAACAATTGAAAGAATTTAAGCAAATACATGTGATGAATTGTTAACCGCGAACAAAAAGGCTATTTCGAACATATGCATTTGTTTATATCACAGCAGCTGTGAAGTTTTGACAGGCAATTACTAAATCAGACAGTAACGTACACCTCATATTTCCGCTAATTGTCTACATCATATAATGACGGTCTCAATGGCAGAACAAGTGTTCAGTTCGGATCGATGATATAAGGGATTCGTGAAAAAAAAATCCTTCTCTTTTGTTTTCAAATCTGCTCCACGAATTTGGCATGAAACTCTCGTCAAATGTTAGAAAACATTTGTACTCCATTAAGAAGAGACATCGTTCGTGTCAGGATCTTGACATGCTGAATAAAATTGAAACCATAGTTTATAAAAATGTCTGACATATGTGATAATAAATATGACAATTTCTGTCTTTTAAAACAATTAAATGTGTCAACTGGGGTGGATGAAACTGACTAACCCATTCAGAACGAGCCAGATTCGCTGTTTACACGTAATCGGCGAGAACAATATTGGCGACCTCCATTACGCCGTGAAAATACGCAAAGATTGATACCCCAAGACTGTACTGCAGTCCATCGAGGTTGCGCGACCACTAATGTCGTACCCATGCGTACCTCTCATACAAAAGTAGCACCCTGCACCATGCTGTTGTCCCCAAATACTCCAGTGGTGTAGTCATGGAGGGTTTTGGGAGTCGTACCCCCCCCCCCCTCTCCCCACAACTTCTCAATCCTCAACTAGTCCTCTAAAAATCATGAATTGTATGATCTGCATGGGGAGACAACTAACGAAATTACAGTTGATAAGCCACGCTTGACGTTCATTCGAGTTTAAAAAAAAGTGCTGGGTGGGGCATATTTCTCAACATTTCCGGACAAAGTTTGAAAAATATGCCCAAAATTTAAAAAAAAACAATATACTCCCCGGCCCCACCTACGCGAGGAACCCCGCCAAAAAATATCCATGTGCTCCTCTCCCCAATAGGGATACCTGGCTATATGTACGTCCCTGGAATACCCTGGTTGGTACACCATGTTATTAACCTAGTATATATACTGCGGTATTTTGGGGACAATACTGGAGTGTACGGTGGCATTCTGTTATATTTTATAAGGGTTTCCTGTTGCATTCACCGCTAAATTTACGAGAGAGTCTGAATAGAATCATCGGACACGAAATGGCGTCACTTACTATTGAGGTATATCAACTCCTTTCATGACAATTTTACGAAAAGTAGTAGGTTGCTAAAAGGCCAGTGAGTATTTTTGTGGTCTTCCGACAGTTCACATTTGTGCACAACGAATCTTCCGTATCCGGATAAGAACACATAGGAGGTGAATGTTTCGACCTCACTAAGGGCCCGTTATGAGGGGTATCCTCACATAGGTTTTATGGACTCATACGCGATAAAAAATAGGGCTATACCCATGAGTATATTCCAGATAGAAAGGTGTGCCACAGAATGTGGCGGTTCAATAACCAGATGTGGACCAATAGACTAATTAGACCTCATGAATGGATTTATTTTTCAGAGGCCTCATTGCCTAATACGATAAACAAGGGTACTATAGCCACAGACAAATCCTGGAAAGGAGTTCCGAAAGAGAGGACACCAAACCGGGGCAGTCCAATTAGAAGATTAGGACATGAAGGGCTGTGGGTTGCAACAGTGAGGGATTTCCTTTAAGGCATCATTCCCTCGTGTGATACAAAAGGGTTCTTTATGTAGAGTCCGAACCTAGAAATGGTTCCAAATCACCCTGCTGAAGACCTTTCAGGACCACGGCAAATAGTGCAACCATGGGAACGCAAGGTGGCGCCTCCAAGTAACACAATGATCAACACAAAGACATGTAATTCTGTTCTGCTTGTTATGGTCATACCTTCCCACACCATAACCGATCCACCACCAAAACGATTGTGTTGCCTAACGGTTACGTCATGGTATCGTTCGTTCCGCCGTCGCCGGTCGTAGAAGTCGAGAGTGAACCTCGATTCATCGGAAAACATGACGTTGCTCCACCGACGATTGTCCCAGCGCTGTCGTGCTCCACACCAATTACACCTTGCTGCGATGTGACGTTCAGTCAAACGTGCGTCGAGCGTACAAATTCCAGCTGCGTATGCGATTTCGGATAGTCTGACCACTGACTCGCACATCTGTCGCTCGGTGCAGCTGCTGTTCAATTTCTGAGGCACTTTTATGGCAGTTTCGTAAAGTTGTGGTTCGGATGAAACGATCCTGGTTAGCAGTTGTCGCCCTTGTACGACCTGCCCGATGTCTGCCATCAACATTGCCTGTCTGACGGTAGCGTGACCACAACCTGCTAATCACCGATTGAGTAACGTTGAGAATTTGAGTCACTGCAGTCTGTCTGTTGCCAGCTTCCAACATGCCAACGGCACTTAAACGTTCGTCACGTATCAGTCTTCGCATACCTCAAAAGTTACGTTTCGTCCAGAAACTATTGAAGAACGAGTTTATACCAAGAAAAGAACGATGAGACCTCCGAAAAAGCCCGTCCAGTACAAATGAAAATTTCAAAACGTACCCCACAGACATTAACTCGGCGCTCGTGCGAAAAACCTGCACGAAGATTTCGTGGGCCGGTGACATTCATGATCTACACTAAACTTGGTAACATATTGATGTGTTCAATCACACGTATCCAGTACCATTTTCCGAAAATATCAACATCAGTTTGGATATCCCCTACCTTTTTTAATAGTATATGATATCAGTCCACCAAGTATTTTAACCCTTTACCTAACGTAACGGCCAAAACCGGCCAGCGCTATTCTCAAAAATCGCCAATTAATTTTCATTTTTTGTCTCAAAAACATAGATTATGACCCCTCGTTGGAACGAGCTCGTCGAGCTCGTTCCAACGAGGGGTCATAACCTGTGTTTTTGAGACGAAAAATGAAAAAAATTAGTTATTCAAGAATTATATTTGCAAGTGTCGTCTGCTTTTCAGGTTAGGTAAAGGGTTAAACTTATAAAACATATAAAATTTGATGGGAAAAATGAAACAAATTCTAAATCAATAAAGGGCAATGACTCTTGCAAAAATACCCCGAATAACACATTCATGGGACACTGAACTAGACATCCATAACATACATTTTCATACCAAATACTATGTCATTTTATCAAGTATTTTAAAGGCTATCGAGTTTAAAACACTCGTTTGTCATCGACTGACAGACCGACCGACCGTTAAACCGACAGACCGACAGATCGGCACTGCCACATTCAGAGCTGCTTGTCGCGGCTAAAAAAACTGACGATATCAACAACAAATTATAAGCTTCCAGCTTACTGCAGAATCCACTTCAATTCTATAATATGTAACACGCTCTTCAGTATGATTACCTGAAAGAAATGCTGTTTAAACTAAACTTTGCAGGGTTAGTTCTGCAGTCCAAATGCTTTGGGTTATAAAAGCTCAGTTTCTGAAGCCTTAGAGTGAACAAGGTCGAAATTAAACTTTGCACAGTGTACACATTAGTGTTGGGTTAAGACATCATGTCCAATCGGTTTGAGAAAACATCTCTACTGAGCTAATAATGATTTGACACAGCGCATCGTTCGTCAAATTTTGATCTTTCAGCCTCCTCATTGCATTTAACCCTACGAACCGAGAGGCTTTTTTGAGGCTCAGGAATATGATACGTCAACATTTTATTAAGTAGGATGGATGCTAGCAGAATGTGTGGGGTAGCCCAAATAGTATATTCAACGTGCAGCCTCAAGGCTGCACGTTAAAAATATTAATTGATCTATCCCCAAACAATGAATAGGGACTATTTCAATGCCTGCCATTGAACTGACATGGAAGATACTACCATTGTCCAAAGGGTTAAAATAAACGGGTTCTGTGCCTTTATTCTACTACGACTACTGTCTTAAATTTATACGAACATGGCTGACAATCTTCGTCATTGGAAGAGATTTACAGGAAAGTTACCTCCCCTTAATTTCACACTAAGGGTATGGGAATTTCATATAAAAAATTGAAATTTCAAAATATTAGCGAATTTGTATCATCGATGTGGGAGTCATTTCACATACTTCAGACATTTTCCTGTAGAGAATCAAAAGAAAAAAAAAAAAAAAAAAATACAGAACCGAGCTTTGTACAATTGTTTTGCCTATCACCTTGAACATTTAGTAATTATTCTCTGTTAAAACCCATTTAAAAATACGAAAACAACGTTCTCACCATCTTTTGATGTTCTGTAAAAAATATTTCTGTTCACTATATCAGCAGTGTGCGCATCGTGACATATGATAGACACTCTCCTGGCCATTAGTACAAACGTCTATAGGTGAGATTTGCTATTTTTTTCCGGAAAGCATAAAAACTTGCAAGTTACAGTAAAAACTCTTTGACTAAACAAAGAGACACAAAGAGTGGACACTTACTCAGTGTTGGTGGATGTGATATTGATAGACATTCGTAATGATGGATTATCTGTTAAGCGGTTGCTTCTAATCAGCTTACCATAAAAAGCCAAGTTTCCTTTTATAAAATTTAATAACCGAATACAACAGATAACTGGTGTTTTTATTAAAAGTAACATACGAAAACTTGGCTTTATTTTCTACTGATGCCATAGGTTTTTCTCCACAATTACTTGCTTTTTAATTTCCTTCCTCGCTAATGTAATAATTTCAAGGGAGATAATTATCGAAAATCGAGTTTCAAGACGAAAAAAAATCAGGGTGACGGAAGGATCAATTCAGATATCGTTGTTGCACCATTCCCTTGGCTTAAGTCCAACGGATAAACCAGGAAATTCATTTCATGGTTGATCCTTCCACAACTCTGTTCCGGAATGGTGCTGTACTACACCTAAAGTCAGAGGTGGTGGAACCGATGGGGGTTGGAAGTCTGGAGTGGCGGGCGGGGACTCACGCGTCAGCCGCACGGACTTTTGTCCACAGACATTCTTCATATTTCCACGAACGATGAGTTTTACAGTTTGGGAATATGCGAATGTACTAGTAGGCATACATACTATTTACAAATGTAAAAAAATTAGTTGCAGTTCTATTTATTTATTTATTTATTTATTTATTTATTTATTTATTTATTTATTTATTTATTTATTTATTTATTGGGTTTAACGACACTTTCGACGCCATGGTCACCTCGTGTCGGACAATTTTATGGGTGGAGGATACCGGAGTACCCGGAGAGAACCACCGAGCAACGGCGAGCAACTGTCAAACTCCCCAACGCACTAAATCTACACAAGCAGGGTTAGCATTGGTTGAAGACAAGTGTACCATCGACACACAGTACGCCTTAGTACACAGCGCCACCATGCCCCCCAATATGGGCAATCGAGATGAAGTGCCTTGCCCAATGACACAACGCAGTGACGCCTGGCGGGGATCGAACAGTGGACTTTTCGGTTTGAAGTCCAATACCGTAACCACCAAGCCACCGTCCTCTCCGTTATATTGCAGTTAGCCTTCAGACGATCCATTCTATTTCATTTATTTCAGCCATCTTACAAGCTGAATGCTTGCTTCTAATTGGGAAGATGGTTGAACAAAAGCCATTACCAGATCGTGTCATACGCACTATAAAGAAAGACAAGCGGGTAATGCCGAGTTTTTTAACATTTGGTGACATAATAATTATGATCTTACAGGAAATACTTTCTGATATCTGACTACAATACACGGCGTGACACAAAAGAACATCGTCAGCTGGTACAAAGCTATAGTATATTTATCGCTGCCCACACATTAAGAATCAGGAAAACGCCTTTCCTGTGGATCAACTTTCAAATTGTCTTCCGAGGTCAAAGAAAGGCAGGCCCGGGACGTTTTTTTTATATTTGTGCACCCTCACCACCCACATCTATCTCACACTTTCATTGAGCTTTCTCGGCCAATGTCTAAATTGGTGGGTCGGTTTATATTCAGAGGAAGGCCTAATTGTAATTTAGTTGTACAGCCCTCTATGGTTGTCTTAAATTAGACCCACTTACTAATTTAGCTTGTCGTCGGCTCATTGGCTGCCAAGTTTTCCTTAAAACAAACATTTTGTATGCCGTGTGGAAAGGTTAAAGGGTTTCTCCGATTCAATGTGGAATAGACTTTGACAATACAGCGATCAGATGCAATAAATTCCGCTTAAGCCTTTGCCACACGGTCATAACCATACAAAGCTATTCACAAAGAATCGTCATACAAGTTTTATTATTTTTCAATTTTTGCCTAAAAAACATAGATTATGTCCCCCATTGGGACGAGCTCGTTGAACTCGTTCCAATGTGCAATCATAAGTAATGTTTTGAGGGAAAAAATGACAAATATTACTTGATCAAGACTCTTTTTGGAGTGTCGTCTGCTATTCGTATAGGAGGCAAATAGTTAATATATACGGGGTTTCGTATACTATTTGTAAGTTCAGTACATACTGGGGTCATCTGGGTTTATATCTAATTATAAACCAGTCCTCTGATAACTCAAAACAGTGATGTTAATGAGTAATGTGTCGAGATTCATGTTGCTACAATTTAATTATACCGCCACGAGTGCATTCGAGTGGATTTAAATCTGATTGAACAGATGCTGTCATCGTCTCGAAAAAAACTTGAGTTGGCAGATGACTGACAGAATTATCTTTTCGACCTTTCTAGCTCCAAGTATTGGCAACGAACTTCGAAAAAACCCCAAATAATAATAATAATAAAAGCACGACTTGAGGAAGACCTTGCAGACCACTTGAGTGAACTGGGCCTATAGTCGTTCTCCTTTTGCATAGGATGAAAATTCCCGAACCAATATGCAGGTGACACTCCCATAAAAGCATCATATTTTCAAAGAACAACAGTACTGTTCACGATTTTCATCTCGATCTCTTGATAGACATTCCAACGGATAACTCACTTACATCGACAGGGGTACGTGGCGGGGGGGGGGGGGGGGGGGTGCAGATTGGATGGAAAACGCCCCCACATCCACACATACACTTTACCTAAATAATATCAACCTAATATACCACTCATTACTGAAATCCTTAATAATGTTTATTTAATCTCGCCCTGATATTCCTTGTGTCATTTTGTCACAATCAGTTCCTTCACTTTCTTGGTCATTAGGCCTCAGAACGGTTTTGTATAAAAAGTAAACATTTTGCAGGTATAAACCACAAACCACCATCTACTGGTGATGCACCCTATTACCCTATTACCCTAACAAGAGGCAAAATGCAAGGGGAGAAAATATTTTTTCTGCTGCCATTAATAGGAGAAAAAAATTGTCTCCATTTCATTTAGCTCGGCTAATCCATCGCTCAGGTACAACGGGGCAAATAGTAACCCGGTGCTTCATTAATTAAAATTTTGCTGATGATGAGTTTTATTACCTGGAAAACACATGTGTGGACTTTACTGCCCACACGTGGATTACGTCCAGTCGACGGCGACTGTACTGTGTTATAAAAACAGCAATTATTTGCAGCACAGAGAAGAAATGAGAGTCCAGAAGGTCGGGATCTAGGAACTGTACAGTAGCTAGGAGCTGAGGCCATGACATAATTTAGAAGTTGTGAGCCACGGGACAGTCTATGAGCTAGGAACTGTATAGGAGCCAAGAAGATTCGGGTGGGCCAGAGCCAAAAACCAGATGAGTCGAAGTTTCGTATGAAAAGTCCCTCTTTAGAGCAATGGCCTAATAGCTTATTTGTTCGATATATTCGAGTCGTCAGAGCATAGCCTATTCCAGTCACTGCCCCATTGACTCTTGGACTTTTTCGGAGCAGCTATGCACGGAATGGGGTGGCCTGGGAACAAATGACAACCGAAGAGTAGCTAGGACTATATAGAATGGTAATTAGAACAGGTCAGAAAAGTAAGTAAATCCCTTCTCCTCTACCGCAATACACTCCTGACCAATCCGTGAAATTGTTTTTCAGAATACCTGGTCTCCGGCCATGGCCTGTTTTAACCCTTTACCTAACATGAAAAGTGAAAAGCAGACGACACTTGCAAAAAAAATTATTGAATAACTATTTTTTTCATTTTTGTCTCAAAAACATAGGTTATGACCCCTCATTGGGACGAGCTCGTTCCAATGAGGGGTCATAACCTATGTTTTTGAGATAAAAAAATGAAAAAATAATGAAAATTAATAGGCGATTTTTGCGAATAGAGCTGGCCGGTTTTGGCCGTTACGTTGGGTAAATGGTTAAGGTGGATTTTAAGTCATTTTTGGTAACAATATGTTGTGTTCTGCGATTTTCAGCAATTGTAGGGTCGTGATCGGTAATTAAACAAACCCCCATACACCCCGAACATACCACCACTTTATCCTGGCCTTTTAACACACACTAGCACTATCCACCACAATGGCGATGACGTCACAACATCGCTTTTCACGCGGGTGCCCCTGGAGGATTTGGATCATTAGCTCTGGAAGAGATGACGTCTAAAGTGATCAATAAAGGAGATCAATAAGAAAGGCACTTCATCTCTCACCCACTGCTGACATCTTCCCACGACGCAAAGAATATTTCATGAAAATTATAGGTCACTGTAGATCATTCGGTATTTTTAAACTCAAAACAGAGGGCTGCTAACTGGAAAAATGATTGATCTTTATTCGATTCGATTTCCTGGAGAGCTTGACACAAAATTTCACACAATGACTTCACAATATTATTAATTTGTCTTCCTGATTATTTATCTGGTGGAGCGCAAAGTTATTTTTGTCTTCAGAATTTCGTCACTGCCTGGGTTTTGTTATATTCTATGAGAGATTGCTTACAGACTCTTTGCAATAAAGCAAATTCATGCAGACGGGATTATTTCACTTCAAAGATAATGTACAGAACTTTCCTAGAATATGAAGTCTTTGATTTGTGGTACCTGCATTTCAGTACAGAACTCATATTATAACTTATTCCGATGAATTGACGGTAACATGGCCTGAGGTTTGCAGCTCTGGGCTAATGTTCAAACGAGACACGAAGCGTCGAGGTTGAACATACGCACCGAGACGCAAACCTCAGACCATGTTACCGTCAAACAGGAGAGGCTTATTTACTGAACTTGTGATCGTTAAAAGTTGCCTTGTTCAATGCAACTTTTAACGATCACAAGTTTAGTAAATAAACCTCTCGTGTACCTCACGACCGCAGTGAATAAATAATCAATGAATCAGATAAACTCATTCCATTTTAGTTCAAATCGTAAATTTGTTTGTAATTTAAATAACACTTCATTCGGAACACTGCCTGCTACACGCGTGAAAAATCCAGAAAAATTAAGCGACTTGCTAGTCACTCCGTTGATGAAACAATTACGAAACGGGCGACGTCATTTCAAATATTTCGGGTTGTGACGTCAGACGGTAACATTTGCTACTGGAGCCGTAAACATAAAAGAAACTACGCCTGCTCTCATCCAATCAGAGTGCGAGGATTTTACTCTTGTTGGAACATATGGGATTCCGGCATTCAACCATTTGACGTCAATAAGTAAAAAGAAATATTTGGGGGAAGTGCCCGAGAGGAGGAAATGCTTAAGGAGAAGTATTTCGCGGGGGAAACTCTCCTGGAGAAATGTCCCTGGTAAGTGGTCCTTAGGGAAAAAATATCCTTCACCCTTCATACCTCTGGGTCAGCAGTTGAATCTTGCCTTAGAGCATGCTAGTAAAATGAATAAACAGCACAAGTAATGTTTTGAATACAACAAGCACTGTAAAAATACCGTTATAGTACAGCAAAAGTACTGTCAGTCAGATTCCAGTACTTCTATTATACAATATATAGAGAGTAATCAATTTGTTTTGAGCGTTACGGTAAATAATTCATCGAGAGACGGGACGTGAGTAAATCACGAGGGCGTAAACGCTCAAAACAAATTGATTACTCTGTTTATTACCTGACATTTGGAATAAAGAGGTCTTTTACTATAATAATTCAACCCAAACTATTGTCAGATATAATCCAATTTAGTGTAAACACGGAAACATTTCTAAAATTAGCAGGAAGGAAATACGAAATAGTCCTGTCTCGAGGCGAATTATATACCGTAACTTGCCGTAAGAATGGGTCACTCTCTTTAGTAAATGACATTTTAGACCAAAACGTCTTTCATTAAAAATAATTCAACACAAAATATTCGCAAATGCAACTCTGAAATACTTCTGAAATTAGCGCGTATGAATACATCACTTTCTGTGTCAAATCTTCGATTGGAAATGGCCCAGTTTTATTTTTGTGACTTTCGTTCGATATTTTACTATTTTATGTGGCGTTCCAGTCGCATTTGGGGAATGGCATTCAGCCATAAGATAAAACATTTCTATTTGGATTTTGTCAACTGTGCTAACGAACCTGTTCATAGAGGAAAGAAAGGATTTTTAAAAATATTCAAAAGGAAAATTCATTTTAATTAACTGATGTGAAACTGGAAAACAAAACATCAACAAATCGGCGGGGGCGTGGCTTATATACGTCAGTCGTTCCAAAGTTACTATTGAAGTGACATAATTCACTCGTGACATTACCACTTTTTAATCAACATTAAATTCAATGCAAAACGAATCGAGGAATGTAATAATACGGTGAAAATACCATATTAAGCTATGGTTGTTAATACCCACCTATTTTGTATCGATCTTGGAACAAAATCGATGCAATGCTACATAGTTTCTCCTCATTACACGAGAATACACGAGAAATTTTGTCATACAGAGAAGATAGAGCCCTGCGAAGCTTCGAGATTCGATTCGATTTCGAATCTTAAGTTACTATTCGGTTCGATTCGAAATCAGCCGTCCTATTCGTTTTCTTCGATTCGTTTCACCGGAATTTCGGTTGGTATCAGACATTTTAGTCGTCTCACAAAACGTATAACTTAGAAAGAAATTATACATAAATAACGTTGAAAATAAAGACGGAGTGTAATTTTCGCTCTTTTAACATAAAAAGCATCTGTAATCTGTACCCATGCCATCATCCATGCTAATTCCAGTTTCACTAGTCACTACCACTGTTAACCCTTTACCCAACGTAACGGCCAAAACCGGCCAGCGCTATTCTCAAAAATCGCCAATTAATTTTCATTATTTTTTCATTTTTTGTCTCAAAAACATAGGTTATGACCCCCCTTTGGAACGAGCTAGTCGAGCTCGTTCCAAAGAGGGGTCATAACCTATGTTTTTGAGACAAATAATGAAAAAAAATAGTTATGCAAGAATTTTTTTTGCAAGTGTCGTCTGCTTTTCATGTTAGGTAAAGGGTTAAAAGCAAATTTAAAGTTCCCGAGCAGCATCGACGATGAGTTCACGGTTACGAGCGGCTAGCCCCGTGCAGTGCCCAGTACAGAATTCTCGCACTCGTTTCTGTTTTTGAACAAAAATCCTTATTGGGTAATATTCCAACTACATACGACGAAGGCTTGCCTTGATAATGAAGTTGGAATATTTTATCAGTCGGGACTTCAAGACGCCTGTATTCGATTCGAGGTTCGATTCGATTTCGAATAGTAGACTCGATTCGAGTCGAATCGCAAATATGTGATTCGCAGGGCCCCAAGAGTAAATCAAAATATTTTTAACCTGCTGCTGCAAGATATTAATTAGCCTATCTTAAAAACTGACGCTTCTAAAGCAGCTAACTTTTTTCAGGGATCGTGTCATTTTGCAAAAGCAGGAATTAAACAATTGATTGCGTTCGTTCTGAAAAAAAAAACTTTGATTCACAGAACATGAACACTCCTCTATGTGTTTTTGTATGGTGGACCTTTAAGCAGTACAGGTCATTACCATAATTTACGGGAGAAGTAACGGCAACGAGTTGCTGTTACCTCTACCGTAAATTTATGGTACTTTTAGCATACGGTGTATGTTGATAGTTCTTGTTGCCAAAATACAAAACGGGCAACTGACACCTTTATCCCACCCCCATCACCGTGGTCACCAATGGCCAAATGGTCAATGATTGATTGGCTATCATCACGTTACAACCATGTGTCACCATGGTACAGATCTCTTTCATCCAAAGCCAACATCTAAAGATGATGTCGCGTTGACGGAATTGAAAAAGGTTCAGTGTCATAATTATTGGTCGGTACATTTTCTGGCCGTCTGGAAAACAAAATTTCCGGCCGTTTCCTCAAATCCACATTCATTTGCAGCGATGCAAGCAATGTGGTAAAATGCATATTTATTTAGTCTACAGACAGCACTTGATTAGTTCCATATTGCAGAATGTCCGAGAGCGTGGTTTCTTAAAGATATCTAACTGACAACCTTACTTCGAGCACTTGACATTAAAGTCATCCCAGCAGTTGGACCACGAATATTCTCGCTATCTTAATCTCTTAGTCTTGTAAAAATATTAATCTTTTTAGAATACTTATGTTTTGATTCAATTATTATTGGCGTACAGATATATTGGGGTTCCCTGGTGCTTTATTACCACTTAACTGCAGTGTTATCCGTGATACCTCCATCGCGATCTGTCAAATAAAATGTGAAATAATTAATATAGATAGCTCCAGAAACAGCCATAAGAAATGCCAGATGTTTTGATTATTTAGTGAAGAATAATTATCAAGGTCACTGACCATATGAAGTTTATATCTTTCTAAACGGCAATAATACAATAACCAGTGTTGGATTCAGGAGAGGTGGAGATCAAGCACATGGCCCGCAGAAATTTTTCAATTTTCGCAGGCTGATACATGTGGGCTCAATGATTTTGATTATTTTTTTCAGTAGAAAGCGCAATAAAATTAAAATATTGACATTTATTTTCACATTTTTTTAGTCTTAATAGCTTCAGTTCCAGTACCCTCGTGTACCCATAGGGAGATGGCGGAGTAAGTCCAGTGGTCTCCGGGCTCCAGGGGCTCCAAACGTTTGAAGACAAAAATCATTTCTTTACTAAAAATATTGTTTTCTCAAATAATTAGAGGGCCTTGGAGTTCGTGTAAGCTTTAAAGGATATCGGAGCATTATTTTTTATGATACTCCACCCATCCCCTCTAGTAGAACACAAAAAGTGTGCCTTATTTGCAGTACTTGCTCGCGGGGCTCTACTCCGAGCGCCGGACCCTCAAATTGTGGGGGTTAGATACAAGCCTTCCAAAATATCCAGAGTGAAGGATTTGTCCCACTGGGCCGAACCATCTTCCCCAACTCCGAGGGGCCATCCGATCTCCACCAGCCGCCACTCCTCCTAAGTCAGGGTCGTGCATGCATCCGAGAACTTCCTACTCAAAGGGTTTGTTTTTGAAAATGGTTGAGGCAGAACCAGACTGGTCAAGTCTAATTTTGTATTAAATATTCAATAGGAATCTTTATACTATAACGCATTTCAATATTCCCGCATTTTAAAACTCATTGGCTAATCATGTAATGTATATATGGAATAAAGAGTGTGTATGTGTGTTTGGGGGGTATTCACCCTTGTGCTACCCTAGTCAGCCGCCTACCCTGTTTCTCTCCCGCTACTATCATATCCCACATCTTTCTTGCTCCTCAGTAGATATCAATCTCGGGTCTTATTGACCAGATACGATGCAACCGATGCGGTAATGTTATAAAACAGTTTTCTTCTCGGTTTGCAATGTCAACACTCGGATGTCTCCAATTCGAGTGTTGCTGAAAAAATAACACTGACATTAAACGCATCGAGGCCAATGTCAAACCCTCAGGGCACTAGTCAAATTCAGTAAGGAATCCGACGGCGTTGTGGTCTATTTGTTTACTAACTTTTCGTGATGTTTTTGTGCAGACTACCGTTGAGTGTATATAATGCCGCTTTGCTCACAAAATATACATATACTCTTTTGTGCTCCAGTTATTGATTTTTCAATCAATAAGTATTTAATTAGCATTAAAACATGAAGCTATTAACGGAATTTGTGGACCCACCCCGTGCAATCACAAAACTATAGCTTTGATGAGTTTTCATTCATAATTATTTAGAAAACACACACGTCTGATAATATAGTTATTACCTCATTACCCAACGTAACGGCAAAACCCGACCAGTGCTATTCACAAAAATCACATTTCACTTTTCATTTCTTTGTCGCAACAGCATAGCTTATAACACCCCATTGGAACGAGCTCAAAGAGCTCGTTCCAATAAGGCGTCATAAGCTATTTTTTAACGCAAAAATGAAAAAAAAGTTACTCAAGAATTTTCTTTGCAAGTGTCGTCTGTCTTTCGTGTTAGGTTGATTCAAAGAAAATGAATATTTATGGTATTCTTTTAGAGACAGTCGACTGAAATATTTAAGTTGGTCTGCTTTTCCGACCAACTCAAAAATTTCAGACGAGTGAATCTAAACACACGCGATGGACTATTTATGGGCTAGACTGGTCCCAAGCCATAACAACGTCGAATTCCATACACAATTTGACTGGTGGCTTGAGAGCTTGGACCAGTGTGCGGACTGAAAAAATCATTGGTGATAATCCTGACGCAAAGATTCGGTGCGTCAAACTTATAACCAGCGATTGCAAAATATTCACCAGGGGCATTAGGCGTAGTTAATTTAATTGCAGTCTTGTTTTGCAACATGACTCAGATTATCCACCCCACAGTGTTTTAGATTTGATCTGAGAATACAAACCGTTGGTCACAGCTCACTCACATCGGTCGTATTGCGTCTATAGTGGGTGACAACCATCGTGCTCTCAACGGAAATACCTCTTAGGTATTTTAACCCACTAATTATTATTCTTTGCTTGTTGCTGTGTGTTTAACCCGCAGGACACCGATGTAAAAAATGACAAAGCTTTGAGCAACAAGCATTTCCCATAACGTCCACTAAGTTCCAATGTGTTCTATGTGCCTACCGGCATATAGGACACATTGGAACTCAGGGGACGATAATGCAGTTTGATATTTAACCAAGCTCTGTCAAACAAAATATAATTGGTTAAATTCGTAGGTAAGCAAGAGAAAATCAGAGTGATTGGAGAAAATTTTGTTGCACTACCAGAGTGCTAGGGGTTTACAATGCATTCAACCTCCAGTGCCACATCGTGTCGAACGTTTTTATAATAATAAGGCTGATGATAATTTTCCAGATAAGTTTGGTTTTATAGTTTAGAATAACAAACCAGGACCCATTATGGCATAGGTTGATCAGTTAACTTGTTCTCGATTTGGAATGGTCAGGCACTAAGTTAGTCGGGAAGGGGGTGGAGGGACACCAGTCCCCTATAAACCGGTCCGTCGGAGAATTACTAGCTGAAATAAGCTGTAGGAATACCACATGCAATTTATCTTCCCATGTTCTACCCGTGATAATTCCAAGCCCCGTTATCATTTCTTGGGAAACTTTCCTTGATATCTTCCCAAGCAATGAGATTATGAGTTGGGATTATCAAGAAAGAAAAATGGAATATATTTTCTTGTGATTATTCAAGAATTTGTTTCATTTGATACTGTAGATCCACGTCACAAGAAACAAAGTGGAAACCAAAATTATAGGACAAACAGATACCCGGGAGACCTCTCCAAATTACACGCTATTGGTGTCCGATTGTCTATAAATATAATTTTCACGGGAGAGACCTCAACGATCTCATCGAAGGACACGCTCTCTCTCTCTCTCTCTCTCTCTCTCTCTCTGTCTGTCTCTGTATGTCTCTCTCTCTCTCTCTCTCTCTCTCTATCTCTCTCTCTCTCTCAGCACAATGTCTTTAACCTTCGTGAAATGCTTGTAGCACGCCATATTGCACTGTAAGAACTGTAAGATCAGTTGGGTTAAAGAAAACAACCCAAATTATCTGGGTTGAGTGAATGTGAACCTAATTGGGTTCATATTCACTCAACCCAGTTGGTTTGGGTTGATGTTTAACCCAACTGATTTTGCAGTGTAGTATTTATTATCTATTGGGATTTAACGACCCTTTCAACAGCCAGGGTCGCCTCGTGTCTTACAGTTTTAAGGGTGGAGGAAGCCCGAGTACTTGGAGAGAATCACCAAGCCGCGGCGAGCAACTGTTAGATTCACCAAAGTACCAGCACCACACATGCAGGGTTAGCATTGGTTGAAGACAAGTGCACCATCATCATGAAGTACGCCTTAGCACACAGCGCCACCGTGTCTCCATTCAAAGTGTAGTTTACTCGTCGAAAACTTTCACTTACCCGCTCCTCATCTCTGACGCCCTAGCTTCAGCCCTGTGAAGTGTGGACGGAGCAGGGTACGATTCACTTACACTTTAACGTTACCCGGTCCTTCCAAATCTGACGTTTCCCGTGGGACCCAGGACATAGTGCACACACACGAGACTGCAGAAGTGTTCCTCGCTCAGTGTTGTCCTAACGTGCGTTCAGGTGAACTCAAAGAGATAGCAGCGTATTGCTGCCAAAATTCCTCAAGCGCAAATAGTTTACTTACACTTAAGACATTTTGGAAGTAAACCCATGATCTGACTTTTCTGTAGTAATATGGGCGGAATCGGATTAAAATTCCGACGGTTGACATTTCGTCGAAAATCTATTTATCTTTCGGCATGTAAACCGCCATATTGTCCAGATTTATTTCAATCCAAACATCGTTTAATTGTAAAATAATATGACAGGTTCCCAAGAACAAATAAGAAGCACATTTGAAATATTCCTTCAACGTGACTGTATCTGTAACTGAAGGATTACAGGGCTATGAAAAACACAGTTGTAGAGATTTGCACTATCGTATCTGCACATTTATTGCTGTATGCCTGTCTATAACAGCACACTTTGCTGTCGTCGTTTAGCTCGTATTGTTGTCGTCTTTATTACTGCTCCCAAATCATGACATAAATAGTATACTCCACTTGCAAAAAACTATTTTCTTGAATATCTAAAAATTTTCAATCTTTTGCCTAAAACTATAGCTTAGGCCTCCTCGCTGGAACGAGCTCAACGAGCTCGTTCCAGTGAGGAGACGAAAGGTATATTTTGAAGATAAAAGTTGAAAAAAATATTAAAATTTGAATAGGGATTTTGGTAAAGGGCGCTGGTGGATACGCGTCACGTTAGGCATAGGCTAGTGTTGTTGCAATAAAGTGTGTTTGATGCTGCTGATGTTGCTTGTGTTATTGCGATTATTATTATTGTTGTTCTGCCATGATGCTAAGGGTGTCGTATCTCCTGAAAAATAGTATTGGTGACGTTGCACTTGTTTAGTGGAGTAACTGTTTGGTGTTGTTGCGGCTAACGTTGCGATTATTGTCGTTGTTGCATTGTTGTTGGTGTTTTCATTGTTTGTTGTTACCAATGATGATGAAAAACAAACAATATGTTTGTGCTGCTCTTATTGGTGGAGTCGTGAGAGGATAAAGGGATAGAAGATGTGTGTTCTGTTTGCGTTAAGGTACTATAAAAGTAATGGAATTTTGTTTATTTTGAAATTCCCACCCCTGATATTCCTTAAATTCAAATTAAATACACACACATTATACATCAAAATGAAGATTGAGATGTATAGAACACGCAAAATCGATGAAATCAAGTCTTAGAGTTGACAGAAGGTACCACTGGTTCCAGAAAGTCTGCTACCGTATTCGCACCACGCAGAACTGATAATACAATAGTATTTCCTGAGAACAACTTGTGGCCAAATTTGCTTCACATATCGAAGAACAAAACTAGGCATTCAAAACACTTTAGGATGCAGCGATGTGACTGCATTTGGGAAAAGGACAACACTGTCTGCATTTTTATTGAAGATGGAATCCATGTTCGACGGCCATGCGCAAAATCACTCGATACCACGAATTTCCATCAAAAAACAAAAACGTAATTCTAAGAAATTTCACCAGGTGTCATGACACTTTGCACAGAATATGACAACTGTACAGTCTCTATATAACAATAGTATGCAGTATTAAGGCGATCTTTCTCATTGGTTGATTTAAGACGGCGCTGTTTTGTATGCTTCTTTCGTCCGACGACGTTGACCGGAAATCGAAAGTAAGAATATATGTAAACAAAGCCGTCAATTTTTGAATTTACCGCCATGCAGCTCTGTCGCTGTGTTTTGAAGGATTTCGATGCCCTATCTTTGTTCTTGGATATGTGAAGCACATTTGGTCATATATTGTTCTCAGGAAATATTATTGTCGTATCAGTTCTGGTACGAATACGGTAGCAGACTTCCAACAACTTGTGGTGCCTGCTGTTAACTCTATGAGATGATTTCATATATTTTTCGTTTTCTATACCTCCCAACCTTCATTTTGATGTATATTTATTTAGTGGTATTTAAGGTCACATACGTATGCACAATGGCTAATCGTGACCGTGACAGTTGCACGTGAAGGAAGCCGGAGTACCTGGAGAGAACCACCGAGCATCGACGAGCAACTGTCAGCTCCTCAACATTCTAACTCTGTTCAAGCTCCGTTCAAGTAGGGTTACAGCTGTTGGAGACATGTGCACCATCGACGTGCCGTACGCCTTAGTACACGGCGTCATCGTGTCCCCATGTAGGCAACCGGGATAAAGTGCCTTGCCCAAGGACACAACGCGGCTCGCCCCGGACTGGGATCGCACTCGGGACCTCTAGAATAAAAGTCCAACAGTCTACCACTGAGCCACCGCGCTCCCTCATTTTGATGTATAATTTGTGTTTATTTAATTTGAGTTTAAGAAATATCAGGGATGGGAATTTCAAAATAAACAAAATTCCATTACTTATATAGCACCTTAACTATAGAGAGAACCCCGTGGACGATTATTAGATAGATGCTTTTCAAGCAGACGGGTGCAGATTGATGCTTTCCAGATAGACGTGTCCCAGATTGACGTTTCTTTAACCCTTTACCCAACGAGTCGCCCTCATCCGCCCGCGTAATATGCAAATTGGGCAGTTGAAAAAATTAAATTTTTCAAAATATTTCAACAAAACCATATCATGTGACCCCTCATTGGAACGAGCTCATTGAGCTCGTTCCAATGAGGGGACACATGATATGGTTTTGTTGAAATTTTTTGAAAAAATTAAAAAAAAATATATTTAAAATAATAAATTTTGATATCGTCTGCGTTAGGTAAAGGGTTAAAAGAATGCAGTCCAGCTAGATAGATTTTTAAACAGTCTTTTATTCCAAACAGACGTTTTAAAATAGACAATACCCCGGAAGACGACGGGTTGTAATGAGTTACATGGACTATAATCAAAACATCTTTTTAACCCTTTGAATCCATGTCAGTTGAATGGCAGCAATTAGAAGGTTCCATATTCATTATTTGGGGGTAGACCAATTAATATATTTAAAGTGCAGGCTTGGGGTTGCGCGTTTAAAAGTTTAAAATATTGATTGGTCTACCGCACGTATGCACTTAGCACCCATCCTACTTAATAAAATTATGACGTATGATGTTCATGGACCGGAAAAGCGACCTCTCCGTTTTAATGGGTTAATGGAAGAAACATGTCCACTTGAGAGATCCCAGGACGCTCACCAATGACAGATACACTCTCCCCTCAGTCCAATGTTTTACTCTTCATGGTATGCATGCAGCACGCCATGTTAATGCCTTTTCCGAAACGTACCGCTATCGGGAAGATAAATTACAACTGTTTTAATGTTCTCGTTCCACGCCACTCCCTCGAGTGCAACAATGCGCTATCTGCTATGCTTCAGCATTGCAGATGGAGCCTTGATTCACCTAAGGGATGATAAATAAAGCATTATAAAACGCCAAGAAAAAAACATAATCTGAATTATGCCACCATCCATGACTTATCACGTCACGAAAATTGACTTTCGATAAAGTTATCTTCCCCGAAATTAGTAGACGGGCGATGAAGGTCCAATTAAGAAGTATGTAATGGATGAGAAACCACCCATGACAGCAGAATAAAATAAAGCGATTTTTTTGGTTACTTTTTATGAATGAAAACAACAGACAGCTCTCTGAGCTGTCTGTTGTTCTCGTTTCTAAAAAGTTACAAAATGAAACTTGGCTTTATGGCAAGCTTATTAGAAGGAAATAGGTAAACCTCCACTTTGGCTCTCTGTTTAGCAAATGTGTTTTTACAGCAATTTGCAAGTTGTTTTTTTTTCTTCCTAGGGGGAAATAGTAACAAATCATACCGTCTAGACTTTCATATTAATGGAAAGGATAGTGTCTGTATAATATACAGTACGTGGAGAGTGTATTATCACTAAATCATCCGCAGAGTGAAGATTCCACCCGAGCAATAATTGCAAATTTGTTGCAAATCACAACAATTAAAAGCAAAGTTCCAGCCAATGGACCTCCAGGTTAAACCCGGAGGTCCATTGGCTGAAACATTGCTTACGTTTTTTGTCGATATGTACAGAATTTGAAAGTGATACTTTGGGTGGTTACTCCACTCCGCGCGTGATTTAGTTACAATCCACTCGCCACGTACTGTAGTTCACGATGCGCGCACTGTTGGTACAATGAACACAAAAAAGTTACAGAACAGAACATCAAAAGATGGCCGTTTTCTTATTTTTAAATGGGTTTATACAGAAAATAAGAGTCAAACATTCAAACTGATTGGGAAAAATTGTAAATCCCTGCTTCTGCATTTTCAAACTACTTTTCAGGAAAATTCCGAAGTTTGTGAGATGATGCGCACATCGATGATGCATCTTCGCAAACATTTCGAGATTTCAATTTTTATATGAAATCCCCATACCCTTAGTGTTAAATTTACTGACAACTTTAGAAAATTAAGGGAAGCTAACCTTCCTGTAAATCTCTTCCAATGATGACAAAAATTGTCAGCCATGCTAGGATGAAGATAACATTTTATGTATATATGATGTTGCTGATGAAATGCTGCCATACAACATTCTAAGCCATCAGATGCATTGTAGCGTATCATTCAGTACACATAAGGTGATTTGATACTTGACCCATAGATGAGTGGATGTTCACCTTCCAAGTTGTTGAGTATCAAATCAGATGGTTTGTGCCCAAAGCTTAAATGATTATCTGCAGAGATGACTTGCAGTGAACTGGGACAATAAGAGCGGCTGTTACGACCCATAATGTAATAAATGTCCATAATGTAATACCTACCCATAATGTAATACAAAAAATGCTCGTAATGTAATACGTACCCATAATGTAATAAAAAACGACCCATAATGTAATATGGTTGTGGCAGGGCAGTAGAGGCTATCGAGGACGTCGTTTGCGTGGGTGGTACAAATAGAAGTGGGATAATGCCTGTCACTCAGAGAAGAGTATACCCGCCCCAGGTCCCGGAATACTCTCCATCGTAATCCCAACACTCCCATGCATGTTGGCTGTGTACAGCATAGTGGCCATTGGCAGCATTGACGGAGGCGTAGGATGTGTCATAAGTAGACGAACGCACTGCTGGAGTAAAGAGTAAAAACAAAAATCAAGAATTTTATTACATTACGGGCCTGGATGAGTGTAATTAGTATCTAAATTTTTGTGAATTTTATTACATTATGGGCGCCTAACATTTATTACACGTTATTACATTTATTACATTATGGGTCGTTTTTTATTACATTATGGGTACGTATTACATTACGGGCATTTTTGTATTACATTATGGGTAGGTATTACATTATGGGAATTTATTACATTATGGGTCGTAACAAGCGGCCTTGACATCGGGGCGTGTACAATAAATCAAGTGGGAGGACAAAATACTTCGTCTGTTCGCTCGCCTACTTAATGTTGCCTGACGCAGAAGTCAAGAGTCAAAAGGTTTCTTGTCCTCATTGGATGGTTCCGGGGTATCATCCGGGTTAAATTTTACAATTTTCCTGTCAACTGACATGTCCTATCTATCATGAATGTGATGGCATATATAACTATGATAAAATAGCCCAGTCAACGGATCGTAGGAAGCATCTAGAACTTGGGGGAGGACATTGCTATACAAGGACATAACACACTGCTAAATATCAGTGATGGCTGATGTAACTTTTGGGATGGTAGAAATACAATACGCAAAACTATGTTTTGGGCTCACATTACATTGCATTACATTAAGAAAAATGCACATTTTTGGCTCCATATTTAACAAATTTCCCCAACGGGACGAAACACATTTTCGCATGATACAGACATTTGTGAAATATGGATCCAAAAATGTTCTTTTCTCCACTTTAAAGGTAGCAGAAGATACAAATCAAACGAGCAGATCCTTGGTTTCATTATTAGATCTGATCCTGCTAAATTGCTAATTCCAATAAGATTGCAAAGACTGGTTGGTAAAGTTAATATTGGCCTAAATTCGCTCTCTCTCTCTTTCTCTCTCTCTCTCTCCCCCTCTCTTTCCACTATTTCTGGAAACGTGGGGTGAGAGGACGCACCTCTGTGTCCCGCAGTTCCTACTACCCTGTGAGGAAATACCAACTTACGAAACGTTGGTGCTGGTGTGCGTGTGTGTGTGTGTGGGGGGGGGGGGGGGGGGACTGACGCTCAGTCGATGCTTCGCATCAACGCAATCATTTGTAGCTCAAAAGAAGGCGGAGACGGATGTGCGGTTGCGCCTTCACCAAGAAGTTTGTCGGAAATGTTTGGAGGTCTCTCGGATTTTATTTTTCATCGAGGGTTCGTTTACGATACAATCAACTGGAAACTGTCATTTATATTCAATACGCCTTTAATCCATCTCCTTTTAAAAAATTATGGAACTTCAGATGAGTTAACCCGTCCTAGGGTTGAGGGTGGTTTCAGGGGGCATCTAGACTACCAAATTACCGCCTGAAATCAGCAATGCAAAGCATAGCAGCGAGTCACTGTGGCAAGCTGCGATGTCTGAATCACTACTATCAGTCGGAAATTTCACGTTCTCTTCGACTCCCACTAGGGAAAGTTATTCACGCCACTGGCAGTTAAAACCAAAGAGAACGCTCAAGCATGGGCGTAACTTGCCCAAAATATTGGAGTTGGATGTGACAGCTCTTGCCGACGACTAGACGAAATTGCTCGACAGACAACATTAATATTTTTGCGTGCGATTCCGATCATCAGATCACTGTCCCTCGAGGGACATTTTTCTAAATACTTGAGCGAAAGGCATTGTTATATGTATGTATGTCAACATGTAGTCCAAACTTGGCCCCACAGGGCATTATATAATTTTAAGGGTTGCTCGCCCTACTGGGCAAGAAACCCTAAAAATTATATATACCTTGTGTGGCATTTTTGGATTGCTCAACAGGTTGAGCCCATAGTGATCGCAGATTGATGGCCTGTGTATCATCATATAGGTGACATATTTTATACTCAGTTCAGAAATCAGAGGTGCTCTGGTAGGGAGTTCCCTGGCTGTCGGGCATCATCAGTCAAATCTGACACAGCTGTGGGATGTATCATGATGTATGTGGCATTTGCCCAACAGGACAAGCGGAATTTGGGGAAAGAAAAAAACGATTTTCGGAGATTAACAATAATTTGCATCGGGGAATCACACGCCAATTGCAGCTATGTTGGGTAATTGTGTCACACTCTAAAATCAGTTGGGTTAAAAATTAACCCAAATGGTTAAATCAACTGGGTTGAGTAAATATGAACCCAATAGGGTTCATATTCACTCAACCCAGTTGATTTGGGTTGATTTTTAACCCAACTGATTTTAGAGTGCATATTTCCTTGTCGATCGTTGTACGCAGTGAAAAGCTCAATAAATTAAAAGACGAGTGCCCGACAAACTCTCTGTCTGAGAAAATATTGAAAGGGTGACACACCCCTCCACTCCCACCATGTGTACAAGTGCTTGGAAGGAAATCAAGAGAGCAGCCTAAAAGTAGCAACAAAATCTATATAGGGCAACATAGTCAAGATCTATTTAATTAACAGGTGTCAAGTGGTGTATATGGATGGAGGCTCAATATAAACTGCTGTAACAAAATTTCTTTTGTGACGTTAAAGGCGTGTTTGGTGAAACTGAATAGAAAAAGTACTTACTCCACCCGTCTATATATTTAAGTACGTATATGTAAACGTGTCAAAACATGTTTTATTATCTCGATAATGGGCGAAAAAGAAATGAGCATCTCCCGTGACCTGTTGATTCAGAATCGGATATCATTCTGCATTTGAGACGAGGCGGAATATGATTAATTTACTGGTTACGAAGTTGACATTTTGTTGTGTTAGCTGCCCGTAGCAACTCGTCTTTTGATGAATATTTGAAAAGGTCGTCACAGACGCATTCTCAGTAACAGTTTAACAGTGATTTCCCACAGGGCATCCCATACAACGTTACAGCTCGTGTAATAAATATATTAAAAAATAAATACGTTTCTGGAAATCAACCTTCTCTCGATTTTACAAGCTTCATGGCCTCTCAAACGCTTTCCCTGGCGGGATACCCTTATTCAGACATTAGGCACAGCTGCCTTTTTTTCTTAACCCTTTACCTAACATGAAAAGCAGACGACACTTGCAAAAAAAATTCTTGAATAACTAATTTTTTTCATTTTTTGTCTCAAAAACATAGGTTATGACCCCTCGTTGGAACGAGCTCGACGAGCTCGTTCCAACGAGGGGTCATAACCTATGTTTTTGAGACAAAAAATGAAAATATTTTGAAAATTAATATGCGATTTTTGAGAATAGCGCTGGCCGATTTTGGCCGTTACGTTGGGTAAAGGGTTAAAACGGAGGTGGAGTGGTGAGGGACTCAGAAAGGAATGTTATCTTTCTATACTACCAGCTACTTACCTGGTGGGGAAGAGGCAATAATTTTAGCATTGACCCTTTACCTGACACACAGAATATCAAAATTTATTATTTTAATTATTTTTTTAATTTTTCAAAAAAATTTAAAATAACCATATCATGTGACCCATCATTAGAACGAGCTCGACAAGCTCGTTCCAATGAGGGTTCACAAGATATTGTTTTGTTGAATTTTTGGAAAAATCTACTTTTTTTCAACAGCTTAATTTGTAAATTGCGCGTTCGCTTGCTGCCGATTCGTTAGATAAAGGGTTAACTGAAATGTTTGACTGTTTTACGTCTATCACGTACTCGATATAGTCACAGTCTAAAAGAACAAGATTCACGGGGAGTATAATGGAGAAGTGGGATGGGAGAATGAAGGACATGTGGTTAGGGGGCGACTCAAAGGAGAGGGTTAATATACTAATCGGAGAGATTGGGAAGAATGGGGCAAGGGATGTCATCAAGCAGTTCGTCTCCGAGTGTTGGGAGGAGAGAAGAAGCGCGGGAATAGGGGGAGGCAGTTGGTAGAACATGGGTAACCAAGGCCTTCTCATACGAGAACCGCGACAAATGAGCGGCCGGCCGAAATGTTATTATTATTATGTGGCCCGTGGAAGCTGGACTTGATATCGATTTGCGTAAGTGACACAGTGGGTGGTTTATTATTATAAACTATTTTTTTTCTGAGAGGAGACTTTTTACTTGATGGGTGCAGTAAGACATGACTAAGAAAACTGTCGATTGAGAACACGTCTTCCCATGCACTGGTAGCAGATAATTGTATTGACAATTATGGGTGTACACTCTCGGACATTGTAGTCCAAGAAAATAAAGTTGTGGCGCTTGGTGTCTTATGCGATAAGTCATGGAGCTAGTGGTCGCTTAGGCCTGAAATAGTCGACGGATTTTTGACGCGTCGAATCTAATTGCGTAAAATCCGTCGCTGATGCGACACAGAGAAGTTTTGAAATATACAGACGCATCACCGTCGCGTCGAATCTAATTGATCAGCCAATCGTGGTCGACCGGCGTACATTAGGTTCCTTCGGTCATTTTGTTTTTGCACCCAGGGCGCAACATTTATTTATTTATTTATTTATTTATTTGTTTTTTGGGGCGCACCGACACTTTCGAAAGCCAGTGTCAGACAGTTTTACGGGTGAGGCCGGAAAACCCGGAGAAACACTGATACTCGGCACAAGTAGGATTAGTAATGGTTGAAGGCGTATGTACCGTCGATGTGATATACGCCTCAACACACTGCAACCATGATCCAGTGGAACCAGCCCCCCCCCCCCCCAAAAAAAAAAAAAAAAATCAGTTATGCCCCCCCCCCCCCCCCCCACACACACACACACACCCCACCATGTTAATCCATATGCCTGATATAGGGAACATCAGGCAAGAAATCTTAAAATCTAGATATTTATACTTGTAAAATGTTTAAGTGGATGGGGTGCGAAATAACAACGTGAATAACAGGGAATGGAAAATTAGTATCTGGATTTCCAAATATTTCTGCCTTCTGTTGAACACAGTTTCACTTATATATCACGTCAATTCTCACAACAAAATATCAAAACACGGATGCTTTGTACGCATGTGGAAAATAATTCTTCCATAATTTATATCTTCCGTGTTTATTTTTTCTAATTCATTCTAAACTTCACTGTCTTCACATGCTTCGGACGATATTTGAGGTGCACTTTAGTGTGTACCCACGTGTGTTGTGTTTACAACCATACAGGAAACCATCGTACTCAAGTCTGAAATGGCGCTGCACCAAATAGTTCACCTGTTTGTTGCTATTTTGCCATGTTTTTGCAAGCAATCGGTTACAATATTTTATAATTTTATAATTTATTCGGATTCTATTTGGTGGTGATGTGGCCTAATTAATGTTGCCTTTCACAACTTATTAACTAATTATGGACACAAACGGACTCAGAGGCAAAAAAATTGCTGTTTTTGTCTCAAATTTCAAATTTTTCACCGGGCTCACTCCAACGGCCCACAAGCGAGGGACACCGCCTCTCGTGCTCGCCCCCATCTCGCCGCTGGGCTTCACAGATGATGCTGCAAACCATATTCAGTACACCCCTTAGATATTACTCTTGCCCCCCCCCCCCAACTTTGATATCCTATATGTGCCTGCCATGATCCTACTCAAGCAAAGGGATGCATCCTGTTTTATCCCCCTCCCCCTCCCCCTCCACACACCTTCCCTGGAATGACTGAAATCTTTTTGTGGCATGACAGGCATGTGTTCTACTTGTACCGAGAAATGTTCACCAACATGTTCTGACTGAAAGAAAAACACATCCCTGCAGAAATTACAATTATTGATTCAGCTTATTGTGACTCAGGACACTGGGGAAATTGGAGGCTGCAGAGTTACTGCTCATGCTTTGATCAGCCGCCTAAAGACCGGTGGAAAGGCTGAGCACTGAGGAATGCCCCCCCCCCCCCCCGAGAAAAACCTATTATTTAATGGCTTTTGATTCATGTTCAGCACTAATACCCTTGCCAATAGCACATTTATCCGTGCGATGACCTGTTTAGCCCTCATCCCTCACCTAAAAACGCAAAAAGGAGTTTGTCTCGTCAATGGTACACATGCTATTTTAACTGCATGCTAACCCTGGTTAGAACGTTGAGGAGTTCGGTAGTTACTCGCCGATTGTTCGTTGGTTCTCTCCGACCCCCCCCCCCCCCCCCCGCCCTCACACACGTAAAACTACCTGACACGACATGACACTGGCAATTGAAACTGTCGGAAAACCCCAATAAACGAACAACTGAATTCGATGTGAGCTTCAGCAAACCGAGGGGCCGAATCAAATTTTGTGAATCCGGTTTAAAAAATCACATATGAGACGGGAACACATTAAAGCCAGAGAGAAAGAAAGGTTAGGCTTTTCTGAACGAGAATATTTTGCCAACTTAAGTTACCCTTCGCAACAACAATACCGCGAGCGTCGAAAGTCGAAACTATCAACGTAGTTTGTAGGCAACCCTGGTGTTGTTTGTTTAAAACTGATTTTCGCACTCACCTATCAACTTCTTATTCAGTCATTTTGAAAAATTGATTTTCGTTCTCACTTATGCTTCAGTCATTTTGAAAAATCTCGAATCAAGCCTTCGATCAGTCAACACTGAATGACGAAAGATGGGTATTTCCAGCGACTGACATGTGCTTTTCTCATTACCATATGATTTGCATTCGGCTGATCGGTAGCGCTCGTTTGTTTCCGCACTTTGTACTGGATTCGACGCGTCAAAAATCCGTCGACTCTTTCAGACATGTATTTCGGACGCATCATCGACGGAGACTATCGTCTCAGTTGGACGGAGATTCGTCGGTGATGCGTCTTACTCGCATCTAATTGAAATAGTCGACGCATCACCGACGAATTTAATTCATTTTTTGCTCTGGTATTAGATTCGACGCGTCAAAAATCCGTCGACTATTTCAGGCTTTAGCTGGTTAACCCTTTACCTAACGTAACGGCCAAAACCGGCCAGCGCTATTCTCAAAAATCGCCAATTAATTTTCATTATTTTTTTCATTTTTTGTCTCAAAAACATAGGTTATGACCCCTCGTTGGAACGAGCTCGTCGAGCTCGTTCCAACGAGGGGTCATAACCTATGTTTTTGAGACAAAAAATGAAAAAAAATAGTTATTGAACAATTATTTTTGCAAGTGTCGTCTGCTTTTCATGTTAGGTAAAGGGTTAAAGAGATGGATTGCAATGGATGACACACAAGCGTCCTTTTCCAACCATTAGTGTCCCACGTCTGAAATTGCTTTTGGAGATGTTAGCCAAGCGACCATGTGCTCCAGGCCGAAGGAACCATCCTGTTTTTGGTGGACTATAATAGCATGAATCTCCAGGAGGATAGAGGTAATTGGGCGATGCTGTTGTTCAACATTGCCCAAGATCTAGAAATAGCTATGCTGTTTGTGGTGGCCTCGATGGCATGTTGCCCAAGAAAGGAAGGGGGCAATGGTGCGACGCTGTTAAAATGATGCACCGTACACCAAGCTGGCGGATCCCGGTAGGAAAAAGCTGTGCTGTCTGTGATTTCCTCGTAGGCATGTTGCTCCAGTTAGGAAAGATGTAATGGAGCGCTACCGTTGACAGGAGAGAGCCATACAGTCTTTGGGGGCCTATCAAGCATATTCCTCTAGGTAGGAAACAGGTGATTGAGCCACGATGTTGGTCAGCGTATTGCGGTGGCCCAGTAAGCTGGTTGCTTTTGGTAGGAAAGAGCTGTGCTTTATAGGATTGCCTCGCAGACATGTTGTTCAAGGATAGAAAGAGAAAGTTGAGTGATTCTGTTGGACAGCATGTTGTGATGTTCAGCAAGTTGGCTGCCCCTGGTAGGAAATAGCTGTGCTGTCAGTGGTGGCCTTGCATGAATTCTGTTCTTGGTGGGAAGAGGAAACCATTGGTATTAATGGGAAAATGCTGTTGAGTGGCTATGTTTAATCGCACTGTATTGCGAAGTAAATGGATATTTTCATTGAAGTAGGATATCTTTGAATTGGAAGGTATGGGTATAAACTTCATTCCTTCACCATGCTCTAATTATTCGTGGTAATATAGTGTATGGCTAGTGCGATTGGTGACACGTTTATTAGCATTATCGGCCAAAATGGTCTACATGGATGGCATTCTGTGAAGTGTATTGTTGATAAATGCGACATCAGTGGTTTGCATCTGCCTTCCGAAACATGGGAATTTGGGTTGTTAAGCAGAAGTCGGAGCCTGTGTTGCGCTGTGGGGGTACAACGTCTCCATTGTGGAGTTTTGGTATGTATAAACACTGATAGTGATGGGGTGGTGGGGAACGCTTAATGTTGGTCTCTGGAATAAATACTGCTGTCTGCTAAAACCACTAAAACAACAGATCTCTATAAAATTGCACTCACTAAATTGCTTCCAATCAGTCACCGTCACTAACAACCCTGACATTACATCGGACTACCAACTCCTACTTCTCTCCATCACTACACTGGTAACAGTCCGAGTTTGTAATAATGCCCGGCACATAGAACCACTCTAAAATAACAGATCGCTGTAAAAGAAGGTATACCTAAAACCAACCAATTCTCCACGTGTCCATACATGCGTCAACTTTCAGTACACAGACTGACATTATCCAGCCATCTTTCAGCTTCAACATCATGCGCAAAGCTGCCGCAGCCTCGAACAGCCATAGCTGTCCGTTTCTGAAGGATCAATCCCCCCCCCCCCCCCCCACACTCCTGGGGCTGATATGCCCTTTATTCTTGATGTTATCGTGAGATATTTGGTGGAGGGGCGACACCTGTGTTCACACAGCATGGTAACTATCCGCTTTTAAATTGAAATGAACACTCTAACTACCTAACCATGATTGTTTTAATTATGTCAACATTTTTTCGCCTGCTCCTGTCAATACTGTTTTTTTTTTGCCGGGCGGAGAACTGAAGAATCTCAATTTCGGTGTGTGTTGGTGTACGTTTTCGCAATTCGCCGAGATGTTAGGCACTCTAGCAGTTGGTCTGAGTCAACGTAATGCCACTCTTGGAGTATCTTTGTGGACCTTTGTTAGAAAAAAATCCACGTGCAACACGACAAATAGAGAAGTCCGTCACTAGACTCCAAAAACACTATTTTGTAGTACTGAAATGGTTAACCGGATAACCGGTTTGAAATCAGTTATCTACCTAACCGATTAGAAAAACCGTCAACCGGTTATCCGAAATATCGATAGTGATCCTCATTCCACGATTAAAACGTAGTAAATCTCCCGCTTCTCCTTTATGATAGATTACACCTCGAAGCCCCGTTGAAAATATTGAGAAAGAATCGAGTTTGGCGTTCAAGACTTCGTTAATGATCGACAATTTCCGTGAGTACTGAGTGATCGCAGAGACTATTCCGTAGTGTGTATACAAACGAACGTTGTCGAGTACTCGACAACGTTCGTTTGTATAGACACTACGGAATAGTTTCTGAGAATCCTGCTTTCCAATTCCTATAGTTTTGATTCCATATTCGGTGAAATAATGGCCGCGGATAACCGGATATTATCCGGATATAGCTCTCCGTTAGTCGGTTGCGAAAATGAGCCAACCGTTTCAGCCCTACTATTTTGCCTAGATAATTTGCAAAAAACTAGAGTATCAACCGATTATTATTGTAGAGCGGTCGAGAGAGTACGTGCTCGTTTATAGGATCATAAGATAGTGGTTTTTCATTGGCCGGGTGGAATTTTTTTTCCATCTGCTGCCAATGGCAATATCGATTTCTGTAGCCGGTAGGGAAATCAGCGAAATCTCAGTTTATGGGGTTCGGAGGGTTAGGGTTTCGTAACTTCTCCGCATGTTGTGCAAGCTAGCAGCACGGAATGAGCAAATAGGTGCAACTTGTAATAACTTCTGAAGTTTTGTTTTACATTTTGTCGATGAAATAGGGCACAGCTTCGGGAAACCCATAACTCAACTCGAAAAATCACCGTATTTTGACTCCAAAATTTGAGAAAATGGAATATCTATGTACAGTGGCGGCGCCAGAAATTTGTGTGTGTGTGTGTGTGGGGGGGGGGGGGGGGGGGGCAACAAGGGGGGCTGACCCCCATGAAGGGGGGCAAATACGTAAAGGATCATATCATTACTTTGTTATGAGGTAGTCCAAACTTGGACCCAAAGTCCGTAATATACTTTTTTGGTTTGGTACGTCCTGTGGACGTACCAAACCAAAAAATTATATTACGGACTTTGGGTCCAAGTTTCGACTAAATGTAATGGTAATTAGCGGTCCTCCTTTCAAAAAATCCTGGATCCGCGTCTGGTGGGCCTGTGCGTGAGAGAGAGAGAGAGGGAGAGAGAGGAGAGAGAGAGAGAGAGAGAGAGAGAGAGAGAGAGAAAATTATTGGGAATAAAAAAGAGAGGGGGTGTGTATGAGAGAGTGACTGAATGTGTTTGTGTGTGAGGGTGGATGGAAATACATGCGAGATGGTTGGGGGGGGGGGGCAACTGGGGGGGGCAAAGCCTTCGTTTGGGGGGGGGGGGGAAACAAATGCCCCCCTCCCCATACCCCCCCCCCCCCCCGTAGCGCCGCCACTGTCTATGTATAGATAAGATAGGTTTATTCCGCAAAAACACCAAGGACAGGCAGATTGCATGATATACATAACAATAACAATAAACGTAAAGATAATACATAGATATGTTTTGATACGGCATCCACGTCATGGCTGCTGATGGAGCTTCAGCTCGCGTCGTTTAAAGAAAGACAGGATCATATTACATATGATGCCACAGAGCCTGGGATCATTATTTTCCATCAAGAATATGAATTTTTCCTCTGCGTTCATCACAGAGAAGTTCGGATTTTCAAGCTCTAATCTAATGAAGTTCTAGTGTGGGTTCAAAAGCTATGTGTTGGACTTAAACATTAAACAACAAACATCTCTGGCTATCTCGTCACGAAAATAGTTTTTAGATAAAGTTATCTGCTCTGAAACTATCAGATGGGCGATGGAGGTCTAATTAAGAAGCATGTAATTGTTGAGAAAACACCAATGACATCGGTAGAAAATAAAACGAAGTTTCCTTTTGTTACTTTTATTTAATAAATGAAAACAACAGACAGCTCTCAAGTTACAAAAAGAAACTTGGCTTTTTATGGCAAGCTAATTAGACGCAACTAAATAACTGTTCACTTTGGCTCTTTGTTTAGTGAAAGTGTTTTTACAGTAAAATACAAGTTTTTATTCTTTCCAGGGAAAAAATGAACAAATATTACCCCCTAGACTTTTATATTAACCCTTTACCTAACGAATCACCCACATCCGCCCGCGTAATATGCAAATTGAGCAGTTGAAAAAAATTAATTTTTCAAAATATTTCAGCAAAACTATATCATGTGACCCCTCATTGGAACGAGCTCATTGAGCTCGTTCCAATGAGGGGTCACATGATATGGTTTTGTTGAAACTTTTAGAAAATTAAAAAAAATGATATTTAAAATAATTATACAATAACATTATTTTTGAGGGCGTTATGGTTCATTAACGGCCCTACGAAAATGATTAACAGCCCAAGGGTCTATTAGTGGCTCGAGACGAAGTCGAGGGCCACTAATAGGCCCAAGGGCTGTTAATCATTTTCGTAGGGCCGTTAATGAACCATAACGCCCGTACAAAATAATGTTATTTGTATTATTATCACAGAAATACATACAGTGCTATTTCAAAGAGGTTACATGTTAAACCAAGAAAAATCCAGATTGCTATTTTTTTCATCATTCATATATTATTATCATTTTTCAGAGTAGTAGATGTGTGAAATTCCCACACAATCATTGTCAGCAACTAACTCATGCCTTAAATGCGAATGTATATCTTAATTCTTTCACGCCAAAGATCACAAAATTCCGCCATCACATCTCTCTTCTCCAAATATTCAAACTCAAAGCAGTGTTACCTCGCCTACATCCGGGGATGTGCGGGCCGCCGGGCCATATTGAAACGAATTTTTCATTATTGCCCGGGAACCCGGATGTGAACGGAAACATATGAGTTTTGTGCAGCCCCCAAAAATGAAAATATTCGCCAGGGAGTGCCCTATAAAGTGATAATAATAAATTTTGATATCGTCTGCGTTGGGTAAAGGGTTAATGGAAAGGACAGTGTCTGTATTATATGTCACGATGCGCACACCGTTGAGAAAATGAACAGAAAATTAACATCAAAAGATGTTTTCGCATTTTTAAATGGGTTTTAGCTTTTGAACGCGAGCGGCCGCTGAGATGGCTGCTGAGTGAATGTGTGGAGTAGACCAATTAATATTTTTAACGTGCAGCCCCATAGCTGCACGTTGAAAATATTAATTGGTCAACCCCTCCCCCCCCCCAAAAAAAAAAAAAATGAATGTGGACTCTCCAAATTGCTGCCATTAAAGCTGACATGGAAGATACCACCAGGGTTCAAAGGGTTATACTGAGAATAATAGTCAAATGTTCAAACTGATTGAGAAAAAATTGCAAGAAGTCAGCTGCTGCATGCATTTTAATACTATACTCTTCAAGAAAATGCCTAAAGTTTGTGAAATGATGCGCACATCGATGATACAACTTCACTAACATTTCGAAATTTCAATATTTATATGAAATTCCCTTACCCATAGTGTTAAATTTACTGACAGCTTCCGAAAATTAAGGGGAGCTAACTTTTCTGTAAATCTCTTCCAATGACGATGATTTGAATGAATGGCGTTATTCCTTTTATTGTATAATGCCGTGTGGCTTTAACGATATTATATTTATTTATTTATTGGTGTTTAAGGTCACATACTTATGCACAATGGCTAATCGTGACCGTGACAGTTTTACGGGTGGAGGAAGCCGGAGTACCCGGAGAGAACCACCGAGCAACGACGAGCAGCTGTCAGCTCCCCAACATCGTAACTCTGAACTCTGCACCGCAGAACAGGCAGAGTTAGATTAGTTGAAGACATGCGCACCATCGACGTGCAGTACGCCTCAGTACACAGCGTCATCGTGCCCCCATGCAGGCAATCGGGGTGAAGTGTCTTGCCCAAGGACACAACGCGGTTGCCGCGGGTGGGATTCGAACCGAGGACCTCTCGGCTTGCAGCCTGCACCTCTACCAACTGAGCCACCGCGCCCCCGGCTTTAACGATAGGTTAGGAAAAGTCGAATAGCCTTGTACTGTACCGAAGAGTTTCTCCCACACGACCGAGCGATGGGCAGTCTTTCGCATTTTGCTCATTAATTTTGTCCTCAACGTCCCCCCACTCACTGTTTCTGGGCTTCGGAAGACACTAGATTCGTTGATTTTCCATGTTTTGTTACAATACAAACCATTCAAGGACTCACATGCTGAGAGGTTAAACTGCGATATACCCAGGGTCAGATAGAAGGGTTTCGGCTCTTTGCAGGCGCTCCATGGTAGGTGAGGAGCTGGTCAACTCCTTTCGAGCCTTTTTAATTTTAAGGCTTTATACTACGTCAGTTCGAGAGAAGGGGGGAAGGCTGGGGGTGCGAGGTCAAAGGGAATGCGGCGCTAAACGTCCTTAACTCCTGGTTGTCTTAGGTATCCCAGTTATGAGTATGAGGCTTATTTGTAATTTTTCAAGCCACAGCCTTTTATGGACGCGACAATCGTTACTTATTCCCAGTTCTTTATTTGACATTCGTTATCAACCGATTTTATAAAATCGGTTGATGACGAATGTCGAATAAGGAACTGGGAATAAGTAACGGTTGTCACGTGAGACAACCTACAAACACATTTTCCAAAAGGAAGAGTATTTCGCTACAGGTGTGAGTCACAACTTCATCACCCCTTGACGTGCTGTTTACGTCAGATTAATTCTTTATATTATTCTGGCCTACCATAAACAGCCGGTATACAATGGGCCCCTCACTGGATGCAATGTCAAGCAAATTTAAATTTAATTGCTTTCATGTAAACATATTGACAACAACTGACATTTTACAGATAGTTTACATACCACAACTACTTACTGTTACAATTACATACAATACACTTCGCAGTGGTTGGAATAGATAAACTAGGAACATTAATGTAGCGGCATGAACGCTTTGAATCCGGTTGGAATTTCTTTCGGATTATGTTGGCCTTTTCATCTGGCCTCTAGATTACGTGTCCACTAATTGAAGAGTGGCTAACTTTGAAAACACATTTTTTGTAATTCCTAATTTCTTCTTCTGTATTTTCATTCATACTGAAAAATGAAAAATTGAATCGATTGCAAAGCTCCTTTAGATTGCAATGGTGTGGCGAAAGTGTAACCTCTCCCTTCGCATTTTTTTTTAAATTCAAGATGTCTACTTAAAATTCTAGAAGGTCCTACCTAAACACTGTAGACAAGCACCAATCAGACCCAACATCATCGAGATAGAGATAGCATTGGACTTAAAACTGTCACTACACGACATTTATCTCCGACATTCTCAGATTCTCCACAAGTAAATTCATGTTCTAAGAAAAAGTATAGACGATGAAAGTAATGTTCCAGACACTCGACCTGAGGGTTTAACCAGGTGGTCCACTAACTGAAACAATGCTTGCGCTTCTTACGATTTATTGCCTGGTTGAAGACACTATACTGTTGGCGTTTTGATGATAAGCACGGAGCACAATGCTTTAGAATCTGTTTGTCAGGACCTCCGCATGGTCCTTTTGACTGCCGCATGCTCTCTTTTAATAACCAATGTAAACTTGAAAAAATAAAAGTTAAATGGTTTATGTCTGATATTTTACCCAAATTAATAAAATTGATAAATTTGTCCCTTGAGTGCAACAACGCTTTGCAATTAGAAATAATTACAAAATGAAAAAATAAAATAAAAAACTGCTCGCCCGCATGGAATTTTACACAAAAATGGCCCCAGTAACAGAAGATCTACTTTGTCTTACTGGCTATAACACTACTGGTTGATTTCTATTATAATACAAGATTATTTTTATTACATCACTGGTTAATATTATACCAGTGGTTGATTATTACACTACTGGTTGTCGATTTGTATTACATTACTGGTTGATTATAACACTACTCTTTAATTTTTATTACATTACTGGTTAATATTACACTACTGGTTGTTACAGCTCCGTTGGGAATGCACTTCATTCCGATTATCCATGTTGGGGCACGGCGGTGCTGTGTACTAAGGCGTACTGCACGTCGATGGTGCACTTGTCTTTTGCCAATACTAACCCTGCTTGTGTGGAGTTGGTACGTTGAGGAGTATGACAGTTACTCGCCGTTGCTCGGTGGTTCTCTCCGGTACTCCGGCTTCCTCCACCCGTAAAACTGGCCTACATGAAGTGACTCTGACTGTAGAAAATGTCGTTAAACCCCCTAAAATAATTGAATACGTTCCCAGTCTGTAGTGAAATTTATTTATTTATTTACTTATTTTTATTGGGGGGGGGGGGGGCGGAGGGGGTTAACGACACTTTCGACAGCCAGGGTCACCTCATGTCGGACAGTTTTACACTCCCTCTCAATTACCGAGTAGTTCCTTTCCCTTGTTAACAGCTTCTTGCTTACGTAAGCGACCGGAAACTGTTCGCCTTCGTCCTCTTGTAAGAGAACAGCATCCACTCCCGTATCTGAAGCATCCGATTGCTCTATGTATTTTCTATTAAAATCTGATAATCTGAGAATCGGTGTCTTACAAAAATAGTCCAGCGGCTAAGTCGAAAAATATTTCACTTTGTGGAGAAATTATGAAATTTGGCACACTTGTAGGGGACCCCTGTAGGATCATTTTTCGATTAGGACCCAACTCTGAAACGTCTCCTGGTGGCCGCCATCTTGAATTTCAATATGGCCGCCATATTGGACATACTTTTGCCTATAACTTCGAAACTAAGGCAGATGGAAATGTGATTTCAGTGCCTACCCCCACATTTTCGGGGTCAAGGAATCCAGTAAAATCATTAGTGTGAACTTCCGGTGTCGGCCATATTGGATTCCATGATGGTCGCCGTATTAAATATAATTGCATATAACTTCGAAACTAAAGCAGATAGAAAAGCACTTCCTGATGTTAAGCGCCAATTTTCAGGGTCAAGGAATACAGACATATCAATATTTAGATCATTCGGTACCCTCCATATGCTTCCAAGATGGACAAATAATGCACAAATGCCTAACATGAGGTGCAGCTCAGGCGGACAACTGGTAGCGGGTTATTTGGCCCCTCCACAAAGGGGGGGGGGGGGAGGGGTGTAATTGAGCCTTATTTTATATAATAGAATCTACATAGAATCTAATCTAATTTTAGAATAAATAGAATAAATATATAAATAAATATATATAATCTGATCTTTTATACATATAGAATCTACTCTTACTGCTAACTACCTTGAGAACACAGCGCTTCTGCGAGTTCCACCTCTCGTCACCGCTCTCGAAGCAAAGACGGGAGGAAGAACCCTGTGTGCTCAGGATGGTGCCACATTATGTTCATGCACGTTCTGTTTTATGTTTTAGGTGCTGAAACTTACTAACTAACGATGTCCAAGTCGTTCAAGATTGTGCCTTCTACGTCAACAGATGGTGCTTTCGAAGAAGCAGAAAAACCCGACTTCAACTGGGGTATCTGTGTCCTTTACCAAAGCCAAAAACAAGAACACATTGTCGTGCCTGGGAGAGGAAAACGGTTTGCCAAAGGAATGGGATACAGTACATTGGCCCGAGAACTAAGTGACGCTCGAGATGCCGGACCTGGTATTGAGCAAACACTTCGTGCACATGAAGCTTGCTGGCATAAACTGTGTAAAAATGAATACTCTCAGCTGAAATTAGATAGGTGGAGAAAACCTACGGCTCCCAGTGACGATACACCTGTAGCCTCTCCTCGCAAAACTCGAAGAATAAGTACAGATTATAGTAAAACAAGCGAAAAGGATACATGTCTGTTCTGCGATGGTACAGACGGCGACCTTCATACTGCGTCAACATTCGCAATTGATCATACAGTGCGGCAATATGCAATTAACCCTTTACCTAACGTAGAAAGCAGACGACACTTGCAAAAATAATTCTTGAATAACTAATTTTTTTCATTTTTTGTCTCAAAAACATAGGTTATGACCCCTCGTTGGAACGAGCTCGACAAGCTCGTTCCAACGAGGGGTCATAACCTATGTTTTTGAGACAAAAAATGAAAAAAAATAATGAAAATTAATTAGCGATTTTTGAGAATAGCGCTGGCCGGTTTTGGCCGTTACGTTGGGTAAAGGGTTAAACTGAAAGACACAAATTTGCTCAGAAAAATTGCTGGTGGCGATCTGGTGGCTGTAGAAGCAAAGTATCACAAATCCTGTATGACTAAACTTTTTCACGATGCAAGAGCTGTGCAGAAATGCCCCGAAGACATTCACATTTCATCATTTGATGGCATAGCATTGGCAGAACTTATAGCCCACATTGATGAAGCCAGTTGTTTGTTTGCAAAACACAGCTCCTGTCTTCCGTCTTTCTGGCCTCGCTGAGACGTATCGCCAACGTCTGGTTGATCTTGGGATGCCTCCTGAGACTCAAGTCAATCGAACACGTTTAAAGGAGAGACTCCTGTTGAACTGTCCACATCTGACGGCGACAAAGCATGGCCGTGAAATCCTCTTTGTAGTTGACCGTGACACTGGAGATGCAGTTATTAGAGCCTGCAACACAGATTCGGATATCATGTGCCTGGCAAAAGCAGCAAGTATAGTTCGCAGACAAATTTTCGAAAACGATTACACGTTTAACGGAATATTAGGTCGTAAGGAACAGATGAAATCTGTGCCCAGCGTGTTGCTTGCGTTTGTGAGTATGCTACTTGAAGGACCTAACATAAAAGACCAGATAGATCGAACAAAGCTCCAGCGAAATGCTGGATTAACAATTGCTCAGCTGCTCGTTTTCAACAGTGTTAAACATTCCTGTCTCAAAGGCCGTGTTCGACACTACAAATCACAGGAGACACCTCTGCCAATTTTTCTTGGCCTGAAGATACATTCAAAGACCAGGAAGCGTGAACTTGTGGATCGATTACATAATCTGAGGCTCAGCATTTCGTATGACCGCTTGCTAAGGATGTCGTCTGGTGTAGCAAACCGTCTTTGCACACAGTATGAAAGAGAAGGTGTGGTCTGCCCACCACAGCTTCGGAAGGGTGTATTCACAACGGGTCACGCTGACAATATAGATCATAATCCAAGCTCAGTTTATGCAAAGGACTCTTTTCATGGGACTGCTCACTCTCTCTGTCAACATCCAGATGAAACTAATTCCGGCCAAATTCGCTCAGATACGTCACTATTTGATGACAAATACAATCAAACTAAACACGTCCAACAGCTACCAGCAAAGTACACAAGTATATCTGCTGCACAGGCCCTTCCTAAGGCTGCGTATGTTCCTGTTTACTATGGACCTGTTAGGCAACCTACAGATGAAGCGCCAGATCTGAGGGAGGACCGTAAGCTAGAGTACATGTGGTTGGAGCATCAGATGACGATTTGTCAGAAGGAGACGCAGCTGCGTGCAACAGATAATGCGTCATGGGCTGCATACCATGCTTCCATACAAGAGGGTCTATACCATGCTTCCATACAAGAGGATCTTGCAACTGCGCAGACAAATGTGTCATTGCTACCATTTTTCCTTGAGATGTCAACCTCTGTGGCTATGATCTCCCATATCATGAACAACAATGCCGCTGCAACTCAGTTTCTCAACCCCGGACAGACGCCCGTCCTCACGATGGATCAGCCGTTATATGCCTTAGCAAAGCAGCTCCAATGGCGGTTTCCAAACTTATATGGGAAGAACAAGTATGTGATAATGCTAGGGGGATTGCATACAGAAATGGCTGCCTTGAGGACCATCGGAGATATCCTTGACCGAAGTGGATGGATAGATGCTTTAACCCAGGCAGACATTGCGACTGCAGGTACCTGTGAAGGATTCCTTCGCGCATCTCATGTGACCAAAACCCGCAGGTCACATCAGGTTACTGCAGCAGCTTTGTATCAGTTACAGCAGAAAGCCTACTTGCATTCCAAGCAGATGGAAAACAGTGACAGTGGTCAGATCGAAGCAGATGGATTCACAGAGTGGTGTGCTGAGAGGTCTGAAATGTACCCACTGTTCCATTTTTGGCAAACAGTGCTGTATTTTGAATTAACTATCTTCCAGTTTGTGAGGTCCCTGCGAGTGTCCGATTTTGACCTGTACATTGCATCGGAAGCCGAGTTGGTACCATGGTTCTTCGCATTGGACCACCCAAACTATGCCCGCTGGTTACTGGTTCATGTGCGAGATATGTCATCCTTGCAAGAGAGATGTCCAGATGTCTTTCGTGAGTTCAAACGCGGAGCATTCACTGCCAAGAAGACAGGCCGACCTTTCTCTGTCATTTCATTGGACAAGGCACATGAACAGCTAAATGCTCTGGTTAAGGGCAACGGTGGAGCTGTTGGTCTGACTGGAAACCCCCAGAGCACTTCGGAAATGGATGGTGGCAGGGCCTGAAATAGCAAGACTGGTTGATGAGTTTGAGGACGGCTTCGACGAAGATGGGACTACCTCTGACGTCAATATTCCGGATCGCCACCATGAGCAGACAAAAAGTGTCCAGGAGAAATTCGTTCAAGATGTACAGTCACTGGTGATCACAATTGAAGAGATGGGAAATCCGTTCATGGAAGAGAGCATGGACCTGCTGAATGTAAATTCCAAAGCCATCATGCCAAATAAAGTTGTTAAAGCCATGGAGAATGCCTATTCGCTGGGGATGGCAAAATACAACCAATTCATGGAAGAACGTTTCAAGTCCAATTCGAAATCAATTGGAGACACCATTCCCCGCAACAATCTGGCTATGTTTAGCAAGCCTGGTACGGAGAAGACCAAGGCAGCAGGGAGGCTGACTGAACTGAAAAATGACAGAGCTCTGTTTTCAAGGTTGTACATTGCAAGTGAAACTAGAGAAGGCGATGTTGATGAATTCTTCAGGCATGAGAACCAGTCTACCCCACCGTCACTGGCTACTGGAGGTCAAATGCGCCAGGCTGACAAGCATAACCTTTTGGACTGCCTCGAAGGAAATGAGACAAATAATCATGGTACTTTCTTGGATGTTGATGGTAAAGTCCTCGATGGACCTGCTGTAGTTCACTTTCTGATTCCTGGAACCTGTGGTACCTTTGAGGATTATGCCAAGGAGGTCTTCCTACCGTATGTGGTGAAGGAACTAGACACTGTCAGTCGAATCGATATTGCATGGGATACTTACAAGTCAGACAGCTTGAAAAAACGCAACGAGAGAGAAGAGGGGCTGTGGCACTCGGCGCCGGGTTTCATCCTCCACAAGAATTCCAGGCAACTGGCCAGGCTTTCTTCGAAACAATGAAAACAAACAGGAGTTGTTTCGATTTCTTGCACAAAAATTTGTGGACTATGAACCTGAAGGTGACAAGACAATCTACAGCACGGTGGATGATCAAGTTGTGTGCACATCCAGAGGCACCATAACTTCAGCACTTGTTCCTTGCTCCCATGAGGAAGCAGACTCTAGGATTTTCGTCCATGTTAAGGACATGGCTCAGCAAGGACACGCGAAAGTAATGATCCGCACTGTTGATACTGATGTGGTGATCATAGCAGTTGCCAAATTCTTGCATATTGGTCTGGAGGAGCTATGGGTTGCCTTTGGTACTGGTAAGAACTACCGACACATTGCAGTGCACCAGATAGTCAGCAGCACCGGGGCTGAGGAGTCGCAGGCACTGACATTTTTTCATGCATTTACAGGCTGCGACACGGTGTCATTCTTTTCAAACCGTGGGAAGAAGTCTGCTTGGCAGGCATGGCAAGCATATCCTGAGGTTACAGACGCCTTCCACACACTGTGTTAGAGCCCCCCTGATGTACCGAAGACAGTGATTGAGACTCTGGAGCGGTTTGTGGTCCTAATGTATGACCGCACCAGTGAACTTCAAGGTGTAGATGCAGCAAGACGCTATCTCTTTTTCAAGAAGTCTAGGGAGATCGAAAACATTCCTCCAACAGCAGTAGCTCTATTAGAACTGCATTCCAAGCAGGCCACATCTGGGGTCAGTGCCTAGTCGTCAAGCCATTTGTTCCCTCACCAGGTGATTGGGGCTGGGTGAAGTGTGATGGACACTGGGGAATTGTATGGACCACTCTTCCTGAGGCCGCCAAGGCTTGTTACGAGTTGCTCAGCTGCAAGTGCAAAAATACCTGCACGGGGAACTGCAAGTGTCACAGGGCAAACCTTCAGTGCACTTCACTATGCGCTTGTGATGGACAGTGTTATGACAAATGAGTTAACTGCGAGGTCTAACACTAACAGTAGACTGCATTACATGCCTAGGTATAGAGGGTGTCTATCTTGGATTCAAATATTGCAGCTACACGTATTCTTTACTTGAAAATGGGGGTTACTCATTCGTATTGCTTTTCTAACTGCCTAAGATTCGAAACTATAGGCAATTATGTTTAATACCGTGGCCATCTTGGAATTCAATATGACCGACACAGGGTGTTCAAAATAATATGTCTTTACTGGATTCCTTGACCCTGAAGTTGGGGGTCAGACATTGCAATTGCATTTCTATCTGCCTTAGTATCTAAGGCGGGTAGAAATGCAATTCTAATGGCTGACCCTCATTTTCAGGCAATTATGTTTAATACCGCGGCCATCTGGAAATTCAATATGGCCGACACCGCATGTTCAAAATAATGTCTTTACTGGATTCTTTGACCCTGAAATTGCGGGTCAGCCATTGGAATTGCATTTCTATCTGCCTTAGTATCAAAGGCAGAAAGAAATGCAATTCCAATGGCTGACCCCCATTGTCAGGCAATTCTGTTTAAGACGGCGGCCATCTTAGAATCCAAGATGGGCGACACCGGAAGTTCAAACTGGACAAATGGATGTCGAATGTGGCGCCATATCGAAATTCAAGATGGCGCCCACCAGGAAGCGTTTCAGAGTTGGGTCCTAATCGAAAAATGATCCTACAGGGGTCCCATACAAGTGTGCCAAGTTTCATAATTTCTCCACAAAGTGAAATATTCTGCCATATTTTTGTCTTAGCCGCTGTACTAAAAAGCTCTTTTAATAATCGAAAGTATTTCTCATGTGGGGTCCCCATTTCACTATATTTGACTGCTGCTTTTTGATAAAGTCTGTCAACGGAACTGCATTTTCTGAGTCAATGGGTATTTGTGCATCCTATTTTTCCCATTTTATGGACAAAAACAGATACTGTTCGCGAACAGGACTTCGAGGGGATAGCTAACCAACTGGATAAAGATATAAATGTATTGGTACCTACCTTTCCATATATCTCCCCTTTCGATAAAAAATGTCAAACTCTTGATAAGCGGCTACCGAATTTTCACGATTTTTCTCTGAGAATCTCATAATATTCTCTGAGAATCCCATATTTACTCCGAGAATCCGGTTTTCGATTGAGCAGTATGAGAGTTTTCCCTGCAGAAAAAAAACAAACAAAAGCAACCCATGCCAACTACTTGGGTACCCTGAGCACTTCATGAAGACCTTTCTACCCAGAAAGTGAAGGAATAACACAGGCCATACGAATTGAATAGATTCTCGAATCGAATCGGGCAACAGATTCGCGAATCGATTCTTCTTTGTCGAATCGAATCGAATCGACTGAATAAGAGAGTTCACAGCAATGTTGCGTTCAACGTTCAGAAATGGACCACATTGCGGCGGTTTCTTCAAGAATAATTAACTCTCTTTCTTGCTCTGTAGATAGCGCACTGTTGCACCCAAGTGGTGATGTATTCCACTGGAAGATGTCTTGCGAGTTGCAGGAAAACTGGAAATTCGTAGCCTTTTTCGCGATCAAGCTTGTGTCATGCACACAAAAACTTCGGGATATTCCGTGCTTTCAACTTTATGTAATGCTTAATATACTGCTGAGATAATGACGTCATGACTAAAGTGTAAAGTCTGTGAATTATGCTGCAATCAGACGAAGATGGAGCATTGTGTAAAACACTTGACACGATCGTTGTTCATCGCGACCAATTCAGTTCGACCGCAAATCCGCGATTCGGTAACGAATCAAATCGAATCAGAATAATTGTTGCAAAATGACCCTAGACAAGACATATCAGGGTAAGAGGACATAATCCAGTTTTGGAGATTTCAGGCATGGATGTATGTAAGGTTGATATTTCCAGGTCCAGTTGGGGACGAGTCCTCCAATCCCTCAACCCGGGCAACACTGCTGTAAGTGACCAAGAAACATGACTTTCTTAAAAAGCCTCGCATTATGTTTTTGAAACAATGCATTGTTTGGCCGAGATCTCAAATAGTCTCCAGTGACCAAGTCTGGAAATAAGCAGACTGTCATCTGCAGAATGAGGTTCACAAGGGTGAATTTAGCGATGCTACCCTGCACTGCAAGGTAGCATTACTAAATTCACCCTCTGTCAACCCCAAACTGAATCAAGGTCTCAGGCCTTAACAGAACGAGGTACCCAGAGGATAAATTGGGGAATTCTAGCCCACTGTATGAGATAACATCCTCACATTCACTCTCTGGGGATCTCATTCTGCAAATGACAGATGGCTTATTTCCGGGCTTGCCAATGACGTTGATATTTGAAGACCTCAACAATAAAATTATACTGCAACAACGGTGCGTTAAGTGATAAAGCTGGTGGGTTTTTATTTCATTCCGCGTTCACCACGTAACTGTCAACGATCATTAGATCGCGCAAGAACACGCCTGTGTAGACAGCAGTCTACTTCAGAAATGTTATTGAATGATCGGGTTTCACCGTTTTTAAAGTATGAGGTCGACGGTCTGGAAGAGGAGATCAGATCACGTGATAAAAAGAATCCTGAGAGATGACTGAGTGGGTTGCCGGTTTACATTATATTCTAGCCTTACCTGAAATCCAGGGTGTAGCAACCGGTCTCTCTCTCTCTCTCTCTCTCAAGTATTTCTGGAAGGAACTTTCCCCGTGTGCCCTCCCCGGTTGCTACACTCTGGATTTCAGGTAAGGCTAGAATATAATGTAAGATGATTGAAGTAGAACAAACGGACCGAAGAGATCGAAAGCTGGATTCTTTCGCCAAATGTTGTTTGGATTTGCAAATTGTATATTACAGGAGTGTCTATATATTGACACGTTTGCATGCGTCAATTTTAAAGCTTATTGTGTAACCGCGAAACATGTCTGTGGAAAAAAGAGGAGGAGCACATGTCCCCTGTGTCCCCCTGTTTCCGCCTCCTCTACCCCCAGGGAGCGCGGTGGCTTAGTAGGTAGAGTTGCAGGCTGCAAGCCGAGAGGTCCTCGGTTCGAATCCCACCTGCGGCAACCGCGTTTTGTCCTTGGGCAAGACACTTCATCTCCATTGCCCGTGTGGGGGCACGGTGCTGTTGTGTACTAAGGCGTACTGCACGTCGATGGTGCACTTGTCTTCAGCCAATGCTAACCCTGCTTGTGTGGAGTTAGAATGTTGGGGAGCTGACAGTTGCTCGTCGTTGCTCGGTGGTTCTCTCCGGGTACTCCGGCTTCCTCCACCCGTAAAAACTGTGTGACGGTCATGATTAGCCATTGTGCATAAATATGTGACCTTAAACACCAATAAATTAATAAATTAATTATCCTCTACCCCAAGTTCGAAATGCTTCCTATTACCCTGCTGACATCCGAGACGAGTTAATCAGTAACCGAGTTTTTCCTCTCCATTTGGCGTGCTTGTTCATTTTAATGACATATTATACTGTCACGTTTCTTGTCACGTCTCTACTGCTGTTGTTGTTAGTCTATCATCATGGCTTTTTATCATTTCTTGTCACTCCTCGAGGCAATAAGGCGGACATCTGTTAAAAAAGTTAGTAAACTTTGCCAACGATTAACAGCGAAAATGCCTTCACACATTCCAACATGTATTCCTGCCCTTTAACAGTAGTTTAACTTGACCACTTTATCAAGGCACGACATCAGAGACGTGAGTCGTGTGCTAATATGGCAGTCATGAAATCCTGATGTGAAGTTTCATACATCTTTTGAACTCCAAACCTCCAAGCATTATCTTTTTTCCCGAGAACTTTAACGTTAGAACACGGCAATTCTCTTGGAACGTAATACGGAAACCTTTATTTAACAATTTATCCAATGCAGACGATGTCAAAATTTATTATTTTAAATATCATTTGTTCAAAACAAATTCATATCATATGACACCTCTTTGGATCAAGCTCGAAATTTAAAAAAAAACATTTTTTTTCGACTACTGAATTTTATTTTGTTTATTACGCGGGCGAATACGGCCGATTCGTAAGGTAAAGGGCTATACTGCATTCATTTCAAACTAACTTGTGACCGTGCCGGAGATTTAGTCCCGTTTCACAATGCGACGTTATTACATAATGAGGCTTTTATCGCATAATGAGGAAGGAATACGATAGCTCATTGGTCTGATCACTGGACTTTGAACTGAAGGTAGACGGTTCGATCTTGGAACGCTCCAATTTTGGCAAGCCACTTAACCCTTTAGACGGGAGCGCGGTGGCTCAGTTGGTAGAGGTGCCGGCTGCAAGACGAGAGGTCCTCGGTTCGAATCCCACCTGCGACAACCGCGTTGTGTCCATGGGCAAGGCACTTAATTCCAATTGTCCACGCGGGGGCACGGTGGCGTTGTGTACTAAGGCGCACTGCACGTCGGTGGCGCACTTATCTTCAACCAATGCTAACCCTGTATGTGTGGAGTTAGTACGTCGGGAACTCTGTCAGTTACTCGCCGTTGCTCGGCGATTCTCTCCGGTTACTTCGGCCTCCTCCACACGTAAAACTGTCCGACACGAGGTGACCCTGGCTGTCGAAAGTGTCGTTAACCCTTTACCCAACGAATCTGCCCCATCCGCCCGCGTAATATGCAAATTCAGCAGTTGAAAAAATAGTATTTTCCAAAATAATTTCAACAAAACCATATCATGTGACCCCTCGTTGGAACGAGCTCGTTCCAACGATGGGTCACATGATATGGTTTTGTTGAAATTGTTTGAAAAAAATTTAAAAATTATATTTAAAATAATAAATTTTGATATCGTCTGCGTTGGGAAAAGGGTTAAACCCCAATAAATAAATAAATAAATAAATAAATAAATAAATAAATAAATAAATAAATAAATAAATATTGCCCTTTGAATCCTGATGGTATCTTCCATGTCAATACAATGACAGCAATCGGGAGGGTCCATATTGATTATTTGGGGGTAGACTAATTAATATTTTTGACATGCAGCCTTCGGGCTGCACATTGAACATATTGATCGGTCTAGTCCATACATTTTCTTAGCAGCTATCAAACTTAATGCAATTATAACTCATCATGTTCCTAGGCCGAAATAGCGGTCTCTCCCGTTTCAAAGGGTTACTGTCAACTGTCCTCGTTGGGTACGGTGACGATGTGTACTAATGAACACTGCGTATTGATGATGCACTTGATTTCAACCGCTGCTAACTCTTCTTGTGCTGTTTTTGTAAGTTGGAGAATCTGACAACTGCTCACCACTGCTCGACGGTTCATCCGGCTGACTCTACCTGTAATTGACAGTGGCCGTTCAACAGGGACGTGGCGACAGAGGTGGGTGTGGGGGTGTGTCACCCCTGTCTCCACGCCCCTATTCAACAGCCACAGTTAATTGTCCAATCTTGGCCAAAATTTCCTATAGTTGGAAATTCGAAGGGCAAGCCATGAGTAGTTGGAAATTCCATCTATCTGGATTTTAGAGCTTCTTTGGTGATGCTGATGTCTCCTTTACTTCCCAAAATACCAACTCGGTTTCAAATCGGCAAAAATTCCGGCTGTTACTATTTACAACTACAGTGTACGCAATATCGAGCTTCATAAGTATGCATGATGGCAATCGATACGAGATTTCTATAGTACGTTTACTTATCGTAATAAAAAAATCCTCGAAATGCACTTCAAGAAAATCGCATCATGTAAAATCGTTATCCTGAGTTAATTCCATTATTCACAGTTAAAAAATGATGAAACATCGAAAATTGATCATTCCTGCATAAGATCTCATTTAATGTAAGGAAGGTGGGAATAGCTCAAAGTTTTCATTCTATTCCCAGAATAATACCAAATAATAATAACAACCTGATAATTCTATCATAAATGTGTTGGCATTTCAGTTACTGGAATCATTTTTATGCCCCCTTTCATGGCTTCATCTTCAAAAATTTTTCTGGGTAGTGAATTTCCAACTGGAGAAGGGACTGGAAGAGGGTTTCTCCCCTCCCGGTCCTTCCCCTAGTTGAAAATTCACTACCCTACGCCCCCAAATCGGAAACCTCTAGCCACGTCCCTGCTGTTGAAAGTGTCATTAAACCACCCCAGAACATAAACAAACATATCGTATAAAGCGCCAGTGAATTGGAGTTCGAATGCAATTGGAACTGGCTTTGAGAACGCAAGTAGTGAACGCCAGTACCGTGGCCAGGGTAGAAAACGTGAGCGCCCCCCCCCCCCCCATCCCCAACCTGGATAGGCCCGCAACTTGTAGAAAAGGGAATTACAAGATCTACCGGTAGAACTTGGATTTCAAACTTCTACTGGTAGAAGCACAGCTTCTATTCCAGCTTCAACTGCAACAGTTATTTAAAAAAGAACAAGCAAAGTTGCAATTGATGATAGTCTGATGGACCTATCTTTTCAACTTAGAACACTATTATCTGAAATTCGGCGTGTACATTTTAATAAATTTTCTTACAATACTGTTTATCTGAGTTAACCACAACTGCGTTGGTGTGTTTACGGAAAATTATTCCACCTCACTGTATATCAAACGTGTCCTGTTTAGCTCTGCACACTCTCTGCAACTGAAAGGAATAACGAGCAAAACTGAGCAACGAATCCAATGCCTATATTCCGAATGCCCAATACTTCGAGGTACGGATATTCCGAAGGCGTAATGCTAAAGAGGGTCCGAAGACCCGATACTTCGAGGTACGGATATTCCGAAGGCATAATACTCCGAAGGTCCGAAGACCCGATACTCCGAGATACAGATATTCCGAAGGCCCATCACTCAGAAGATCCGATACTCCGTAGGTCTAATACTCCGAAAGCCCACAGACCGAATGTCTAATACTCCGACGGCAAAATAGTTCTAAGGCCTAATACTTCGAAGGGCCAATAGCACGGGGGCCCAATACTCTGCAGGTAATATACTCCGATAGTCCAATACTCCGAAAGTTTTTCAATGTAACAATCGGTTTCCCCGTATAAGCCTACTATTTGATGGAGTAACCTTTGGAAATTGAATATGAATTCACCTGTTCGTACTAGTTACGGGCACTCCAACTGGCGGGATCTATATTGTGATCACCCTGTCCGTACTTCCACTCGATATGATTTCCGCGGGCTGTAACTTGACAACGCTTTGGCCTATATTCGCGAAACGTCACGTGTATACTGTCTAAGGGTAAGGGATGCAGGCTGTCGATTTGGGAGTCAAAGAGTCTAAGGTCAATATCATAGAGTGCTCTTAGCCAAAAACGGTTTCCAGACTCTAACTTGTCAAACATTTGGCCTAGGAAAAGATGAAACTAAACAGGTGCATTGGTAGGGGACAGGAATGGACCTGGTCAGTTTTGGTGGCCAAAAGGTCTAAGGTCAAGTCACGTGGTTCTCCAGCCGGACTCCAGCTCCAGAACGCTTTGGTCTAGGGCCATGAAGCTTTACTGCCACAGTGATGAGTGTTTTCATAGCCATCCACTCGCTCTGTACTGTACTTCGTAATATCGAATATCTACTATTTGCGGTCATGGCCTCCATCACAGAAAGTATCTGTAATACTATATCAATCATCTCTGGACACTTGATTTGGGTATCTCCTACCTGCAGTTACGGACATGAATTCCGCTGTATTGGTACACACCCATCGGTGTACTAAAACTTCAATAATAGAAATATTGGAAGAGGGTCGCAACATTATCTATATGATTGTAAATGTCTTTAGGCATACTGGCATATGAGTCATTATCAAATTTCGGCAGAATTTGAGAGAACCAAAAACCAAAAAAGTAAAATTTGTAAAAACCTTTCTTTATTGAAGTTTTACATAAACGAAACATTGTTAAGAATAAAAATAACAAAGTCCGAGCTTAATGGTTATCCCATCATCATCCCACTATATGTGTTCAAAACAAACTAGTAACACATGCTGTCCATACCATAACGGAAGTATTTCATGATATTTGCTGAACAAATTACTGGTCGATTTTATTAATTCTGTATGTTCATCAATATTCATGGCCCAATCATAGATTTTAAGATGAAATATTCAAGCAAAATAAATTCGTGTTAGAGCTACGGTGGGCAGGGAACTTCTGTCTGAAAAATAATAATTTTGCAAGTAAGATAAAAGCCTAATTTGGAGAATCACCTACCCTTAGCAAAAAAGTACCCCAACACTACGAAGTTCTCACATTATATAATGAATATCCAAGGAAAGGTCAGAAATGATCACTGGCAAGCTAAACAGAAGAGAGAGAAAAGTCGTTGCTACAGTGGGGTGGCGTCTCTAACAGGGGAGATGCTATTTAGTTACAGTATGGAAAAATCTTCTGAAAAGAAGAGCCCTGATTTAAAATTACATAGTCGTCTTTTCGCACATGATACGTCCGTATAGCATGAACTGCAAAATTAAAATAAGTATATAAACCCAGTACTTGTTATATTGTCAGTTTATCATACCTCCTTTATAACAGTAACGACTCAACCTGTTACCTGATGGATACTTTGATTTTTAGGCAGTAAACAACAGGAAAGTAGCAATAAAAGTGTGAGCATCATCATATTTACGTTTGGAGACACTCCTTAGGAGACAGAATTTTGCGTTATTTGAATTTATGGTGAACTGTAAACGCTGTACATGCATAAACTTATACATCTTGTCTGTTACAGGATGGACTATGTTAGTCTACTTAAGACAGGTTTGCAGAAAGGTTAAACGTCAAGTAAAATTATTAACTTCAACAAAATTTAACAATCTTATAATCATTAAAAAAGTGACATATCCAGAAATAGGTGAACTGCTTTGCTTTGTAAAGTTAAGGAGACTGTAAAAATCAAATTTGGTGTCACGCTTTTTTGCGTGTCATCATACTTGAGTCGTTTCCCCATAACTTTACAAACTCCAGCCGTGATTCTTTCGAGCCGAAAAAACATCAGTTTGAACACGTTTTCCTCAAAAAGCGACTTCAGTCTTGGCGCTCTGTAAATAAATATTCAAATGTGCCCCCACCCCTAAAAAAAACGATGAAAGTAAAACGACAATTCAATTGTATATATGAAATTCAAGTTGGAATACGAAATGTTCGTATTTGACAAAGGCAGGTGGTCGCAACAGATAAAATGGGAAGGAAGTGTTTTTGAATCATGAAAGCACTGTACAAAGATGTGCAGAGTGAAATTAACCTGGGAAACGTCACAACTAAGAGGACCTAAATGGAGATAGACCTTAAGCAGGGGTGCATCCTTTCATCGATTCTGATTGCCTTGTACATAAAAGATTTAGGAGAAGAGTTGCAAGCGCAGAGGGGGTAAAAGGCGGAGAGACAAAAATTACAGGAATTGTCTTTGTCGATGACATGGTTTTATTAGCCGAGTGTGAAGAGGGACTACAAAAACTGTTAACCATAGGAGGAAAGTACGGGGATCAATGGCGTCTTGAACTTAACGAAAACAAAAGCAAGGTAATATCTTTATGGTATAGGATAGATGAGTCGCGAACGTGGATGGTGGGTAAGTTCTCTATTGGTGAAGAGAAAAACAAGGATATAACAGTGGGAGAAACGGGCGGATATAAATAGTGGGGAGTGAATCTATGTGTTACAGGTAGAGGTATATACAGAAAGCACACAGATAAACTCAAGACGAAGAGAAAAAGGAATATTCAATCAGTTAAAACTTCTGGGAAGAAGTATTTTTAACAAGGCGTTCGTTGGAAAAACTATTTGAAAGCGGGTAGGATTATCAAGTATAACATGTGAAACAGGTGTGAACCCTCCAAACCAAATTGTAGTGAGGAACTTAGAGATTCTACAAAATGATGTGGGTCGGTGGATAATCGGATCAAGTAACACAACCACACCGGAAGGGGAACTCGAGTGGATGCCGGTTAAAGATAGAATAAATATGGAAAAATTATGCTACCTAAATTACCTGGTAAACCTCCCATACAGCAGATGGTGTAAACGACGTTTAACCACGTATGGAACTAGAGCATTCAGACAGGACAGATGAAGCAGGCGAGGGAGCTAATGGAGGACTACTCTATGGAGATTGAAAATCTACAAGGGGCACTGCAGCCGGGGAGGAGCTTTATAAGGGAACGGATGCTCGAGGATTCTAACAGAAACTGGCGAGATGGAATTAGGACCAAGAGATCTTTACATTGGTTATATAGAAAGGATGCGCCAGCTTTTGAGGAGTACATGGATGGATCGTTTGGGGGTCATTGTTGTTCAAAGTGAGATCCAAGCCAATAGAGTGGAGGGGGAGAGTCGGGAAAGGCGAGGAGAGAGTGTGCCAAATGTGTAACTTAGGTATAGCACAGACCCTGGAACATTTCATTTTAGAATGCCCCAAATATTGGCTTGGCAGAACAAGACTCCTTGGGAAACTAATGACAAAAATGGGATGGAAACATGAAGGATAATTGGATGAGAAGTGATATGAGGAAAAGGTTATTTTACAGTTGGAGAGGTCAAAAAGGCGCCAATGGGGGAACTGTGAAACAGTTTTTTGATTGACTGTTGGGGGATTATGAGGGAGAGTGGGTGAGGAATACCCCAGCAGATCTCCAGGTTAGTGCAGGCCTCCTCGTTAGAGGACCTCGACAAATCACAGGAAGGTCAAAGATTTATTTATTTATTTATTTATTTATTTATTTATTTATTTATTTATTTATTTAATATTTATTTATGTAAAAGCTGGGTAACTCATAAAGATTTATCTGAAAAAGACCCGAATTAAAAAAAATGACCCCAAACATCCATTCAATAAAACATTACGATTTAATTTGAATTACACTTCCGTGTAACAATTCTTTATACTTACTATAAAAGTAATTTGAGTATATCAGATCTGAAGAAATATGCTTCAATCAAAGAATTCATACTTAATCAACATGCAATAATTTTCCAACAGTGGGAAATAAAACAAGAGTTAATGTGGTAGACGAAAATATGTTTTAAAAATTAACAATAAAAGGGGGTAAACCATTCCCAATTCCAGTCCTACCTAGAAGAAAAGGTTTCCTACCAAGACTTTTTCACAATATCTTTAAATTATCTAGAAAAGTAAGGTTACTTTTTTCCCTTGCCTCTATGCTTAGCCTACTGTACTTTTTTTTTAATAATAATAATAATAAATTGTTCTTATATAGCGCCTCATCCCACGAGGCTCGAAGGGCTTTACAACATAAAAATACGCACATGTGCATAAATACACATGTATACATGTGTGCATATATACACATATGTACATACATTAGTTACCATAAAACAAGACTCATTTCTGAAAGTCTGGTGTGATGTCTTCAATTTAGTTAAGGTTCTGTGGGAGGTGAAGCCTGAAGAGATGGGATTTCAGTGCACTCTTGAATGTATTAAGAGTAGGCATCTTTAGGAGTTCAGGTGGTAGTGAGTTCCAGACTTTAGGGCCGGCGTAATGAAACGCGCGACGGCCAATGCTTACATAGTTTGTATTCGGTAAACATAACAACCTTGGTGATTCAGATCTAAGTTCACGCCTGGGAGTGTGCTCAGACAGCAGGTCGGAGAGGTACGGTGGCAAGGACTTCTCAAAGTGTCGGTAACAAAGAACAGCTAATTTGTAGTCGATACGGGCGCGAAGTGGCAACCGATGTAGTTCTTTGGGGATTGGGGATACATGTGACCTTTTGGGCTTGCACATGACTATGCGTGCGGCTGAATTCATGATACGTTGAAGACAATTAAGCTGGTCGTTCGACAGCCCCACAAGAAGTGAATTGCAATAATCAATCCTAGAGAGGATTCTCGGAGAAGCTACCCTCTTAGCTGCTTCGGATGACAGATAGGGCCTCAGCTGTCTAAGCCTCCTGAGTTCGAAAGACAGGGAACGGGACATGTTGTTCAAGTGAGCATCCATGGACAATTTGGTATCCGGGTACACACCAAGATTTCGGGCTTTATCGGTAACCTGAATGCTGCAACCACCGATGTTGATACTCGAGATACTACTACTAGCAGTCTGAGGGTAAGGAGGGTAACAGATTATGACTTCGATCTTATCATCGTTCAGTTTTAGCTTGTTTTCAAGCATCCATGCTTTAACAGCCATGACACAGGCTTCAGCATTGGATACAAGAATGTCGATATGATTGATATGAACAGACTTGTATAGCTGCGTGTCATCAGCATACATGTGGAATAACATGCAATGTTTCCTGATGATGTCGCCTGTTGGCATGGTGTACAAAGTGTACAAAACAGGGCCAAGTACAGAGCCTTGTGGTACCCCATATTCAAGCTGTCGACCGTCGGACAAGATGTCACCGACTGTAATGATTGTTGTCAGTCTACTGTCTTTTTTTAGTAGATCTTAGGTTTTCAATTACAATCAAAAGCATAGTTTCAATGAACTCATTTTACAAAAAGGTTTTATACATGACACAGAAAGAAAAAAGCAACAAAGTTTGTATATTTGGACATGAGTTTTAGATTTCTGTAGTTTCTTAATTGTTCAATAAACCCTGTGTAGGTTGGTAGGTTATAATTCACTTTGCAGGAATAAATAAATTTTCTGTAGATGAACATATAGAAGTTTGTTGTGTTATTGGGGGGGGGGGGGAATGGATATTTCTGTAGCTTAAAATAATATATTCTGGGGTGAAGGGAAACTCAACATCACACTTGTCCTTCAAATGTTCCCAAAAATTCAGAAGAACTGTTTTCACAACAGAACATTCAAAGAACAAGTGAAGTATTGACTCCTTTGTGTTGTAACAGAAAGTACATAGTTCCGTTTCAGCGAGTTTGCATTTAAAAAGTTTTGAACTCGTATATAAAATTTGGTGGACATTTTGAAACGCAAACTTTGTAAATGTGTATCGTCCGTTATTGTAAATGGGATTTTATATATAAAATTCCAGTCATCTGAGTGCAGATTTATATCCAAAATCTCATTCAATTTATTCTGCATATGAATGGGAGGTGTTGTGTACAGTTCTAAAAATTTTAAATAAAAAGCTCGGGAGACTTTATTAGTAGATTGTAACGTTTCAAAGTTTCTGTGATGAATATTATTCAAAGGTTTATTGGATCTGGTCGCCGTTTTCCAAGCTTTGGGTAATGCATTTATAATACCCTGAAAAACTGTAAATGGGGTATTGATGTTATACTTGATGAAGTCAGAGAAGGTTAGGAGGCCATTGTTGTCAGATACTAGGTCATTTACAAAGTAAATACCTTTATTACACCAAGTTTTATTGAAAAAAAGTTGTCCGTTAATTTGTATTTGATTATTTAAGAAAATAGTTTCACCTAATATGTCTGCGGGGGTTGTGTTGCTGTTATTGTACACAAGAGCCCAGGCCAGAAGAATATCCTTCCAGAAAGTGTTCACATGTTTTCCAACTACCTTTAAACCTTTTTTATGTAATTGCCAAAGTTTGTAAGTTGCGAACATTACTAACTCGTCAATTACAAGGGTTTTCCATGCAGCCAACGAGGTGGAGTCCAATAATTTCTTAATCCAAATCATTTTTAAAGCATGACTAAAAGTTTCAACGTGGCGGAATTTAATTCCACCGTTAAATAACTCCCTTGGTGGGTCTTGTAAAACCATAAAACAGTGTGTCAGAATTGGTAAAGCCAAAGTTTTTATAATAGTATTTCTTCCGATTATTAAGTTACGAAATGACCAATCACTTAATAATTTTTCAGTTTACTGCATTTTGTTAGTGTAATTATTTTGTATACAATTGTCGCTAAATAGATTAAATTCAATCCCCAAAATTGTGAATGTTCTGGAATGATTCCAAACGACTTGTTTAATTGTTGATAGTGTTTCACCACAACCCCACTTGGAGCCTATCTATATAACTTCCGTTTTATCAAAATTAACCTTTAAGCTGGAGATTAGTGAGAATTGTTTAAGCATATTCAGGGCATTGTTTAAAGATTACCTATCATCGCTTAAAAACAGGGTGGAGTCATCAGCGTATTGACTTATTAAGTAATCGGAATTTTTTATCTTTATTCCATTTATATTGGGGTTAAATTTTAGAGACGCGCTAAGAATTTCCACGCTAAGAATAAAAAGATAGAGCGATAGGGGATCACCTTGCCTTACACCTCGTTTTATATTGAATCTTTCAGAACAATGGCCATTATCAAGTACCCAACTAGAAATGCTGCTGTAGAAGGTTTGAAACCACCTTATCATAGAGGGTCCAAAATTTAAAAATTCCATCGTCTTTTGGATAAAGATCCATTCCAGGGAATCGAAGGCCTTTTCGAAATCTATAAGAACTAGGATGCCTGAAATGTCTAGTTTCTCACATTTAGCAATTAAATCGAAAGTTAATCTAGTACACTCCCCAATATAACGACCTTTCATAAAACCGATCTGGATGTCTGAAATTAAATTGGGAAGAACTGTTTTTACTCGGTTTGCAATTGCTGCGGATCCTATTTTTGTATCTAAGTTAATTGGGGATATTGGGCGCCAGTTGAAGGTTTATGTATTGTTTAGGTTTGTTTTGTTTTGGTATACAAGTAATAATTCCGAGTCTCTGTGTAGTTGAAAGTTGTTCCATTTCATAACCACAATTTAACGAGTTTATTAGATAACTGACAATGTCTTTCCAAAACATTTATAGAACTCGGCTGTGAAGCCGTCAGAACCAGGTGTTTTATTGTTTTGCATTGCTTTAAGGGCGTAAGCCTTCCGAAGGTGATTATGGCCCTTCGAGAGAAATTTTTTCGTCATTGCTTAAAAAGTTAAGGAAGGGGTTACTTTTGTCAAAAAAGTATCATCTGTATCAAGAGGTTGATTATTAGATAGTTTTAATGAATATAAATTTTCGTAAAATGATTTTTGCTCGGTTAGAATCTCGTGTATATCAGTACTTTCCGATCCATCATCCTTTACTAACTTGGGAATAGTTTTTCTGTATAATGTCTTTTTCCATAGCCTGCTATACTTAGCCTATAATGGCCTTAATTTAATGTGGCTAAAATTGTTTGTTACGGCGAAGGTGGCTAATGCAAAGTTTGTATCCTTAACAATCTGGTACCTCCTGTAACAAAAATCTATTTTTTTGACAAAAATGACACACAACCTAACGACAATGCTAAACTGATGACTACAATGGGCAAATTGAATTAAAAAACTATAAAAATGGAATCAAAAACGGCTCGTGAATTACTTAGACACTTTTAACCTTCACTGTTGTCCTTCGTATAACAGACGGCATCTTTCCAGTAACTTATCAATAACATATTTTACTGTCGGTTCAAATTCTATGGTTGTAGCAAACTTATTGAATGCCTCAATTATTTTCCAAACAAAATCAGCAATAGTCAGTAAAAAAAGATTGAAGGATTCACACCTGAGTCAAACAAAACGCTTGTTGCAAATAATTACTTTCCTTCCTGTTGCAATTTGAGTCATTCCCGTAATGATTTAGGCCATATCAGAAAGGACTGTTACGGTAAGGAATTACACGCAGTGTTTATCATTGCCAATCAATGAGCTATCCCCGGGGAGAGTTAGAAGTAAACTAAAATTCCTTTACAACAACGTATTGTGACAACTTGCTATTCCCACATAACACTTGTCAGTGTTGCGTTATTTTACAGACTCTTCTCAAAATTATGCCGAGGGGTTTACCTATCTCCAGTCTTGCTGTGGACGTTTCGAAGTATCAGAGAATAAAACAATTTTTTTTTCTTCTAACTGATGTCAAAGTCACAAATTACCGTAACTGTCAAATTCGTCTGCAAAGGGGATAGCTTATTACTTTGCAAGTTTAGAAGTTCGTTACAGGAGAGACATTTTGCCGAGTGACACAACTCAAACATACTTTTCGACAAAATGATACCACCTAAAGTATTTTTTAGTGTTTATTTGCACTAATGTACAGACAATTTTTTATAAACCCAAATACCATATCATTTATTGCCATTGGTATGACTCAAGTAAAACAAAAAATCAAATTTGGGATTCGTAATTTTGTTAAATTCCGGTTGAAATCGGATCTGCTGACAAACACAGGTCTCGCCAATAATGGCTCTGCGATGTTTCTGTGATAGCACTCAATGCTATGCAATATATGCGTGCCGACCTTTCAAGTTCTGTGGCATACTAGACTCCTGGTTCAAAGGACACCATTTTATGCCGAAATTTGATAATGACTCATATATCAGAAACCATTCTACGAGCTTTCGATGGACAACACCTTCGAGCAGGGACGTAGCGACAGGGGTGGGGGGGGGGGGGGGGTGGGGGGAATTTCCCATAGTTGGAAATTCGGAGAGCAAGTCATGAGTAGTTGGAAATTTAATCTATCTGGTATCTGGATTTTAGAGGTTCTTTGGTGATGTCTCCTTTTCTTCTCAAAATTCCAACTCTGTTTCAAATCGGCAAACATTCCAACTGTTACTATTAACAACTATAGAGTACGTAATATCGAGCTTCATAAGTATGCATGATGTCAGTCGGTACGAGATTTCTATAGTACGTTTACTTATGGTAATAAAAAAATGCTCGAAATGCACTTCAAGAAAATCACCTCATGTAAACTCGTTATCCTGAGTTAATTCCATCATTCACAGTTACAAAATGATGAAACCTCCAAAATTGATCATTTCTGCATAAAATCTGATTTAATGTTAGGACAGTGTGAATTGCTCAAGGTTCTCAGCTGGGGCATTTGTTTAGCACATATTCAATTCCCAGAAGAATACCAAATAATAATAACCTGATAATTCTATCATAAACGTGTTGGCATTTCAGTTTCAAGAATAAATTTTATGCCCCCTTTCATGGCTTCATTTTTTAAATTTTTCTCGGAAATGAATTTTGAACTAGGGGGAGGGACCGGGAAGGGGGAGGAACCCCCTCTCGGTCCCTCCCCAGTTAGAAATTCACTATCTTACACCCCCCCCCCCCCCCCAATCGGCAGCCTCTAGCCACGTCCCTGTCTTCGAGAGCTCGTATAGTGGAAAACTGATTACAAGGTACGTGACTGTGTGGTTACCTTGCATTTATATCTGAGCAAGCAAATTTTGTATATTTGTTGAAAAATGACATATTTTTATTCAAATAATTTGGGAATTGAAAGAGAATACCGCCACTTCATGCGATATTAAGAACAATTAGTCCACTTCCTTGTGCCGTCATTGAAAGACCGAGTGATCAACATGCATTTCAAGATGTATAAATGTGCGCACTTTCGAGGCCTGTGTGACAAATTCCCGCAATGCAAATTTGCCTCTAGTGTTTAAAATTTATACAACCCTATCCATCCACTTATTTGAAACAGTGACCCAACAGCCTTAGCTCCCAACCCAGTGATCCCATCGTCAATCCAAGAATGACACAGCCAACCGACACAGTGACCCGGACAAGAACACCGACCTCACAATCTATTCTACATAGAAGCCCCGCATCCTATACTTCAGACGAATTGGTAGTAACTAGTGATCGGTCAAGGCGCTGCATCACACACCAGGCCCCATACTATCCTACAACATCCTCTCTTTTGCCACACTTGCCCTTTCTCCAACCCGCCTCTTACAACCTAGGGCTGCTTGAGGGGGTGTGGGAGAGAGAGAGAGAGAGAGAGAGAGAGAGAGAGAAATGATTTTGAGATAGGGTTTTTTGTACGTCTTGTCTGACCACAACTGATCCTGATCACTAGTGGTCATCAATAATCAGACGATAACACCAGAGCCATGCATTGAAACCTCACTAGGCCACTGCTGTGTCACCCCTGGAATGTAAGTTGGTGGTATAGGGTATGGTGTACGTCGAATGGGAGATTGGTGCCGGACTTCTTGGTCTCTGGGTTGAGTGACTGTACCTTCCCACGCTGTCGTTCACGTTAGGTGAGAAAGTTAAAACAGCTAAGTTTTATAGGCTTCACAGATCAGCTATAAAACTTTTTCATGCATTTGGAAATCCACGTCTCCCATTCAAAATCTTAGTAATATAGAATCTTCCGAATATAGGACATTCGGAATGTCGGACTTTCAAAGCATCGGTCCTTTGGTGTATTGGACCTTCGTAATATCGTTCCTTCGGGGTATTGGGTCTTCGGAATATCGGGCTTTCGGAGTACTGGAACTTCAGAGTATTTGGCTATTGAAATGCCGGACATTCAGAATTTCGTACCTTCGGAATATCGGACCTTCGGAATATTGGGCCCTCGGAATATCGGGCCTTCGAGTATTTTACCTTCAGAATATCGGCTCTTCGGATTAATATACAGAAATTACTGATTCAAAATAAGCGTTAAATTTTAACCTTCTTAAAAGTTTTGTGTAATTTTTATAAAATCACTTCATGGCTGCAGTGAAGCAGACATGATTGGTTTGAATATGGATAGATTGGAGTATGACATTAAAAAAATCCTTGATAAGAAGACTATCCTAATTTTCAGGATTTTATTTTATTAACAAGGGACAGATTATAATTAAAAACCTATTATAAGTAACAGGGTACTTTTGAATTGGACACGGAAACCCGCCCGAGGCAGGAAAAACGTAAAAATATCATAACAAGGGAGGTTTAAAAAATAAACATTATATATATATTACATCTACACCATGTAAAGTTCAAGAGTTCTCGTGCACCCAGTCGTCCTGATTCGACGACACAGTAAGAGTACTGTATCATGTCAACAAACAACAAGTTTATACACGTTTGTATTTTCTGTAAAACAAGTCCCAACACGAATTCGAAAATGTAAACATGTTGGAAGTCGTTTTGTGGCTTCCATTTGTTTGCATGATGCTGTTTTTTACGCTTTGGTGAATTGTTTACGAAACACCGCTCAATGTAAATTTACCACTACTGTCTTAGTTTACCCTTTTACCGAGAGTTTATTTGGTCTCAATATTTTTTTCTTAAACCTTTCGAAAAGAGATCGCTTTTCCGAACCAAGAACAAGTTACGTCGTAATTCCATTAAGGTAGGATGGCATGTTCAGCGAATGTGTGAGTTGACCAATCCATATTTCCAACTTGCATCCTGGGTATCATAATATGGTTTTGTTGAAACTTTTTTTCATAAACTGAAAAAAAAGAATATTCAAAATAATAAATTTTCATATCGTCTACGTTGGGTAATATTCAGATGGCCAGGTGCACATTTCAGTCATCAATGCCAGGGGTGATATTACCTTGCTCCCACCTCCTGTTTAGGTTTCGATAGTCGAGGGCTCCGGCCGTCCGTCCGTCCTGACCCCCGTACTTCCGTTCAAACGTTTCGCATTATAACTCAAGCATCGGTTGTCGGATTTTGGTGTCATTTGGTATGGTGACAGACCAGCATGGGGGTGGGGTGGGGGTAGGTTATAGCAACACATCGCAGGTTTCATCCACGCATATCTACCAGAGTTATGGCCCTTGCTACACTTAGACAACTTTCCGTATCAACGCATTACATTACAACGCAATCATCGATCGTCGCATTTTGGTTCATTTGGCTATGTTGAGAGACCAGCATGGTTGAAAGGATATCCACATACCAGAGTTATGGCCCTTGTTACACTTCGAAAACTTTCCATACGAACGTTTTGCATTATAGCTCAAGCATTGGTTGTCAGATGTTGACGTCCTTTGGTATGGTGACAAACCAGAATGGGGGAAAGGATATCCACATATTGCGGGTTTCATCCATGCATATATACCACAATTATATCCCTTGTTAGACTTAGAAAAAACTGTCCCTATGAACATTTAGCATTGTTGTTTTTTTGTCCAAGAGAATAATTTTTCTCGAATGACAGCAGAAAATTGAATAATTTTTACATCGCTCATGTTGAATGGGTGTGCGGGGGAGTTTAACCAAGTTAGTCGGCATGTGTGTTGGTTGGTTTGTTCAAAATCGCGACCATTATGCCACGTTGTGAAATAGAGCTGTAGGTTTTTAAATTTCTTGTTCGGTTTCGGTTTTGGTTTTTCATGTGGAGTAAAACTTCGGTTCGGTTCGGTTTTCGGTTTGTTCATGAGGCCAAATAAGATTCAATAAAACTCATTCTTATGTTCGGAGTCATGTCTGAATGGCAGTGAAATTAAGTGAAACTCAATGAATGCCCGAAATAAGCTATAATACATGAAGAATCGGGAAGGCCAATATAATAATTACCTAAATATACAGAACTTTTATTGTGCGTGCTTCGCCATTTTTCGAGGTCTGACACCTACACGCAACTTGAGGAAAGCTGCAAACACAACTAAACTGAAATGTAGGAAATTCACAGAATGCAGCCTTCCTAGAGTAATGAGAGTACCCAGACACTGCCATTGGCAGTGTCTGGGTACTCTCACTACTCTGGGATGGCTACATTCTGTGAATTTCTGCAGCAAGAGAGTATTTAATAAAAAAACGATAAATCGTAGATTACGGGATGTCGACGGTTTCGGTTTCGGTTTTTAAAAAAAACCCTAAAAACCTCGGTTCGGTTTCGGTTAACCTACAGCTCTATTGTGAAATGCCACCTCCCCAATGATCTGCCTATGCTATCCGTTGCTCTTATTCTTGTTACTAAAGACAAAGAAAAAAGAAAATATATTTTTTTTTATGTTGCTAACTAACATATACCACTCTTTTCAAAAGACGCTGCTTATCTTTTCTCCAGATTAACCCATTCAACAATATGTCCTGAATGATATCATTGCACATGGTGTATAATATCGTTCCTTTAGTGGCACAAATCGCAGTCTGTAACGCTTTAGAATTGCAGATGGCTCCTTGTTCCACATAAGGGACGATATATAGTGTGTGTAGATACAGTAAATGTGCGAATGCATTTTGTTTTTATATGAAGATTCTGATATGTCTGTAAGATTAAATTCTTTCTTATCCTTCTTAATCCAATTGGGTTCATATTCACTCAGTCCAGCTGATTTGGCTTGGTTTTTACCCCAACTGATTTTAGAGTACTTCGATCGTTGGAGCGAATGTTATCGTGGAGCAAATTCGCGCCATTGTAACCGAAATCAGCTCACAGGCCAGTTTACGTTAATTAACGAAATTTGAGGAGCTCTTTCTTCTCTGTTTTTGGTTATTTTTAAAACAGTTTAACGGTCGTCAAAGGGGAATAACATTTGCGACGATTATTTGTTCATGTTTCTGAATTTTCTCGATTGTCTGTAAATTCTAATGCAAAACAAACTGTATCTCTTGCTGTCATTGACAACGAATCTGGATAGACAGGAAATTTGAAAAAGGAGGAGTTCTTGTATTAAAAAAAAGTCTAGTCAGCACCTGGAGGCGATCGGAGAGAGCAAAGTCGAAATATATTAAGCGACAGGTAAGAACGACTTGCCGTTATCGAAATTTTGAGATAAGGTTCTTTGCGTTTAAAAATAAGCCAAAGGCTTTAGATTTGTTTAGTTTAACATAAGAATACACAATTATGTTTAAGATACATGAGGTATGCTGTACTAGAAGATTTTTTTACAAAAGGAAGATTGATGGGGCAATAGACGATTCGTTCTTGGAAATGATTGGCGAGAAGACAATAACGTCGACACCAAATAAAAGAAAAAAAAAAAAATTACAAAAAACACAAAAACAAGTTAATCTTTTACATGTCAAAACAAGAATCTCGTCGGCAGTATTTATTCATTCATTTATTTATTGGACACTAAGGACACTTTCGACAGGCAGAATCACCTCGTATCGGACAGTTTTACGTGTCTAGGAAGCCAGAGTACCCGAAGAAAACCATCGAGCAACGGCGAACAACTGTCATACTCCCCAACGTACTGACTCCACACATGCAGGGCTAGCATTGGTTGAAGACAGGTGCTCCATCGACGTGCAGTACGCATTAGTACACAGCACCACCGTGCTTCCACGTAGGCAATCGGGATTAAGTGCCTTACCCAAGGACACAACGCAGTTATCCCTGACGGGGATCAGCCGTGGACCTCTCGGCTTGAAGTTCGGTACCGTGACCACTGATTCACCGAGCCCCCTCTTCCTCGGAAGTGTAGGTCAGTTTAATTGCACAATCTGTCAAACACTTTGCTTCAATTGAAAGTTTCTCCACAGATCCCATTCTTCTACTTCACCGACAGCTGAAAACATAGTTTTTTTATGAATTATATTTTAATTAAGTCACAGCTTTAGTAGTTGTTGGTAGTTCTTTACTAAGGTTTATTTAGTGTGGTCCTAATTTTAAATGGAAACTTTAATCACCCTCCAAACCGCCTTTATGTATTTTAAAACTGCATAAAAGTTAACCCTTTGGACTCTAGTGGTATCTTCCGTGCCAGTTCAATGACACCAATTAGATTCATTATTTGGGGTAGACCAATCAATATTTTCAACGTGCAGCCTCGGGGCTGCACGTTGAAAATATTGATTGGACTACCCCACACATTTACAGAACAGCCATCCAATTTAATGACGCATCATGTTCCTGACCGGAAAAACGGTCGCTCGTGTCCAAAGGATTAAAAACTCAACTATTTTATTGAATAAGGCGTATATTTTGCAAATAAAAAAAAAACATTACATGCACTTGTTATTTATTTGATTCAAAAAGCATTGAATATGTCATCAAATTACAACAGCGGAGTATCTACGGAAAACAGCGCCTATGGCATACACATTGTGAATAAATCGGCATGCTGTTTCCATCTTAAAAGAATTTCCTCACAAAAAGATACAACTAACGTGGAATCTCACTTCAGCGAGATCGCGAGTTAGTTGTTGATATTTATAGAGGTGGAAATTCCGTTGGGACGTAAAAAGCATGACTGACGTTATAAAAACAAAGAAGGCAGAAAAGTAGCTTAACCTTTCCAGTTTGCGCAGGAGAATGGTCTTACTGCCAACTGTCACTGGAGCTAAACAGTAGTACTATGAGGTTTGTGGTCACCTTGCTCCCAGCACTGTATTTTTACCTATTAATTTTTTAAGTGGTTTAACAATCCGGCCACCCTAATGCTTCTCACCCATGATAATGAAAAGCAGGTCATACATCTCTAGAATTTGTTTTCCACTATTCCAGGATGGCTTGTCTGACTTCAATACAAACTGCTTCAGGTGGCAACCTGGGTACGTGCCATACCTGCCATAACTAACGTGCGCCACTGAATTACAGAGTGAATTGAGCACAAAGAACTGCAGCAAGGAAACAACATTTGTAATTTTCTGAGCATTGTGATAAATTGGCGCGAAATCGTACCGTGAAAACATTCGCTCCAGCGATTGCGGGCTATACGGCGCGAATATTTATTGGTACGGGATTGAAATTGTTGGACATGCGTACGTTCTATTAGTGTAATACATTTTCATGTTTGCGACTTCTATTTTTATATCATTTTCATACTTTTATGTGAAAACAATAATTACTTTTTAAAATTTCCGAACGGCGTTGGGTTGTGTTTGCTTTCCCGGTGTCTGGTTCCATGAAACGGATATGTTGAGTGGGCGTTTCAGCCGGCGTTCTCGAGTTGATTCTCTTCCCACACGCCACAACATTCGATATTTACAATGCATTATTAAAACGATAACTTCAATTTTATGAAATTATTAAAAATCGCACCCCACACCATTTTCCTGACCGCTCAATAATTACTCGGGTTATTCTTGAATTCATTTGCACTTGGTATCTGTTATAATCAAAGCAAATCGGTTATATTCGAACTTCAAGTATACGGAAAAACAAAGCGTCCCCAGTGATCCAATCACATCTCTCGTCAAAACGTCAACTGGGTGTGATGAATTATGTGCGCACTTAACCCTTTACCCAATGTAACGGCCAAAACCGGCCAGCGCAATTCTCAAAAATCGTCAGTTAATTTTCATTATTTTTTCATTTTTGTGTCTCAAAAACATAGGTTGAGACCCCTCATTGGAACGAGCTCGTCGAGCTCGTTCCAATGAGGGGTCAGAACCTATGTTTTTGAGACAAAAAATGAAAAAAATTAGTTGTTCAAGAATTTTTTTTTTGCAAGTGTCGTCTGCTTTTCATGTTAGGTAAAGGGTTAACAGGGTGTTGCATGCCTTGTAAAATTAGCACTGTCCAACGTCTTGGATTGATGATGGTAATCTTGCGGAATGGGGTTCTGATGCGCGTAGGAGCTAGTCGGTAGTTGTTTATGTGTATGGCCCTGCGAATCATTCCAACTACCTCGCCAAGGCATGCCCTGGTAATGACGTTGGAATATTACCCAGTAATGATCATGGTTCAAAAACAGAAACGGATGCGAGGATCATCGATACTGAGCACTGTACAGGGCTAGCTGCCAGCAACAGCTCATCGTTGATATTGTTTGGAACAGTTTTCAACAGTGGCAGTCTCGACAGTGAATTAGCATGGCTTGTGGCATGGGTACAGATGTTGTTTCTGTTTAGATAGCGGAAACTGCACACAGTCTTTATTTTCAATATTATTTATGTACAATCTCCAACAGAACTATACGTATTGTGAGACAACGAAGATGACAGATGCCAAGCTGTATTCCAGCGAAAAGATTCGAATCGATACGAATTGTGCAGCCGATTCGAATCGAACCGAATAACAGCCTAAGATTCGAAATCGAATCGAATCTCGAAGCTTCGCATGCCCCTATTCAAATGTTGGTCCTCCTCTTCCAACAATGGCAAAAAAACAGTCTAAATGCACTTCTCAATGGTAGATTCTGTAGTGCTATCCACCGCGAACGACCATTTATTTTTCAGGTTCTAAAAACTCCCAAAATGTCTCTTATCAGTGGTTGACTTACCGATCAAGAGATTTACCGATGCGCCGGTGTGCTAAAATAAAAATATTTAGATAGCCTCGAAGCTGTTTTACTTATGATCAGTTTGGTGCAAGCAACAACATGACGGAGCGACGTGCCACAACAGGGTCTTACCGTGGAAGCTAATGACCTTATGGTTTGCGGGAACTACAGCTCACTACCTTAAATTGGATCGATCGCATGGAAATTACATGAACTTATCCAGTGATAGAAAGGGGCTGACCCAAGGTTAGGAGTAGGCCTGTTTTAAATGTGGGCCGGCCAGTGTTGGAAGTGGGTTGGTCAGTAAGAATTTTCAAAAGTCGGACTGGGGTGGCAGTTCGTTCCTGCCCTTTATCGCAACGGTTGACTGCAAAATCGGACGACTATCATGGCTTGCGATTCAATCTTCAGTGATGACCGTGTCCGATTATTTACCCTGAATATTGATACTACATCCAAAGCCACCCAGTCATACCAAGATAAACGTTACCCCACCCCTCACCACTACCGGGTTCAAATGTTCAGCATTCAATCGGTTAAACCTTTACACAGCTTAACCCTTTACGTAACGAATCGCCCGCATCCGCCCGAGTAATTTGGAAATTCAGCAGTTGAAAAAAATATTTTTTTAAAAATATTTCAACAAAACCATATCATGTGACCCCCTCATTGGAACGAGCTCATTGAGCTCGTTCCAATGAGGAGTCACATGATATGGTTTTGTTGGAATATTTTTTAAATTTAAAAAAAAAATAGTAATTAAAATAATAAATTTTGATATTGTCTGCGTTGGGTAAAGGGTTAAATGCCATATTCACAAAAAATCGCCTTTCAAATTGCATGATGTTTTCAATGTTTGCATCCAAAATATAGCTCATGACCACTCATTGGAATGAGCTTATCGAGTCGTTTCAATGGTGTGTGAAAAGCTGTGTTTTTGAGGCAAAAAACATGAACATTTTTAATTATTCAACACATTTGTTTTACGTGTCATTTCAGTCTTGTCAGATGAGGGTTAATGCTTCAGCACCAGTGAGCATGTGATTCGGATGGCGTTGTTTGTTTTTCTTCAAATAATGATTCAATGTTTATTTAGTTTATGTAGCAGTAGTGGGCATGTCGGCGAATTTCTTATCTCTTATTTGTGCAAGTTCAGATATGTTAACATAAAATCTGCACCCAAACCTTATTTATAGTTACAAATAAACTCTATATTTGTTAGTGGTGGTATATTTACGCGGTTAGTCACCTACCACTTAGAGTTGTTTTTCGGTGTCAACCGGAAGGTGTATGGAACGTCAGTCCAAGGACGTGTCAATCAAATGACGAAACACAGTTACTCATCAGCATGGTGTATGCGCTCATCAAGGTGTCGAAAGCTAATTTGACAATGTCATTTACGTAAGAAATTTTATGTTGTGCTCAAAACGGTAACGGCGGAGGAATACAGAAAAATATTATTAAGCTTTCGGTCAACATAATTTTAAGCTTTACTGGGGAATAAATAACACACAAATAAACAAGAGACAAAATAAAGCCAGCAATGATAAAAATGTATAAAAGGACAGCGACTTTTCGGTAAAAAGGCCATTCTAAAGAGTGAAAATCTTTTCCGAAGTCAAACAAAACAATCATTCCTGGAATATTTTGCTTTTCGCAGTTTTTAATTAAGTCAAACGTAAGGCTTGTTTCGCCAGTACAATTATGCAGATTTCATAAACTCAAGTTGGGTCTCTGATATCAGTTTTGGCATTACGTTTTTAATACGATTTGCAGTTGGACTAGATCCTATCTTTACGCCAACATTAATCAGCGATATTAGCTTGCAGTTTTTTTTAATATAAATTTTAGATTTATTGGATTTTGGAATACATTAGAGTTCAACCGATTACCAAAAATGGTCGCTGACCGATTACTGGTTATTTGAGCTCACAATCGGCCGATTCTGATGCCGATTCCGATTGAACATTTTTGACAGTGTTGAACTTCGTTGACTGGGGTCGGAGTAAAATTACCAGTCGCGCACTCTTGGGTGGTAAACGTGGCTCTGGGAGCCACGTTTACCACCCAAGTACGCCGACTGGTAATTTCACTGCGACCTGAGTCAATGGAGTACAACCTTCACTTTGCCGGTATGAACTGGCGATAGCCGCAAGTACGCTCAATTGTAAGCTTCACATGTCGTTTAAAATGTTTATCCCGTAAAGGGGTGTCTAGAGGGATTAAGAATATACATTGTGGTTGTTTCTCAACTTTATTGAATGGTATCATTGACATCATTTTCCATTAACAATTGAAGAATTGCAGAAGATAATAAAATGCGGTTAACGAATCATCACAAAATGCTCAGCAACAATCGGTTGAACCGATGTTCCAGGAGCCGTTGCCGTTGTCGTCCGATTACCCGATTGTGGTGGCCGGTTGGGAAGATATCCACGCCTCAACTATTAGTGGTTACGCTTCGGCTTTCACTCATACCACAGTCATGTATTTTCATCGATGTTTCGTGCAACAGGCGATATTCATTAGTTGCTCACGTTCAACAGTTTACTGCCGTCATCTGAATGTTTGCTTTACAATCATAATTAAGGGTACGGCTTACAGATGACAAACTGACATACATTAGCGTTTCATTTGTATCCTTAAATAGCCTTTAATAGTGTCATTTCATTCTCAAAGCAAATATATTAACATTTTCAATTAGGAAAGAATAAATTTCTTGAATACTAAAATAGTGTTCACGTCAGCTGCTTTCACTTCCGTCGAGTATGTCGATCGAGTCTCCTCTCCTTCGTACACACCGGGTTGACACACACATGTTCACATCGTTTGTCGGTCTACAGTAAGAGTGTGAAACACGGTTGGCAATTGTTTTTGCTCCTTCCCCAAATGCTGTGAGTTTAGAAATTGTTTTTTCCGGAGAATTTCATTCTTCTCGTTTTGGATGTTTATTTTGTGAAACAAGACAAAAATTAAGACAGCATGAACGCAGAATTCAAAACATTTTTAGCATCACATGCAGTGGAGACAGGGAATAAAGGGGGTTGGTTTAATCGCAGCACGATTGTTAATCCAAAAGAAAGGGACGGAGTTGGAGTATAGAGACTGGGGACTGACTTGGGACTGAAACAAAACTGATAACAGAATCGACCGAAGGTCTGTAAAAGTGAAAGGGTACACATTTTCAAGATTACCTTGTTTCAGTCTAGTGAAAGAAAAGTCACAGGTGCAGTGTGCTCCCTGTCTGGTCTGTTTCTTCTCCTTCAGTCATCTTCCAACCAGAAGGCTAGGTTGGAAGATGGTTGAAGTGGAGGAGACGGTCCGAAGCGATCAAAGTGGATTCAATGGCCAAACACGACTAAATTTGTTTGGATTTGAAGATAATATATTACAGGTGACACACTTGTATGCGGCAATTTTCGACTCTTTGTGAAAACGTGTAAAATATCTTGGAAAAATGTGGAGGGGCACGTGTTCCCTGTGCCCCCTGTTTCCACCGCCTCTGACTCGTGGCGTAATGAGCGTGACAACATGAGAAAAGTTCGAGCGAACTGGAGTTGACACTCCAGTTCGCTATATGTTTTCCCATAGGTCACGTTTGTTGCGTCATAAGTTTCTTTTATTTCCGGCCAGCGTCAAGTTGGTACAACTCCATTTCCTTTACTCCCTGCCTGTGAGTTCTCATTGCATTAACCCTGAAACTATCACTAAAACCAGTACCTATATACTCCTAGCTTCCTCTTCTATCTCAAATATTTTTTTAGAATCTGGTTTATTAATCTGTTGGATTCTGATGGCATCTTCCATGTCAACTCAATGATATCATTTGGAAGACCCCCATATTCATAATTGGGGGCTAGACCAATTAATATTCTCAACGTGCAGCCTTGGGGCTGTACGTTAGTAGTATAGCATGTACCCTAACGGGGCCCATTGGCAGGACCCCGGAAGTGACGTCATATCACGTGACCTGGTGGCGCCATGTTTGGTTGTCATGGTAACCCGCGTGAGCGGCCATCTTGTGACGTCATCTCCATAGTGATACGTGCTGTGAGTGCGCATGCGCAGCGCGTGTTGTCTTGTGATACGTGTTTCCGTCGTCCATTTTGGACACTGGAGGCCGCCATCTTGGTTTCTATAGTAGCACGTGGTTGCTATGTTACCCAAAGGCTTCTAACAAGACAGGGGTATATTCGTGGGATGTGTTCCCTTGTACAAGAGTAATTTCCCGATTCGTGGAATTACCCATATAAACCCGACAATCCCTCCAAATCACCGAAATTGACTTTATTTACTACGGATTCCCCATTTTATCGATAAGCACGTAGTGCTATAGTACCAAAGAGTACCGGGGGTGCGTTCGATTGAATAGGTGTAATTGTTTGGCTTACAATTCTCCAGAATCCCCGTTTAATTCGAAGAATTAGCCAAATAAACCCCAACAAGTTGTATTATTTCGAATTCTTTCAGAATTCTCTGCTTCTATCTATATATGCAATGGTTTTCCTCTACCTGGCCATGTTCCTTTGTTCCGGAGTGTACTCCAGTAGCGTAGAAGAGCCTATCAGTTGGAACAGGTTTGCTTATAAAAACTACATTTAGCTGTTCTGGTCTGTTCTTGATATTTCTGACCCTATTCCAAGTACTTATAAACTATCGAGCAGTTACTGAAAAGTCATTGCTCGAATGACTAGAAGCCCATCGAGCAAATGAGCTTTAGAATAATTGCTCGATCGAGTGACTCGGCATATTGCTCGAACGACTCGAAGTCCGTCAAGCAAATGAGCTATCGAGTAATTACTCGTTCGTGTGACTCCTCGGACGACTCTTCGACTCATTTCAGTATTTGAGGATACCTATGGCCCGGTATTGTATTGAGGTTACCTACGGAGGATACCTTTTATAGGATACTTATCTAAGGATACTATTACCTATATCTCAAGGCATACCTATCCCGGATTCCCCTTAACTATCGCAAATGAGCTATCGAGTAATTGCTCGATCGAGTGACTCGAGTGACTCGACATACTTCTCGAACGACTCGAAGTCCATCGAGCAAATGAGCTAACGAGCAATTGCTCGTTTAAGTGACTCCGCGAACGACTCTTAGACTCATTTCAGAAAAAGGGATTCCATAGCTACAGGCATTTTCCAAAAAGAGATTCTTAAAAAGGGATTCCGTAATTGAGATTCCTAGCCGAGTCCGTAAAATTTGGATTCCGTGATTTGACATATACAGTCGAGGGTATTCCCTTTCCCTATTGGAAGAATTCAGTTCAATGGGTTGTAGTTTAAAACTTTAATTCAGATCACCTTCGTTATATTTTTATTAAGTTTAAAAAATGTATTCAGTTAAACATTGTTCAGTTCAAAGGGTATTTATTTATATTAGGTATAAAAAGTTCATTCAAAGAGTTCAAAGGTTTTACCTTGGGTTATATTTAGGGTTATAGTTCAAAACTTTGTTGGGTTCATTCAGTTTTGTTCGGTTCAAGAGGGTTAAGCTTGGGTTATATTTAGGGTTATAGTTCATTCAGTTGAAAACTTTGTTATGGTCAATTCACTTCGATACCTTCCTTGTGTCAGTTCGATTTTCTTCAATTTGTTCTGTTCACTTCGATCTTGGTTGTGTTGGATCTTTGTTCACTCTGTTCTGTTCCCTACCATCTTGATTGTATTTGATCAGAGCTGTTCAGTCTGTCTAACTGGTTCGATCAATCTGACTAGTTTGACCTTCATTCACACTGTAATGTTCACTTCGATCTTGGTTCTGTTGGATCTTCGTTCTGCACCTTTGTTGTTTTGAAGTGGCTGGTTGTTTCTGTTCAGAGTCTTGTAGTCATTGTTGAATTGGGTTTGGTTTAAACATATTTTATTTGCCACTATATACAGCAAAAAGGATCGGAGAACAAGTTATCACGACTTACAAAAACTCCTCTCCTTAAACAAGAGTAATTAAACATTTGCGGCACAATTATATACAATATAGAAATACTAAGAATTAGTGTAGTCATCAGCTAAAGGGTTGAAGATTGGAGATTTAGAGAGATAATGATTTAACCGTTTTGAGCACCGGTGGTATCTTCCACATCAGTTCACTAGAATTAGCTAGAAGGGAATATTTTCAATATTTTGAGCTGACCAATCAGTATTTCCAACGAGGAGCTTTGGGGCCACACGTTGGAGACAGTCGTTGGTCTGTACTACTTATTTATTTAACATTATTTTGTCACGGAAAACGGGGTGTTCCACTGGTTTTGTCCGAAAAAGGGCCACCGGTGCTCGAGGTGTTAAATAGTTATAGGATTAGAGAGTGAAGGATTGCCGTTGTCTAGGCTCGCCTGCTGACTTTTGCATTATTGGATCTCTATCGTCTTTAGAAAAAGAGAGCGTGTAAGTTAAGAACAAATTGGTGGAAATTAAAATTAAAATGCATGTGTTATCCCTTTCCATACCCTCGACTGTATATGTCAATCACGGAATCCAAATGTTACGGACTCGGCTAGGAATCTCAATTATGGAATCCCTTTTTAAGAATCTTTTTTGGAAAATGCCTGTGGCTATGGAATCCCTTTTTCTGAAATGAGTCTAAGAGTCGTTCGAGGAGTCACTCAAACGAGCAATTGCTAGTTAGCTCATTTGCTCGATGAACTTCGAGTCGTTCGAGCAGTATGTCGAGTCACTCGATCGAGCAATTGCTCGATAGCTCATTTGCTCGATAAGCTTCGAGTCGTTCGAGCAATGACTTGTCAGTAATTGCTCGATAGTTTATAAGGGGAATCCGGGATAGGTATTCTTTGAGATATAGGTAATAGTATCCTTAGATAAGTATCCTATAAAAAGGTATCCTCGATAGGTAACCTCAAATAATACAATACCGGGCCATAGGTATCCTCAAATACTGAAATGAGTCGAAGAGTCGTTCGAGGAGTCACTCGAACGAGCAATTACTCGATAGCTCATTTGCTTGACGGACTTCGAGTCGTTCGAGCAATATGCCGAGTCACTCGATCGAGCAATTACTCTAAAGCTCATTTGCTCGATGGGCTTCGAGTCATTCGAGCAATGACTTTTCAGTAACTGCTCGATAGTTTATAAGGGATATTTTGGATAGGTATGCCTTGTGATACAGGTAATAGTATCCTTAGATAAGTATCCTATAAAAGGTATCCTCGATTGTTATCCTCAAATAATACAATACCGGGCCATAGATATCCTCAAATACTGAAATGAGTCGAAGAGTCGTTCGAGGAGTCACACGAACGAGCAATTGCTCGATAGCTCATTTGCTCGACGGACTTCGAGTCGTTCGAGCAATATGCCGAGTCACTCGGTCGAGTAATTACTCTAAAACCCATTTGCTCGATGGGCTTCTAGTCATTCGAGCAATGACTATTCAGTAACTGCTCGATTGCTTGTTGGGTTTGGGAATGTTTTTGTTATACACAAGGGAGATAACTCTGCATACAGATTGCGGGAAATCAAGCAATCTGATTGGTTAGTTATAATCTATATAAATGATCTAGATAAATGAAACAACAAGAGTACTTGGAATAGGGTCAGAACTAACAAGAACAGACCAGAATAGCTAAATATAATTTTTATAAGCAAAGCTGTTCCAACTGATAGGCTCTTCTACAATGCTACTGGAGTATACCCCGGAACAAAGGAACATGGTCAGGTAGAGGAAAACTATTGCATATATAGATAGAAGCAGAGAATTCTGAAAGAATTCGAAATAATACAACTTGTTGCGGTTTATTTAGGTAATTCTTCGAATTAAATGAGGATTCTGGAAGAATTGTAAGCCCAAAAATTACTCCTATTCAATCGAACGCACCCCCGGTACCCTTTGGTACTATAGCACTACGTGCTATACCGATAAAATGGGGAATCCGTAGTAAATAAAGTCAATTTCGGTGATTTGGGGGGATTGTCGGGTTTATTTGGGTAATTCCACGAATCGAGAAATTACTCCTGTACAAAGGAACACATCCTCCGAATATACCCCTGTCTTGTTAGAAGCCTTTGGGTAACATAGCAACCACGTGCTACTATAGAAACCAAGATGGCGGCCTCCAGTATACAAAATGGACGACGGAAACACGTATCACCCTAACAACACGCGCTGCGCATGCGCACTCACACCACGTATCACTATGGAGATGACGTCACAAGATGGCCGCTCACGCAGGTTACCATGACAACCAAACATGGCGCCACCAGGTCACGTGACATGACGTCACTTCCGGGGTCCTGCCAATAGGCCCCGTTCGGGTACATGCTATACTACTCACGTTGAAAATGTTGATTGGTCTATCGGTCAAAGTCACCGAGGATTCTTATCTTTTATGAGGTTAGGATCTACCTACCATGATCCTCAGCCGTTTAAACGCTCTTACTGTTCAAAGACCTTGAGTTTAGAGCATGCGTTGGCCTAATAATAGTATAATAGTAGTATTTCTACGATGCGACTCTATCGGAAGGTGTTATAGAGAAGATGAAAAAATAAGACACACGGTTTTTTAAACGGATAAATCTAAAATGAAGTACCACAGCTTATTCATCGCATATGGATATCGCCGTTACATCAATAGCTTCCTTAGTATTTTCTTGTCATTCCTCATAAAATTAAACATGGACGCGGTCTATTTGATGAACATCTTAAGAAAGACAAAATTGGAAATAATCATTCGTGGGAGGAGTATTTCAGTGTTTGTGGAGTGATTTTATTTGAAAAAAAAATTAGGATCAAATATCAACTATTTTATCACAATACAGGGATAAGAAATCTGCCAACAATATGAAAACAATTAAGCCAACTAACGTTTCGCTCCTAGTATCACGGGGAGGGGTCGCTTACCGGAAGTCATTTTTACTGAGTCGAGAAAATCAGTTTGTCGTTATAATTAAAACAGAACAGTGTGTATAAAATGTGTCCACATTTAAATCGTTTGCTGTTTCGGAACCTAAATCATATAAAATTGAATATGAAATTCACCAGAGATACAGATTCTGCTCGAAATTAGCGCTTAAATATGTGGTACACATTGTTTTTGTCTTAAAATGCCGACAAAAATCACTAGATTTCATAGCTGTTTGCCGTCAGCGAAGGGCAAATTTGGAACCCTTTCGTCAAAAGCAAATGACCCTTTTATCGACTGTTTGCTGCGAGGGTATATTGTAACATTTACCTGTCCAAATATGCTAACATGTTGATCATATTACCCGTCCAAATATGCTAACACGTGGATTAACAGTACCGTATTGGTGCCGTAACCGGCGTAGGAAGGTCCTCTCGGCTTTAACCCTTTACCTAACATAAAAAGCAGACGACACTTGCAAACAAAATTCTTGAATAACTAATTGTTTTCATTGTTTGTCCCCAAAACATAGGTTATGACCCCTCATTGGAACGAGCTCGACAAGCTCGTTCCAAAGAGGGGTCATAAGCCATGTTTCTGAGACAAAAAATGAAAAAAATAATGAAAATTAATTGGCGATTTTTGTGAATAGTGCTGGCCGGTTTTGGCCGTTACGTTGGGTAAAGAGTTAAATAGTCTATATCATTCGTCCATATCAAGCGTTGTATGTATCTACACAAATACTGTATCATTCGTCGTTTCGAGATATCTTTCGAGCTTCACTGCTCGGCTGACATATCATTAACTTATGCATAGTACTGAAAAATTACAACTGCGCCCAAGCCATAGAGATAAATTGGGCAGCCGTTCAGAATTGAACAAAAAATTTTAAATTCATTTTGGCCGGTGAATGCTAAACAACAAGTGGCCATATTTGATCGTATTTGACTGTATCCGCGATACCGATATTCCGAAACACAAATACTTCTAATGTCCGATATTCTGGGGGTACTGATAGACCTGAGTGCCAATAGCCCCAATACTATGAAGGTACAATACTTCCTGTGCCCGTCTCAGAAGGACTGATACTCCAAAGTTCACAGAAGTCCTAATACTCCGAACGCCCTATGGTCCGAAGGCCCAGTACACCGAAAGTACCTTCGGAGTATCGGATATTATCGGACCTTCGGAAAATCGGATTCTCTGAGTATTGTACCATCCGGACTATTGGGCTGTCAGAATATCGGACCCTCAGAATATCGGACCTTCGAAATATTGAGACGTTAGAATATCGGGCATTCGATGCCTTGGGCAGTCTGATTATCGGACATTCGGAGTATAGGGTAGTAGGAGTATTGGGCCTTGCGATTGTAATTTCTTCGGGGCAATGGATCTTCGCAGTAGCCGGTCTTCGGAATGACGGACTGACGCTTTTGAAGATTACCCATACAATAAAAGACACAGAAATATTTTATTTTGTTTGTTTATTGATACTTAACGACAGATTGAACAACCAAATACATATCGTTTTGGGCAGTTTTGTGGGTAAAGGGAGGCGGAATACCCAAAGAGAACCACCGAACGAGTAATTATCGGACTTATTATAGATATATATGTAGGTGTAGCAGTGAGAGTGTCAACAAACAAGTACGAACATGTTTTGGCTGATCGAATTCATGTCCCAACATGATTATTTAACGGTAATTATTTTTAAGCTTATATCACTTTCACATTCAACATCCATTGGTGTCTATGTATAAATCTGTCGTCAAGTTCAGGCTGGGTTACGATGTACAAAAACATCATCACGACTCCAGTTTGTTCCTGTTTTGTATTAACACTATACATCGTAAATGTATTAGCATTTCAGCAACTAATTTTGTTTGCAGGAGTAATTCCTAACATGCTGCTGGCGGATATTCCTGCCTAGCCCAGGATTTCTCTAGCCACTGAAATAAGTATAATTTGGGCACAATAATCAAATTCCCCCGTTGTAAACAGAATTTTATTAAAAAATCTTATTTGTTTTACAAGGATTGCCGAACAAGTTATGCAACTTATATTAACGTCTCTCCTTGGCCCGATGGCGCAGGAGTGTGGGATGACCTTCGGAGCGGCAACTTCGTGGCCTCGCTCATCTCGAATACTCCGAAGGGATCTTGGGCCTGCGCGGAGTGAGTCTCCCACTGCACAGAGGACAGCCATTTTACTTCCCCATTCGATAGGACGGTTCGCTTGACAGCATCAACCACACAACTGATGCTCACATAGAGTGTTCGGACACCTTGTGGACTTTCGCCGATCGGGGATCCATCCCGGGACCTCTGGCATGAGAGACCAGAGCACTTATCCTCGGCAACCACTCTCATTTAAATAGAATCGACTTTTCGGCCAATGATTTCTTGAGTTAAATATGGATAAATGTTTTATCAAATCTTGTCATGGCTGCTATGAAGCAGCCATGACTAGATTTGATAAAAATATTTTGAAAATACTCAGCGCAGTTTAGAGGTAAAAACTTGTTTTTTGTGTTCACCGCAAAAGTCTGTCTACGCTCTTTCTTGGATATTGTAATTCATTCACATCTTTCCCTTATTTGTGGGATTGATATATATTTGCAGACTTCATTTTACCATAACCCTTCATCTAACACTACTAAAGGACAACACTTGCAAAAGAAATGTCTTGAGTAAAAATGAACTTTTTTGTCGTTTATAAATGCTCATGACACAGAAACGAGCACAGCGAGCTCGTTCCAATGAGGGTTCATAAGCTATGCTTTGGAAGCGAAAATTGAAAACCAATTAAAAGCTGACCGGCGACATTTGTGAAAAGCGCTGAACGGATATGATCGTCACAACGGGTATAGGCCGAACCGCTTACACATGCAGATTACAAAAAGACACAGTGAACGAGCAAGTGGCGGGTCCAAACCCTTGCTAAAAATGGGAAGGGGTGCAGTTCCAATCATTTTTTATCCACTCAAGCCCCAATACAGCACATCGGTACCAGTATTCTCAAGCATCTGCCGTTTAGCGCAGATCGTGAAATAACACATGTAAAATGAGTCGCAATTCTTCATTGATCAGGCGCACAGATAACACAGTGTCAAGCAAACCTATCCCATAACCATACTAGAAAAAAACCTGGTATATGGCAGTTTGGCACTTCTCGCTCAATTTTGAAAGTGCAGAGGTGCGACTCCGATCGACATACTGTTAACCACCTATCCCATAATGCATAACCATGCTCGAATAATCCCAGTAGAGGACAGTCTGCACTTATTGCACCATTTTGTAAATGCAGAGGTGCGACTCCGATCGCTATACTGTTAACCCTTTACCCAACGTAACGGCCAAAACCGGCCAGCGCTATTCTCAAAAATCGCCAATTAATTTTCATTATTTTTTTCATTTTTTGTCTCAAAAACATAGGTTATGACCCCTCGTTGGAACGAGCTCGTCGAGCTCGTACCAACGAGGTGTCATAACCTATGTTTTTGAGACAAAAAATGAAAAAAATTAGTTATACAAGAATTATTTTTGCAAGTGTCGTCTGCTTTTCATGTTAGGTAAAGGGTTAACAACCTATCCCATAATGCACAATCATGCTCGAAAGATCCCAGTAGAGGACAGTCTGCACTTATTGCACCATTTTGTAAATGCAGAGGTGCGACTCCGATCGCTATACTGTTAACAACCTATCCCATAATGCATAATCATGCTCGAAAGATCCCAGTAGAGGACAGTCTGCACTTATTGCACCATTTTGTAAATGCAGACGTGCGACTCTGATCGCTATACTGTAAACCACTGCCCATCAGCTTTGGATATTTGTCTGTGTTTCATCTCCACCTAAAATACTGAAGACGTATTTTCGAAAATACTGCTATAACTACCATAAATGAGAATGATTTACTGTTTGACCCCACGACCTCGATCCTTGACCTCTAAATGTAACATTGAACAGAAGGTCCTCGGACCAACACGTGCACCAACCGACTATGGCTGCCTCGGTGGTTGCCGTTGCAATAACCTGGCACGCATCTACACAATCAGACGGACCAACAGACAGAGAGACGAAATCGTTCGATAGAATCGAAGAACTCCTTATACCTATTGTGTTGTCACCGACCCATTAGCGGTTGTTGAAATATCGTGGGGAAGTACATAGTAAAATACATAAGCAGACAAATATACGAACAGACATACGATACCACTCGCTATACTGTCACTCATTTAGCATTGGTTTGGGGTTACATGGAGCCTCGAAAACAATTTCCAGATTAAGACTGGTCGCGTAACAAGCATGCAGTTCCGAAACTCTCAACAACACGCGAAAATAATATACACTTCAATCCCATTAATGGTCTTGGCCCGCTTTTATTTCAATCCATTTAAACCATTTGTCTGCCGTGATCGACTCCTTACAAAGAATGTCTCTCAGAACATAAAGAGAAAAGGAAGAACTCGTGCTGATCGTAAATGACGATTTAAAAATACATAGGCGTGGTCAAAGTAATGGTTACTGGCTTTTAAATAGGCAGAACCTAATCCTATCTGGTTTTCATTCAGCGATACCAGTGACTACCCTCACCTACTATAATATTTGTAATGCTTCAACTAGAAAACGTCAAATACATCTTGGACCTAACTTCCGGATGAATTTAACCCTTTACCTAACATGAAAATTAGACGACACTTGCAAGCAAAATTCTTGAGTAACTAATTTTTTTCATTTTTTGTCTCAAAAACATAGGTTATGACCCCTCTTTGTAACGAGCTCGGCGAGCTCGTTCCAAAGAGAGGTCATAACCTATGCTTTTGAGACAAAAAATGAAAACACTAAGGAAAAGTAATTGACGATTTTTGTGAACAGCGCTGGTCCATTTTGAGCGTTACGTTGGGTAAAGGGTTAACCTGCGATGAGGCATTTGTTTTCGACCGAATAGGCCAATAAAGCCGATTATGTCCCGTTGCTCAGGACTTCTTTATGCAATGTCCAGGGAGTGTTCCCCTAATATATATTGTTAATTATTACTTCAACCGGGAGCACGGTGGCTCAGTGGTAGACTGTTGGACTTCTATGCTGGAGGTCCCGAGTTCGATCCCCGTCCGGGACGACCCGCGTTGTGTCCTTGGGCCAAGCACTTTATCTCGGTTGCCTACATGGGGGCACGATGACGCCGTGTACTAAGGCGCACTGCACGTCGATGGTGAACATGTCGTCAAGCGCTGTAACCCTGCTTGAGTGGAGCTTAAACAGAGTTAGAATGTTGAGGAGCTGACAGTTGCTCGTCGATGCTCCGTGGTTCTCTCTGGGTACTGCGGCTTCCTCCACCCGTAAAACTGTCACGGTCACGATTAGCCATTGTGCATAAGTGTGTAACCGTAAACCCTAATAAATAAATAAATAATTACTTCAACCCATCGAGTACAGTGCACACATAGTGTTCGGTGCATAAAGAAGGCTTTTACTCTGTAAACCACACCTGCCTCTCGTCTCCTGGATGGAACAAAGCGTCATCTGCAATGTTGTTGAATTGCAGATGACGTCATGTTCCCCTTAGGGGGCGATCTGTAATGTAATATAAATATATCCACAAATTATCGGTTAAAATAGGTGTCGCTGTGAAAGTGTCAACAAACAAGTACGAACATGTTTCAACCTCGTCAAATTCATGTCTCAACACGTTCATTTAACGGTGATTACTTTTAGGCCTACGTGCATTGTACCTATATCTTCACCTTACATTGGTGTTTGTGTATAAATCTGGCGTCAAGTTCATGCCGGGTTGCGATATACAATTGTTTGAAAACGCCATTACGATTTATGTATGCCTCTGCTGTGTATTAATGCACCGCGTTGTAATTGTATTGTAACAGTAACGAAATTTCTATGAAATCGTTTTTTTTCTTTCTCACTGCAAAAGTCTGTCTCTTCTCTTTTTTTGAATATTGTCATGCATATACAATCACAACTGTCTCCCATTCATCCCTGGCTTATATCGTCATAAAGCAAGTAATTGTTGAGAAAACAGCTATGGCGTCAGTAGAAAACAAAGCCATGTTTCCTTTTGTTACTTTCAATAAACGAAAAACAACAGACAGCTCTATGAGCTGTCTGTTGTTTTCGCTTATTAAAAGTAACAAAAGGAAACTTGGGTTTGTATGGCAAGCTTATTAGAAGCAACTAGTTCACAGATAATCCCTCATTGAGAATATCTCACAGCATCACACCAATCAACAATAAGTGTTCTCTTTGTTTTGTGAATGCGTTTTTACAGTAATCTGCAAATTTTTATTCTGAAAAAATATCAAATCACACCTCCTAATTTTAGTTTAAAAGGGTTAAATAGTCTATATCATGATAGACCTGACTGCCAATAACCCCAACACTACGAAGGTACAATGCTTCTAAGGCCTGTCTCCGAAGGACTGATACTCCAAAGTTCCAAATACACAGAAGCCCTAATACTCCGAAAACCCTATGGTCCGAAGGCCCAGTACACCGAAAGTACCTTCGGAGTATCGGACCTTCTGTGTATTGGACCTTCGGAAAATCGGATCCTCTCAGTATTGCACCATTCGGACTACTGGGCCGTCGGAATATCAGACACTCGGAATATCGGACCTTTCGAAATATTGTTCCGTTAAAATATCGGTCATTCGATACATTGGGAAGTCTGATTATCGGACCTTCGGAGTATAGAGTAGTAGGAGTATTGGGCCTTGCGATTGTAATTTCTTCGGGGTAATGGACCTTCGGAGTAGCTGGTCTTCGGAAGGACGGACTGACGCGGTTGAAGATTACCCATACAATAAAAGACACTGAAATATTTTATTTTATAGATGTTTGTTTGTTTATTGATACTTAACGACAGATTGAACAACCATAGACATATCATTTCGGGTAGTTTTGTGGGTAAAGGGAGGCGGAATACCCAAAGAGAACCACCGAACGAGTAATTATCGGACTTATTATAGAAATTTATTACTTTCCAAAGTGTGATTTACTGGGATTTCCGGGTTTGATTATAAACGATAACTTCACAAATGAATTATGCAATCAACAATAGGCTCATGTACCGTGCGCGCAAACGAAGACGCTTTGCTGTGGTTGTAATGAGGACTTCATTGTTTTTTTGTTTTTTTTAACCCTTTAGCTAACATGAAAAGCAGACTACACTTGCAAAAAAAAATTCTTGAATAACTATTATTTTCATTTTTGTCTCAAAAACATAGGTTATGACTCCTCATTGAATGAGCTCGACGAGCTCGTTCAACTGAGGGGTCATAACCTATGTTTTAGAGACACGAAATGAAAAACCAATGAACATTAATTTTTAAGAATAGCGCTGGCCGGTTTTGACCGTTACTTTAGGTAAAGGGTTAAATAATACAATTATCGTTAATAATGAAAAATAATAAACAGAGTAATCGCTTGACTGGACTGGTTACGTGAAATAATTCATTCGAGGCGAGGGACTAAATTGTAAAACACTCGTATGCATTCTCACACTCGTGCTTGTACAACGTCCCTTAGTCTCTATATATAGGTGTAGCAGTGAGAGTGTCAACAAACAAGTACGAACATGCTTTGGCAGGTCGAATTCATGTCTCAACATGATTATTTAACGGGTAATTATTTTTACGCTTACATCACTTCTATATTCAACATCCATTGGTGTCTGTGTATAAATCTGTCGTCAAGTTCAGGCTGGGTTACGATATACAATTCTTTGAAAGCATCATCACGACTCCAGTTTGTTCCTATTTTGTATTAACGTTATACATCGTAAATGTATTAGCTATTCAGAAACTAATTTTGTTAGCAGAATTAATTCCTAACATGCTGCTGGCGGATATTCCTGTCAAGCCCAGGATTTCTCTTGCCACTGAAATAAGTATAATTTGGGCACAATAATCAAATTCCCCTGCTGTAAATAGAATTTTTAAAAAATCGTATTTGTTTTACAAGTATTGGCGAACAAGTTATGCAACTTATATTAACGCCTCTCCTTGGCCCAATGGCGCAGGTGTGTGGGATGACCTTCGGAGTGGCAACTTCGTGGCCTCGCTCATCTCGAATGCTACGAAGGGAACTTGAGCCTGCGCAGAGTGTGTCTCTCACTGCACAGAGGGCAGACATTTTACGTCCCCATTCGATAGGACGGTACGCTTGACAGCATCAGCCACGCAGTTGATGCTGACAAAGAGTGTTCGGACACCTTGTGGACTTTCGCCGATCGGGGATCTATCCCGGGACCTCTGGCGTGAGAGACCAGAGCACTTATCCACTCGGCAACCACTCTCATTTAAATAGAATTGACTTTTCGGCCAATGATTTCTTGAGTTAAATATGGATAAATTGTTTATCAAATCTAGTCATGGCTGCTATGAGGCAGCCATGACTATATAGATTTGATAAAAATATTTTGAAAATACTCAGCGGTTTTAGAGGTAAAAACTTCTTTTTTGTTTTCAACGCAAAAGTCTGTCTACGCTCTTTCTTGGATATTGTAATTCATTCACAACTTTCTCTTATTTGTGGGGTCGAGAAAAATTTGCAAACTTAATTTTACCAGAAGAAAGAAGGCTTTTACTTTGTAAACTACACCTGCATCTCGTCCCCTGAATGGAACAAAGCGTCATCTGCAATGCTGTTGAATTAGGGGGCGATCTGTAATGTAATATAAATATATTCACAAATTATCATTTAAAAATCTTGTCGCGGTGACAGTGTCAACAAACAAGTACGAACATGTTTCAACCTCGTCAAATTCATGTCTCAACACGTTCATTTAACGGCAATTACTTTCAGGCCAACCAACCGGCATTGTACCTATAGGTTACAATACAGTGTTTTCGTGCAAACAGCGCCTCTAGTGGTTTACACCCAACCTTTAATGGAGGATAAAAGTTCCTGGAATTATCCGATTGGTGGAAAATGAACCGAGCTTGTAAGTGTGAATAAAATTTTTAAAGTGCATGTTTTGGAAAAGATATAAAATATTGGTGACTATTGTCTTCTGAAATGTGTGAGAGGAGATTAAAATTGGGTGGGTGTAGGTAAAAATATGTCTATTTCATTCAGTGCGAAACTGGACGGGAGTACAGGAAACTCCAAATTTAAAGGCAAAATTCATATGGTGACCTATATTTTTTTTCAGTATATTGTTTTCATGAGATGATAAACTAAATGGATAGATGGTTGTTTTTGCCCAAATCAGCTTGATAAGATGGGGAGAGGAGGAATGATTAGTACTGTCGTCAATGGAAAAAACACTGTATTGTAACCTATATCTTCACCTTGCATTGGTGTTTGAGTATAAACCTGGTGTCAAGTTCTTCCAGATTGCCATAAACAATTGTTTGAAAACACCATTACGATTCATGTATGCCTCTGCCGTGTATTAATGCGCCGCGTTGTAATTGTATTGTAACAGTAACGAATTTTCTATGAAATTGTTTTTTTTTGGATTCAATGGAAGCTGGAAGAACAATGGGACAAACTGACAAATACGAAAAACGTCCCAACATCGAAACATTGAAGCGATCCAGGTTCATGATACTAATTTCATAATGTAAATAGTGATATCGTGCGGATATACAGGAAAACAACAACCAGACGACAATGAACTCGACCTTTGACCTATGAGCTTGTAAGTAGCAAACCGAAGGTTTAACCTATGCGCCAGAATTAACCACTTTGGCTTGAATGGTTGCTGGAAGAACATAGAGACAAACAGATAAATAGAAAAAAACCACCCAAATAGAGAAACATCTGGAGATACAGGCTCTTGACACTAATTTTCATGTAAATGGTTGGATGGTGAATTTCTGTGGTAAACCTATCAATATTTTCTACGTGCAGCCCAAATGTTAATCAGTTTATCCACCCACAAAATAACGAAAATGGACGAAAGAGTAACTGACTTAAAATACACCACCAAGGTTCTACGGGTTAACCTCGCTTTCTCTCGTGGAAGCGCGCTAGCACAGTGTTCCTCAATCAGTATCGCCTGGACTCAAGTCCCGCTTGTGCCACATTTCAACGCTCAAACGTTTGATAGTTTCTTACCGTAGTTTGATAATCTTTTTCTGTTTTTCCCACTCACCAAACTACCCATCCCAAACTAAAAAACACCATCAGTGAGAGATTGTCATCAGTCAGTAAATCCCAGCGTCATCCAACATCGAATATGATTTATTTATTTTCCACGACAATATCATGAGAATAGACTTGATTAGTATTCCCCATGCTTGGTCAATTATCTATGTAGTTATGTCCAGTTAATAGGTAACTGTCGTAAAAACAGTACATCCCACAGGTTCTGGACACACACCAGGATTGTGCATTTGGTCTGTCACCGAATGTCAACATATACCGATAATATGAGACTTTCAAAGAAACTTAAACGATAATTTTAAATTAAGACAGATCTATAGCGGCCAAGTTCAAGAGAAGCAATTAAAATGGGAATTAATGTCCTTGCGATCGAATAATAGTGGGGTGTTTTCTCGAAAATTTCATTTCCAGTTTAAAGGCGTGTAAGACTATGGGTCGTAGGCGAGAAGCTGTGGTGTCCCCACGTTACAGGTTAGAGGAGGTGCCACATCAGTGCGAAAGTGTATGCACGTTGTAATGTAAGCGGAGCCACATAGCTCATATTTTGAGTAGCAACAGTCGCGGGACAAGTCGGTGGTAATATATGGGTATAGGATCAGAAATAGGATTTAAGAGCTCCGGGAGCTCGCGAATATTGGCATTCAGTTAGACAGTATTACCTGTTATAGAAGGCAAGCCATACGTAAACAGAGTAGGCTTTGTCTGTATGAACATTAGTCTGAGGTAACTAGAGGGAAGCAGTTAACCCTCGAAGTAGAGGCTGTTAGAGTAAAGGCGTTCAGTAAAGTGACAACACGTTAGTGGCCGTGCGACGGCATTGATAGAGTGAAATTCTGGTAAATGTTCGTGGAAAGGCGATCAGAGTCCAGAGACACTACATTGAGTCGAGAAGATCAACCACCAGCGAAAACGAAGAAGCAACCAGCGACAACAGAGAACGCGGGCCCACAAGGTAACTCCAAAACTGTGTGTGTGAGGTGTGATTGATGTTTTGTGTTTTATTCATTGGATTTCATGTAAGTCACAACTTAATATAATTTTCTATATGTATTAAAATTGTTATTTTCAGTGAAGCCCTGTTGATTATGCTTTTTGCTGAAAAGTCACTGATCTCTTCAGGATAAGGACCACCCCGACAAAAACGAAACGGGCGGCTTCGACATGGTGAGACATACGTTCACGCACGGATTCAGGCGACACTCCTTGAGTCTAGGCTGAATACGCGGCGCAAATCTATTTCTCAAAGCAACGACCACGTTGCGGTTTTCGACATCTGGCTAGGCTAACAGGGGATTTTCCTAAAAGGTAACAACTGAAAAGTTCAAAATCAACAGGATCTCTCAACGGCAGTTTTAATGTTTTAGTTTTAATGTTCATATAGGTTGCCGCAATGGAAGTTTACTAGTTTTCAAAAGTTGTGTAGGGGTTAATCTTTGGTTAAATTGGCTCTTCTGTTCGATCTAGGAATTGAACATAACAGTGGTGAAAAATCTCGCAAAAGAATTGGTCGCGGTGTAGGTTTGGGAATAATTAACCCTTTAAGTCAAAAATATCTTTATGAGAAATTGTCTGTGATAAATTTCAGAAATGGATACCCAAAGCTTGGAACAGTTGATTAACCCTTTACCTAACATGAAAAGCAGACGACACTTGCAAAAAAAATTCTTGAATAACTAATTTTTTTCATTTTTTGTCTCAAAAACATAGGTTATGACCGAAAATATTTTGAAAATTAATTGGCGATATTTGAGAATAGCGCTGGCCGGTTTTGGCCGTTACGTTGGGTAAAGGGTTAATATGGGAGAGCAGTTGGGCTTCGCGGATAGTGAATTACAAAAATTTGTAAAGGAAGAGCGAAAGAAATGGCAGTAGAGTTAAAGCGTCAGGTTACACTGAAGTCCGAGGAGGCTGCCTTACAGGTAGCCAAACGTGAGAAAGAGGTTGAGAGAGCTGAGCGAGAGAAAGAAATTCAGGTTGAGCGTGAAAGAGCTGAAAAAGAAGCCGCATTAGAGCGAGAAAGAGCTGAAAGAGCGTGAAAGGGTCGACAGAATGGAGCGAGGGCAGCACTAAAAGCTGCCGAGCGAGAGAAAAAGATTTAGGTTGAGCGCCAAAGGTCCGAAATGGCGCGTGAGAAAGAGGTAAGGCAACACGAGAGGGAAATGGAAATTTTGAGGGCTATGGCGCAGTTATCCGAAGCTAAGGGTAGACAGGATCCGGAAGAAACGTGAAGGCACCTTATCCCTAGTTACCCAATTTCAATGAACAGACTGACGATACTGACGCTGACTTAAAGAGGTTCGAAAGGTTTGTCAAGGTTGGCCCGATGACGCCTAGGGGCCAGTCTTAGTCCGATGCTGACGAGCAAATCGCCACAATTATATGTGAGCATGCCTCATGACCAAGCTATTGACTACAGTGAGCTGAAAAGGGCCATCCTCAAGTGGTACCAGCTCAACGAGGAGGGTTTCGGAACCAAATTTAGATAGTGTTGGGCTGAAAGTGTGTACCAGTTTGTGTCAAGTGCCACCAGATATTTCCACAGATGGGTCGAACTATCAGGAATTGAAGAGGCATTGCCCTCCCCGAAGGACCTACTTATCAGGGAGCAGTTTATGTCGTCGTGTGCCCCCGGGATGACATTGTTCGTTAAGAGGAGGACGCCGGGAAATGCGGAGGAAATGACTAGGATGGCCGAGCAGTATTTAGAGGCCCAGGAAGGTCAGGAGTAGGGGTAACGTGGCAGCTAAGGCGTCGGTAAGAACCCCAAATCCCCAGCCGGAAATTTCTAGAGTGATTCAGTGAGAGTCTGGGCCCTGGGACACCACTTGTTTCGTGTGCAATAAAAAGGAGCACACGGCCAGAGACTGTTGGAAAAGGATGGTCACGGGAGTTGTGCGATGGATACCTCGCCCTTGGTGAAAAGGAAGAGATGCCGGTGTACCCTTCTTACGTGGATGACCGATCAATTCGTATGCCACGTGACACAGGATGCAGTAGCGCAGCAGGAAAGAGTGATTTCTTTGGCGACGGACAGCTGACGTGGCACGACCACATCTGTGTGCTAATAAATTGCACGCACGATTAGGTTCCCTCTGCGAGGGTGGTGGTGGATAACCCATTCTATAGCGGCGAAGTAGAGGCAATGTGTATTGAGGCGCCATCTATGACCTCGTACATGGGAATATACCAGGGGTATGTTCAGAACCCGATAAGACATGGTCAGAGAGGAAAGCACCTAAAGGAGCATCGGGGTGGTCACCCAAGCCCACGCCGTTGAGATAAAGCGGCCGGTGAAATTACTGGAGGGGTCTGTGGAGTCAAGTAAGGAGGCACCGGTAGAATGGAAGCCGCTAAGGTTAACCCTTCGACAAGGAAAGTCTGGGAACTTGCTGAAAGGAAGCAGCCAAGGTATGCGGGAGAGAAGGGGCGTAATGAGGGTCGGTACGGGTGGTTAGGAACTTTTGGGGTCGGTCAAAGGGTGACCGTACTCAGGCTGACAAAATCTAGTAGACCGAGGTTACAGTGAGAGGGGCCATACACTGTGACGAGAATAATGAGCAACGGTTATTACTGAGTGGACATAGGCGGAGAAGTGGTTTACCACGCAAGGTTTTTGCGGAGATGCCAAAATATAAAGGACACTTAACCCACGCTATTGGCTAGAGGATGTGCATTAGGCCAGGAGAGACCGCGAGATGTGGCCGGGATAGTCACACAAGGGCAACATAAAGAGAGAGAGTTAGGAGGGGCCCTGGGAGTTGGAGTGGGGGACAATCAACAGAGCGTTGCACCTGGGCCTGCGAATTCTGGCACGGCAGGCATCACCTGGGGCCTATAGGTGTTGGGCGTGAGGACGAGTGGGGTCCTTGGTGGGTCCCACCACATATGGGAATATTTAAAGGTAGTGCCTAACAGGGCACGTGACCCGCTGACGGGCATGAGCCGGGTGGGAATCCTATCCGAAGGATTGGGTCAAGTTAGTGAGGTGATGGGAGTCGGGGGCAAGGGACCCATCGACTGGCTTGAGTCAGGGCGGATCCCCCTCGCTAATATTTTTAACGCTAATATTTTTAAGCAGGTGTTGCTTGAGTAGATATATGTGAGAGATAGAGTTAGTATTATATTTTACGATGGACGATGGAGAGAGAGAGTGAGAGAGAGAGAGAGAGAGAGAGAGAGAGAGAGAGAGAGAGAGAGAGAGAGAGAGAGAGAGAGAGAGAGAGATAGGGGAGGGAGGGGGTAGAGAGAGAGCGAGAGAGAGAGAGAGAGAGAGAGAGAGAGAGAGAGAGAGAGAGAGAGTTATGTGGAGGGGCTGGTTGGCTGCCCCTGTACCAACGGGAGAGAGAGAGAGATAGAGGAGGGAGGGAGAGAGATAGTTATATGGAGGGGCTGGTGGCTGCCCCTGTACCAACTGGCCACCTCCTTCTGTGCGCAAGTGGAAGTGTGCGCGCGAGTTGTGAGATGTGGATAGACTCGTGTGTTCCAATGGGATAATGAAGGATTATCTGTGGTGCGCGTCGGTGTATGCTTGTATATGACTGTGTGTGTGGAATTATGAGTATATCAGTGTAACAGTAGAGCGAGTTGTGAGATAATTCTAGGAGAGAAGTCACTAACCCCTTCAGTATAAGGACCACCCCAACAAAAACGAAACGGGCGGCTTCGACACGGTGTGACATACGTTCACGCACGGATTCAAGCGAGACTCCTTGAGTCTAGGCTGAATGCGCGGCGTGAATCTATTTCTCCCAGCAACGACCACGCCTGGTATCTGACAAACATTATTCATGTTCGATTTCCATCCGAACAAAACGTTTTTGTGAGATGATAAAGCTGACTGATACCAAGCGATATTCCTTTGAAAAAAGATTCAGGAGGAAACGAATCGGGCAGTCGATTTCGAATCGAACCGAATATCAACTTAAGATTCGAAATCGAATCGAATCTTTAAGCTTCACAGGGTCTTAATTTTGGGTTTCAGAAACCCCGGATAATGTTAATGCAGACGGTAGCTGTAAGAGCCTGGGGCTGATGTATTAAAACAGATTTCAATCTTCTTCATATATTCCTAAAAAAAACAAGCGAGTGCATCATCCCACAACGACAATGTTTTCATCTGTTTTGTTTTGTTGTCAATCGCGACCTTACTAATTACCCAGTAATTGAGATGACTCGTCGCGTGTTCTTCTTGCAATTACACTGAAATTAATTATTAAAGTCACTTACATGGGGGAAATAAAGTGTTTCGCCAACGTGGGAGACCAGAATTCGAATGTTAACAACAAATTAATTATTGGAAGGCTTGTGATAAAAAATTAGTGTTAACTATAAAATTCTAGGCAATTATACACAACATGCAATCCTTCACAACGATGATCAAGAAATGAGGGCCAAATATTTACGTATTGATCCTTTACCTAAAAATTGTTTCACGTGACCAGTGTTTTTACAAAATATTTTTCTCTTTCTTGAAGTCGATGCTTGTGTTCCTTCAATGGAACAATCTCGATGCTTGTGTTCCAGTGAGGGGTCACAAGCTTTCGAGCTTTGAGAATAAAATTTTAAAAAAATTTGTCAACGCCTTTCTTGTTGGGCCATTGAAGGATTTTCCTCGTATAATTCACATTCCACAGTTTAGTTCGCGGACTACTTACTTTCTATGACTTTCTACATTCTAAACAATATATCACCCCTTGAAAGCACGAGGGTGCGCGGTAGCGTTGCGGTGACCGGTTCTCGTCAGATCACCACAGTTAAGCAACGTCGAGCCCGGTTAGTCCTTGGATGGGTGACCGTCTGAGCGATCGATTCGGACTCCCGTGTTGTGTCCCTGGGCAAGGCACTTAACTCCGATTGTCCACACGGGGGCACGATGACGTGTCACCGACACGATATGACCTTGGCTGTTCAAGTGTCGTTAATCCTTAATAAATAAATAAATAAATAAATAAATTGAAAGCAAAAAGCACTGCAGTTGGCACCTCCATGCTTTCACTTGTGAAGGCAGATGGCGCCTTTATGCTTTCAAAAAATGAGGGCCAAAAGTGAAAGCATGAAGGTGCCACCTGCAGTCCTGAAGCTTTATGCTTTCAATGGACGATATATACTCAAGAAGGCGAATCGACTGTTAACCCTTACAATTATGAACATTTCCCGTTGTCACTGTGACATGTGTGTTGGTGCCCTAATTACTATATCAGTAATTCAAACAATGACTGAAAAGGTGACAGTGACCAGGAAGCGGACAATCGCTCTGTAAACATGAAAATCGAATCCTACCTAAACTGGTTTAGTGCTAAAATCACTCTCAGGGCTTTCAAAATAAAAATGGGGGTACCAGAGGAAAAGCCAACAATTTCCTTTCTCATTTTTTATATTCAGTCAAACACAAATAATATTTTGTTTATATAAATTGGTTTTATTACAAATTATTGAAGAGTGCCCATGGGCACTCTTCAATAATTTGTAATAAAACAAATTTTGATGAACAAATTCAAAAATATAGCCCTCAACAATTTAAGCAATTGTATCTTTGTCGTCTGTCGGCCCGGGGGATTTCGGTGGGAAATTTGAAAAACTGGACCGAATTCAGATATATATAGTATATTGTGTATTGGTGAATTTGATTTTTGGTTGTGTTTTTCTATTTTTTCTGCGAATTTTGACAACCCCCTCCCCCCCCCCCAACTCCAAGCTTTACCAGTTCTTATTTACTTCGCCGCCCATGAGGAGACACAGACAGCACTTGACTGGAAACATGGTTGAGATTATTTCCTTGTTCGGGGTGTATTACCTCGTTTTCATTTTTGTTTTGTTTGTGACATTTATTGAACTGGCACGTTCCTCAGTTTAAACATTTTTGGCGTGCCGTGGCCTCACAATCCAACACATTCTTTATCAGTTTGGTGTGGAAAAATGAGTTTTCAATTTGAAGTACCAACTTTGACGTGCCGGGGCAAAACAACAAAGCCTGGCGCTCTGAGATTAGAAGAGTTGTACTTCGGCCATAACCGAAACATCGGAAACTATCGGTCGCCAGGGATCGCGGTGACTCAGTGGTTACGGCAATGAACTTCAAACCGAAAGGTCCACGGTTCGATCCCCGCCAGGGCTAACTGCGTTGTGTCGTTGGGCAAGGCTCTTCACCCCGACTGCCCACGTAGGGGCACGGTGGCGCTGTGTACCGATGCGTACTGCACGCCGGTGGTGCACTTGTCTTCCGCAAATGCTAACTCTGCATGTGTGGAGTTAGTAAGCTAGGGATTCTGACAGTTGCTCGGCATTGCTCTGTGGTTCTCTCCCATTACTCCGGCTTCCTCCACCCGTAAAAATGTCCGACACGAGGTGAAAGTGTCATTAAACCCCAATAAATAAATACATAAGTACATAATCGGTCGCCAGATTATTCCTTAAGCGAGTAGTTTTTCTCGCCAAGTGTTTAGAAAAGACAAAAGCTCTCACGTCTGTTTATTTAGGAAGCGTTAACGGATTGGTTCGTGTATGTATCTGACCAATCGCTTAAGGACCCATATGTAAACAGATATGACAGGGTTTGTTTTTGTTTTGAGACCCTCGAAGGAGCTGAATGCATGAGGTAAGGTATTATCCGTGATACCACATGGCCATCCACTACCACAGGAAGTAGATGGTCATATGTTTTCGCTGATAATGCCATGTCCCCTGTCTCAGTGCTTGTAAAACAATTGGGTTATCAAAATAGGTATGTACTGCAGCAGAATTTTCTTTTCAGGGGATGTGGGGGCGCATTTCTACAAACACGGTGCCGACGGAGTTCACCTAACAGGACTAGAAGACGACAAATGCAAAACAAATTCTTGAATGACTAAACATTTTTATTTTTTTTCCTCAAAATTATAGTTCAAGCATGCATGATCTCTCATTGAGGGACATAAGATATGTTTTGGGTGGAAAAATTGCCCTAATCGCAAAGGGCTGCCATGTTAGGTAAAGGTTCAAGTGAAAAACTCCGACACAACTTTACACAACTCCTAGAGCAGCCGCCCACTGCCCACGTCTCTGTATATCCATGCCAGTCGACACTACATGGCGGTGTATACGTCATTTGTACTTTCCTTTACACCCAACAACCTCCCTGTTGCATTAATGATTCGTTCCAAAATATTTCAAAAATCTGTGGAATGTCCGGAGCATTATCAAATTTTATTACATCACGAATTTATCTTTACAGATTACTGAATAACCCCTCATCTATAGGACAGTCTGGAGCGGTAACACCGACACTACTTCTCCCCACACCAGTTTGAAATTTAAATTGTTCATCTCGGAACACAGTAAATTAATTTTTTATTTAAATGAGTTCCTTCCAGAAAGGAGACATAATCTGTATATTGAGGTCTAGAAGATTTAAATGAAGAAAGAAAAATGTTGAGTAAAAATATTATTTGCCGAATATGACCAGTGCCTGCATGAGATTTGCAACTTTATCACTCACTGTTGGGTGAGGTGTCGCTTAATCTATTGTGTAGGCTGAACTATTTACAGTCAACTAGAGCTACACCCGGTGTAACAGAAATGGAAGTCCGTAGGAAAATTAGTCCCTCTGGACTATTATTCCGCGGAATTATAGTCCTAGGTCTAACATTTCTAGGAATAGTAGTCCGGCGGACTACTATTCCTAGAAATGTTAGACCTGGGACTATAATTCCGCGGAATAATAGTCCAGAGGGACTAACGTTCCTACGGACTTCTCCTTTTACACCGGCACTCAGGGACTATCATCTGAATACAGGTGCGTCTGGTGCGATCGTCTATCTCACCACCTTACCCCGGCCATCCGCGGTTGGTTTTGAGTTGGTTCTTAGCTCGGTGGGGACTCAGTGACTTTACGTATTAAAAGAAAAGGGTATACCGACCATGATTCATGAAAAACTGTTTATTTACGTGTGTATCAGTACAACAAAGATCGTTAATTACTAGCATTAATTACAGAAATAAAAGAAACCAGAGACATAGAAACCATTTCGAACATGGGGCACGGAAATACAAAGGCACCCTGCTGATACATATCAGTCGTAGCGAGGGATGCCGGAAGCACGGGGCAGCTGCTCTCCCTGCTTTCGGACCACGGGGGCGAGAGGGGGCAAACGATGCCCTTCTCGGGTTCGTCACTCAATTTTTATCAATGATTTATTCTCGAAGTGAAACTATACCCCAAATCCGTCCTGGGAGCTTTCAAAATTCAGAGGGTGAGTTTGGAGAGTTTGGGAGGAGGTGCCTCCTCCTGATGGGGAGGGGCAAATCCTCTTAAACTCCCCATCTTGGGCCTTCGAGACATGCATGCTTCGGTATGTCATGGCGGGGCTGCTAATGCGAGTAAATGTCCTTTTCACGGGGTGTGACCCCCTTCCCTGAAGTGCTTCTTGCACCCCCGGGGCCGTTCACGTGGTTAAACCTGCTTCTACCTCACGCTGCCAAAGCTTAATGATCATATCAACACATCATTTCACCTTGGCTCTAGGGACTCAAAAGATAATTCGCAAACAAAATCTCTGAGATCTCATAACCCTGAAAGCTTGCAGTACTATAGTTCCATGCCATTCTACAGACTACAACAACTGTCCGTTAGACACTCGGCGGCCATAACTCTGTACTATGCAGCTTTATGGTTAATTACACAGTTCAGTTTCGCTTCGGGTCTTTCCGACAGTTTTTGTCTTATGCAGGCCCGAAGCTATTAGGGGTGGCCGAGTGGATAAGTACGCTGGTCTCTCATGCCAGAGGTCCCGGGATCGATCCCCGGTCGGGGAAAGTTCTCGACGTGTCCGAACACTCTCTGTCAGCATCAATTGTGGGGTTGATGCTGTCACAGCGTACCGTCCTATCGGGTGGGGACTAAAATGGTTGTCCTCTGTGCGGAGAGAGACACACTCCGTGCAGGCTAAAAATCCCTTCGTAGTATTCGAGAAGAGCTTGGCCACGAAGTTGCCGCTATGAAGGTCATCCCACACACCTACGCCATTGGGCCAAGGAGAGGCGTTAATATAAGTTGCATAACTTGTTCGCTTATCCTTGTAAAACAAATAAGATTAAATAAAATATTAGGGGGTCGAATTGCACCCTATGGCTACCTCTGTCTGAAAATGTGTCCCCCCCCCCCTTTTACTAGAATTTCTATGCATTTTGCATACAAAAAGGGAACGTATTTGGTCATTTTGGGACATTTTCCCGATTTTTTCGGGAATTTTGTCGGACATTTTCAAAAGTCCCCCCCCCCCCCCCCATCATCTGTCGTAGGGAAGAGTCTGGCTTCGGGCCTGAACTTATGCCCAAAAGCAAATGGTGATTCGAAATATTCGTCCCCAAAATATGCATGTCAGTTTCTATTGAAACAGTACATTTTAAAACCCTTTACCTAACATGAAAAGCAGACGACACTTGCAAAAAAAATTCTTGAATAACTAATCTTTTACATTTTTTGTCTCAAAAACATAGGTTATGACCCCCTCATTGGAACGAGCTCGACGAGCTCGTTCCAACGAGGGGTCATAACCTATGTTTTTGAGACAAAAAATGAAAAAATTATGAAAATTAACTGGCGATTTTTGAGAATAGCGCTGGCCGGTTTTGGCCGTTACGTTGGGTAAAGGGTTAATTATGAGGAATTAAAAAATTTTACTGACGTCATCCATTGTTATTCATTGTAGGGGCACGGTGACGCTGTGTACTAAGGCGCACTGCACGTCGATGGTGCACCTGTCTTCAACCAATGCTAACCCTGCTTGTGTGGCGTTGGTATGTTGGGGAGCTGACAGTTGCTCGCCGTTGCTCGGTGGTTCTCTCCGGGTACTCCGGCTTCCTCCACCCGTAAAACTGTCACGGTCATGGTTAGCCATTGTGCAGAAATATGTGACCTTAAACACCATTAAATAAATATAAATAAATAAATTGTTATTCATTGGCATATATTTTGACCACCCCACGCTTAATAGTTGGATAGTTGCATATACATCTGCTAATTGTTGCAAATTTTACATCTATTGAACTATCCGACAACAAAAAGTTTTAAGAAGGATAAATAACTCGTTGATGTTGGATAGGCGAGAGAAAGCACCCCGTCTCGAGCCTAACGGCCCTCGACGGGGTCTTTCTCGCGCCCATCCAACATCAACTTGTGAGTTATTCTCTATATTGCCAACTCTTTCCCGAATTGGCATCAGTTCGGCCTTTTTACTTCCTATCCGCGGCATGAAAGAACTCTGACAAGAAATCTTTTCAAATTTAATTCACGTCTTACGGGTATGATACAAGGCGATTACTTTTATTTAATTTTCATGTAATTACATGCTTTATACATCAAAATGACGATGGATAACAAAATAAGCCATGTGCAAATAATTGTAAAAAAAAATGCAGAAAGAATAAACTTCTCTGCGCGGATTAATCGATTTGGTAAACGGTCACTAGCAGGGCAGACGCGTTGATGGTCCATTCCGATAACCTGGTTAAGTAGATAACTTACTAAGTTCATTTGTTTAGAAAAAAGCTTTTCTTAATTTAATTTTATCGTTTGTTTGTTCACTTTTACACTCCACGTGGCTGATAATTTCGTCACTGGGAGAGATTCAAGGGAAAGTTAGCTCCCTGTAAGCTTTCTGTTGATTTCGTTTATTAAAAGTAACACAAGGAAACTTGGCTTTATATTCTGTTCTGCTGGCGTCATATGTCAACACTTACTTGCTTCTAACTTGGACCTTCCTCGTCCGTCTAATCATTTCAAGGGAGATAACTTTATCGAAAGTCGATTTTCATGACGATATTAGTAAGGGAAGAAAATCGGCGACGTAAGAAAATAACCCGAATCAGCTGGATTAAGTGAATTTGAACCCAATTGGGTTTCACATTCACTCAATCCAGTTGATTTGGGTTGATTTTTTAACACAACTGATTTTGGAGTATCTTCTCAAATCTTTCAATTTTCAGTCGTCCTCAGATTTAAAAATAGCAAAGTTCATATTTAAATATTTAAAAATATAGAGATCTTCGTTACAACTCTTCTTAAACTTTTGAACTCGTAAGCCCGATTTTTCGGTCCAAGGCATAATTTCGTCCCATTTTGTCTTATTATAAGAGGTCTATACACGGGGCCTGATGATAAAATAATAACAGCAGTCTGCAGCCAGACGGCTGCAGACTGCAGTTATTATTTTATCCTCCCTCTATATTGATATTGGACTGATCCATCTCATAGTAACTGTGCACAAAGGCGATGCCATTCCAGGAAACGAGGGTTCATAGGGTTGAATTTTGCCACTACACAAGTCATTTCTTCTCTTGGACAAAATACTTTCGTCAATAATTTTTTTTAGGTAATGTCGCCGAGAAAGAAGCAATGATTCGGGACTTTTCTCCTTAAAAACGACCGAAAATCTGTCCATTATGTAACACACCGGCGTGGTTCTCGAAATAATTTTTTTAACCCTGAATCCTTTTTAAAACGATTTCATTCTATTCATGTAAAAACACTTTCGGTACAAAAAACAAGATCCCGCACCACCAAAATACTCAACATATTGACCCCCAAAGCCTCCGTTTGTCGTTTTCTTCATAACAAACGTTAGTTGCTCTCCGTGTTAATTGGAATTTGATACAAAGCTGCTACAACATCCCCCAGCCCCCATTTGAATCTGGAAAGGTGTTGGCCATGTCAGGAACACATAGTTCCTTGTCAAGTCTAGTGTGGAACCACAGTTTCTGAACATTGCAAAATGGTGCATCAACGTCCTGTGAAATTATCTCCCTTTACTTAAATTGTTCGCTGTGATCTGGGAAAGAAATACGTGAGATACTTCAGGAAGGTGAGAGTGAACAGAAGTGCCGATCATGACACCTGTGAAGAAAGCACATCGAGGAAGCAACATATTGTTGATATATAGCTACAGTCTCCTTATTCTGTGTTTCATTTTCGTCTGTTATATAATGTATCATAAATATCAACTTATAACTTGTCAGATCCGAAAACACCTTTAGCGCAATTTAGTTATTTATTAAGATTTAACGACACTTTAACGGCCAATGTCATATCGTGTCGGTGACAGTTTACGGGTGGAGAAAGCAGGAGTACCCGGAGAGAGCCACGGAGCAACGACGATCAGCTGCCAGCTCCACAACATCGTAACTCCGCACTACAGCACAGGCAGGGTCAGGTTGGTTAAAGACATGCGCACCATCGGCGTGCAGTACGCCTTAGTACACGGTGCCATCGCGCCCCCGTGTAGGAAACCAGGTTAAGGTGCCTTGTCCAAGGACACAACGTGGGTCGTACCGGACGGGGATCGAACTCGGGACCTCTAGCATAGACGTCCAACAGTCTACCACTGAGCCACCGCTCTCCCTATTCGGCAGTTTACTGGAATACTTTCATTTGTGTGTTGGGTAGCCATGCAGTTTTATTCCTCGACGCGTTTAAAATTCGAATTTAGTACATTAAGGCTCAAAAAACGTTTTTATAAAACATAACGACATCAGCTGATTAACCTTATTTATGTTTCCAGTCCGCTAGTCTTAAAATTTCATTATTTTTGCATCAAAATTATATTCAGTGATTGTACAGTTCATTCAGTTCAGACATTCCACTCACTATCATTTCAAATTTTCCTTGTTCGACAGCAAGACTCAAATCAGTGGTGTAGGTAATTCACGCCTATATATATGCATTGTTTTATGGCTGTTCTTACTGTACTATCCTGTCTCATATTACTGATAAACGTCCATCTGGGGTCACGGTGACGTTTTGCCCAAACAACGTACTGCACGTCGATGGTGCACTTGCCTTCAAACGCTGCTAACTCCGTTTGTGTGAGGTTAGAAAGTCGGAGAGTCCTACAGGTGCAAGCCCCTGCTCGATGGTTCTCTCCGGGTACTCTGGCTTTCCACACCCTTAACCCTTTATCTAACACGAAAGGCAGACGACACTTACCAACAACATTTTTGAATAACTTTTTTTTTATTCTTTGCATCAAAAATATAGCTTATAACCTTCCTTGGAACGAGCTCAGTGAGCTCGTTCCAATGAGGGGTCATAAGCTATGTTTTGGGGACAAAAAATGAAAAATTTTGAAAATTGAATGGTGATTTTTGTGAATAGCGTTGGCAGTTTTTGGGGCGTTACATTGGTTAAAGGGTTGAAACTCTACGACACTATATGATCCGAGCTGTTGGAAGTGCTGCTAAACTCTAATAAACAAACAACAAACTGATAAATGTACAGTTAATTTCGTGTATTCTTGTGCATTCTCAAAATAATTTTCGGGCCAGGTTTTTTTGAGGTTAGGACAAAAGATCCCCTGCAAAAAAGGCTCCCCAGGACAAAAGATCCCCAGATCGAAAACATTTTCGAGGGTAGGACAAAAGATCCCCTCACAAAAAGATCCCCAGCCAAAAAAAAGATACCTGCATTAAAACCAACATTGCTGATTTTTTTCTTTGAACCAATCTTCTGTCCGGTGATCTTTTATCCTACCCATGGGGATCTTTTGTCCTAGGGAGCTTTTTCTGGGGATATGTTGTCCTGTGGAGCATTTGTCCTACACCCGCTTTTCTAGACCTAACTCAATTTTCGATTCGTCTTTCTGTACCTTGGACAGTCCGTGGGCTGGCTTACATGAAACAAAAATGGAAAAACATATCTGTCCAACGGTCATTTTCATTCTCTGAATTATGCTTTGCCACAGAACACCAACGAATCGAATCAACGAGCGTTTGAAAAATTGTGCAGGTACTAGCACGGAAGCATATTGTTCCCATGTTGAGAAAAAATGTTTTGTGTGTATACGAAAACTTCTGTATAAATGAATACGAAAACTTGTACATACAATACACTCTTTGGAAGCAGAACTATTTTCCAACATGGCGGCAATTTCCATCGCAGAAATGCAGTCGACGTGAAAGAAGTAGGCCTAATTGTCAAAAAAACCTTTTTCTTTCGGTAAACAAAAACAGGCACAAAAATGTTAATATGAAAAAAATAATACATAAGTTCATAATAATGTATAATTCGCTGTTGGCATTAACTGTATCAAAAATATCAGAACCTAGCAGACAGATCCAAGTAATTACATGTCACAAAAATTATGATTGAGAAATCAAGGTAATTTAAAGATGACAAGTGTAAAATCATTCATCTAACAATTAAATCCATTCAATTAATTAATTGTCCATTTTTGTTCACACCGATTAACCAATCGTCCAAATGATATCAGTCATATCGCATCTTGCACACAAAAGGACAGTGATCGACATCTGTGAGTAAACTAATGAACGTTGAGTGTTTATCTTTGCAAAAAAAGTTAATACCCCCTGTGTTTCGATGTGACACTCGAATCAGTTGTCATCAGTGATTCATGATTTTTGGTGTCATAATCGCACACGAGATGGAGAATCATCTGCCTTGATATCAGGGAGCAAGAGCTGATTTAGTGCAGTGTTTCTGACCCCATCATTCACATGACAGGTTTTATACTTTTGACAAGTGACTCGATGAAATGTCGATGCGTCATGTATTTGATTTGCGATATACGGTAGTAAGAAGGTCAAGATTAGTTATTAATCATCTCTGGAAATGTTTATTTATTTATTTATTTATTTATTTATTTATTTATTTATTATTTCCGCGTCTATGCGTGTTTTCATGGGTGCACCCAGGAACTGTGCATGAAGTGGAGGGAGTAGGAATCAAAAGGCCGTAGGATCTGTAGCCGCTGATTGTTGGACAAAATCCCCCTCGACAGAAAGCTTTATATATTTCATCTAAATTTCGGAGAATTCATTTGGATCCTCGCGAAAATGGTTGCGAGAATTCATACATGTTATGAGTGATCCAGGATTCCATGAGGCCACCATGGCTGAACTCCTCTTGTATACTGATAACACATTTTAACCCTTTACCAACACATCTTTTTAAATTGAATTTGATAATTTTTTGAAAAATAGACAATAAATATAAATGAAACCTTACAAATATGGATGTCATTGGACCCGGCTCATTGAGCCGGTTCCAACGACAGCCATATTTGTACTGTTTTTTTTGACAAAGTGTCAGGATATTTCATGTCACGCAAATCCTAGCAGAGGTGTAGCGAAAATCTACATGGATTCTCAATAGTTTTGCTTCGCGAATCTTTGCGTGAATCGATTCTCGGATTCTTGTCGAAATATAAGCCCTAGTAACACCGAAAGACAACCCCCATCTCCTCAAAAATCCCCTTACGACTTAATCCTCTCAATTTAATTTCAGTTGCGGACATATCATTTGTTTCAGAGCTTCTTCTTTTTCTTTTCATCACAAAATGAGTAATTTAACCCTTATACAAGCACAATGATCAAACCCGATCAACGTTATTCACAAACATTCACAAAAAGTTTATTTTTTCATTTTTGCCGAGAACATAGTGTATCGCCCTCCCTCCTCACTGGAAGGGTATTGTGGTCCAATACATGGTGTACCTTGATAGGCATTTACAATTGGGCTTCCTGCTGCATTCGGGGTACCAAGGTATTGTTGGTAAATACATGTTGTACCAGGGTAGTGTTTTATCAATGGCTTCCTCTAACATGGGGAATACCAAGGTATCGTGGGCCAATCATGGTAAGCATTCACTGCCTGTTTTTTGCACAGGAGGTTACATGGTTGTCAATCTTCGTCATTGAAAGAGATTTGTGGGAAAATTAGCTTCCCTTAACCCTTTACCCAACGAATCGCCCACATCCGCCCGCGAAATATGCAAATTCTGCAGCTTAAAAAATATTATTTTTCGAAACATTTCAACAAAACCATATCATGTGACCCCTCTTTAGAACGAGCTCGTTCCAAAGAGGGGGTCACATGATATGGTTTTGTTGAAATATTTTGAAAAAATTTAAAAAATGATATTTAAAATAATAAATTTTGAAATCGTCTGCATTGGGTAAAGGGCTAATTTCCTAAAGCTGTCAGTAAATTTAACACTAAGAGTATGGGAATTTCATATAAAGATTGCAATTTCGAAATGTTAGCGAATTTGCATCATCGATGTGCGCATCATTCCACAAATAAACTGCTGGATCCATTTTCCAACTCACAATGTTTGTTGGTATCGTATCTTTGTTTTTGTATTTTTCATCTTGTTTGAAAATAAAATATTGTCAAACAAACAAACATCAGACATTTTCCCGTAGAGTAGAATAAAAATATAGAAGCTGGTTTTTACATTTTTTTCGCAGTGAATTTGAAAGTTTGTCTATTTATTATTAGCTGTCGAAGCTCCTTTTAAAAATACGAAGACGACTTTTCATCACCTTTTTGATGTTCAGTAATGTTTTTCTGATCATTATATCATAATCAACAGTGAGTGCATAGTGACATATAATACAGACACCATCCTTTCCATTAATATAAAAGTATAGGAGATGTAATTTGCTAATTTTTGTTCCTGGGAAGAATAAAAACTTGTAAACAAAGAGCCAAAGTGAACCCTTTGGTGTTGGCAGTTGAAATACTGATATATACTACTCACACTTTGCTAAGGACTACTCTCCATTCGTCAACATAATTTGTAAATGAAAGGAATATGGGTACATTATTTGTTTGTTTATTTATTGGGGAGCAGTGACACTTTTAATAGTCTGGGTCATATCAAGTTGTACAAATTGACGGATAGAAAAAGCTTGAGTTCCCATAGGAAAACACTCAACAATTCCAAAGAATTGTCACACTCTCTGATTTATCATCTTGGTACAAGCAGGGTTAGCACTGCTTGAAGGCAAGTGACCCGTGGGAATACTGTGCGTCGACCATAGATGTATAACATGTCAACGTAACACTTACCTTCAACCAATGCTAACCGCTTGTGTCAGGAGGGTAAATTAGAGAGGCCGAAAGTTACTCACCATTGCTCAGTTGTTCTCTCTGGGTTCTCCGACTCCCCTCCCACGTGTAAAATTGTCTGACATGATATGATCAAAGCTCGTGGGGGCCGTATGAAACCTAAATGAACAAATAAACAAACCTAAAACAATACACATAATTTGACCTTTTATGTATCAAATATATAGATGGGTAGGAGTGATCCTTAGCAGAATGTAAGTAGTATAGGTATTCCTAATGAGGAACTATCTGTGAACGAGTTGCTTCTAATTAGCTTGCCATAATAAGCCAAGTGTTCATTTTATTACTTTTAATAAACGAAAACAACAGACTGCTCTTAGAGCTGTCTGTTGTTTTCGTTTATTAAAAGGAAACTTGACTTTATTTTTTACTGGCACTATAGGCGTTTTCTCAACAATCACTTGCTTCTCAATTGGACGTTCCTCGTTGATCTAATAATTTCAAGGGAGATAACTTCATCGAAATTCAATTTCCATGGCGAATTAAGTCAGGTATGCTTCCAAAATTTTTTGTAGAGTTGAACGTAAAAAATATAATGTGACTATGTTTTTCGTTGAACGAAATATTAGCAAAATACTCAATCTTGATCCCATGACTGCACTTACTAGAAAGTTAGGATAAGTTTATAGAGGGTGGGGAAAGGTCCGGTCAGTACGCTTTAACCCGCCACTGATTTTGCCGTTCCCTATAAAATATAGGCGTATTCGCCACAACTCAAGATAAACTCGAAACTTGTACTAATTTAGAAAGTGTCCGTGGACATTGTGTGAGATATGGTTTCAAGCAACTTTCTGGACATGTTCTGAATGATTTTCTCCCCCCACTTTATATACGTGAAACATTCGCGTGTCCCGGGTGAGACAGCAGGGTGGGATATTTCTATCCCACCCACCCCACGTGACATACTCATTTGCATATTTTATTAGGTCGCCGGAACTATTTCATCATCGTCTTCACAATTGTAAATAAACAAAATGGCTTCACGTTTTCCCGCATGTAATCCACGCGCCATTCAAAATCAACAATGTTGATTTGTTTCAACCCCATGTTTCTCTGCAAATTTAATGATATCACTGCGCGAATTTATCGATCGATCAACAATCTCACAATGCCCTTTACATTAGAGTTTGACACGCGCAAATTCATTAGCCCCTTAACGGGCAGTGTTACAAATCAATTTTTTTTAGCATATACCTAACTTTGGTACGATCTTTCCGATGAAATTGTTCGTTTTTCGAAAGGACTACGACTTGATAAATTGGGTATGTCAGCACGTGACCGCCAATTATCTATAATGACGTAATCCTTGTGTGGGGGAGGGGGAGGGGGAGAAATATCATCCTCGATGAGACTGAAGGTGGGAATGGGGAAATCTCACCCTCGGGGCAAGATATTTGAACCAGACCAAATATCTTGCCCCGAGGGTGAGATTTCCCCATTCCCACCTTCAGACTCATCGGGGATCATAATAGTCTCACCCGAATCCTATATCGAGATTCTGTAATTAATTTCCAGTCAGATTAAATTGGTGACCGATTAGATTATTATTATTATTATTATTATTATTATTATTATTGATGTTTAAGGTCATATATTTATACAGAATGACTAATCATGACCGTGACAGTTTTACGGGTGGAGGAAGCCGGAGTACCCGGAGAGAACCACCGAGCAACGTAACTCCGCACTGCAGCACAGGCAGGGTTAGATTGGTTGAAGACATGCGTACCATCGACGTGCAGTACGTGCCCCCACACGGGCAATGGAGATGAAGTGTCTTGCCCAAGGACACAACGCGGTTGCCGCAGGTGGGATTCGAACCGAGGACCTCTCGGCTTGCAGTCTGCACCTCTACCTACTGAGCCACCGCGCTCCCGTGACAGAATAGAGTACACCTTTTTGAAGACTGAAAAGTCTGACGCCAGCTATAACATCCATGAAAGGATGGGATTTAGTAGGAGTGGGTGCAATCCTATCAGAGGGTGATCCGAGTTCTCCTTGGACCTGAACGGTGTCATTCCGATTATCCCACTTTCTAATTTTAGGAGGTAAAGAGAATGGGACAGTCGGGATTTTGTTAGTCAGTTTTCTGGCGGCTAGATCAAATATTTTATCTGAAAGTTTGTTTCACGCATTTCGCTGTTCATTTGTGAACAGAACAAGAAGTTGGTATTTGTTGTACTGCACAAATAAACTATGCTAGATATTTTTGTTCATCAAAACAGTGATTAATTTACAAGATATTTTTGTACATCAAAACAATGACTTATTATTAAATTTAAATACATGTTGAAAGCATGTTATTCAAGATGTAATAAAGCAGACGCTTGGTCTGCATATTCTGTAATGTTTGTTTCGCCCTTTGTTTGTTTCAGGATCCGTAGTCTACCATCAATATCAAAATCACCCCCTCTTTGGTGGAGGGGTCCACCTGCACTTAGCTGCATTTGACCGTCTTCATTGTAGGCCTGGATTTCTTTGAAGTGGTCAATTAAATAGAAAATATTTGAATGTGCGCTTCGTATTTGTTTTTTGATTTTGTTGTGCCAGCCTTCCAGATACACTATCACAATTGCTAATCACGAAAAGTCAACAAATCCATGAAAATACTGACAGTTGTTTTAAGCATGATCGATAAAAAACGCCTATAACTATTTTCAAACCCAAGAGTGGGAGAGGAGGGACACCAATTAAAATCAGAAATTGGGACAATCGGGATTAAACCACTTAAACTACATTCTAATGCAGACTGCTTCTCTTATAAATGAAGTGTCAGTTAAAAATAAAAATATTTTCACAGAATCACTCTTTAAGTATAAAATGATTAGAGGCAGCGAATTGAAATTTGTTATATGTGTGTGAAGAAGGAGTTGAGAGGGGCACAGGTGTACAAGACGCACCAGCCAAAGGTGCTGTGGCCTGATGGATACACAATTTGAATAAAAAAAAAATTCACTGAAAACCAACTCCTGTGATTCTCAAGACTAGTCTTAACGACTATAGTGGAAAGTAGTATTAAACTTGAGCGTGTAGAGGTGGGGGCTGCGAATACGAATACCAGATCGTGTAATTTTTTTGTTGGTGTCCACGCAAGGGTTTGGTCGTGATCCGGTCTATGTTTTCGGCTAGTCTTCAACCGTCTTGCTCATCGTACAGATAGACCGAACCGACCGAAGGTTAAATTTATTCCACAAATACAACTAAATTTGTTTGTTTACATTATCATATAAAATATTACTAGAATGACACTCTCGAATCTCCCAACACTTCGTGCAACGATGTAACATTTTGCTGTGGGAAATAATGGGGATTTTTGTACAATTTCTCCCGTGACAACCTCACGTGTTCATCTCAACGCTGCTTCCAGGATTTTGTCACACTCTTCTCACTCCACGCCAACCTTATTTTGTGAAATAACTGCGATTTTGTGCTGTGTCTCCCGAAGATTCCTGCCTTACACATCAGTAGTATGTAATGTGGTTTTGAGGTCTAGATTGGGGGACCTCGGAAGTGACGTCATGTCACGTGATCCATTGGCGCCATGTTGGGTTGCCATGGTAAAGCGCGTGAGAGGCCATATTGTGACGCCATCCTCATAGTGATACGTGTTGTTAGCGCGCATGCGCAGCGCGTGTTGTTAGGGAGATACGTGTTTCCGTCGTCCATTTTGTATACTGGAAGTCGCCATCTTGGTCTCTATTGTAGCACGTGAGCACTATGTTACCCAAAGACCTACAAGATGGAGGTATGTTAGGGGGGTACAAGAGTAGTTTTCCGATTCGTAGAATTATCGCAAACAACCCGACAGTGTCCCCAAACTACAAAAATTCACTGTAAACTACCGAAATGTAATTGGCGAAGCTCCATTTTGGGCATATAAGAGTAGCACATAGTGCTATAGGACCGAAAAGGGCTCCTAGGGGTAAGTTCGATTCAACTAGAGTACACCAAATTACCCAAATAGACCCGACAATTGTTTTATTTGGCTCGGATTTTAACGCAATTCTCGATTTCTACCTATGTATCCACAAGCTATGTTATGACTTCCCCCATCTACTTATAAATACTCTGACGACCCTAGACGTGTTTATATTCTATTGTACACATTACAGGTAGCAGATAGGCACATGCTGGATGTGTCGATATGTGCTCATTTGAAAATGCACAATGGTACACATTGTGCACTAGCACATGCGACCAAAAATGGATCCTATAACCACCGACATATCCCAAAAAGGGATTCTATAGGGATTCCAAAAAAGGGATTCCATAAGTGGGATTCCGTCTTACCTCAAGTGACTCGCACATACTGCTCGAACGACTCGAATCACATCGAGCAAATGTGCTTTAGAGCAATTGCTCGATCGAGTGACTCGCACATACGACTCTTAGCCTCATTTCAAGAAAAAGGGATTCCATATCAAAAGACATACCCCCAAAAGGGATTCTATAGAGATTAAAAAAGGGGATTCCATAAGTGGGATTCCTTCTTACCTCGAGTGACTCGCACATACTACGCGATCGACTCGAATCCCATTGAGCAAATGTGCTTCAGAGCAATTTCTCGATCTAGTGACTCGCACATACGACTCTTAGCCTCATTTCGGCATTCGAGGATACCAATCGAGGACACCTTCTGGAGAATCCTTTTTTTGTCGTGTGAGGCCATGAGGGCCATGAGAAAATCCCCCATTGAGGTCTAATTTACTATCCTTCTTAGCCTCATTTCGGTATTTGAGGATACATATGACCTGGTATTATATTATCTGAGGATATCTATCGAGGATACCTTCTGGAGAATCCTTTTTTTGTCGTATGATGCCATGAGTGCCACGAGAAAATCCCTCAGTGAGGTCTAATTTACTATCCCTCTTAGCCTCATTTCGTTTGAGGCTATGAGGGCCATGAAAAAATCCGTCAATGAGGTCCAATTTACTATCCCTCTTATCCTTATTTCATTTGAGGCCATGAGGACCATGGGAAATCCCTCAATGAGGTCTAATTTACTATCCCTCTTAGCCGCATCTAGACATTTAACAGTCATATCCCATGGTACCCCCAATTTCAGCACCCTTTTTTGAAAAACGTCTGGCCTTCGGCACCCATTTTTAGTCGTATGAGGGCATGAAGGCATGAAAAAATACCCCAGTGAGGTCTAATTTACTATCCCTCTTAGCCTCATTTCGGTATTTAATGATACCTATGACACAGCTCCTATATGACTCCTATACAGGTAGTCTTACCAACGGCTTCCATCTTATCTCCAAAGCTCCAGGGCCACTACTTGTCTATGGTCTATCTGTACTATAATTCATTAGCTTCTACAGCAGTCTTGTGCCATTGCGGCCTTGTACCATTACTATTGGCTACCGTTATCCAGCTCCATGCCTCAAGCATTAATATTGACTTGTCATTTGTAACACTACTTCCTAGCTATACGTATCCCAGGCTCGACTATAACATCGATCAAGGTTCAATCAGATTACACCCCCCCCCCCCAACATGTACCATTTTGTACAGCGTTCAATGTAAAGTATCTATAAACGGGCTATATAAAGGATTCAACTTTACGGAATCGGCTAGGAACCCCACTTACGGAATTCTACTTATGCAGTCCTTATAGAATCCCTTTTTAGGATATGTCTGTGGTTGCAGAATCCCTTTTGGTCGCGTGTGCCTCTGTACTAGTGCACAATGTGTCACATTGTGCATTTTTACATAAGCACATATTGAAACATCCAGCATGTAATATATACAATAGAACATAAACATGTCTAGGGTTCTCGGAATACTTATGGAACAAGGTAGTAATGGTACAAGCCTGCAAGAATGTTAGAAGACTATATAGAATTGATGACTACAATAGAGCCAAATCATAGGACAAATAGCTGGAGATAAGATGGAAGCCGATGGTAAGATTACCTGTATAGGAACTTGGAGTCCCATTTATGACATCCCTTTTTTGGAATCCCTATAGAATCCCTTTTTTGGGATATGTCTGTGGTTATAGAATTCCTTTTTGGTCGCATGTGTCTATGTGCTGGTGCACAATGTGTAACATTGTGCATTTTCAAACGAGCACATATCGACACATCCAGCATGTGCCTATGTGCCACCTGTACTGTGTACAATAGAATATAAAAACGTCTAGAGACGTCAGAATATTTATAAGTAGATGGGGGAAGTCATAACATAGCTTGTGGATACATAGGTAGAAATCGAGAATTTCGTTAACATCCGAGCCAAGTAAAAAAAATTGTCGGGTCTACTTGGGTAATTTGGTATACTGTAGTTGAATCGAACTTACCCCTTGGAGCCCTTTTCGGTCCTATAGCACTACGTGCTACTCTTATATGCCCAAAATGGGGCTTCGCCAAGTACATTTCGGTAGTTTAGAGTGGATTTTTGTGGTTTGGGGACATTGTCCGGTTGTTTGTGATAATTCTACGAATCGGGAAATTCACTTGTACAAAGGAACATACCCTCCGAACATACCTCCATCGTGTAGTTCTTTGGGTAACATAGCAACCACGTGCTACCATAGAAACCAAGGTGGTGGCCTCCAGTATACAAAATGGACGACGAAAACACGTATCACCCTAACAACACGTGCTGCGCATGCGCACTAACAACACGTATTACTATGAGGATGACGCTAGAACATGGCCGTTCACGCGGGTTACCATGACAACCAACATGGCGCCACTGGGTCACGTGACATGACATCACTTCCGAGGACCCCCAACCTAGACCTCAAAACCACATTACATACTACATCCCAACTCTGGTTCTGGAATATTGCCGCATTCATTCCCTTTCTGTCATTCTCCAGAGTGGCAATGGCTCTGACTTTACAGCCCATGTTATCAATGAATTTGTGGCCTGGCCTGGTTTTAGTTCATGAAAAACTTCGCCCTCCGCAAAGCCAGGGTTCAGTGGAGAGAGCCAATGGAGACATCAAGGACACACTGGTGGCATGGATGGCAGACACAAACACCTCAGACTGGACTGTTGGGATCAAGTTTGTTCAATTCCAGAAGAATACTGCTCACCACTCTGGGATTACATGCTCCCCCTACTCTGTAATCTCTTAATATTTTATAATATTAATGAGACTATGTTAGACGATCGCTTCCTTTATTTTTATAATGTATTGTAAAGGCTATGTTATAAAATGATTTACTTTTTGAGCTATCTGCTCCTTGTACTAACGACTGGTGGTTTGGACAATTCATGTATTAACTGAGCTATAAGTTAGTTAACACTGGTATTCACTGAAATTTTTAGTCAATTCTGGAATTCTCTGAGTGAAATAGTCAATACGCATATTGACTGATTTTTTTAGTTAATATGCATATTGACTGGATTCACAGATTTACTGTAATTTTTACTTTTTAAGGTCACATGCTTATGCACAATGGCTAATCATGACAGTTTTACGGGTGGGGAAGCCGGAGTACCCGGAGAGAACCACCGAGCATCGACGAGCAACTGTCAGCTCCTGAACATTCTAACTCTGTTCAAGCTCAGGGTTTCAGCGGTTGAAGACATGAGCACCATCGACGTACAGTACGCCTTAGTACACGGCATCATCATGCCCCCATGTAGGCAACCGGGATAAAGTGCCTTGCCTAAGGACACAACGCGGGCCGTCCCGGACGGGGATCGAACTCGGGACCTCTAGCATTGAAGTCCTGCAGTCTACCACTGAGCCACCGCGCTCCCACTGTAACATATATACAGCATGAATTTGTTTCAGGTAGTGGCAAATGTTTGAGGTGTGTGATTCGGGCCGGCACTCCCAATTAACCAATGCAATCGTCAACGTCGTGGTAAAAGTTGTGACAGTCTGCCATGACTTTTAACACGGCATTGCTGATGGCCATGGCTACGTTTGGTACCTATAGGGTACGCATTCGTATTGCTCCCCAAAATGCATAGGTATATATGTACAAATAAGCAGCCGCGCATTTTCATTTTATGGTCGGATAAAACTGGGTACAACTCTCCACCGGCCAATCATTATTTAACCGGTTGCGGGCTAGATTATTTTTGGTTGTCTGAATTTGTTATTCATTTATTTATTCATTTATTATTTATTTATTAGGGTTTAAAGACACACTAACAGCCAGGGTCATATGTCAGTGACAGTTGTACGGGTGGAGGAAGCCGGAGTACCCAGAGAGAACCACCGAGCAACGACGAGCAGCTGCCAGCTCTCCAACATCGTAACTCTGAACTCTGCACCGCGTCACAGGCAGGGTTAGATTGGTTGAAGACATGCGCACCATCGACGTGCAGTACGCCTTAGTACGCAGCGACATCGTTCCCCCATGTAGGCAATCGGAGTGAAGTGCCTTGCCCAAGGACACAACGCGGGAGAGCGAATCAGTCGGTAAAATGGTTACCCATCCAACTACTAACCGCGCTCGACGTTGCTTAACTTCGGTGATCTGATGAGAACCGGTTACTGCGACGCCACCGCGCCCCAATTTGTTATTCAATATTTGTTTTATCACAAATTATTGGAGAGTGCCCACAGGCACTCGCCAATAATTTGTAATAAAACAAATTTATATAAACAAAATATTATTTGCGTTTGACTGAATACGAAACATGAGCAAGGAAACTGTTAGCTTTTACTCTGATACTCTCCGAAGGGAGGGTGCGGCACGGTGGTGCTGTAAAGAGTACTACACACCGATGGTCTCTCGCCTGTAACCACTGTTCACGCCACTTGTGCCGGGTTAATAAGTTGGAAAGCCTGATAGTTACTAGTCGCTGCTTGGTGGTTCTCTCCTGGTACTTCAGCCTTTTCCACTCGTAAAACTGCTCGACACGGTGTGACCCTTGATGTTGAAAGTGTCGTTAAACCCCAACAAACAAATAAATAAACAGTTCGAACTCCTTTGCATGCATGCTTTGCGGGCATGTACCACAAAGCATACTAACTTTTCACGTGACCACACAAGTTCATAAAACGATGATGGTGGAAATGTGAGGGGGGGGGGGGGGGGTTCTGGGTTCTTCACAAAATCACCCCAGATAGATCTCAGAATAGGATGTATTGATATTAACTGGAAGTCCACACAACGTATCAACTCGTACGAGTCGGTGTAAAACACGTGTTCACTCGCCTGTTATATCCTTAACAGACACGTAATCGCCCTCAAGCCATCACAAACTTTAATGGGTCGTCAAATTTGTAAAAGTGTATTCTTTTTGGTAGCGCTCTTCAGCCTTTTTGTCAATATTTAAGTTTCACTAATCTTCTTAACGCAAGCATGAACGGTCATCAAAAGTAACAATTTGTCTCTCATACAATAGAGTTACCCTCTATAAAGTCGTTTGATGTATTGGGAATTAAAATACGTGAATCTGTTCGAGACGACTGTTTAATGGATTTCAAAAGTTTTTTATCATAGGAAAAACAAGGTGCAAATTAAGCGGCTCGTTTACCTGTGTTTTTAAGAAACGTGGTTGAATATAACAAACAACGTTTCACGCTCAAGGCATGCCCTCTCTGACTGTTGATAACCCATGGTGGAAATGTAAATTAATTTTCGTCACACCAGCCTTCCCTGTAAATCATAAAACATCACGAAGTTTATATTGTGGTGTACACCCGATTGGAATAACACCCTTTGACTATTGTTGTTGAAAAGGGAATGGTGAATGCAAATATTTTCTCTCACTCGTAGTGGCATTCATAAAGGGTGGGTAAGTGCACCATCAAGCATATTGTCGGGAGTATGGAACTATATCAGATGTTCTACCTACATGGCGGCCCTTTTCACGCTAAAAATACTCCTTTTGGAAGTTGCATAAAAAAACAATTAACGAAACTGGAAGCTAACTTCCAAACTAGCCTGGAAACTAGAAGAGTGTCGTCTGCAGTATGAGGTTCACTGAGGGTAAATTTAGTGATGCTACCCTGCACAGCAGGGTAGCATCACTACATTTACCATCAGGAAACCTCGATCTGAATCAAGGTCTCAGGCCTAAACAGAAAGAGGAACCCAGACGATATATTGGGGGAGATTTAAATCTGCAGCCATATACCTGCAGTTCAATTATCAACTAGTCCACATTAACATCGACCCACCAAGATACATCACAGAGGCGGACTGGGCCAAGAAAAATTACAGGGCAATGAACTAAGACGCACCCCGTAACCTGAGAAAATTTTGATTTTTCGAACTGAACGAACGTTGCTTCCTTGCATCTGAATGATCGATCGATGGCAGTTCGCACAGAGAGGGCATTTTGATTGCATTTTTGTATCATCTTCACACTCATACGACAAGAATGGAATCAACAGGGGCCGGGTGCGTGCCCCCATCTGGTCTACCATAGTTCGGCCCAATGGGAGAAAATTTTGATTTTTCAAATTAAAAGAATGCTGTTTCCTTGTAGCTGAGCGACCATTGGCAGACTAGACTGCTGGTATATCGAAATTTTCTCAATGTGGATTGGCAGTCCACCTAGAGGGCTTTTCAATATACCGTCATTCTATGCAATCAGATCCATTTAGCCTGCTGGGCGTTTTCACGAAAATTCGGGGACAAACGGGTGTTGGGCAGCATCAATTTTGGGGGCCCCAGAGTCCTCCCAATAGGGAAGGTCTACCGGAATTTTCCTGGTGGACCATAAGGCCAGTCCGCCTCTGGTAAATCACCTATAGACATGAACGATGCCACTTTGGTAAATCAACAATTGAAAAATAGTTAAATGTGTTTGTTCTTAGAAAAGTTTGCTCTGTTGAACATGAGCGCTAACTCCTCTACCAGTATTTTGGGTGATTCCATTTCATACTGTAACAAATGGTACCGTAAAATTACAGTGAAAGGGCTAGCAGCTGGTTGTAGAAAGTTTAGTATGTTGTTAATGGTAATTTCGAAATTGTTGAATGTCAGCCTTCTGTGTTTTACATGTACTTCACTCATTAAAAATCACTGCATACATGGCATCGTAGCTAAAAGGCCTATCACAGAATTATAAAAGACATGGTATGGGATAAAAACGTATATTTATAATATAGTTATATTTACGTCAGTTAGACATGTTTGCAGAGATGGCGAAAGCACAATGAAAATAATAAAAGTGAGTGTATGTCGGAGGCAAAACGCACCAACAAAGCCAAATCAATTACAGGTAGGACATCCAGTCGTCTTATTTTATGTGTGTGTGTTACTGTTTCTAGGGCGAGGGAGGCCCGGGGGGGGGGGGGGGTCTATCTTCCAGATTCCGTGAGAACCCACACAATGGTGTTGTTTACACCCCACAAGGATTTCCTTTGTTCTCGCCAGGTCCTCAGAAAGAAAACAATGAGTGAGGGCTTGTCTTCCTGAATTTGTCCCAACAACGACGGCTACACAAGACTGCAGGTGTGTGAGGATATACGCATGTGTGTGTTTGTGTATGCCAGGGATGTGTGTTTCTTTTCATTGACCTTAGAGTAGAAATAATAATACCAAACTTGGTACACAGACTTTGAGAGAATACACGACCTACTTTGGCATTTACTGAAATCAGAAATGTGAAGCATCGCGACGCTTCACATCGCCACGGATTTTGTCGGACAGTTTATCCACACCCTCAACTGGAAAAAGCTGTTCAGCTAGCAGACCGAAAATGGTGCAGACTATATATATTTACCGCACGGGTTTTTTTGGCTGGTCTATTTGGGGTTTTTTTCGTACAGATGACTTCATACCATTATCTGTTCGGAATTGTGGTACATCGTTTGCATCTGCTGTTTTGTCGTAGTTTTTGAAGGAATCTGGCACCCGTGGACAGGTTGCATTTTTCCATAGCTCTATCTTTATCTTCTTGGTACAAACATACGGAGACAGTCCACACTGCAGTACAAAGCACCCTTTCTATACATCCTTATTATTACAGTACAGATGCCCGGGATTGGTCGTAATCCACGCGTGGACAGTGATGTTCACGCATGCGTTTACTAGGTAATAAAAATCATCATCAGCAAAATCTTAATTAATGAAGCACCGGGTTGTACCCGGTGCTTCATTAATTAAATTTTTAGTGATTATTCCTATAATTAGTGTTTGGAATTTAATATCATTGTGTCCGTGAAAATATTGCCCACCCGTGGAAAGTGACCAGTTCACGGCGGCCGTACTGTAACAAGCTCATTCAAGTACTGTTCTCCTAATTGGTCCGGAGGCTAAATGGCCATTTTGGAGCTAACCTTTCAACGTCGGGGTAAAATCTTTTTGATCGTTTCAATCGCAAATTTTGATGTGACACACTGTATATTAGTGGTTCAAGTGTTGTGTAAAATTTACCGCGTTGTCTCCTTCCACTAAACGGTTATGTCCCTGACACGAAAAAGTTGATGTGCGTGCTCATTCCATGTTGGTCCTTACTGTCACCTTGAACCTGGTGGTAGATCGATTTTAAATTTAGTATGCAACACACGGTTTAGTTGTGATCCCTTTGTTGTGTATGTTTCATTTGATATCTACACCCACTAAAAAGTGTTTTGCTGAACTCAAAAAAGTGAATGCTCAGCCTATATATTGACCTCGATCTATGGCCTTGACCTTTGTAGCCAGTTGCGAATTCTGTACGCAACACACCGTCTAGTGGTGGTGCATATATAAGTTTCATTATGATACCTCTTCCCAATAGAAAGTTATGGCCCCGATTAAAAAGTTGATGTACATGTTCATTTCATGTGCTGACCTCTATCTGACCTCTTTCTGTGATCTTAATCTTTTTGGGCCGGTCGGAAATTTTATCTGTGACACAACATCTAGTGGTTTTACATATGTTGTGGAAGTTTCATTCTGTTATCTCTTCTCATGATAAGGTTATGTCCCAGAGTCGACAACGTTGATGTTCATTCCATGTGTTGACCCTTACTATGACCTTGACATTGGTGAATCAAACTTGAATTGTGCATGCGACACGCCGTTAAGTTGTGGTCCATATGTTGTGTAAGTTTCATTGTAATATATACTATCACTAAAACTCTTGGGCTGGTCTCGAAAAATTTGTGAATGCTCAGTCCATATGTTAATCTCTATCTGCGACCCTTATTTTGGTGGGTCAATCGTGAATTTTTATATGCGACACACCGTCTAGTGGTGGTTTACATGTTGTGTAAGTTTCATTATGATATCTCTTCCCATTAAAAAAATTATGTACCGGAGACGAAAAAGTTGACGTGTATGCCATGTGTTGACCTTTAACTGTGACCTTGGACTTGGTGGACAGGTAATGAATTTTTATAGACGACACACCGTCTGGTGGTGATACATATGTTGTGAAAGTTTCATTGTGATATATAGACGAATTTATGAAAATAGTGTTTTGGGTACCTCATCTTGGACGCCATCTTGAATATCTCTAGCTGTTCAAGATTTATAGAGTGGCATCATTAAGAGTCGGATTCAGCGAAAAAAGGTACCATAGAATCGACCAAAAAACCTTTTACTTACCGATATTGTAAGATTGCTCCCTCTAACTGCCGGACTATAATCACCAGTGAACCCCATCATTAGTTCACAAACATCTGTCCGAACACGGTAGAAATATCACTTCTGGTATCTTTACCAGTGTTCGTGACTAATCTCGGAAATTTGACTTTTAACGTGGTGTTCTACATAAATTTGTCTTCCATCGAGAAAGGTGTCTTTTTCTTGGCTTTTCCAGTTGTTCGCCCGAGAGTATTTTAATGGCTCTAATTACACATATCTGTCACTAATGTTTTTGATACAAAAATGTTCTCTCGACAAGTATGGTGCTGCAACGGTCCATGATGAATGAAATGCTTTGACACAAAATAGTGTTGAGCAAGAAAGTTATGAGATCACCGAAGCTGATGTTTTTTAACCCTTTACCTAACCTGAAAAGCAGACGACACTTGCAAAAATAATTCTTGAATAACTAATTTTTTTCATTTTTTTGTCTCAAAAACATAGGTTATGACCCTTCGTTGGAACGAGCTCGACGAGCTCGTTCCAACGAGGGGTCATAACCTATGTTTTTGAGACAAAAAATGAAAAAAATAATGAAAATTAATTGGCGATTTTTGAGAATAGCGCTGGCCGGTTTGGGCTGTTACGTTAGGTAAAGGGTTAACACATCAGCTTCATTCATTTCATTTAATTCAAGTTTAAACATGGTATAAATGCAGACCTCGACCTGGGTAGAAATCTCAGCTATATAAAGAAAGAAAACAACGAGGATGGAGTGCGGGGGATTGGAATCAACGACTCGACGTGGAGGTTTTCGCTGTATTTTACGAACCCAAGTGTCGTCGTTGATTACTGAGAGCATTTCTCTGGTTTAACCCTTTACCTGACATGAAAAGCAGACGACACTTGCAAACACAATTCTTGAATAACTATTTTTTTTCAGTTTTTGTCTCAAAAACATAGGTTGTGACCCCCCCCCCCCCCCCCCCCCCCCGTTCCAAAGTGGGGTCATAACCTATGTTTTTGAGACAAAAAATGTAAAAAATAATGAAAATTAATTGGCGATTTTTGTGAACAGCGCTGGCCGGTTTTGGCCGTTATGTTAGGTAAAGGGTTAAAAGGAAAGGCTACCCCCACCCATGCACTCTTATGCCCAAATACCCAAATTTTAACCCTTTACCTAACGAATCGCCCGCATCCGCCCGCGTAATTTGGAAATTGAGCAGTTGAAAAAATTACATTTTTCAAAATATTTCAACAAAACCATATCATGTGACCCCCTCATTGGAACGAGCTCATCGAGCTCGTTCCAATGAGGGGGTCACATGTTATGGTTTTGTTGAAGTTTTTGGAACAATTTATAAAAATAGTAATTAAAATAATAAAATTTAATTTTCTCTGCGTTGGGTAAAGGGTTAAGCAGCAATTTTTTCTATGATGCAGCTTGGAATCTAAGCAACTAAAAGGCGTTTTAAAGATCTCAGTGAGCTCAGTCAAAAAAGATTGAAGTGGGTAAGCTTCTACCAGTATTACGGAAAAAAATCGGCAGTTTAAAATTTTGATATTCCGATATTGGTGGGCCAGGGAAGTTGATAAATAGTCTTGAACGGGCGGTGCGTGTCCACCTCTAGATTTTCAATTCTACCCCCACGATAAGCAAAATTTCGACTACCACTACGTAATTTCCAACAAGCAGGAATTTCAATTAGCACACTCTTCCCCCGAGTCAAATTTTTTAAACTACAAATTTTAACTCTTTACACAACAGACGATATCAAATTTTGTTCTTTGAAAATTTCTTTTAAAATTATTCAAAAAATTCCAACAAAACTATATCATGTAATGAGCTCGTTCCAAGAAAGGGTTAGATGATGACATGGTTTTGTTGAAATTTTTTTGGAGGTCTTTCACAAGTTTTCAGTCTAAAAATTCTATATTTTGGCCAAATTCAAGCCATGTTTGAAAAACTTCCACTAGCGCCCTGTCTGAGACTTCCAACTTTTTTCCAAATTAGGGCGTTGTATTTCCAACTATTGTAAATTTGATAAATGATTTGGGTGACTATAATGTCAGAACGGACATAAATTTCTGGAATGCTTTTCATTTTGAGTTCAAAATAAAACAGTGTCATAGTTTCAGTCAACACACAGGGCAAAAAGTTAAAACGCATTAACCATTTATCAAAGGAATTTGTATCCTAACCAGCGCTTCTCACAACAGTAGTATATCGTGTGCCGTCATGCATATGGACCGTTATTACTATACGACCATAGAACTCTGCTGTGCAGCCCAACAACCTCCTCAAACACGATACCACTGTGTTAAAAGCCATTTGCTTGCATAGTAAATCCAACATGGCGGCCTTATTTATTTATTTATTTCCAAGGGTCACCTCGTGTTGGACTGTTTTACGGTTGGAGGAAGCTGGAGTACCCGGAGAGAACCACCGAGCAACGACGAGCAACTGCCAGACTCAGCAACGTAGTAACTCCATACAAGCAGGATTAGCATTAGTTGAAGACAAGTGCACCATCGACGTGTACGCCTTAGCACACACAATCACTGTGCGTCCTACGCGGGCAATCGAGATGAAGTGGCTTCAAGAGTGGAGAGATTCAAGTCTGAAGTTGGTCTCTTAAAGACTCGAAAGTGCCTAGCTAGGTAAATACTCCTATTGAATCGAATTGATTTTTAATTTCGTTGGAAATGTTATATAATGGCAGTGTCGTCTGCAGATTTTCTTAGTGCAAAGTTAATTTTATGTTAGCCCTGTGTTACTGAATGGAATCCCCTTAAACATCTGTACATGCAAATGGGCAAGTCCATTTCACAGTTGTTGAGAGGTGCAGCGTTGATTAAAGACCCTTTCATACTGCAGGCAATGTGGGCGTTGAGCGCAGTGTGAAAAAGTATTAATGGATTTTTTTTTCTCAGTTTGGAGTTTTTACAGATCTTGACGCGTCTAACTGGAACCTTGCTGTAGAAATAGTATGAGACTGTCGACATAATGTCATGTCCTCTTGCCGTCGCACAAAGGCAAGAAGAAATTAAAATGAGTGCAAAATTACTAAATTGAAACATGCAATCACTGAATATAATTTTGACACAACGATTCTTCCGTCAAAAGTATAATCAGTGATTTTATGCTTCTGTTTGCATATTGAACTGTGTGCAGACTATATTGATACCATATTTTTTAAAGGGTGGGGTTTGTAATATTGAATCCGTCCGTCTAATCATACGTCGAGCCGCACTATGTAGGGACGTACGTACGTCTGTACGAGCACGGAGCATAACTCCGCTGATAAAAGTACAAGCTTAATAAAAACCCTGACCCTTTACCCAACGTAACGGCAAAAACCGGCCAGCGCTATTCACAAAAATCGCCAGTTAATTTCATTATTTTTTCATTTTTTGTCTCAAAAACATAGGTTATAACCCCTCTTTGGAACGAGCTCGTTCCAATGAAGGGTCATAACCCATGTTTTTGAGGCAAAAAATGAAAAAAATTAGTTAGTCAAGAATTTTGTTTGCATGTGTCGTCTGCGCTCCGTGTTAGGTAAAGGGTTAAATGGATATCCAGTATGATATGCCTTTTATACACATACCAAGTTATGCTGTCCGCATATTTCACTCGTGATTTATGCATCTTTTCCTTTCAGAAGCAGGCATTTTTTTGCCCGTACTAGTCCTTAACTCATCAAATAATAGACAGATTTAAATGAAATCAAGCATCGCATGCAATTTCAGACCCACGTCAAGTTATGCTGTCCACATGTACATTTGTTTTTGTCCACACGAGTCCATAACATACCTCAGCTGATAGAAAACAGATCTTAATGATATCTTACAGGGATGTCCAGCTTAACATGCTCTTTCATACACATATCAAAATATGCTGTCCATATATTCCACTCATTAGTTATGCCCTCTTTTCCGCTGATAAATAGGAATTTTTGTCTACGAGTCCATAATCCAGCTGATAGTCTTAACCCTTTAGCCATAGTAACGGCCCAAACCGGCCAGTGTTATCACAAAAACAGGATTCAGTTTCCATTTTTTGTCACAAAAACATAGCTTATGGCCCCTCATGGGAACGGGGCTCGTTGAGCTCATTCCAATGAGGGGTCATGAGCTATGTTTTTGACCCAAAAAATGAAAACAATAGTTATTCAAGAATTTTGTTTGCAAGTGTCGTCTGCTTTTCGTGTTAAGTAAAGGGTTAATAATATTTTATGAATATCCAGCATAACGGGTCATTTCAGACGTATTTCAAAATATGCTGTTCCCGTATTCCATTTGTGAGTTATTCCTCTTTTCCGTTCAGAAGTAGACAAGTCCATAACTCACCTGATAGAAGACAGATCTTATTAAAATTTTAAAAGGATGTCCAGCATTACATGCCCTTTCAGACATATTTCAAATTATGCAGTTCGCATATTCCACATTACATTTTTGTCAGAACGAGTCCATAACTCATCTGATGGTAAACAGTCTATCCTCATATAACACTCGCGAGTTATTCCCCCTTTCTGCTGAGAAATAGACATTTTTTGTCCACAACTGAGCTGATAGTAGACAGATCTATAACTCATCTGATAGAGGACAGATTCTGATGACATCTTGCATGGACATCCATCTTGATATGCCCTTTGAGGCACAAATCGTGTTATGCTTTCTGCATATTTCCACACCGTGAGTTATGCCCCTTTTTCGATGAGAAACAGGCTTTTTTGGCCGCACGACTCCATAACTCAGTGGATAGAAGTCAAATCTGCTGAATTAAATCTCAGATGGATGTCTAACATATCAAGTTATGCTGTCGGCACATTCCACTCGTGAGTTATACGCCCTTTTTATGTCGATAAATAATGTCCGCCTGAAATGCCCCCATCTGTCGTCTTCGGGTTATAACAGCACTTCTAGTGCAATCTTTTGTTGTGTTCGTGTTAAAGCTCGAATGAGATGTATAACAGAAGTCGAAATTAAAAGCTGAGGGGGAAGAATAATTCGACAAACGATCGCGTCGATTCCATTGTAAAACATCCTTTAACCATTTCCAACAAAAGTTCTGAGTAAAAAAAAATATGTCTACATAATACAATGTACAACAAATTGGTAAGAAGGTTCAGTAATGGTTTAAGCCTACAGCCCTATAGGGCGGTAGGATTAAATTATTACTGAATCTACCCTCGAATACAAAATAGTTTCGTCCACCTTGCCATAAATTATATTCTTTACGAACATACTACCCAGGAGCTTAAGTTTGAAAAATTGCTGGACCTCTCCACGAATACGAAATAGATTCGCCCATCTTGCTGTAAATTATATTCTTTACGAACACACCATTCAGGAGCTTAATTTTGAAAAATTACTGAACCTCCCCACGAATACTTAATAGATTCGCCCACCCTGCTATAAATTATATTCTTTACGAATATACCACTCAGGAGCTCAGTTTTGAAAAATTATTGGACCTCTCCACGAATACGAAATAGATTCTCCCGCCTTGCTATAAATTATATATTTTTCGACCATACCATTTAGGGATACGACATTGAACTTCAAACCGAGAGGTCCACGGTTCGATCCCCGCAAGGGATAACTGCGTTGTGTTTTTGGGCAAGGCACTTAATCGCGATTGCCCACGTGGGGGTACGGTGGCGCTGTGTACTAAGGCGTACTGCACGTCGATGGTGCACCTGTGTTCAACCAATGTGTTGTGTGCAGTTAGTACGTTTGGGAGTCTGACAGTTGCTCGACGTTGTTCAGTGGTTCCCTCTGGGTATTCCGGCTTCCTCCACCAATAAAACTGCCCGACACGAGGTGACCCTGGCTCAGTGTTGAAAAGGGGTTTTCCTTGGTTACAAGATTCTGTTTACTGGTACTTCCTTCCAGTTTGTTGTTATCGCCTGCTCACTGACAGCCATTTTGTGATGCAAAATTATGTATACCGGCTTGATATGGTTAAACTGTAAATAATTTCGTTTGATACCATAATGGTCGTCCTCTCGGCGATGTCATCGATATGGGAACTACACAAAACCTATAGTTGTGGGGGAAATTTTAGCACTTTATCAAAACATTTCTCGTTTGCATGTAAACAACAAGCACAATAGACTTCGAGAGGGCAAGAGTTGGCAAATTCGGTACTTCACAGAGATAAGTAATGTCAATTATATTATTGTAATGTTGACATCAAAGAAACCCACTGTCTATTTGTAAATGTATCACGCAACATCGAAAAGGGTTGAACAAGTGGTTACCAACAGCCCAACATCACGTCGTAATTCGACGTTGATAAACACTTTTTATCCTGCGGACTGTTTGTCAGGACTTTTCATTCAGGGGATATTTTTCAGAAAGTCTCTTACAGTACGGCCGACGTGGACCGGTCGTTTTCCATGGGTGGGCAATATTTCCAAGGACGCAATAATATTAGATGCCAAACACTAATTATAGAAATAGGCATAAAAGTTTGATTAATGAAGCACAGGGTACAACCCGGTGCTTCATTAATTAAAATGTTGCTGATGATGATTTTTATTACCTGGTAAACGCATGCGTGGACATCACTTCCCACGCGTTGATTTCGACCAGTCCATGGCGGCTGTATTGTAGTCCAATTCTGTGGTTAACATATTCTATCATTGGCGGGATATCGCGTTTTATCGAACTCAGCGCTGCTGAAAAGACGTCCTGGTCCTTAATAATGCTGTCACCATCAACGACCAAACGAACCTAAATTGAACTCTTGGGGAGAACGAGTTCCAGGTTATCCGATATACAGGTCGATAAAATAACCTGAACAAAAATGCTCTGGGCAACAAGACCTCGGATAAAAGTCCCACTGGACAAACATAGTCTCAAAGACAAAAAGCCGCACCACTCAAAATGGACAACACCTTTCTTATTTGTCTTTTTATTTCTTCACCTCTTCATATGTTTGGGGTCTATCATAAATTAAAATGTCCATTCGACACATGCTTACTTTTTAAGTTCATTGAGATGTTTTGGGGAATACTGAATAGCTGTAGGTACAAACTACAAACACAATCCGAAAGACATTACGCTTAACCTTTTACCTAACACGAAAAGCAGACGACACATGCAAACAAAATTCTGAAATAACTATTTTTTTTCATTTTTTGTCTCAAAAACATAGGTTATGACCCCTCATTGAAACGAGCTCGATGAGCTTGTTCCAAAGAGGGGTCATAACCTATGTTTTTGAGACAAAAAATGAAAAATAATGAAAATTAATTGGCGATTTTTGTGAACAGCGGTGGCTGG